>CM066033.1:1134030698-1134630698 GCA_033557465.1 Ichthyophis bannanicus
TAGGAACTGGGGAACATTCTGGGGAAAGGAGGGGCTCTTCCAAAGGGATGGGCTTCACCTTAATCAGGATGGAACCAGAATGCTGGCATTAACCTTTAAAAAGGAGATAGAGAAGCTTTTAAACTAGAAAATAGGGGAAAGCCGACAGTCGCCCAGGAGCGCATGGTTCGGACGAAGGTATCCTTGAAGGATACTACCAAAAGCAGTGAGGTTCCAAAAAAGAGTATAGTAGCCCAAATGCCCTTGAGTAAGGTGCAGACAGAGCGTAAAGATTCCAAATTACCCATGCCTACCAATAGCCAGATTAATATTAATAAAATACAGTCTCTAAAATGCTTGTATGGAAATGCTAGAAGTCTAAACAATAAGATGGGAGAGTTAGAATATATAGCACTAAATGAGAGGTTAGATATGATTGCAATCTCAGAGACATGGTGTAAGGAGGATAACCAGTGGGACACTGTGATACCTGGGTACAAACTATATCATAATGATAGAACTGATCAAATTGGTGGAGGAGTTGCGCTCTATGTTAGAGAGGGCATTGAGTCAGAAAGGATTAAAGTTTTGCAGGAAACAAAATTTGCTGTAGAATCTCTATGGATTGAAATTCCATGTAAAAAGGGGAAGGCGATGGCCGTGGGAGTGTACTATCGACTGCCTGGCCAGAATGAACAAATGGATGATGAAATGCTCAAAGAAATCAAGTACGCTAACAGAAGTCACAGCAGAGTAGTAATAATGGGTGATTTCAATTACCCTGGTATCGACTGGGTCAGTGTTACGGCAGGACAAGCTGGGAGATAAAGTTTCTAGATTAAATAAATGACTGCTTCTTGGAGCAGCTGGTTCATGAACCGACCAGAGGGGAAGCCATACTGGACCTAGTCTTTAGTGGAACGCCAGATCTGGTGCAAGAAATAAGGGTGTTGGGACCACTTGGCAATAGTGATCATAGCATGATCATGTTTGATTTAATTAGTGGAGGAGGGATAGTAAAGAAATCCACAGTACTACCTTTTAACTTTCAAAAGGGAGACTATGATAAAATGAGGAATATAGTTAAGAAAAAACTAAAAGAAGCGGTTGCAAAGGTTAAAGACTTACAGCAAGCTTGGGTGTTATTTAAAAATACTATCCTCGGGGGCGGAGCCTACGACAGTGCAAGATGGCCGCTTGATCCTTTCTCTCCCTGGAATCCTGCTGATTATCCTGACCCTCCGCACGGAAATATAGCCATCGGTGCTCCTTCACTAGCAAGGTTATTGACATGTCATCCAGTAAACCTGCTAGGCTTGATTTCAACGCTCCCGCGGCCTCGGGAACTAAGCCGCCTGAAAGCGGATCCCCCCTCGCCGCAAAAAGCCGTAGGCCCGAAAGACACCACTGTGGGTTCTTTCGGAGCTCCTGGCTGAGATCAGAGCTGTGCGCGAGCTGGTCACTGCTAACGGAGATACCTGAGCGGGGGTGCAAGCTGATGTAGCTGAACTTAAAGCTATGAAGGTCCAACTCAATTCGCTTGCTGAGAAATGGAAGGGCCTCTATAAGAGTGGAATGTGCACGAGGAGCGATTCAAGGAGGTGGCTGCAAATTCTAAACGCATCGCAGCGCTGGAGCGGAACCTCGAGGACCTTAACAACCTTGACTCGACGGAATAATATTCGTCTAGTGGGGATTACCTGAGGGTGCTGAAGGACGGGATATGATGGCCTTCTGGGCAAAAACCATTCCGGCGCTGTTGCGGCTCGAGTTTGATCGGCCCCTTCGAGATAGAGAGGGCTCATCGAGTCCCCCCGCAGCAGGATCCCCATTCATCGCGGGCCTCGCCCGATCATCATGAAGCTTTTACGCTTCAGCATGTGACTCAGGTAATGGCAGCGGGCACGAGCACGGGCCCACTGCAGCTTGAGGGAGCGAATGTTGCTTTCTTTCCCGGATTTTAACAAGACCACCGTGGCCGCTGTCGGAAACAGCTGCTAGCGCTACGGACCGCGCCTGCAAACCTTCAGGCTCGATTCGGCCTATTTGCTCCAGCCAGGCTCCGGGTCACACTACACAACCAGACTCGCTCCTTTGAAGACCCGAAATCCCTTTTGGCTTTTATTGAAGACCAAGAAGCTGCGGTGATGCGTTGAGGATATTATCTAGTGTTTACTACTGGCAATCCCTTTTGTGCCTGTTACTGGTTTTTGGGGCCTCTCAAGGGGAAGGCTATTTTGTTGCCTTCAGTCTACAATCCTCGATGTTATAGTAGAGCTGCCTTTAGAGGGCCGTGTGAGTGTGGGTGGATGATAGGTGTCGGACATAGTGTGGATGGGTGAGTGTTTGTAGTTTTCTGTTGGGTGGGGGGGACAGCTGGTGGCGATATGGGCGCACGGTACAGGCTTACTGTTTATTATATGGCGGGAGGGGATTTTATGTCTGTTGTTCGCCAAGGGGGAGTTGGGTTTCAGAGGGCAATCTTGAGAGATCGATGGTTCACCCTAGGGGGTGGGGTGGGTTGGGGAGGGGGGTTGTCTCCATTGACCAAGTATGGGGGTATTATTCAGAGCTGGAACTTGATGTTATTGTCTGTAAACCCGGCATTTATTGTCTCGTCTTTGTTTACTCCGCATACATAGGGTCCCTTAAGGTCCTTTCACTGAATGTGAAAGGGGGTTAACAACCCCAGTACGAGGAAGAAAATTTTATTGTATTGTGTCAAACAACAGGCGATGTCGTCCTACTCCAGGAGACCCACCTATCCTCGTGCAGAGGCAATGAAAATGGGCGGGGGTCACTATGTAGTTGCGGTACACGCTGCAGCAGTAGGCAAAAGAAATGTAGTTATTACCCTGGTACGGAAATCCCTTCAGGCCCAGATTTCTCTCGGGCTTGGCGGACCCGCAAGGGCGTTGGGCGTGGTGACACTTTCCCTTCAGAGTGAGAGGCTAGCCGTACTGCATATCTATGGGCCAAATTGTGACGATGTCCCCTTTTTTCAGAAGGTAGAACTGGTGGCCCATGACCTTCGGTCCCCTCCCCATGATTTGGGCGGGGATTTCAACTTGGTGCTGGACCCTTTGCTAGACCGGCAGCCGTTTCGATCGGCGAAACAGGGCAGGTCCGTTTCTGTTCTTTTATTCTCTGATGCAAGATTTGGGGCTGTATTGATGTTTGGCGGACGTTACCACCCCGCGGATAAGGAATTAATTTACCTTTTACTCCCTTCCCCACAAATCACATTCACGCATTGACTTCCTTTTAGTTTCACGATCTCTAGTAGAGTCGGCAATGGAGGCGGGTATTTTGCCGCCACGGTGTCAGACCCACGCGGCGGTCTTTTCGCTCTTTACATTTGGCCAACCCATTCCTCGTGAACTCAGGATGGTTCTTCCCGAGGGAAACTATTGAGGAGCCGTCTTTTTGTGATATGATACGGCTCGAAGTCAGAGAATATTTTGAGAAGAACTCCCTTCAGCGACGGCAGGCTGGGCCTGGTGGGAGGCTTTCAAGGCCACTGTACGTGCACTGATCACAGCTATGTTATCCGTCAGTCTAAGATCAGGAAGGCTGAGCTAGCTGAACTGGAGATGCAGATCTCCGCTGGTGGAGGAGGTTATTGAGGACCCGGGTTGACCCCTGTTTCTCCTGCGCCTACAGAAACTAAGATATCAGTATAATTCCCTTCTGACGGATGGGAAGTGCGCAAGGTCCAGAACGCGCAAGATGCGCGGGTACTACGTCGAGCAAAACAAAGCCGGTAGGCTCTTAGCATCTGTGCTTAGCCCCCTAAAGGGGAAGACGAGTATAGTGGCCCTCACCTCAGGATCCCAAGGATTGCTCACGAGAGTAGTGCGATCGGGGAGTGTTTTAGATCCTTTTATCAAAGCCTGTACTCCTCGGCGGGCGAATGTGATGACTCTGTCTACCAAGCTTTTCTTGGAGAAGTTTGCCTCATCCGTTTCTCAATACCCAGCAGAGGAAGGGTTGGGCCTGCCTATAGACGGAGCGAGCAGAGGTCCAAGCGGTCCTCAGGAATCCCCGGCAGGGAAGGCGGTGGGCCCTGACGGCCTCCGCGGCTGAATTTTTACCGAGCTTTCCAGGACGAATTAGCCTCCCAGATGCTTGTTTTTTTTCAGCTCTTATGGAGCAAGCCCCGTCCATAGGGAGCTTCAACGCATGCAACGATAGTGGTACTAGCTAAGGAGGGAAGGGGACCCCCTGGAGGTGGCAGTTAGCGCCCGATCTCGCTCCCTAAATGCCGACTACAAGATCTTCGCTGGAGTGCTCGCTAGACGTCTTTTCGAGGGTGGCCTCTGGGCTGATCCACTCGGATCAATGCGGGTTTCTTCCAGGAAGATCAACTGCTGACAACGGCCCGCCTTCTCGTAGATCTTTTTTCCCTGGCAAGTTCTCTCAGATAAACCCTTGGTCGGGCTCTCTCTGGACGCCGAAGAAAAGGCCATTTGACCGCTGGAATGGGCTTTTATGTATCGAGGTCTTGCATTGGTTCGGTTTCGCGGACGGCGTTTATAGACTTGGTCAAAGTGTTTGTATGTCAACCCTCGGGCCAGAATCCTAGTGAATGGCACCTTGTCCGCCCCCTTTTTCTTACAAACGTGTGGACGAGACAAGGTGCCCCCTTTTCTCCGCTCCTGTTTAAATCTCGCTCTCGAGCCTCTGGCTATTGCCCTTCGTCACTCTGAGATGATTCAGGGCCTCTCCGTAGGGGACTTACAGGTTAAGCTCTCAGCGTATGCTGATGACTTGCTGCTTTTTATCCAACCGGTACCAGATCGGTGATGAAGTTCTCAGGATAATGGATGCTATTACGAAATCCTCTGGCTACAAGATAAATTGGGGAAGTCTGTGGCATTTCCTATGAATAGGGTCACTTTTGCCTCCGCTAGGGATCCCCCTTTGTGTGGTCATCTGGGCCCATTAAGTACCTCGGGGTTCAATACTGTTTTTCGATTGAGGAGACAGTCTCTGTTAACTGTCAGGCCATAGAGGAATTACTGCGATCCTTTCTGTACGTTGGTCCCCTTTGTACCTGTCCTGGTGGGGCCAGAATGGAGGCCATCAAAATGGTCTTATCTCCCAAGATAAACTATATTTGGAAATGCTGCCGTTGAGATACCACCGCGTTGGTATAAGGGTTGGGAACGACAGTTGTTGCGATTTTTTGGGGCAGGGAAACCCCCTAGAATAGCGTCTGTCAAGCTTAAAGCGCACAGAGATCAGGGAGGGGTTAACTTTCCTGATTTTCAGGGCATATCACCGGGCTTTCCTGCTGAAGCAGGCTGCAGCTGGTGCGCACCGGAGGCTTCCGACTTTGGCCCAGTGTGGCTGGAAGTGGAGAAGAGAATACTTTCGCGGGTCCCACTCCCGCTATTGTGGCTATGAGGCTTCCTACAGCCGTTATGCTCTCTACTGCTATCTTAGCCACACAGTGGGCCTCTTCCGGTTCTAGCAGAGGTTATTACAGCTGACAACCCGGTCTCTAAAGAATTTCCTATTTGGTACAATCCCAATTAAAGATTGGAGGCAAGATATAGCTTGGACGTGTTGGCAAGACAGAGGCATTTGGACGCTCGGCATTTAACTCATCTTAATGCTTGGAAGTCCTGGGAGGCTTGGCCGGGGAGTTCGACTACCTGAGAGGTGCCGGTTTTTCAATGGGTCCAGCTTCAAAGTTGTCTTAAACAAGCAAAGATCTCTGTTGCTAATCTTTCAGAGGCATGGGGCCTGAAGCAGGTGCTGCGTGCCTGCTCTGAAGGGAAGGGATAGTTTTCCAAATTATACGCGATTCTCAAAACTCCTTGGTCTACCTCGTTATCCGGCGCTTGAAAAAGAGTTGGGAGGCGGAGGTAGCCTTCTCTATTCCCTCACATTCATGGTCTACCCTATGGTCTAGGGGCGAATAGGGTTTCTAGTGCTGCAGCGATTACCCAATCCTTATTTTTTCTTTCCCATAGGGCCCTCTTGACGCCCAGTCGTCTCTCCTCGGTGGGCTCCTGGAGTATCGGCGCGTTGCTGTCGTGTGCGGCGCCTATGGGCACTTTGAAACTCAGTTTTTTGATGCCCCTATGTACAGAGGTTTTGGAGGGAGGGTCTGGGATAGGATTCAGCGTATTCTAGTCTTTCGGGCACCTCTATCGTGGGATTTGGTTTCTCCTTCGTCCGCAAGCCCGTTATTGCCTGTGCAGAAAGAGCAATCTTTTTTGTTCAATTTTTAATGGCTGTTGCGCTGAAGCTGCATCCTGAATTTATTGGAAAGATGCGGACAAGCTGGAGTGCAACCATTGGTGGAACTTAGTTTCACTATATGCCAGTTATGAGAAGGCTTGGGCTTGCGGCCGTGAGAGGAGGTGCCGGAAAGGGTTAGGTGTCCATCTCTGGATTTGGGGAACAAATGGGAGCCTCTGGATTTATGCAGCGTCGGCTGGCGTGTCTCCCAGGGCTAGCCTCAGGGTGCGGACACACTCCAGGGCTTGCCTAGGGGGTGACACCTATTGCTTGTTTTAAGTCTTGGCGGGGGGTTTTGCTGTCACTTAGCTCTGTATCAATAGTGTTGTTCTGTGGGTCAATGGAGACTGGGGGGAGGGGGGGTTGGGTGGGTTAGGGGTTGTTGCTGTGTTGTGTGTGTTATTATTGTGTTTTGAAAATCTAAATTAAAAATTAAAAAAAAAAAAAATACTATCCTCGAAGCCCAGACCAGCTGTATTCCACGCATTAAGAAAAGTGGAAGAAAGTCCAAAAAACTGCCAGCATGGTTTAAAGGTGAGGTCAGAGAGGCTGCTGCTGCCAAAAAAGCATCCTTCAGGAAATGGAAAAAAGAGTCAAACGAAGAAAACTGGAAACAGCACAAGCACTGACAAGTTAAATGCAAAGCATTGATAAGGCACGCAAAGCGAGAATTTGAGAAGGAACTTGCTACGGAAGCAAAAACACGAAATAAAGACTTTTTCAAGTACATTCGTAGCAAAAGGCCTGTGAGAGAGTCCGTTGGGCCATTAGATGATAGAGGGGTAAAAGGGGCAGTAAGAGGAGACAAGGCTATAGCAGAGAGACTGAATGAATTCTTTGCTTCAGTCTTTACTGAGGAAGATGTAGGGATGTTACCCAAGACTGAAGTGGTATTTAAAGGTGATACTGCAGAGGAATTGAGAGAAATATCACTACACCGGGAAGATATATTACAACTATTTGATAAACTGAATAGTAGCAAATCACCTGGACCAGATGATATACATCCAAGAGTGTTGAAAGAACTGAAATATGAGATTGTGGACCCGCAATTGGTAATCTGTGAACTTTCATTAAAATCATCTGTAATACCTGAAGATTGGAGGGTCACCAACGTAACACCAATCTTTAAAAAGGGTTCCAGGGGTGACCCGTGAAATTACAGACCGGTGAGTCTGACGTCAGTACCGGGGAAAATGGTAGAAACCATCATAAAGAACAAAATTAAACAGCATGTAGATAGTCATGGCCTAATGGGAGACAGCCAACATGGCTTTAGACAAGGAAGATCTTGTCTTACTAATCTGATATGTTTTTTTGAAGGTGTGCATAAACAGGTAGACAAAGGTGAGTCGGTTGATATAGTGTATCTGGACTTTCAGAAAGCTTTTGGTAAAGTCCCTCATCAGAGACATTTGGCGAAACTAAAAAGTCATGGGATAGGAGGCAGTGTACTATTGTGGATCGGGAACTGGTTAAAAGATAGAAAGCAGAGGGTAGGGCTAAATGGCCAATATTCCCAATGGAAAAAGATGAATAGTGGAGTACCCCAGGGATCTGTACTGGGTCAGCTACTTTTTGACATATTCATAAATGATCTGGAAAAGGGAATAACGAGTGAGGTTATCAAATTTGCAGATGACACAAAACTGTTTAAAGTTGTTAAAACCCAAGAGAATTGTGGAAAACTGCAGGAGGATCTGGATAAATTGGAAGACTGGGCATCCAAATGGCAGATGAAATTTAATGTGGACAAGTGCAAAGTTATGCACCTAGGAAAGAACAACCCACACTATAGTTACACGATGCAAGGCTCCACATTAGAAACCACCACCCAGGAAAAAGATTTAGGAGTCATCGTGGATAACATGTTAAAACCCTCCGCCCAGTGTGCAGCGGCGGCCAAGAAAGCAAATAGAATGCTAGGTATCATAAGGAAAGGGATGGAGAATAAAACAAAGGATGTTATAATGCCTCTGTATCGCTCCATGGTACGACCGCACCTTGAATATTGTGTGCAATTCTGGTCACCGTATCTTAAAAAGGACATAGCGTTATTAGAAAAAGTACAGAGAAGAGCCACCAAATTGGTGAAGGGGATGGAAGGCTACTCCTATGAAGAGAGGCTAAGAAGGTTAGGGCTCTTTAGCCTGGAGAAGAGACGGCTGAGGGGAGATATGATAGAGGTCTATAAATTAATGAATGGAGTGGAACGGATAAACGTGGATCAATTGTTTACGCTATCAGAGTATAGAAAGACTAGGGGACATGTAATGAAGCTACAGGGTAAACTATTTAAGACAAATAAGAGAAAATATTTTTTCACTCAACGTGTAATCAAACTCTGGAATCTGTTACCGGAGGATGTAGTAAGGGCTGTTAGTATAGCTGGGTTTAAAAAAGGTTTGGACAAGTTCCTGGAGGAAAGGTCCATAAACCACTATTAAAAAGGGACCCAGGATATCAATGCTTGACCCAGTACAAGCATTGTGGAACCTGTGTCTTTTGGGGATATTGCTAGGTACGTATGACCTAGATTGGCCACTGTTGGAAACAGGATACTGGGCTTGATGGACCTCGGTCTGACCCAGTATGGCATGTCTTATGTTCTTATGTACAGAGAAGAGTCACCAAAATGGTGAAGGGGATGGAAGGCTACTCCTATGAAGAGAGGCTACAAAGGTTGGGGCTCTTCAACCTGGAAAAGAGATGGCTGAGAGGAGATATGATAGAGGTCTATAAATTAATGAATGGAGTGGAGCAGGTAAACGTGGATCAATTGTTTACGCTATCAGAATATAGAAAGACTAGGGGACATGCAATAAAGCTACAGGGTAAACTATTTAAGACAAATAAGAGAAAATATTTTTTCACTCAACGTGTAATCAAACTCTGGAATTTGTTACCGGAGGATGTGGTAAGGGCTGTTAGTGTAGCTGGGTTTAAAAAAGGTTTGGACAAGTTCCTGGAGGAAAGGTCCATAAACCACTATTAAAAAGGGACCCAGGATAATCAGTGCTTGACCCAGTACAAGCATTGTGGAACCTGTGTCTTTTGGGGATACTGCTAGGTACGTATGACCTAGATGGGCCACTGTTGGAAACAGGATACTGGGCTTGATGGACCTCGGTCTGACCCAGTATGGCATATCTTATGTTCTTATAAAATGTAACAGTTGGAGAGAAGAATATCCAACACCCAGCTCTGGTTGAGGCTCACAAAATCCTGCTACCACCCCTTCACATCAAACTAGGTTTGATGAAAAACTTTGTGAAAGCCATGGACCGCACTTCGCCAGCTTTCTGATACCTGCATGAAAAATTCCCTTGACTCAGCGAAGCAAAGATTAAAGAGGGAGTTTTTGTGGGTCCTCAGATTCACGAGCTCTTCAAAGATGACCGGTTCAACAACTTGCTGCAGGGTGATGCGAAACAAGCATGGAATGCTTTTCGCCTAGTGTCAACAAACTTTCTCGGGAATGTTAGGGCAGAAAACTACAAGGAACTAGTAGAAGACATGCTGATGCAGTATCAGAAACTTGGCTGCAATATGTCTTTAAATATCCATTTCCTTGATTCCCATCTCAATTTCTTTCCTGACAACTGTGGTATGGCTAGTGATGAACAGGGTGAATGTTTTCACCAGGATATCGGAACGATGGAGCAAAGATACCAGGGAAAATGGTCCACTACAATGCTGGCTGACTACTGCTGGACACTCCCCAGAGAAGCTCCCGAACAGCTGTACAAGAGACAGGCGAAAAAATCTAAGTAGTCATCTATGACTTGGTTTTTTACAGGTATTAACCGAAGGCCTATTAAATTTACTATTGACATGCATTTCGTGATGAAAACATTAATTCTTGTAGATTATAAAATACCCAGAGCCAACTTTGCAATTTCACTGTCATAATCGTGCTCAGCATATAAAAATTGATAAGAAATGACTATTTTTATTTCAGTAACATGACTTTTGTAAAACTTTGTTGACCAGTGTAACCATCATGGAGGGCTCTACTTTAGATCTGTAGGAATGTAGATGAAAGAAGCCTGAAGGCCAACACAGATGTCAGGATCATTAAGAAAGTGGAAGGTTTAGACGGCCAAAACCAATCGTTACATCTGCCAGCACTGAGGGCCTCTCTTCCATCAAAAACCACCTACTCAATTTTTTTAAAAAAATGAAATTCAAAACTTGCCAAAAGTTGTATATGCAAGCAACATGCAAAAAATGTCAGCTAGCAACTGGCCACAAATACCAACTATGATACCAGAGATTGGAAAACCACAAGAACAATTTAGCAGCGCAACATCAAGAACTGAATGAAATTGAGATTCCAGATGTAAAAGTCAGAAATCTCAATCTTCAGTCTACAAACCACCCAATAAGAAGTAGAATTCTTAAAACATATCTAAACAAAACTGAACTAGTCATTGGTGACTAATAACTAAGGATGCAGTGTACCATTTAAAGGTGACATTTTACTTACCAGAAAATGTTCTTTCCTTGAAACCTGCTAGGCCAGTCCAGACAAGTGGGTTATATTCCCCTACCAAAGAGGCGGAGACAGAAAAAGTCATAATCTTCTGACGGCCTCATCCTGTACTATATTTGGAGCAGCTAGAGAGCATACAACCTCACTATTCATACACAAGCCATGGATAAGAACCCCTGGCTGCATAAGCCCCATTGAGGGTTAACAAGGTCTAACAGTCCAAGAACAGAACTCTATACAGAACAGAACTATATACAGAACATTCTGCATGCATAAAGTAAACCAAGAGGAATATAGCTCGCAGGGCTAAACAACAGGAAATAGTTTGTAGCAGGTCATGCCACTATATCGCAGATTATAGCAGACCACAGCAGATCAGATCAGATCCCAGCGACAGGTCCTGGACAGACCAAGCAGGACTCAAGGAAAAGACATTATCCGGTAAGTGAAATGTCACCTTCCATTTCGTCCTGCTAGGTCAGTCCAAACAAACAAGTGGGACACACTAAAGCTAAGCTTCCACTGGGCAAGAAGACGACACAACAGCTATCAAAACGTCTGCACTGAAGGCTATGCCCACCTGAGCATGAACATCCATGTGGAAATGGTTGATAAAAGGTGGAAAGTGATGACTACGCTGCCACTCAGCAAATGTCTTATGGAGAAATTGAGCTGCACTCTGCCCAAGAAGAAGCCTAAGCCCATGTGGAATGGGCATACAAATACTACAGGACAGGTAGATCAGTCAGTCCAACAACAGACAGGCTAAAGGCCCGAGAAAGACCTTATGACCAATTCGTCCTTATGCAGCAGGCCTTCAAACTGGACAAAAGTCTGTCCAACGTTTGGAAGGAGTTATTGACCTTCAGTTGTCTAAGAAACACCCATCTAAATTCCACCAGGATAAGGCTCTTATCCTTCCCCTGGCATTATTCCTTCAGGAACAAAGGCAAGCAGACTACCTAGTTGTTGAGGACAACCAATAGAAAGGTGAATAGTGGAGTACCCCTGGGATCTGTGTGGGGCCTGCTGCTTTTTAACATATTCATAAATGATCTGGAAATAGGAATGAGTGAGGTGATCAAATCTGCAAATGACAGAAAATTATCAAAAGTTGTTAAAATGCAAGAGGACTGTGAAAAATTGCAAGAGGACTTTGAGGAATTGGAAGACTGGACATCCAAATGGCAGATGAAATTTAATGTGGACAAGTTCAACATTATGCACCTAGGAAAGAACACGATGCAAGGTACCACCTTAGAAACCACCACCCAGGAAATGATTTAGGTATCATCATGGATAATATGTTGAAACCCTCCACCCAGCGTGCAGTGGTAGCCAAGAAAGCAAATAAAATGCTAGGAATCATAAGGAAAGTAATGGAGAATAAAACAAAAGATATTATAATGCCTCTGTATCATTCCATGGTGCAAAGCACCCTGAATATTTATTTATTTATTTATTTATCTATTTCTTCTATACCGCCCCTTCCAGAGATCAGGGGCGGTTTACATGGAACAAATTAACAGTTTTGTATACATTCGTATACCATTACATTGAACAGAAACTTTTTAACTTTTTACATATAACAGTGCGTTAAACTGCTTAAAACTATTTACAAGATGTGCAATATTGTGTGCAATTCTGGTTGTCATATCTTAAAAAGGATATAGCGGAACCAGAAAAGGTACAAAGAGTGACAAAAATGGTAAAGGGAATGGAAGATACCTCTATGAGGAAAGGCTTAAAAGGTTGGGGGATCTTCAACTTGAAAAGAGACGGCTGAAAGGGGATATAACAGAGGTCTATAAATTAATGAATGGAGTGGAACGAGTATGCATAGATCTGTTGTTTACACCATCGAAAAGTAGAAAGACTAGAGGACACACAATGAAGGCAAGGCACAAGGCAAACCATTTAAGAGTAATAAGATTTTTTTTGTTGTTTTTTTTTTACTAAATGCATAATCAAATTCTGGAATTCATTACCAAAGGATATAGTAAAAATTGTTAGTGTTGCTGGGTTTAGAAAAGGTTTGGAGAAGTTCCTGGAGGACAGGTCCATAAATCATTATTAAAGAGGACCTGGGAAATCCATTGCTTTCCCCGGGACAAGCATTGTGGAATCTGTGTGCATCTTTGGGAACCTGCCAGGTACTTGTGGTCTGGATTGGCTACTGTTGGAAAAAGGATATTGGGCTTGATGGACCTTGGTCTGACCCAGTAAGGCATTTCTTATGTTCTAACTAATAGCACTTTAGACAAAAAGGAAGGAATGGACTGTCAACACATGGCTTCTTCCAAAAAGGACAGATAGGGATCTCAACACTACCAGGTCTGCAACTCCGAGATATATTGCAGAGTGGATCACCACCAAAAAAGCATCCTTAAGGGACAAATCCTTAAGCATAGCCCTCCACAAGGGCTCAAATAGCTCACTCACTAATGCCCAAAGAACCAAACAGAACACACAAAGGAACCACCAAGCAGAGGGAAGGGCATAAGTGCTGAACTCCCTGCAGGAAAATGGGCCACATCTGGGTGATAAGGCCAGTGAATGCCTCATCACCAGCCCTCTAGAACAAGCCAAGGACATCACCTGAACTCTCAGTGAATGGAGGGAAAAGCCCTTGTCAAGTCCATCCTGGGGAAGGAAGGCAGAGGTAGAAAGTCCGCAGTGTTAGGGCTTACGCAGTGCTCATGACAACAGTGCTCAAAAGACACCAGATGTGCATATAGGCAAGACAGGAGAGCCTCTTCTCACATTCAGAGGCATGGAAACCACAGCAACAGAATAGCCTTTACATGTTAAGCATCGCGTCTCAAGAGCCAAGCCAGAAGTGAGAGGGGAGCTGAATCATCCTGCAGGACCAGTCCCTGCCTTGAGCACCACTGTGCCGATGGAAGGCACAGGTAGGCTCCCTACCAGAGGCATAGCAGATCCACATACCATGGCCTCCTCAGCGAGAATGGTGCCACTGGCACCAGTGGACCCAGATGGCACAACTCACAAAGAAATACTTGCCAATGAGAAGCCACAGAGGAAACATGCAGTCAAGAAGGAGGTGAAATGCGTAATCCTGGACCAGTCACTAAATATGGTAACACATATAAAATCGGTCACTAAAGCCGTGTACTTCAAATTACACATGATTCAAGATCTCAGACCCCTGTTAGAAGATCACAATTTTAGAACAGGCTTTCAAGCACTAATAACCCCTCACTTTGATTATTGCAACAACATCCTACAAGGTCTGCCCAAGAAAACCATCCATCAACTCCAACTAGCTCAAAATCTTGCAACATGCATCTTATATAAGGCACAACGCACCGATCATATCACACCATTTCTTTATATTCTCCAGTAGTTACCAATCGGAACAAGAATAAAATATATATATTTAATGATTGTATTTAAGCACCACAACAAAATAGCCACAACTCCTCTGTCCACCCTCCTCATGTCCCCTACAAATGAAGGCACTGCTCCCAAAACACCGTCCTATGCCATACCCAATCACTTCCACAATATTAACCAAGCTACCAGCTCCAGAGTTCTCATACATTGCTCCAGTATTATGGAATGTTCTTCCTGACAACCTGAGAGCATTAAAAGATCTACTGCAGTTCCGAAAAGAACTAAAGACACATTTATTCACTGAGTATTATGGCAACTCTCATGATACACCCTAAGTTCAATCTAATTAGACACAACTAGCACAATCTGGCTTTTATGAATGTGATTACATAAATAATGAAGTATCCAAGATTATGCCTACTACAGCATTGCATATAGTTACTGCAATATAGTTCATTGTCATATACTTCTCACAAGTTAATTGTACATAAGTTATAAAGTTCTATGTAAAGTTTCCTTATGTTTGATGTAAACCGCCCTTGATCTCTGGAAAGGGCGGTATATAAAATAATAAATAATATACAGCAGAAAGTGCCTTGACTACACCATCGAAACTCACCTCTTTGCGGCGGCTGAAGAACTTGTGCAGCTTGGCTTTGGCCTGGGTCACCAATTCTTACTCCCTGGGATTGGGGGAGCGATGAATGAAATAGCTTCCACACTGACTACTTCAGCAATATGCTGTGTCTAGAGGGCTAGGAGATTCCGCACCACCTGTTTACCATTGCCTGTGTACAATGGGTCATTGTTTTGGGGATTACCAAGGTGTTTATTGCTGTAGGTCGTCTGGCCCTGTTGGGGGGGGGGTCATGTGCGTAAGGCCCGCGAGTGACGAGGGGGAGGTCCCATTGATGGCCTTGAATGTTAGTAGCAGGATCTTGAAGGCAATCCTATAGTGGATTGGGAGCCAGTGGAGACTTTTGAGGATGGGTGTTATATGGTCTCGCCTTGAGGCCCCATTTAGAACTCTGGCTGCAGTGTTCATGGCGAGTTGGAGCAGGCTCAGGGTGGATTGTGGGAGTCCTTGAAGGATCGCATTGGCGTAGTCGAGATGGGGAATAGTTAGTGCCTGAAAGATCATTCTGAAGTCATCTGGTTGTAGCAGGGGGTGTAGATGTTTGAGTGTCCTGATTTTATGATATGTTGATGTTACCATGTTGCCAATGTGCGTCTTAATGTCCAGTCTTTGGTCTAGTGTGACCCCTAGGTAATGGATTGTGGGCTTGGTTTACAGCTCTACCTCCCCAACTTTTAGGTAGGTTGGTGGAGAAAAATTGGGGTTTCTGGTAATGAACAGCACTTCAGTCTTTTTGTG
Source organism: Ichthyophis bannanicus (assembly GCA_033557465.1). Classification (NCBI taxonomy): domain Eukaryota; kingdom Metazoa; phylum Chordata; class Amphibia; order Gymnophiona; family Ichthyophiidae; genus Ichthyophis; species Ichthyophis bannanicus. The sequence continues at coordinate 1,134,046,157 of CM066033.1, forward strand.
CTGTATCCGGAGATTCTGATTTTGGAGCCATTTTTCCACTGCGTTGAAACAGTTTTTTATTGATGAAAGGTCCATCTGGTCAATCTTGAACGGCATGTAGAGCAGAACGTCATCCGCATATATCATGCATTCGACGATGAATGAGCATATGATGTCGCAAATGGGCTGCATGTAGATGTTGACCATTAGGGCTGATAGGGAGGATCCTTGCGGAACGCCTTGTTTCTGGTGGAACGGTTTGGATGTGGAGGTCTCTGTTCGCACATGCTGCCATCTATCGGATAAGTATGACTTACACCAAGTTAGTGCTAAGTCACTGATGCCCTTCTCTTCGAGCCGCTTCAGGAGGGTTTCATTGCATACTGAGTCGAATGCTGTGGCTATATCCAGAAATATAAGGAGAACCCCACGATGGATGTTATCTATTGCGTTGAGTATGCCGTTGAAGAGGGTGGTGAGTAGCGTCTCTACACCATGAGATTCTCTGAAGCCGTGTTGGCAGTGGTCTAGTGGTGCAGCATTGTTGACGTGTTGTTGTATCTGGCATTGGACTTCTTTTTTGATTATCTTGGCCAGTAGTGGAATGCTGGCGATTGGTCTATATGATTCCACTTTCTGGGGGTCAAGCTTGCTGTTTTTCAGCAGAGCTCTGATGGATGTGTGCTTGAGACTTGGGGGGAATGATCCTGAAGCGAAAGATGTGTCGATGAGTCTAGCTATGAATGGGCTAAACTCTGTCCGTAGTTCCTTTATCCAGAAGGCAGGACAGGGGTCAGTCTGAGTTAGTTAGGGACTGACAGGGGTCAGTCTGAGTTAGTTAGGGAATTCTAAGTTAGTTAGGGAATGGGTGGGTAGGAATTATTCTGCTTCTGCGCTATAATTCTAGACAGGCTATGGTGACGATTTTTATTCACAAAAATGTCCCTTCTATTGAAAAGAAAGTTTTTCAGGATCCTCTGGGTGATGGGTAGGGGTTCTGGGGGAAATCTGGAGTGAGATTATATTGTTTTTTTGTCTGTGTATTTTCCCTTTGGTTGGAGTAATTATTAGTTTGCTAAGACAGGCCTTGACAAATTTTCTTGAACGCTAGGAGCCAGCTGCTGAAATCTAGGCCACAGTGCATGCCCGTTCCCCAAAAAGGTATATAGCAGTTACTTTTTTAGGTTTTAGGGCCTGAATTACTAAAACTGTGTTTTCCCATTTTATATGGAGAAAAAGCTTAATACATCCGTTTCCTAATAGACCACTGCATAGTGCCAACAAAAGGCAGTGGCCTCACTCCTCCCCCTCCCTCTCCAATCACCCCCACTGATCCATTAAGCTACACCTGTATGTGTGTGGTGCAGAATTGTGGTGCCTGTGTGCGTAGTACAGAGGTGTGGTGCTCATGTACATATGTGTGTGGTGCGGAGGTGGGGTGCCTGCATGTGTGTGGCAGGAGAAGAATACGCCTTTTGCACATACACATTGTGCCCTTTACTTCCCAGGCATTCATCCCTTCACCCTCCAATCCTTCATACTCTTTCCTTGCCCACCCCCTCCAATTCCTCTCCTGTTGTCCCTCCCCCACCCCCAACTGTTTCCCCTAACAGACTCTCCCCTTTAGCCTCCCCTTCCTTACACTAACCCTCTGCCCTCCATTACTCCACCATTCATTAGTTACCAAATCCTACTGTCCCTTTAATTTATTCAGCCGTCTGTGCAGTGAACTCTCGAATCTTTCTTTCGTAGGCTGTGGAGACATTGTCTCTCCCAGCTGTGATTGTGGCCCTTTACAGCTCTTTTGCCACGGGAGTTGGAATCCACATGGGCAGACACAGGTTAGCACATCTAACCATGTGCTCTGAGCTCCAGGTGCCAGGTCTAATTTTTTGGTCACCATGCTGACCTGGTGCCCGTGTTTGTCGAGCCCTGTATTAAGATGAGTAGTTCATTAGCAGGGTTGGAAGATGCTTCCATTATTATGGCAGGGGACTTTAATAGCATTGCTGACCCCCTTGGTGGATGGGGACCCCTGTGAGTAAGGCTGCTTTAAACAATTCCAAGAAGATTTATTGGTTATGTCAGGAGGAACGGCTGGTTGATGTTTGTTGTCTTTTGTACCCTGTTGAGAGGACACAGATGCATATTTCACGAGCTCACCCTTCACAGAGCCGGCTTTATTACTGTTTGGTTTCTGAGGCTGTTTTTGGCAAGGTGCATGGGGTGGAGATTGACCAATAATTTCTTTCAGATCACCTTCCGGTGATCTTGAATATGCACTTTCAGTAGGCACATAGGCAAGCTTTATGGTGAATACCTTTAGGATTGGAAAAGGATGCTGAGATTATAGAATATTTGGTGAAGCAATGGCAGAATATGCTAGTTTTAATATACAGCATACAAATAACCTGTCTTGGGGGGGGGGCATTGCCAAAGCAATATTGTGTGGAGCTGCTATATCTTATATGCATCAGAAGGCAAGGAGATTGAATCAGACTTTGTTAAAATTATCTGTGGATTTTAGGATTATTCAAGGTCATTTAGCAAAAACAATGACCCATACACTCCAGGAATAATTGTTTTATTTAAAGGCTATAGTTAATACACTTAATCATCAGAGGACAATGAATACTTTGGCATATCAGAAACACAAATTATTTCAATTTGGGAACTCAGCGGGTAAGCTTCGAGCATGATTTGTATGCTAAGGGCAAGGGACTTGGTTTGGTCCGGTAATGAAAGATGGGCATGGGCTCCTTCAAATGGATAATGCAGAAATTGGGAAACGATTAAATACATTTTATAAAAAAAATTGTACTCTGGTATACAACCACCACTGGAGCCTCTTCATCAATTTCTTGAAGATTTAAATCTGCCTAGTGTTACAGAAGAGCAAAAGCAATATCTGGATACCCCTGAAGGGGTGACCGAGGCGATTAAAGATTTAAAACCAATGAAAGCCCCAGGGCTTAGGGCTATATTTTATAAAATCTTAGGTGATCAAATTCTAGAACATCTGAAGGCAAGGTTCTGAAAGATTGAGCTCTTTTGGATGGAGCGTTCTTGCCAGCTACCAACTGTGTGCTTAACACAGTTTCCTCAAAGAGGATAGAGATTTAGCTGACCCAGTATCCTATCAACCGATTTCTCTCCTAAATGCGGACATTAAGATTTATGGAAACATTTTAGTCAACAGGCTGATTGGGGTGTTGCCCAGTTTGGTTGCTAACCAACAAGTAGGTTTTGTTCCCAGAAGGTATAGGGTCACCAAGATGCAATGCATAATTGCAGGAATTGAAGCAATACATAGGTGTAAGGAGAAAGCTTTGGTGCTGAGCTTTGATACTGAGAAACATTTTATAAAGTCTGATGGAATTCACTTTGGGAGGTTTTACGGGGTTTTGATTATCTTTTGATTAATAGACTTAGGATTTTTTACCATCATCCTAAAGCCCAGATCTTAGTGAATGGGTATCAATCACAGCTATTTGTTTTAGTTGGTGGGACACAACAGGGATATCCCCTGTCCCCCTCCACTATTTATCTTATGTATGGAGCCCCAACCATTGCTCTATGAAACAATCCTGGGGTGCATGGAGTTGAGGTGGGAAACCAGAAGATTCACACAGCTCATGAAATGCACTAATGCCATGAAATGCACCCAGCCGTATGTAAATATGTATATAAGGATCCTTCGTATAAATTGTAAATATGTTTTTAAGTACCCTGTATGTAGCTGCGATATTCAATCAACTGTAAATCCTGTAACCCCATGCTTGCTGTGAAAAATCTCCCCTCCCTAATCGAAATGTACATACTCTAATTACCGCACTCCAAACCAGATGTTATTATCCACTTGGGCACAAATGACCTGGCTAGAAACAGTGCCTCTACAGCCCAAAAGGACTTCCAATCTCTGGGAGAGAAACTCAAGCCCATTGTTAACACTGTTGCATTCTCAGAAGTTCTACCTGTTCTTGGTAAGGGGACAAAAAGGCTGCATTGCATTAACAACTTTAATACATGGCTCCAGACCTGGTGCAAAGAAGAAGGATTCAGATTTATTGGCAACTGGGGCAACAGATAGACCAACAAGAGACTATACTGTGCTGATGGAGTACATCTCTCTGTCGCAGGGAAAAGAAACCTAAGTGAAAAATTCAGGCAGTATGTGGATATGCATTTAAACTAGGAAAAGGGGGTGACGGATGTGGAAGGTCAACATCTGCATGCCACCCCCTGCAAAAGCAGAACATCAGAAACAGCCACACTCTTAAACCACACATCAAAAACAAGTGGGAAGAAGTGGGCAGAATAAAATCAATGCAAAATACACACAAGCCAGGTAAATGCTGGAAAGCAATGAGCACAAATACTCGAAGCTTAGCCAAAAAAATTCCAGACCTGGAAGCCCTAATGGTGGAAACGGATTTGGACATCGTGGCCGTTACGGAAACATGGTTTAATGATTCGCATGATTGGGATATAGCCATAGCTGGCTATAATCTATTCAGAAGAGACAGAGAAAATGGAAAAGGAGGAGGAGTAGCCTTGTATGTCAAAATCAGTATTAAAGCTACTGAAATGCAGGGAACATGGGGAAAAGAAGAAGCACTCTGGATTGCGTTGGAAAGAGGAGATGGCACTGTCATCCATATTGCTGTAGTCTACAGACCTCCGACTCAAATTGAAGAGAGAGATAACGAATTGATTATAGATATTGCCAAGATAGCAACAAAGGGGGAAGCGATCATATTAGGTGACTTTAATCTACCTGATGTCGATTGGATTACTCCTTCTGCACATCTGGAAAGAAGCAAAAAAATTGTGGATGCTCTCCAAGATGCATTACTTAGACAAATGGTGATGGAACCAACCAGGGAAAGCTCAATGCTGGATGTGGTGCTTACCAACAGTGATAACATGTCGAATGTCTGCGTGAGTGCCCCTGTGAGCAACAGCGACCATCACACGGTGTGGTTTGAGATAAAAGCCATGGTACAGGCCAATCACAGCAAGCTCAAAGTCCTAAACTTCAAAAACACTGACTTCAATAAAATGGCCGAATACTTAAGGAGGAGATGACGGGGTTGAAGGAGATAAGGGAAGTGGAATTGCAATGGACTAAACTAAAGGCGGCAATAAAAGGGGCAACAGATAAATATGTAAGAAAAATAAATAAAAACAAGAGGAGAAGGAAACCTATTTGGTTTTCCAAAGAGGTGGCTGCGCAAATAAAGGCAAAAAACACAGCTTTCGCAAAATTCAAAAGCTTGCAAACAGAAGAACACAGAAATGAATACAGGATCCAACTCAAAGAGTCTAAAAGAGTAATAATGATAGCAAAATCAAAGGCAGAAGAAAAGATGGCTAAAGATGTTAAGGGTGGCAACAAAACTCTCTTCAGGTATATTCTGAAAGGAAAAAGATCAGAGTTGGAATTGCAGGACTCAGAAGTGCTGGGAAAGGACTCGTGGAAAGTGACACTGAAAAAGCGAAATTGCTAAACAAATACTTCTGCTCTGTTTTTACTAAAGAAGATCCTGGAGATGGACCAGCTGTGACTCCCAAATATAAAAATAGGACTGAAGTAGATACCACACCATTCACAGAAGATGAGGTGTTAGAACAACTTGCTAAACTGAAAGTGGACAAAGCCATGGGACCAGATGGGATACATCCCAGGATACTGAAAGAGCTCAGAGAGGTTCTTGCAGGACCATTAAAGGATGTCTTCAACAGATCCTTGGAAACAGGAGTGGTTCCTCAGGACTGGAGAATGGCTAATGTTGTACCTCTACACAAAAGTGGTGACAGGGAAGAAGTGTCAAATTACAGGCCCGTGAGCCTTACCTCGGTGGCAGGAAAAGTAATGGAGGCGCTCCTGAAAGAGCGAATAGTGAACTTTCTCAAAACCAGCGGGTTGCAAGATCCAAGGCAACATGGTTTTACTGAAGGACGGTCTTGCCAAACAAATCTGATTGAGTTCTTTGATTGGGTGACCAAGGAACTAGATCTGGGGCATGCAATGGATGTCATCTATCTGGATTTCAGCAAAGCCTTTGATACTGTTCCTCATAGGAGACTTGTCAATAAACTCAGTAGCTTGGGGATGGGTCCCAAGATAGTAAACTGGATTAGAAATTGGTTGACTGACAGACAACAGAGGGTGATGGTACATGGAGCTCACTCGGATGAGAGGAAGGTGATTAGCGGGGTGCCTCAGGGTTCGGTCCTGGGCCCGGCACTGTTCAATATATTTGTGAGTGATATTGCTGAAGGACTGAATGGAAACGTCTGTCTTTTTGCAGATGACACAAAAATTTGCAACAGAGTGGACTACCCCGAGGGAGTGGATAACATGAGGAAAGATCTACAAAAGCTGGAAGACTGGTCTAATGCTTGGCAACTACGATTTAATGTGAAAAAGTGCAGTGTCATGCACTTGGGTAGCAGAAATCCAAGGGAAAAGTACACAATAGGGGGTGAGAGGTTGGTATGCACGGTTCAGGAGAAAGACCTTGGTGTGATTATCTCTGATGATCTCAAGGTGGCAAAACAGTGCGACAAGGCGGTGGCAAAAGCCAGGAGGATGTTGGGCTGCATACAAAGAGGGATTACCAGCAGAAAGGAAGAGGTACTTATGCCACTGTACAAGTCACTGGTAAGGCCTCACTTGGAATACTGTGTTCAGTTTTGGAGGCCATATCTTGCAAAAGATGTAAAAAGACTGGAAACTGTTCAGAGAAAGGCGACCAAAATGATTTGGAGCCTGCGTCAGAAGCCTTATGAGAAGAGACTTGAAGACCTAAATATGTACACTTTGGAAGAGAGGAGGGACAGGGGAGATATGATTCAGACCTTTAAATACTTAAAGAGAAATGATGAACAAACAAACCTCTTCCAAAGACGGGGAAGCTGTAAAACTAGAGGGCATAACATGAAGCTGCAAGGTGGTAAATTGAAAGGCAATGTCAGGAAATATTTCTTCACTGAAAGGGGGGTGGATGCTTGGAATGCCCTCCCGATGGAAGTGGTGAGGGCAAACACGGTGATGGAATTCAAAACGGCATGGGACAAACACAGTGGATCCCTTTACAGCAACAGGATAAAAGCAAAATAAACGGTACCATCTAACCTCTGAACTATCTAGCGTCTGAACAAATAAGGGTGTCCTACATGGAGTGGTGGGTTCACCCCTAAACAGAAACAAAAACATGGGGAGGAGTGGCCTGCACAGAGTGACAGGTGCACCTACTCTTGCCATCTTGCTGGGCAGACTAGATGGACCATGCTGGTCTTTATCTGCCGTCACTTACTATGTTACTATGTTACCGGCCGGTACAGCCAACTCTCCCATGTATAGCAACCACTGCTGATCACTGGAAGCAGCGGGATACAAATGTACGTTAAATAAATAAATAAATTTTTTCAAATGATATCTTGGATATTGGAAATTTGGGGGGCATTTGCACACATTTCTAGTTTGTTAGTGAAATGGGGAAAATTGAAGGCTTTGGATCTTTAAAGTACAATTCAGGAATGGGGGGCTGGGGCGGTTCCACTTGGAATGGGCACAAGAGTCCCTAAAATACTAGGGATTGTGGATACTTAATGATTTAATTAATCTATATTATTTTTAAAATTGGCTCCCCCTAATATGAAGTAGTGCTCAGTCTTTGAATAGGAGGAAGGCTCTGCCCTGGTCTCTTATGGATCGTATACATTTATATGTTTAGCTGAGGGGCCGCATACTGCTCAAATGGCTTTATACATTTTAGAATTTACCTTTGATGTTTTCTAGAGGTGATTTGTTTCAATGGGATAAGATGGTGCAGATCTTCCTATAGAAAGCCCTGAGGTTCCTGAAGAAATCTGTAGGAGAGGAGGGTACGGGATAACCTGAGCTGCAACTGTATAATCTTTGCCAACTACACTTTGTTTGTGCTTGGCCTCGATAGTCTCAATTGGCAAAGTCTTATTCGTTGGCTTATGCACCGCATAGTGCTTGCTCCTATGGTTATGACGAAGGACCACATAGCCTCTTATGTTCAACTAGTTTTTCTTGGCACAAACACAACATGCCTAGCATGTGGTGACACACAATACCAGGAATACTCAAATACAAATGTCAAAAGAAGCAACAATTTTCTTTTTGTTCATTCAACCCCCACCCCGTCCATCCCCCCTCCCACTAACCTCTCCTCATATACAAGTTTAGTTAACATATACATCAACCTTCAGACCCTAGACCCCCATTCTCCCCAACTCTGACCTCCCCCCTCCCCCCAATTTCCCTGAGAGGCCATTAACAAAAACACTTAGGAATCATTAAACTGAGACACAATTGAGAGTAATGCTCTGATCTCTAGGTGATAAGGACTATATGTAGGCCTCCCATACTTGTAAGAATTTGTTTTTTTAATTTAGTGTTTATTGAACATTTTCCAGCATTAAAAAACAACGCCCAACCAGGGCCAGATTAACATCATAATTTTATCCTTATGCATGTGTTCTCCCCTCCTCTCCCCTTGCTTAAGCAAATCAGCTAAACATATAGGGCCCGATTCCCATTAGGGCACATCCAGCCTGTCTGGATGTCCTAAATCTGGACAGGATGGATTTGCACCCAATTCTGATGCCGCGGGGGCTAGACATCCTCGCAGGATCAGAATCAAGTGCAATCGCCCTGGATGGGCAGGACGTGCCCTGATTCTGGTCCTCTGTATGTCCAAGCCACTCCCCATACAACCCGCCCGGGACTCCTGCATTGAGCCCGTTGCCGTGGCATCCTGTCGCCATGGCACTGAAACACCATGCAGGAGTCCTGACTGCCGACAAGCAGCTCCTCTACTCATTTCCCAACTGCCTGACCCCCGATTGGGCCTGCTGGGGCCGGGATCAGGCTGTGGGGGAACCTACCGCTTCTGCTCACCTGGGTTGTGGGGGGGGGGTCCTCTTCAGGGAGACTTATTCCACCTCCAGGGTGGAATAAATCCCCTGACTAACTCCTCCTGCCTGGAAGTACAGGGCCACGACTGGAATTGGCGCCGTATGTCCAGGTCAGGGTCAGGGTCCTGCCTCCGTTCCCCATACAGAGCTTCCCACACGTCTCCTCTGTACGTGCGGGGAGTTCTGTGTTCAAAATCGGACCCCTGGCATTTACTGGTGATGTACGTCCAAACTGGATGTACATCCCGCTAAATGCGACACAGAATGACCCCCTCAGATTCTGCGCACCTATTGCTACCTGCTTCCCCTCTTTCAACCGAAGTTCCACTTTCCCCCTCAGATATCCCTCTTACATCTCTCCATCCACCCCCACACCCCGCCCACTGAATTTGTACCTGTTCCGCTCGCCTGTGCTTATTTGCTATCATGGAGTGCAGAAGATAGACACTGTACAGCCTCATGAGAAATCCCATTATCCCCGGTAGAACTGGCTGGGCCCAGTGCGCCGTACAGGCAAACAGCTTGTACGCCGCCCCCTTAACTTGAAGCCCCAAGGACTCCCAACATAACTCTTTCCAATCCAAATTCCACCCGCTACTGTAACACTATCCCCACAAAGCACAGATAGTGTCCAAGAATCTTTAAATGTGGGGACACAACCAGAACATATGTGATAAGGTGCCCTTGGCAGCCTGACACTTGTCACACATCTCACCTGCAGCCACAGCTGCTTTAGAGGCCAGGGCAGGAGGGAAATAGGCCCAAAGAGTAACCTTACTCAGAAACTCTCGCAGGGCCACCTAAATAACCACTTGCGGAATCCGAGCAAGGTTCCTCTTAATATCCTGTCCCCATCCTTGTCATCCACAGCTCAGCATTCCATCAAGAGGCCGTAATATTATAACGGTTGTTAGTTGCCAAAAAAGACAGGGCTCTTTGCATAATGGACAGAGACATACGGGAGCAACTATCTATTTCAAAAAAGTGGGAGAGTTTACGCACAAAACAAGTGCCTAGTTCCCCTCATCTAAGGAGGAAATGTAGTGGGGCAATTGAAAATATGCAAAGAAATCACGCTGCTCAAGTGGAACTCTTCCAAAGGTTCCTGGAAAGCCTTTAAGCCCCCATTGTCTCACATAGCCTAAGAGACAGGACTAAGCACCTGTCTTCCCCAATTTCGGAATACTACCAAGGTACCTCCTGCTGGGAATTCCGTGTAACTCCAAATGGACAGAAAGACCATCACCTCTGGATCCTGACTGAATAAACTATAAAGCACTCGCCAAGCCCACCACAGGGTACCTAATAAGATGACTGCGCACCATACTTCAGGGGAACTTGTCACGTCATGCGTGTAGGACATATAGCCTGTTCAGGTGTCAAATCAACCCTAGCTCCATCCTCAGTGATGTACAAGTGTTTCAGGCTAAAAGCCAGTTCCTCAAATGTCTAAAGAGACACCCCTGATTATAATGCTCTAAGTCTGGCATACTGAGACCCCCTCTGTTCCGCCCTCCTTGTTAATTGAAAGAAAGGAATGTGTGGCCTCCAGCCCCATCACTAAATCATCCCACTTGTTGCTGCCAAAGGTGCAAATCATGCTTCAGCAGCTGCAGTGATAATACTTGAAGTATAATCATCTAGGAAATAGGGGCAGTAAGGATAAATGTAGATGTTCCTATTGCTGGAGTTGTTCATGCTGCCGCTTCAGCAGTGGCAAAACATTAAGGCTATATAGATGAGACATGAATGATATTGCCGAAGGGCTGAATGGAACAGTCTGTCTTTTTGCAGATGACACCAACATTTGCAAGAGTGGACTCCCCTGAAACACTAAAATTTGCAAGAGTGGAATTCCCTGAGGGAGTGCGGAACATAAGGAAAGATCTACAAAAGCTGGAAGAATGGTCTTATGCTTGGCAGTTAAGATTTAATGTGAAGAAGTGCAGTGTCATGCACTTGGAAAGCAGAAATCCAAGGGAATTGTATGCAATAGGGGGCGAGAGATTGGTGTGCACAGACCAAGAGAAGGATCTCGGTGTGATTATTTCAGACGATCTCAAGATGGCAAAACAGTGTGACAAGGCGGCAAGGATGCTGGGTTGCATACAGAGAGGAATTACCAGCAGAAAGGAAGAGGTACTAATGCCACTGTACAAGTCACTGGTGAAGCCTCACTTGGAATCTTCTGTTCAGTTTTGGAAAACGTATCTCGCAAAGGATATAAAGAGATTGGAAGCAGTTCAGAGGAAGGCGACCAAAATGATTTGGAGCCTGTGTCAGAAGACTTATGAGAAGAGATTTGAAGACCTAAATATCTACACACTGGAGGAGAGGAGGGACAGGGGAGATATGATTCAGACCTTTAAATATTTAAAGAGTATTAATGGATAAACAAACCTTTTCCAAAGATGGGGAAGCTGTAAAACTAGAGGGCATAACATGAAGCTGCAAAGGGGTAAATGGAAAGGCAATGTCAGCAAATACTTTTTCACTGAGAGGGTGGTGGATGCTTGGAATGCCCTCCCAATGGAAGTGGTGGGGGCAAACACAGTGACAGAATTCAAAATGGCATGGGACAGACACAGTGGATCCCCTTATAGCAACAGGATAAAATCAAAATAAGCATAACTATCTCTTATATTTCAACAAATAGGGGTGACCTACACGGAGCGGTGGGTACACCCCTAAACAAAAGCATATGGGGGGGTGACCTGCACGGAGCGGCAAGTGCACCTATTCTTGCCGCCTTGCTGGGCAGACTAATGAACCATACTGGTCTTTATCAGCCGTCATATGCTATGTTACTATGTATGAGACAGATATGTTGTCAGCTGAATTCACAAATACTTAAAGGAGCCCGACATCCATTTAAGGGGGAAGGGACCTTGCCAGTCAATCTGTATGTGGGGGTCCAACTTCCAGCACCTCCGACTTATCTCTATTTAATTTCAAACCTGAACACGATCCAAAGAGCTGGAATTTATCCATTATACAGGCCAGGGACCCCTGTGGGTTCACTAAATGCACCCAAGATGTCATCCTCCTCTCTACCACCCAAATTCCTTAATCCTTACTTTTTTCAAGATGTATCTTTGTAAATAGATAAGAGAACCAGCTATCACTATGCCTCTGCAACTGGTGTTTACTGGTGTGTATACAGTATAGTTCGTGTTTCAACTAGATACCTAGTTCATATTATGTTATGTTATTATTAAGAATGTTCCATGTATCTTCAAGTTTTTGTTCCATGTAAACCATCCCTGATCGCTGCAAGGGGCGATATAAAAAAACTGTTGAAATAAATTAATTTAATTAAATAATCTGCAAAGGCCGCAATTTTAAAAGTCATGTCTCCCACCTGAATCCCTTAATTTTATCATGCACCCACATTGACCATAAAAAGGGTTCCAAAAACAGGAGAAACAAAAGAGGAGTAGGCAGGCTGCCCTTTTTGTGTCCCTGAACAGGGAGGGAGGAATGGCCAAGTGGTTGGGACAAGTTACCTCAGGCCAGAGAGCCAGGGTTTTGAATCCCGCTAGAGGCCAGCAACCTTGAGCCAGAAGGACTGGGCTTTCTAGTCCCATAGGTGCTCCTTGTGGCCTTGGGCAAGCCACTTAACCCTCTATTGCCTCAGGTACAAAAACAAATTGTGAGCCCTTCAGGGACAAGGGAAAAATATATATACAGTACCGCTTTGACTGGTAGAAAAGTGGTATATAAGCCTATTTAAATAAATAAATAACTCTTCAGAAATGTCCCCATTAACAACCGCCACCCTAGGGTCAGTATACAACAAAGGAACTGCCTGCGAGAACAACCCCTCAAAGCCCATCCATGCTAAAATTACAAACAAGCACTCCCAATTCACCAAGTCAAAAGTCTTCTTGGTGCCAAAACTGACCAGCAAGTAGGCCTGTTCTGTAGCACAGCAAACCTCTAAGGAAGCTAGAATCTTACGTTAATTCAAAATGGGGTGCCGGTACCTCACAAAACCAACCTGACTGTCTTGAATTAAGTCAGGTATGATCAATGCCAAGCGATCAGCTAAAGTTTTAGCCAAGACTTTATTGTCACAGTTCAGCAAAGATCTAGGGTGATAGAACGATGGCAATGGAGGATCGCGACCAGTCTTCTGGAGTACAATAATATGTGCTCTGTTTGTATTGTATGGGAAGTGCTGTTTGCTTACAAGAGTGAAAAACAGCCAGTTCAAGGGAATGAGGAGGTATTCACCCAGCATCTTATACCACTCATTACTTAAACCGTTGGGGCCTGGAGACATACCAAGTTTAGATTGCACAATAGCTCTACCTATCTCCTCATTAAAAGGCATCTTCAAAGCCATCTTTGGGTCCTCAGTAAGCCCCGGCAAGGCAACCCTATTCAAATAGTCCGCCTTCCCCAACTGTGGGCCTTCACCTTGAGCATCCCTTATAATATTTGCAAAATAAAGCCAAAATCTTATGCCTGTCAATAATTAAATGACCATTATCTTTCAGTGCCGCAACATACTGGTTCCCTTGCCAGCACCGGCCCAATGAAGACAAAATCTTATCAACCCTATTGCCATGCTGCAAAAGCCTGAAGCAATAATAAATCAGATTTCTGGGCCCTCTAGTGGAGGATTGTATTAAGAATGGTCTGCAAAGCCAAACGTTCTACCAGTTTCCTTTCCAATGGTTGAGATCCCAGAGACATCCAGGTGGCCCAAATAAACTTAGCCAACTGAAGCATGCACTTAACCAAACACCTCCTCCAACCGATCTCATAGCTAAAAATCTCACCCCTCATGACCGCTTTTGCCATCTCCCAATAAATATAACACTAACACAATCATGAGATCTTTCAACAAACCCAGAGAACTATTCGAAATAGTAAAAAAACTTACCAATGAACCCAGCCCTGACATAGACATACAAGTCAACCCTCAAATATATGCAAATTTTCTTCAGGAGAAAATAGGCCTTACACCGCCTCTAAAACTCACAGGAACCAATATTCTCACCATACCCGTCATAAGTTGGGACAGGTTCCACACCCCTTCAACCAAGCAAATTTCAGACATCATCTCTTCTCTCAACACAAGTACCGCACCTACCGATCCTTGCCCAGTTCCATGGATCAAAGCTACCAAGCAAAACTTCCTCAATTTCTTACACAACCTTGTTTCCAACTCCCTAACTCAAGGAATAATGCCAGAACAACTAAAATTAGCCACAATAAGGCCTATCCCCAAGAAAACTAACTTAGAGAAGAGCAATCCAGCAGCATACAGGCCAATCTCCAGCATACCTCTCCTAGCTAAGATCATCGAAAAAGCAGTCCAACTACAGCTCCAGGACCACATTGACGTACATGCCCCGCTTGACGTTCATCAGCATGGCTTCCGCCCTAACCATGGAGTTGAAACCTTACTGCTCTATCTGTTCAATGACATCATCCACTCCTTAGACAATTACAATCAAGGAACATTATTGATTTTTATAGACATATCAGCGGCCTTCGACACAGTGGACCACAGTATCCTACTAACTAGACTCCAGAGTATTGGCATTAACGGCACTGTCCTAAGATGGTTTAAATCTTACCTAACTGATAGACAGTTTAAGGTAAAAATTAATAACACCACCTCTCTACCCACTAAGATTAAACAAGGTGTTCCCCAAGGTTCTGCGCTTTCATCTCTTCTTTTTAACATATTTATCCAGCCAATCTGCAACATCATGATTGCCCATCAAATAGATTATACTATTTATGCTGATGACATAATGATTTACACGACAGTCAACCTTAACAGCCCCGATTATAACAAGATTATGAACTGCCTCGACAACATGTCTGCCTGGCTCACGCTCAACAACCTGGCCATGAACCATAACAAGACAGAGGCTCTCATCATTACTCGAAACACTGACTTCAGCCCCCCGCCTTTTATTAAATTTAAAAATACAACAATACCTTTAAAGGACGAAGTAAGATACCTCGGAGTAACCCTTGACAATCGACTCAACCTTCAATCTCACATCAGAAAAACTGTTAGAAGCGCTTACTATAGAATGAAAATAATTAGACGCCTGAAGCCTCTTCTCTCCCAAGAACATTTCCGCTCAGTCTGTCAGGCTCTAATAACGGAATCCCGAAACACTCACTAAAGCCACTTCAGATGGCTCAGAACACAGCTGCCAGAATAATCGCCGGCTCTTCAACTCAAGCCCACATCACCCCAATCCTTAAAGAACTCCACTGGCTCCCAATAAGCCTCCGTATTAGATACAAGTTGGTCATCAATATATTCAAAATCAGACATAAGACTTCAGCAATCAGTCTCCAAGCCCTCTTATTCTCTAACACCAGCAAAAGACCTAGAAGGAAAGCCACAACTGACACCCTCAGCACCCCAAGTAGCTACTCTAAAGTCTGTAAATTCACCTCACAAAGAGCTCTTTCCTTATCGGCCCCTCTAATATGGAACTCTCTCCCCCCCGACCTACGATCAATTGAGGAACTGAAGGAATTCCGAAAACAACTAAAATTTGTTCTTTTCATTGAGCACTATGGCTATGACACCTAACTAACTCATATTAATTGTAATCTCTCAATATTGTGTTTTTTGTAATTGTTCACCATGTTATGTTTCCCTTCTTTCACTTCCCTTGCCTATGTTTAGCCTTTGTATGTCTTTGTAACCGCTTTGATTTAAGGAAAAGGCGGTATAAAAAAACCTGTTAAATAAATAAATAAATAAATAAAGAGCGGGATTCTCCTGGTGAGCTACATTGGTCTTAGAAAAATCATCCCGCTTGTCCTATAAAAATTTCAGCAAGTTCTGATGCCCATCTAAATGCACCAGGAAATGACTGCCAATCATTGTCCACCCTGCCACACACAATCCAGTTATACCAGCGCGTGGTCAGAGATGATGATGTTCATTTATTTACTTAACTATTTTTATATATCGCTTTAACGCAGCGTCAAAGCAGTTTACAGAGAACTGTTAACAGTTACATAGAACAGGAGTCTGAACTTGGACAGTTATGGGTTTATCATCTAGAATTCACTATAATCTTAGCGTGGGGAAGGGGTGCATCGCACACTCTGGGCAGCGTACCCACAGGCAGCAAAAAATAGTCTAACTGTGGACATACGAGTAAAGTCACACTCATGAAGGTGGAGAACCCACGACTGATGATCCCCACATCCAGGATATATCATTCACCCACCAAACTCCACCCCCCCCCCCCCCCAGTTGAAGAGAACTAAGTGAAACAACTCAACTGGCATACCAAGGACTGCTTCCGAAGTGCACTCCAGCTCTGCTCTGGGCAACTTATAGCCCTCTCCGGCATCCCATCCACAGCCATTATACCAAATATTCACCAGCCTTAGCTCCCTCTCAATTCCAGTTTGCTTTGCAATCCATACCAAAAGTGCTAGTCCAAACCACATGGGCCTCAGGCTGTAGAAGACTCAATACCATACAAGAATTTTCGTGCCACACCTGTGGTGTTAAAAAATCTCCATCCATCCATTCACAGACACCTCCAGGCTGGGAACATCAGGGCAAATTTTATTTATTATTCATGAAGGCAGGTACATATCGGAGAGAATTCCCTGTGCAGCTGGGCCACACAGACTGAGTAATCCTGAAAAATAAGGATTCAGGAGCCATTATAACTGAATTGGATTTTCTTAGCCAAACACTGGGTTTTAAATATTGATCTTATAATATTTAAGAATAAAAAATAATCTCCAAATCACAGATTATTTAGCAGGATATGTAAATTACCAATGCAGGGTACAGCCTATTTAAAGGAGTGGAGGAGTAGCCTAGTGGTTGGGGCAAGGTACTTCAGGCCGGAAGGTCGGTGGTTCAAATCCCACTAGAGGACAGCAACCTTGGGCCGGAAGGACTGGGGTTTCTAGTCCCACAGGTGCTCCTTGTGGTCTTGGGCAAGCCACTTAACCCTCCATTGCCCATGTTCCCTGTAAAATAGTTATCTCCAAGTTATAATACCCTGTTCAATGTAATTTCAGTTTGTTCAATGTAAACCGCACTGATGCAGAATAGCGCGGTATATAAGAGTATGTAAATAAATAAAATAAATAAATAAAATCCCCATCAAGGGCAATCACAAGAAAAACTAATTATACCAATTGGCCTATTTTATTAAAAAAGGGATCAGGTAGGTGGGAGTGAGGGGGGGTGAAGACAGGCCAGCAGCAGGTGCTCTTCATATTTAAAAGATCAGGAGGCAAGGGTAGGATCAGGATTCGTAAACTTATTAAAGAAGGGAGACTGGTGTGTTGTTTTTTTAAGCATGGATCGGAAGTGGGGGAGGAGGGGCAATTATTTTTTTAAACCACACCAGCCCCTTTAACTTGTTTCCTGGGGGCATCCACTCACATCTTAGTGGACCAATGCTCCCACAGTAAATGAACAAGCACTTAACTTTCACTGAATTACGCAGCTTGTTAAGTTTACCGCAAGCTGCACTATTCATTTTGTGTAATAATGAGCTGCGTTTTCATTCATTGGCATACTTCACAGCTCATTATTTAACTTGTGCTGCAGTAAAGCATCCTACATTAAGTCACGTTATTGGCAAATAACATGTTATTGCCAATTAACGTGCATCAATTTGCAAATAGTGCAGCCCAGTAAATAAGAGCTCTAAATTGTAAGGCTTCTGAGGACAGAATAACTACTGTACCTGAATATAACTCACTTTGAGCTACCAATGCAAAGGCATGAGCTGTATCTAAATAAAACATATATTTTATGGTTAAGATTAAACTCAAAACATTTTGGACCTTTACATAAGGAGAGGCTGCCCAAAATCGGTCATATAGATTTATTCTGCGGGGTGTTTTATTTGATACCCATTGGTTGAGCACCCGATTCTAATTAACCAGTTAAAGGTGCACTAACTTTAACACACACTCACTGTAAATGCGCTTTATGAGTTGCTAGGTCCCATTGAACAACATGGGCCTGCAATAAAATAACGTGTTTTGTGAATTAACGCAAGTCAATGTTAGCTTACCTTAGCAAGTAACCCCCCTAATTGTACTAAGAAAGCTTAAGACCTTACACATTTATTCTGAATTAGTCTTATTGTTCATACTTTGTTCATTACTGTGTTTCAAGAAACATGGAATTGTTTAAGTTATACATTTTAGTGCATAAGAAAACAGTGGCTTCAATTAAACAAGGATATAATCATAATTACAAATTCTTACCATAACACACACACTCAACACTGTAGTTGTGACTCCTTTATATTGAGTCTTTTGCATTATGCTGCACATCTTAAACTTCCTTCTAGGTACAGTACTGCATGATGTAGTCAATTTAATCAGCCAAGCCTTACTAAGAATAAACAGATGACATAGTGCAGATCAGATGTATTCAGAGCTGCCAAGTTACCCACTCCTGGTTTTAAATTTATATCCTACCAGCTTGCAATATTTGTAGCCCCCAGTTCTGCCCACTGAAATCAGTGCTGCAGATTCCATAATGCACCATGAGGGGACTGTCAAAAATCCAGGACTGGCCTAGTATATCCCGTCTGGCAGTGGGTAACTCGGCAGCTCTATGTATACTGAGAGTCTTTGAGAGATTTGAGGGGGGGAAGCAAAGACCCGGAGCAGCCCAAGACACATCCAGTATTAGGAAAAGCAGTTTGCACTTACTCTTTGCATGTGTGATGTTTTTATGCTTTCCAACATATGGAATCTTTGAAATAATTATGTAAAAGCAATCTCTGTCTGTGTATAGGGAAAATAACTCCCCAGAGAAGGAACAAAACGTGTTCAAAACCTAGAAACATTGAGTCAGTAACTTCAGAGAATAAATTCTCCCAAACTGCTTTTTTGTGCACGATGGCTAGAGGCTGCATAATGCTGGTGAGCACTCTATACCTGAAGTCCTCCTGTCCAACAGTTTTGCCCAGATCAACAAAAGAAGAGGTTAAGAAAAAAAAAGTACTTAAGCAGTTGGGAAAGAGAGACAGCAAAAGGCTCCTTTCAAGCCAACTTCTCGTATTCTTAATCCATAGCTCCTCATACACACAATGCCATACGCTCTTCCCATACACAGAAATTCCCCAGCTAAAAATACGTGCACACAAATACTCATGACCCACATATCTCTCCTATATATTGACTACTTTATATCCTCCAGCACAATACATGCATGTTTTCCCCATCAACCCCTCTACACACACACTTTGGAGCCATTTGTTTATTCTCACTGAAATCTTATTTTTTAAAAGAGGCATATCCCTAATGTGGCGACCTGCATGGTAATGAGCAAACATTCCAAAAATTATACAAAATTCCGAGAATTATATCCCCTGAGGATAGGCAATCTCAAATATCTTTATATTGCATGAATAAAAACATGCTGGAGATAAACATCTCCAGATAGTCTTAGAAAGACAGAAACAAATAGTAGACAAAAGCAACGAGGCCTATCCACGCCTGCCTATTTTCCTTAACTTACTTTGCAATTGTAGACCATTCCTAATCTCCTTTGATTCCTGCTATTAAAGGGCCTCTGTTCTTGTTCTGTGCTTTTTTTTTTAAATTTCAGTAGTGATTTTTCCTCTCATTGGGAGGCTGTTCCATGCCGCCACCGCCCCTTTCCATTCAGCCATTTGTGGGTTTCAGTAATTTTCCAGAATAAAAGATGAACATGATTATGTGCAAAATTTAAGTTCAGTAAGCATGGGTCTCATACAAAAATATAAAAAGCCAACCACTGAGTATGAAAGAACAGTATACAAATGAAAAAAGGGCAGTTACAGAAAACTGATAAAGGGAGCAACAATATCCCTATATTCTCATTCTTGCTTGCTCAT
Organism: Ichthyophis bannanicus; assembly: GCA_033557465.1. Taxonomy (NCBI): domain Eukaryota; kingdom Metazoa; phylum Chordata; class Amphibia; order Gymnophiona; family Ichthyophiidae; genus Ichthyophis; species Ichthyophis bannanicus. Next base: position 1,134,065,956 of record CM066033.1, read on the forward strand.
TTCAGAAAAACAAGGACACACTATTTCAAAGATGTACATGTTTTTTCAACAGTGGGCCACATGATCAGAAGCCCATGTGATTGCAGGCCACATAAAACACAACAAATTTTGACAAAGACAATAAAACCTATCCAGTTTGCCCATCTATTTGAACTACTAAGTTCTGCAACCATCTTTTCTTCCCCTTAAAGATCCTTTGCTTTTGGACTCCTGCTTTCTTGATACAGTCCTCGTCTCCACCATCTCTAGTGGGAAGCCATTCCATAAATCTACCACTCCTTCTGTAAAGAAATATTTCCTTCAATTCTTTTTATAGCATGATTTACACTCATCAAAATCCATGAATCTCTTCTGAAATTGTAGGCTTCATATCCACCGAGTAGCTCTACAAAGCTTTAAAATCTTGTGGGCCACTTAAATTAGCTAAAATATTTTTGTGCTCAAAATCTTAAGTTGGTCACATCCCCAAGATCAGACAGTGTCTCTTTGGCCTGAGGGACACACATTGGACACTCCTGCACTATTTGTACCAGGTAAGGGAAAAAATCAAGTCAAACCTATCACTACAAGCAGTAAAAGACACACTGAAATTAAAATATTCAACATATAGTAACAGTCATCTGAATCACTTTAGTATTTAGTTTATTTACAGAGTTAAAAGATGTTTATGCTAGCAAACATTACACATGTTGTTTCTGCTAGTTAACACAAACAATATAATCCTAAACTTTAGCATGGTTAACTATGCAGTGACAATGCTTCTGAAGAAATATATAAGTAACTTTAAAAAAAAATCCACAAATGCTATGTAGATCAACCAAAATGCTAAAACTAATTGCTTGGCATTATGCGTACCTGTGCTTCAAATCTACAGACACAAGGAGTCTAGAAAATGTATAAAACTAAAGCAAAACTAAAAAGCAGTAATCAAATGCAAGTTTGAGAAGTTATATGGCTACAATACATTCATGTATTATGTGAATTACAAATTATTTGTTATTCATTTTGATAAATCTCATTTAACCTTATAAAATTTCATACCTGACCATCTTCTATGTTCTTTTAAAATTACACTACTAAGAAAGTATCTTAGAAATACAAGCTGCATTGTACACTGGCCATAGTTTGACACCCAAGTTCTTTTATGCATTCAGGACTTGACAATTAGTTCTAATATGCCAAGACAGAGTGAACTCAATTGACAACAAACTTCAATTTCTATACAAATAGCTAATAACTAAAATCTTGTCAAGTAAGCAATTTAAAAGCAGGTATTTTGTGATGCAAAAAACAAGGGCAAAAGAGCCATCACTGATCCTCTACACTCCCCAGCACAATTCACACGTATACTGCACTGAACTTCATTTATTAACTTGATATACCACCTATCATATCCACATTTTAGCAGGATGCAATAGTAAAAAGAAAACAAAATACAAAAATAATAAAAGAAATAACAATTTTAAGGAGTAGCTCAACAAGAAGAAAGTGAAAGTCTTTGAGTATACAAAAAATCCAACTGAAAATCAGTGAGCAGATCCAAGTGCAGTCAACAGGCAATCCCCAGCCAACTCGAAAGAGATTTTGCCCATTCTTCTTGGAGGAATAGCTTAAGTTGCACCATTCCCCATTGTGCAAAGTTGGTGAATACTTATCCTAAACGACTCCAAACTGTTATTTATTTATTTTATTTTATTTATTTAGCACATATTTGTATACCGCTACTTCCAGCGATCAGCAGCGGTTTGATTAAGGATACAGAGAAAATCAAAATCATTGACAGAATTTAAACACTACATTGTGATTAATAAGGTTATGTGATAGGTTTTAAAAACAAATCATGCGGGTTTCATTAAAGTATACAGCAGATTTTCAAAACAACTCGAGCGAGTTTCATTATTGTATACAACATAGTTTCAAGATTAAGAGATTACAGTAAGTCTCCTTGGAGTGTGTAGAACAGGTTCAATTGAGGTATATAGGATTTCAAAATTATAATAGGGTACAGTGGGGGGTGGGGCGGCTATAATTATACTTTTCTACAGTATATGACATTTATATTTTACATATATTACATATATACATTTGCGCTGATTTATAATACGCTGTATCTCTTGGTGCGTACATTGTTGATTTATGGTACATTGTAGGCCTCTTGAAATAGGTGTGTCTTCAGATCTTTTCTGAAGCCCATCAGGTCCGTTATTGAGCGCAGTTCGGGCGGTAGTTGGTTCCAAAGTGATGGGGCAGTGAAGGAGTATGCTCTGTTTGCTTGTGGCTACATTAAACTGATCTTATACTTATTGGTACTTGCAGGTTGTTTATGGTGGCGGTTCTCCTGTTTCTGTTAGCAGGTTGTAAGGTGATTAGGTTTGTGAGGAAGGTTGGTGCCAGATTGTGGATGGTTTTAAACGTCGTTATTAGGATTTTGTATTTTATACGGGCTATGATGGGGAGCCAATGTAGTTCAACCAGCACCGGGGTGATATGTTCTGCCACACCTGTTTTGGTGATGATTCTGGCAGCGACAGTTTGTGCCATCTGGAGTATGTTTAGTGTTTTCTTTGGCAGGCCCTGCAGGATTGCATTACAGTAGTCGAAGTGTGGTATGATGAGGGCTTGGGCTACTGTCCTAAAGTCGGTGTGTTCTATGATGTTCCTGAGAGGTTGTATAACCCTGAGTTTGTGGAAGATGGCTCTGTTTACTAGGCGAAGGTGTTTTGTCAGCTTTAATTCGTTATCCAGTGTTACTCCGAGGTATTTTATTTCAGTTTTTGTGTGATAAGTGTTGTCACCTAGGGTAATTGAGGCTGGAGGGTTGAAATCTGATTTTCTTGAGATGAACATGACTTCGGTTGTTTTTTTGTGGTTTATGGCCATGTTGTTCCGCTGGAGCCAGGCTTGCATGTTTTTTAAGCATGTTTCTAGCTGAGAGTAGTTTGGGTTGCTTGCATCAAGTGAGTATAGAGCATAATATCGTCTGCGTATATGTGATATTGGATTTATGCTTTTTGAATATTTCGCAGATTGGTCTCATGTACACATTAAAGAGAAGCGCGGATAGGGCTGAGCCTTGTGGTATGCCCTGTGTTTGTGGGAAAGCCTTTGCTTTTTCGTTATTGAACTGTACCTGTTGCATTCTGTTGGAGATTATTGCTGCAGAAGAGGCTTCCACCAAGGATTAAGTCAAGGGGTACAAAATCCTAGGCAATCAAGACATTCTTATTTTTAATAACTTCATGAATATTTCTGTTTGTTCTTTCAAGCTGAAAACGTGGAGTATTTGTGGATTAGTAAAATACATATTTTAATGCATTTTGAAATACATTTTTTAGACCTCATAAAGTAAAAAATATACAAGAATCAGAAGACTTTTACAATGCATTGCACCTGGTGCCTTCTTTTTTCTTCCAAGGTGCTTAATAGAAGAGTGGGGTTCACAGGTCCTGGCTCAGAAGGTATCGATTACTACTTGATACTACTTTTCATATTCCCACAAAATCCCATTTACCCAAACACACAAACCTTCTATTCATCTCTAGCAGGTCTGACAAAAATATTTGATCCTGTTCAAGGCGAGTACAAATCCAGGCCAGAGAGCTACAGCCACTGTGCAGCTTTCATTATATTGTGAGTGGTTTTGACTCTTTTAGAAATGTAAGGTTTTGGGAATACAGGAAATGGCTGCAGTAAATCTTCCTCCCTGTCCCCTTCTCTCTGAGACATAGTATGGAAGCATAGTATATGATGGCAGATAAAGACAGTATGGTCCATCTAATCTTCCCAGTAAGGTGGCTACAGCAGGTGTACCCGCCACTCTGTGCAGGTCATCCCCTCTATGCCTTTGTTTAGGGCTGAACCCGCTGTTCTGTGCAGGTCACTTCCTCTCTATTTGTTGAAGAATAAAAGATAGCTATGTTTATTTTGAGCACCCTTAAATAGTTTTAAGAATCTTTTTAGATCTTTAAATGCTAGTTAACAATTTCCATGCAAAAAATCACTTTTCAAAAAGTCAGTACTACTTACCCTAGCAAAAATTATGGTTTTTAACCTTTTAAAGGTCACTTTGGGCACCTGATACCTGTTAAGTTATTAAACATAAATACTATCTCACTTATCCAAACTCTGGAATTTGTCACGGGAGGATGTAATAAGTGTAGTTACTCACCTGTAACAGGTGTTCTCCAGGGACAAGTAGGAATCAGTCCTCACATATGGGTGACGTCGGCACTGACGGAGCCCTTACAGAAGCATCTCCCCAGCTTTCAAAGAAAACCTTTGGGAGATTCCACCACACATGCATAGTCCCCTTCCCACCCAAAGATGCCATCTTACTCAGTCAGATGACATAGAGCTAACAAAGGAAAATGGCAAAAATTGTACAGCAACTCCAACGGGAGGAGGGAGCGTTGTGAGGACTGATTTCTGCTGTCCCCGGAGAACACCTGTTACAGGTGAGTACCTACGCTTTCTCCAGGAACAAGCAGGAAGTCAGTACTCATATATGGGACTCCCCAGCAACAGGCTACCGAAGGCCTGAGGAGATAAAACACTGTCGCCCTCAAGGGGAATCATGAGCAGCAGCAATTGAGTCCGCAGATACAGACTGCAGTAGGTTCTGTGTGTCCGATGGAAACCAATGCTCCGGTACCCTGAACACAGAAGGGTTGGAGGGTAGGATTTGCCTAGACCCCAAAAAGATTATGGAGCACAGCCAGGCCAAAGGCACTGTCACACTGGGACTCCCTCTCCAGGCAGAAATGAACTATGAAGGTATGGACTGAAGACCAAGCGGCAGCCCAGCATATGTCCGACATCGGGATGGAGCACAAGTTTGACATAGAGGCCGCCATGGCCCTGACACTGTGTGCCATGACACGGCTGTACAGCAAGTGCCCAGCCTTCTCAAAGACAAGGGAGATACAGTCCACCACCCAGGTGGACAAGGTTTGATTGGTCACTGCCTCCCCCAGACGACTGGGGTCAAGGAAACAAAGAGCTGAGAAGCTTTTCAGTGGCCTTGGGAATGTTGAATGTAGAAGGACAGGGCCCTCTTAAAGTCCAAGGTGTGAAGGACGGTCTCCACCCTGGAGGAGTGAGATCTTGGGAAGATGGTGGGTAGCACCACCTTCTGATTGAGGTGAAAAGAAGACACCACCTTCGGGAGAAAATTTGGTGTGAGTGCGTAGCACGATCCTGTTCTTGTAGAATCTGGTATATGGCACCTCAGCTACTAGGGCTTGGAGCTCGCTGACCCTGCAAGTGGAGGTGAGCGCCACCAGGAAGATGACGTTCCATCAGAAATTCCTCAGGTGGCAGATAGCCAGGGGCTCGAAGGGCAGGCGGGTGAGCTGTGCCAGCACTACATTGAGGTCCCGCTCCATCGTCAGATGGGGGGTTTTGACAGCAGGAGTCCCCTCAGGAAGTGGGTTACCAGAGGCTGGACAGAGAAGGGCTTGCCTTCAACAGGGTGGTGGTGCACTGCCAGGGTACTGAGGTGCACCCTGATGGAATTTGATTTGAGCCTAGATTGCAAGAGAAGAAGGAGGTACTGCAGCACCAGCTGCATCGGGCAGAAGAACAGGTTCACCCATTGCCCCGTGCACCATACCAAGAACCTGTGCCAATTGACTGCGCAAGCCCTCCTGGTGGAGGCCTTCTGGGAGGCCAGCAGAATCTCATCCATTTCTCCTGAGAGGTTGAAAGGAGCTAAGGTTACCTTTTCAGCAGCCATGCTGCCAATGAAAGAGACCCCTGATTGGGGTGCAGGAAAGAGCCCTCTTCCTGAGACAAGAGCCCCGGGGAACTCCCCAGGGGGATCGGTGCCTCCATTGATAAGTGGAGGAGCAGTGGGAAACACAGCTGCCTGGGCCGCCGTGGAGCCACCAGAATCAATGATGCTCTGTTGTGAAGAGCATTGAAGAGGGTCTTGGCAATCAACGGTGTGGATGGGAAGGCGTAGATGAGGCCTTCTGACTGCGGGATGAGGAACGCATCTGCCACTACCCGGCCCGGATGAGGTTAACGGGAAGAGAAGCGGGGAAACTAGTAGTTGATCGTATGGTCCAAAATGTCCACCTGCAGGTTTCCCCAGAGTCGGAAGAAGCAAGTGGCCACTCTAGTCCAGCTGCCACTCATGTGGCTGGAGGACCCTGCTCAGTTTGTCTTCCAGGGCATTGTCCTGGCTTGGTAGGTATACCACCCATAGGAGGATTCCTTGACGGACTGCGTAGAAGCAGAGTGTCATTACCTCGCAGCAAAGGGTACGAGACCCCATGCCCCCTTGCTTGTTCACGTAGATCGCCACTTGATTGTCCATTTGGATCAGCACTGGCTGGTGTCTCAGACAGTGGCAAAAAGATCGGAGAGCTAGATATATTGCCCAAAGCTCCAGAAGGTTGATCTGTTGGTTGCCCTCGGCCTGTGACTAGCTGCCCTGGGTGCGATGTTCCTCGCAGTGGGCTCCCCATCCCAGTAGAGAGGTGTCCATTATGAGGACCCTTAGAGGACTTGGGGCTTGGAAGGGCATCCCTGCTTGAAGGTGTTGTGGATGTTGCCACTATATCAGTGAGTCTGCCCACTGGTGGGCCACTGAGACTCTGTCTTGGAAGCAGTCCATGGCCTGTGTCCACTGGTCACGAAGGCACCAATGGGCAACCCTCATATGCAGACGAGCATCTGGGGTGACATGGACCATGGAGGCCATATGGCTGAGGAGGTGCAGCAGAAGCCAAGCCGACACCGAGGGACGGTGTTGCATGTCTGCTGCCAATTCCCTGAGATGGTCGATCTGATCCAGGGGGAGGAAGGCCTTTGCCTGAACAGTGTCCAGTTTTGCCCCATGGACTGCATAAATTGTGTTGGGAGAAGGTGGGACTTGCGGTGGTTTATCACAAACCCAAGATGTTGTGGGACATGGATAGTGCATGCCGTAGCTTGCTGCACCTCGGTGGCCATGCCTCCTTTTTTAAGCCAGTCATCCAGGTAGGAAAAGACGAATCTCCCTTGGAGACGGAGGTAGTCGTCCACTACTGCAAGGCACTTGGTGAAGACCCTGGGGGCGGGCGGATGCCAGGCCGAAGGGTAGAAGCCTTTACTGGTAGCCACCTCCCCTCACCATGAAGCGAAGATATGCCTGTGGCTGGGGTGAATGAGGATGCGGGTATAAGCATCCTTCAGATCCTAGGAGCATAGCCAATCTCCCTGCTGGAAGTAAGGCAGCAATGTTCCAAGGGAGAGTATCTTGAACTTCTCCCTCACCAGGAAATTGTTCAGATTCCACAGGTCTAGGATGGGCCATAGGCCCCCTTCTTTTCTGGCATGAGGAAATACCTGGAGTAGAACCCTTTGCTCTTAAGATGTTGGGGTACTGGTTCCACCGCCTTGTCCTCAAGAAGGCCTGCGAGTTCCTGCAATAGGAGGTTCCAGTGAATGGGAGACATGGGGGGCTCTCCCGGGAAAAAAGGAGGAGGTGTCTGTGCAAGGTGGAAGAGGTAGCCCTCCCTGACCACCTGGAGTGCCCAGGAATCAGTGGTGATGGCTGGCCACCTGTGGGCTAGTGGATGAAATGTTCCCCTGTGGGCTCTTGTCCTCCTTGTGGTAGAGAGGCTATGCCCAAGGAGTCAAAAACTCCTCCCAGGGGCTGGAGCCAATGACTGGGGATTATGAGCCTTCTGCTTACGAGGACCATGCCCCTGTCCCTTAGCCTGCTGACTCTGCCAGGGAGGCTTGAAAATGCGGGTAGCTTTTGTAAGCAGCCCCTTTCCTCAGGCAAAAGAGCTTTTTACCCAAGCCCTTCCATCGGGGACGGATAGCAGTCTTTTTGGAGAGCCTTGTCCTCGTCATGAGTTTGGTCTCCAATTCAGCAGTCTTCTCCATTATGGGCTTGCCAAAGAGGTTCTCCCCTTGGCATGGACAACAACCAATTTGTCCTGAACTCATTGCTCGAAGTTGGAAGACTGTAGCCAGGCTTGGCAGTGGGCACAGATGCCAGCCGCAATTCCCCAGCTTTCAAAGAAAGCCTTTGGGATTGCTGCCACACATGTGTGGTCCTCTTCCCGCCCAAAGATGCCATCTTGCTCAGTCAGGTCCCCTAGCTAGAGCCCTACTAAGCAAATGGCAAGGGAAGGACAAAAATAGCAACTCTTCAGGGGAGGAGGGAGGGCAGTGCGGACTGATTCCTGTTGTCCCTGGAGAACACTTGTTACAGGTGATTAAGTATACTTTCTCCAGGAACAAGCAGGAAGTCAGTCCTCATTTATGGGACTCCCCAGCTACATACTACCAAGCCTGTAACACAAAGTGCCTCTGCGAAGCCATGAGCAGAAGTCGATACCCGAAGGAGTCCGAGTCCTCTGGTCCCTGGGGTAAAGCTCTCGATAGCCGTCAAAGAAAGGCCGGAGGACAGGAGCTACTTATACCCCAAACAGATTACGGAATACAGCCTGGCCGAAGGCGCTGTCCCGGTGGGACTCCCTCTCCAGGCAATATTGAGAAGCAAAAGTATTCGCTGAAGACCAGGTCGCAGCCCGGCAGATGTCCGCTAGAGGCACTGAGCGCAGCGAGGCCACCAAAGCCACCTTGGCCCAGACGCTGTATGCAGTGACCCGTCGATCCAGTTTATGTTTATGTTTATGTATATGTATATGTTTATTTATTTGCTTAATCGCTCTTCATTGGAAAGCAGAGCGGTTTACAATAAAATCAAAAACAATAAGGCACAAGGCCGGAAACTGAAAAGGAAATTACATTGTCAAAAGAGAAAGTGACAGAGACAGGAGTAGATAGGGCGAAAGGAGGGAGAGAGGGTAAGGCTAAGGGGGAGGCAGGTCAAAGGCAAGGGAGAACAAGTAGGTTTTAAGGGAGCGTTTAAATGTAAGGTAGTGGGGTTCAAGATGAAGAGGAGGCGGAAGGGAATTCCATAAGGCAGGGGCTACAAAGAAAAAGGCAGAGGAGCGCGTGGACTGAAGGTGAGCATGTGAGGGGGAAGGTGAGCATGTGAGGGGGAAGGTGATCCAGTGCGGCGCCTGCCTTTGTTTGGGCGAAGGTGATGCAGTCCACCACCCAGACGGAGATGATGCGCTTAGTGACTATGTGCCCCAGGCGAATGGGATCCTAGGCGACAAAGAGCCCGTCGAACTTGCGATGAGCTTGGGTACGCTGCAGGTAGAAGACGAGAGCCCTCTTGCAGTTGAGTGTATGCAACACCGCCAATGCCCTTCGGCATGCAGTCTCTGAAAGAGGGTCGGTAGGACTATCTCCTGGTTGAGATGAAAGTCCGAGACCACCTTCGGTAGGAACTTGGGATGGGTGCAGAGGACCACCCTGTTCCCGTAAAACCTGGTGTATGGAGCCTCAGCCATGAGGGCCTGGAGTTCATTGACTTGGCGAGCAGACGTCCAAGCTACCAGGAAGACCACCTTCCAGGAGAGGTGCCAAAACGAACATGTTGCCATCAGCTCGAAGGGTGGTCGCGTGAGCCGCATAAGCACCACGTTGATGTTCCACTCCACCAGAGGAGGCCGGATGGGAGACTTAGAGAGCAAGAGCCCCACATGAAGCTTGAGATCAAGGGCTGCCCTGAGAGGGGTTTCCTCTCGATGGGGAGGTGTTTCGCCGAAATGGCGCTCAGGTGTACCTTGACCGAATTGGACTTCAGCCTGCCTTCGAGAGGTGGAGGAGATACTGAAGAATCCACCAGGTAGAGGAGGAGAACGGGTCGATCCGGAGCTCGGAGCACCAGACTGAGAAGCAGCGCCACTTAAAGGCGTATGCCCATCTCGTCGAGCCTTTCCTCGACGCGAGGAGAACCTCCTCGACCTCCTCTGGAAGGCGCAGAGATGCTAGAGTGACCTGCTCAGCCGCTAGGCTCTGAGGGACAGCGAGGCCAGGTTCGGTGGAGCACCTGTCCCTCCTCCTGAGTAAGCAGGCCTGGGGCACAGCCCAGAGGGACCGGAGGCTCAGAGGAGAGCTAGAGCAACAGATGAGGCCACGAGGGGGCAACTAGAATCACCGAAGCCTGGTCCTGCCAAATTTTGTGGCGGGTTCTCGCAATGAGAGGCATGGGAGGGAACGCGTACAGAAGGGTGGAGATCCAGGTCAAGAGGAATGCATCCAGGGCTACCCTACTCGGGTGCAGAACCGGGCCACAGAAGCGGGGAAGCTGTGCATTCACCGGGCTGGTGAACAGGTCTATGGATGGGGTCCCCCACCGATAGAACAAGAGGTCAGGGCCCAGACGCCACTCGTGCGGGCAGAGGATCCTGCTGAGTTTGTCCGCGACTACATTCTCCTGGCCTGGGAGGTAGACCCCCAGCAAAACGCAAAGGAGGATCGCCTCTCGGCAGAGAGGACAAGAACCTGTTACCCCCTCCTTGTTTATGCAAAACATGGCTACCCTGTTGTTGGTCTGCATGAGCACTGACTTTCCCCGAAGATAGTCCTCAGGGCCCATCGGACCGCCCGAAGCTTGAGCATGTTGATCTGCTATTGGGACACCTCGGGCGACCACTGCCCCTGCGTGCACAGTGAGCCGCAGTGGGCCCCGTCATCAGGACGAGCTCGTGCTGTGGAGTCTGGAAGGGCATGCCCCGAAAGAGATTTTGAGGGTCCCGCCACCAACTCAGGGAGTTGTGGAGACTGCGGGAGATCCAGATGGGGTCTCTGAGGTGGCCAGAGACCTGGCTGCACTGTGCCTGGAGGCACCACTGGGCTGTCCGCATATGCATGCGGGCGTGGGGGACCACAAGAATGGTGGAGGCCATGTGCCCGAGGAGGCGCAGCATGGCCCATGCCGTAACCCAAGTCCTGTTTTGGACCTGGGATGCCACAGCTTGAAGGCTGTCTTATCGGTCTGTGGGAAGGAAGACGGTCACCCGCACCGTGTAAAGGCATGCACTGATGAACTCCAGGGACTGCACTGGCTCAATGTGGGACTCTGAGTAGTTGACTAAGAAGCAAAGGCGTTTCAGAAGGGTTGTGCGTGACGCCGCCAGGCAGGCTTCACACATCGAGGATCCTGTGACAAGCCAGTCGTCGAGGTAGGGTAAGACGGGTATACCCTGCCGCCTGAGAGAGGCAGCGGCCGCGGAGAGGCGCTTTGTGAAAACCCGTGGTGTGGACGCGAGCACGAAGGGGAGCACTCTGTATTGGTAGTGTTCCCCCTGCACCCTGAAGTGCAGGTATTGCCTGGGCTGGGGGTGAACTAGGAAGTGGGCGTAAGCGTCCCTGAGGTCCGAGGAGCATAGCCAAGCACCCTGCTGAAGGAAGAGCAGCAGGACGCCAAGCGATGACATTTTGAACTTCTCCTGCACCAGGACCTTGTTGAAATTTATGAGGTCGAGGATGGGGGGCAGGCCACCTGTCTTTTTCGGAACGAGAAAGTAGTGGGAGTAGAACCCCTGCCTTGAAGGCGCTGCAGTACCTTCTCGACCGCCCACTGGGCGAGGAGGTTAGACAGCTCTGGCTGCAAGAAGGTCTGGTGCGCGAGGAGCCAGCAGACTCCGCTGGGGAGAAGGGAGGAGGGCGTCTGTCCAGGCGGAGATGGTATCTGTCTCAGATCACCTGGAGGACCCATGTGTCTGGCGTGATCGATGCCCACTGTGGGGCGAACAGGGACAGGCGTCCCTCCACCAGCAGAAGAGCTGCCGGGGGCGAGAGGCTATGCCGTCAGCGTCAAAACCCCTGTGTAGGCTGGGGCGGCGCCAGTGGTTGTGCCTTAGGCCCTTTAGGTTTACGATGGCTATGTGAACCTCCCTTCTTTTGTGTGCCAGGAGACGGCACAGAGGTGGGCGGGAAAGGCGAGTAACCCCGGTAGGGGAGCCTCTTCCTTTGGAAGAATGGCTTCTTGGATTGCTGCTTCTTCTTAGGGAGGAGGAGATTTTGCACGAGAGACGAGTTTGAGTCACGAACTCAGTTTCTATCTCAGCAGCCTTATCCTCCATAGGTTTACAAAACAGTTGCTCGCCGAGGCAAGGGACATCCAGGAGCTTCTCTTGGACTCACTGCTCCAGGTCTGAGAACTGGAGCCATGCCTGGCGTCGGGCCCTGATGCCGGCTGCTGCCACCTGGGCGGAGGACTCAAACCCATCATATGCGGCACGGGAGAGGTACTTTGAACACTCCGTGACGGATTTCAGGAGAGTTTGGACTCTTAGAAGGGGTTCGCCCCGGAGGCCCGCGGCAAACCTGCTGAGTTCCTTGGCGAGGTCACGCAGGAACATGCCCATATACAATTGGTATGCCTGGATACGGCAAGCGAGCATGGAACCCTGATTGGCCATGTGCCCCAGGGCATCGAGGGCTCTCGACTCCCTGCCTTTGGGGACCGAAGAGTGAGACTTTGGGCTTTTTTGATTCCGCATCGCCGATTCCACAACCATGGAAGTGTGCGGGAGCTGAGTCTTTCGGAACCCTGGGCCACGCTGGACCCTATAAATGGCATCGAGGCACTTGCTCACAATGAGAACTGAAGCAGGTGTCTCCCATTTGCAGAGGAGCAGCCTTAACAATATGGGAGGAACCGGGACAGTAACTGGATCAGCGGTATATCAAGCTAATAAACATAAACATAAGACACTCCCGAGGTGGGGACTCATACTGTAGAATATCGAGCTCCTCAGCTCGCGGCTCCTCCTCAGTTTGCGTAGCCAGGCTGAGGGCCCGTGTCATGTTCCACATGAACGCCAGGAACGATATATCCTCAGGTGGCGAATGCCTCTGATGGGCGGGCGGTGACGGGTGCGAAGGGAGGTCCCTTTGAGCACGGGTCTCCAGGGAAGTATCCCCGTCCAGCTCCCAGCCCAAGAGGTTGCCTCATCTAGAGGCCGAGGTCTGCTTGGAGCCAGAGGCCTTGGAGGATCTGGCTCCCAAGGACCGGGAAGGTGAATGAGGTTTTCCAGGGCGGGTTTTGGTGTCCCTCTCAAGGGAACCTCAGTCTCGAGGAGAGGGCCAGCCGTGATGGCCATAAGCACCTACTGGGCAGCTAAAAAGGCAGAAACATTGCACTCTAATGCCAGCATATGGGACTCCCACACGGGCGTGGGACCCTGTGACGCCACCACCGGGGTTACTGGGTCTGGCGTGGAGAAGGAGAGGGGGTCCTCACCGGGATGACCCTCAGGAGACCAGGCGCCAAAGCCGGAGGCCTCCGTGTCCGTACGGGGTATTTTTCGAGGCTACTCCTTGTCCGACTCTCGGGAATGCCATGGTGGCTGAGTGACTGAGCACGGGAGCGCTCATGCTGGTCCGGAGCCCCCAACAGCGACTTCAAGGCCTTCTTCTTCTTACGCCACTCCACTTCATGGGACCCCTGGTCGGAGTGTCGCCGAGAGCGCGGAACCAAAGTGGGGATCCCACCAGCAGAGGAACGACCAAGGCACCGAAGACAACAGTCATGAGTGTCCGTGAGCAGGACAATACAACAAGGGAGGGACAAGTGAGGTCACAGATGCTTTTTTTATTGAAAAAACAATACTACCGGGAGCGATAACACGCTATAACACGCTATAAGATTTCACTGATTTAGTTTTCTGAATTTAGGAATGCACTGGATTGGCCCCTCGTATCTTGGTACTTGCACCTTAAAGTCTCACGATTTAGCCTATTTCAGGTAGTTATTATTTTATACACTTGGTTAAATTTTGACACCTCTAGCTCTGACCTCCTCCCATTTCACAATATTTGGTAATATATTTATTATACTCATAAATGCATAAGTCATTTGCTCTCCATTTGGCTCTTTGGAAGTACGATTGTATAATCACACAGTATTGTGTTCTATATAATTTTTTAGCCTCCAAGCATCAGACTGATCAGTGTTTTTTTTAAAGACTACCCTCTCACAAGGTGCCTTTAGTAAGTACATCTGCGTATCTTCCTCATCTCCTTGCCTTTAATATTATCATTGCCTGCTTTTAACACACAATTAATTTTTATGTCTATTTTTATATTTGTTCATAACATGCTTTTTAACTGTTGTCCTTGTAATCATGTATTTTTGATATCCATTTGATATGTATTTTTTAACTTTCTGTCCAATTTAATAAATATTAATGTTATTTATTTATTTAATATTCTTTTATATACATACCTGTAATATATTTATTATACATTTTTATGTTGGAATATTATATATTGTATTTTTTATTTAATTATTTATTATATGTGATATGTACATGTTTTTGTTTTATGGTTTAAGATGTGTACCCCCCGAAGAAGACATGTTGCTGAAACGCGTAGGGGTTTTTTCAATAAATAAGCACCTGTGACCTCACTCGTCCCTCACTTGTTGTGTTGTCCTGCTTGCCGTTGTGAGGGTCCTGCTCCCTCTGTGTTCCCGCATCTACTATGGGTGTCCATGAATGACATGTTTTTGGAGCATCTGTCACATTTTTTAAAACCGGTGGCCATTGGGGCATAAAGGGCCCCCGCTAGGTAGAAGACCTTTGCAGCCAGCAGTTGGGAGAGAAAAAATGGCGTGAAGCCCGCAAAAGGGAAAACTTTTACAGGAAGGATATCCCCTCGCTCGAGGGAAAGTGGAGCAGGGGAAGATGGAAGAGGACCGGTGCTACCGTAAGAAACACGGCCCAGAGGCCAAAAATGAAACACTTTTTCCGAGGGACGAGGACGTGTGTCCGAAGGGCTCCGCGGAAAAAGGGAGACTGAGCAAGATCGCACCTTGGCTAGGAAGAGGACCATGCATGAGTGGCAGCAATCCCAAAGGCATTCTTTGAAAGCTGGGAAATTGCTCCGCGCAGGCTCCGTCGGTGCCGACATCACCTATAAGTGAGGACTGACTTCCTGCTTGTTCCTGGATAAAAAGCTGTTAGTATAACTGCGTTCAAAACAGTTTTGAACGAACTCCTGGAGGAAAAGTCCATAAACCATTATTAAAGAGGACTGGGGAAATGCACTGCTTACACTTGAGACAAGCAGCACGGAATGTGTATACCTTTGGGAACCCAACAGGTATTTGAGACCTGGAATCGCCATGTTGGAAACAGGATACTGGGCTTGATGGACCTGGTCTAACCCAGTATGGCATATCATATGTGCTTATGTTCTTATGTAACCATACCCTGTATGCTTTCCCCACATGTTCATTCTTCCCTTTGAAAGCAGATGTAGAGTTCAAATGTCAAAATTGCCTCAGAGACCTTACATATCTGCTTCTGTAATGTTGAAATTATAAAACAATTTTGGAATCTGTACTACACATATAAACACACACCATCATTATTTTAAGTAATCAATCCATGTTGATTTCCCCATTTTTATGGCAGATATCAATTCTGTATGCCACAATGCTAAATGGATAAGCATCCTTTTTATTTAAGCTGCTCACAGAAAAGGCACAAAAGACTAATAAAAAAATTAAGAAAGAAAACAAATTCTAAACCAACCACTTACTGTACTTATTGTATGTAAATTAAATACATCTTGTGACAGGATCCTTAATTCTCACTTTTAAGTGGGGAAAAACAAAGCTGTTACTATTATATATGAAACAACAGGATGGAACATGCTATACAGAATGTTACTGAGAAAGTATTTTATTGCACTGCTTCAAAGGCAGTCACCTGAGATAATACCAGGCTGATTGCAAAATCATTGTGTGTATGTTAAAGCAATCTGAGTGGCAATGACACAGAAAATGTGAGCCGTCCAAGGCCACAGTCAGTGGGATATGCAGAAGCATAATTTCAATTCCAGTTTTCTCACTCCCAATACATAACTCTAGTCATTAGGCCACTCATTCTCATATCTAAAAGCAGTGTCTCTCAAGACAGCTCTTGAGTATCTCCCAACCAGTCTAGTTTTCGGGATATTTATAATGAACCTGAATGAGAGAGATTTACTGGCACTGGAATGGAAACCTATTTCATGAATATTCATTGTGAATGGATCTCCCAGAAACCAGAATGACTAGGGGTGACTCCAGGATCAGCTTGTAAAATACTATCTTAAGGTATTCAGATAGTGAATTCATCCTAACCCACAACTACTTTCATAGTTCCAGTTTCCATCCTACCATAAATATAAAAATCCATTAGACAGCCAAGCTACAATCTACCACCACATCTGTTCTAACCCACAAAATAGGATTAAACATCTTAGAGCCCTAAAATAATTCTTTAAATATCTTCAAGAAAACTGCATCCTCACTCAAAACACCCAAGAAAATCCTTCTGTTATATAAAGAAAGGAAAACTATGGAACATGTACCACTTGTGGTAACCTATACACCAGAACTATAGATCCTAAGGAAATTTATCAAAAATCTTCGACGCCTATTACTGAAGGATGAATTGCTCAAAGAAATGTCTCACCTGCCTCCTCCCCCTATTCTAACCTTCTGCCAACCAACCAACCCGAAACTTGTAAAGTAGTAAACTCCAAGCAGAATCCCGAAAAAAAGAAAATGGCACAAACACTTGCAAAAGTTCATGATGCAAGTTATACCAGCACATATCATAGGACTCTGTAGCTGTTCACTAGGGAAAGACATTCAAAATAAACGGCTCACATTTATGCTTCTCTGTGAATGCAGTGTATATGATCTAATGCAACAAATATAAAGAGGGTGCAACATCGGAGAAACAAGACAAAAACTGAGGACACATATCAATTTTGTTAGACATGCTATAAACCAGGCATGTCCAACAGGTAGATTGCGATCTACCAGTAGATCGCGGAGGGGTCAGAGGTAGATCGCCAGCCCCACTTGGCTCCATCTCTCCAGCAGCTCGCCCCATCGCTAGGAGAGAGCTCGTGCCGGCAGGTCGTCTGCCGAGGGCTTGCCTCCGCTGCTGATCCTTTGCCTGTCTTTTTTACCTGCCTGCGGGAATCTTGCCTGCGGGTGTATTGGGGGCACTTATTGTTTTCGTGCTAATAGTTTGTGGGTATCCCAGGGGGCCGTTGCCCGCACCCCGTGATGAGACACCACAGGCCCGGCGTCATACCTGGTCTCCTGCCTCTCAGAATCACGCATTCCTGCCCCCGCCCTAACACCCCTTAGAAGTGTGTTATATAACGGGCGATAACCATTCGCCCGGGCTTTACCTGAATACACTTACCGTATTAGTTGTGTCGTATGCTGGTTGTTGGTTGCTTTATAGTTCGCTTTCATTAAACATTTTCGGGCAGAAACAACAAAGTGTCAAGAATTTGGTGATTTTGGCGGGCTTTTCCAATTTTGTTCTAACTTGTCTATGCCTTGCCTTCGAATTGGTTCAAACCACTGTGACTTTTGCTTGCCTCTGCAATTTTATTTTGCCTAGCCTTTGCATTGATTCTACACTGCAATTTTATTTCGCCTTTCCTTTGCGTTGATTCTACACTGTGTGCAGAATTTATTAAATCGCGTGTGGTGGTATTTGAACGTGTTTGGCGGTATTTGATTTTATCTGGTTTGCTGGACAGGTGTTTGAGTTTTTTGATGATTGTTTAGTGGTATTTGATTATTGGTGCCAGTATGATGAATTCTTATTTTTATTTTTAGAACTGCATGTGTGGTTTTGGCATCTCCAGTCCTTGTACGAGTTTTGCACATCATCCAGAGGTCTTCAGTTCCTGTTGATCTTTAATACTTTGGGACAGTGACAGTTTTGGACCAGATTCAGCCAGTGTTTATACTAACTTAGCAGATTTGGCCTTCTTACATCCAGCCACCCCAGTATAACGAAGATGAGTGTTCTAAAGAAGAGCAAAACCTACCACTTTCATGATGAATGGGAAATGGACTACTTCTTCATCATGGTGAAAGACAAGTGGTGTTGTCTAATTTGTAACGCCCCAGTATCCTTGCCCAAAAAGGGTGATTTGGAACGTCATTATAAGGATCTGCATAGCAATAAGTTTGATGCTGATTTTCCACCCAAAAGTGAAATTTGTAAACTGAAGCTCAAAGAACTTAAATCGAAACTGGCTACTCAGCAACAGTTGATGGCGAAGCCAAGGTCACATTCAGTCAATGCAACCTTAGCATCCTTCAAGGTCAGCAACCTGATCGCAAAGAAATGCAAACCTTTCACTGAAGGGGAATTTGTAAAAGATTGTTTTCTTGAAGCAGCTGACAATCTTTTTGAAGGATTTAAAAATAAGAAAGAGATCATAGCTGCTATTCAAGATGTACAATTGTCAAGAAACACCGTAGTGCAGCGAATAGAAAAGATGTGGGGAGACACAACTGAACAATTGTTGGAGGATGTTTCAAATTGTGTTGCTTTCTCACTCCAACTGGATGAATCTACAGACATAAGAGACATAGCCCAGTTACTAGTCTTTATCAGGATGGTTTTTGAAGACTTCAGTGTTAAAGAACTACTACTTGGAATGATTCCTTTAAAAGGGAGAACTACTGGTCAGGAAATATTCAGTTCTTTCCATTCTTTTGTGGCAATGTGTAATCTTCCATTGCATAGACTTGTTTCCATCACTACTGATGGAGCAAGAGCAATGACATGTGAGGTTAACGGTTTCATAGCCCTCTGTAGACAGCATGACAACTTCCCAGATTTCCTTTCTTACCACTGCCTCATTCACCAGCAAGTTTTGGCAAGCAAGAGACTCAATACAAGGACTGTCATGGACATCACTTTCAAAATTGTAAATTCAGTTCGTGGAAGATCACTTCAAAGACGGCTTTTCAACCTTACTCTTGATGAAGGGGCAGCGGAAATCATTTTGCACACAGATGTAAGTAGGCACAAATTTCTGCAAAGATTTCATATTTGCTGAATGAAATAAGAACTTTTCTGAAGGAGAGGGGAGATGACCAAGCAGAGTTGGAAGATGAGGAGTGGTTATGTGATCTGGCAATTCTCGCTGACTTTACAGGCGAACTAAGTGATATGAACCTTGAACTACAAGGTAAAAACAAATGCATTGGCGAGATGATGAGTACAGTTTCATCCTACAAGAGCAAATTTGAGCTAATGATGACTGACCTTGCAAACAACTCTTTTGATCATTTTCCTAATACGCAGGACCATCTGGGACAATATTCAAATTTTATTTTTCAGAACGAGAAGTATGTGACAGAAATCTGTTCTGTTATCCAGGAATTCGAAAATAGATTCTGTGACTTCCAAAAAATTGGAACAGTTGTGGAGTACTTGTCATACCCATTCAAAATAGATGTGGACATTAAAGAAACTGCAGCTGCTATCATTAAAAATTACTCACTGAACAAGCCATCTCTTGAAAACGAAATATTAACCCTTAAAAATGACATTTTTCTCAAGACCCATGCTGAGTAAGAATCGTTTTGGAAGCTAGTGCCTAGAGACAAATTTCCCAACTTGAGAAGATGCAGTGAAGCTCTACACTCCTGTTTCGGTTCAACTTATTTGTGTGAATCTGCGTTTTCCCACCTGAAAATGACAGAGTACACAATGTTCCAACATGACAGATGAACATCTCCAGGATTCCCTGAGACTGGCCCTCACGCAGTATTCACCCAACTTCAAAAAGCTGCTGGATGAAATGCAGGCTCAGACGTCTCACTATTGAGCAAGAGCAAAATATTAAAGATTGTGCAAGATCAGCCTGTGTCAATACGTGACCTAAATTTAACACAAATTACTCAATAAAAGTTAAAAAACGTTATTAAGACAGTTAAAGTTATTACTCAATAAAACTTTAAGAAAAAATGTACTTTCCATTTCCCCTCACAGTTCTTACTGGATCTTCATTTCTCTGTTTTGTTTTTGCTTAATTTGCTTAACAGCTGATCACATCCAAATAAATTACAGAAGGTTCATTAAAAATGGGGGGGGGGGGGGAAATCCTCCAACTTTATTGGGTTAAAATTTAATTTGAAACTAACTTAAAACTTAATTTTCACGGTGGTAGATCATCGGCACTTTTGGCCGGAAAAAGTAGATCACGACCTGTTCGAAGTTGGACATTCCTGCTATAAACTA
Source organism: Ichthyophis bannanicus (assembly GCA_033557465.1). NCBI lineage: Eukaryota > Metazoa > Chordata > Amphibia > Gymnophiona > Ichthyophiidae > Ichthyophis > Ichthyophis bannanicus. The sequence goes on from CM066033.1 coordinate 1,134,085,881, forward strand.
TTACACAAACAGATGAGCACTTCTCAAAGGAAGATCACTTCCTTAACGACCTTACAAATAAGGTACTGAAAGTAAACTTTAGAAATACGTATAAACAGAAAATCATTTGAAATTCAGATGCCAAAATCCTCGGACACAATGTTTTTCTCACTCATTATCAGCTATAAAGACCCTGAAGTATAAAATGTCACTGTCCTACCATCCTTGCCTATATCCTCACCCCGTCTCATTCAGCTGTAATGACTTATGCAGACAGCCTTAAAGGAATATGAGTCTGTGCTATTTAAACCCAATGTAACTGTATTGCTTCTTCGCTGACCTGATGAACAGAGGATACCTTTCGAAAGCAGTCAAAGGTATATTAAGTTAGTCCAATAAAAAGGTATCAACTTGCTTGCTGACCTTTATTTGCACATAACATCAGCCACAATTTTCTGCTCAAGATACTGTCTAGAATGATTTTCTTTAGATACTGAATGATGAGTCTATCTTGCAACAATACATAGAATTGCACCGATTCCTAAACTTTATGCTGAGAACCACTAATAGGTTAAGACAGGCTTATAAGTAGCTCATGTGGAAAAACATGCAGAGCATGGCTCATCAAATTCTTCCTAACCTGTGTGTTTGTGTAGATTTTGGGAGTGAACAATTATGGGGCAATAGTTTTTAGTTAAGGAGACAGATGCAGGGGGCAGTGGTTGGTTGTTGGACAGTTGCAGGAGGGTATTTTTAGAGGGTTGGGCAAGTTGGGTGGGGGTGGGACAGTTGTGGGGTATTTCTTTAGGGGTGAGACAGTGTACAGGTTGATGGAACAGTTGTGGTATCATAGTTTTGGGTATGGGCCAGTTGCAGGGGTATTCTTTAAGGACAGGGCATTTTGTGGGGTGCTGGGGCAGCTGTGAGGGAGTCTTTTTTGGGAGTGGGACAGTTTTCAAGGTGGTGGGAGATTGTTTACTGGGGTAGAAAGTTTGTGGTGTGGTAGGGCAGTTGCAGGGGTACAGTTTTTGTGGGTGGAGCAGTTGCAGGGGTATCTTTTCATGGTGCAGCATCTGGCATATTGGTAGACCAATTGTGAGGGAGTATTCTTGGGGGTGGGGGCAGAGCGCAGGCTAGTCTGGCAATTGAGGGGGAGGGACTCAGTTTTTGATGGTGGGGGCAGGGAAAGGAAGTTTGAAAGGAGCAATTCCCCAACTGCTATGTTTCACTGTATTTAAGTTTCTATGCTACAAAAGCTGGAACTCCTTCTCCAACAGAAATATGTTGGACTAGCCTTTTGGTGGGCTTATTTCTCTGGAACCCTAGGCCCAGTCTGGCCCATTTTCAGGCTTGATATGTCTTTACTAGTTTTTCCCACATGTCAAGTTTCATCCTGTACTGTTAAATTTTTGGAGAGTCATTTTGCTCCCACTCAGACAGTCTCGACTCTTTTTATCTAATTTTTTCCAATTTCCATTGGGTTGGAAAGAATAAACACGGGAATAGGCTGACAATTTTGCAGCTCATTTTAAAATTGTATCATTAAAGCTGTGAAGAAAAAATAGCTGTGCGTTTATTTGAACTTGGAATCATTTTTTTCGTGGGTTCAACAATTTAGTTAATAGCTTTTTGAATAACGTCCTCTTGTTGTTCTATGTAAAACTTTTTGCCTAGTAGAAAAGCAATATATAAAACCAGTTAAATAAATAAAGTCCGAGAAGAAACAAGTCTGAGAGTTTACCATGTGCTATATGATATCCTCAAGGATGCTAAAATTTCTCAGGGACATAAAGACCAATGACAAACTGCATTGGCCATGTACTCACCCTCCTCCCCCATACACAAATAATTTTAGGTTTGGAATAGGTAGAACTGGGGAAGTATATGGCAAATAGAGATAAAACTCAATCCCCCTCTTTATCCCATGTAGCTCTTGATCTTCCACTCCTCCTCCAGGTGCAATCCTTTTCTCCTCTAGTCACCCCTCCCTTGCAACCCCCTCATTCTCCTGCACGTCTCATTATTGATCTCTGTGCTCCCCATGTCCCAGTCAACCTAAAGACGTCTTCTCCTGACCTTCAGCCTGTGTAAAGTGCTTGATTAAATGATCATCGAGGTATGAAAATGGGTGTATTTGACAGCTTCTGAGGTTTGTTGCAATTACTATTAGGCATCTTGCAAAAAAGCATAGTTACTCACCTGTAACAGGTGATCTCCGGGAACAGCAGGAATTTAGTCCTCACAACCCACCCACCTCCCCTAGGAGTTGTATCTCTCTATCTATCTCTTTCCTTTCCCTCTCTCTCTACAGGAAGTCTTGACCCCAATAAAGGAGGAAAGCATCCCTGGCCTGAGCCCCCTGAGCCAGAATTCTGGAACAGAACCTGGGAAGTTTGGCATTCCATGGACTTGCAAAGAGGTCTATGTCCGGGGTTCCCCAAAGTTGAAATATCCTGGCCACCTGGTCTGCATGCAGAGACCACTCGTGTGGAAGCAGAACTCGACTGAGTCTGTCTGCCCAAGAGTTTTGAATGCCTGGCAGATACACTGCCAGAAGATGAATCTGATGCTCTCTGGCGAGGGCAAAGCAACAGAGAGCCTGTTCCCCCCTGCTTGTTCACATAGAACATGGCTACTTGATTGTCTGTATGAATGAGGACTGTCTTGTAGCTGAGCAGGGTGTGGAACACTCGCAGAGCAAGGAAGATTGCTCTGAGCTCCAAGAGATTGATATGTAGATGACTCTCCTGTGGAGACCAGGTGCCCTGGGTTGAGAGGTCTTGCAGATGAGCTCCCCAACCCATTGGAGAAGCATCTGTTGTGAGAGTTGCTTGGGGTAAGGGTTGTTGAAAAGGGGACCCCAGCAACAGGTTTTGAGTGGACTTCCACCACTGGAGGGACAAAATAAGGCGACTTGTGTTTGCTATTTTGTCTGACAGGCATCCTGATGCCTGGGTCCATTGGGTGGATAAAGTCCATTGAGCTGCCCTCATATGGAGGCGAGCATAGGGAACCACATGCACAGTAGATGCCATGTGGCCTAGTAGTTGCAACATTTCTCGAGCAGTTAGATGAGGCTTTAGCACTGCTTGAGAAGCTAACTGCACTAGGCGAAGGCAACGGGCCTGGGGGAGATAGGCCCTTGCCTTTGTGGTATCCAGCAAAGCTCCTATGAACTCTAAAGACTGAGTGGGAGTTAGACTGGATTTTGGGATGTTTATTACCAGCCCTAAATACTGAAGGATACGCATTGTGCAGGATAGAGAAGTCCTGGCCTCTGACTCTGTTGGGGCGCGAATGAGCCAATCGTCTAAGTAGGGGAAGACGAATATCCCTAGAGTGCGGAGAAATGCTGCTACCACAGCCATGCATTTCGTGAACACCCTTGGTGCTGAGGCCAGGCCAAAAGGAAGCACCCTGTATTGGTAGTGCTTTCCCTGAAAAAGGAACCGAAGGAACCTTCTGTGAGTTGGATGGATGAGAACATGGGTGTACGCATCCTTGAGATCTAGAGAACAGAGCCAATCCTGACTCTGAAGGTATGGCAGCAGAGATCCGAGAGAAATCATTTTGAATTTCTCCTTGACAAGGAATTTGTTCAATTCTCTGAGGTCTAAGATAGGTCTGTAACCCCCTGTTTTCTTTGGGATAAGGAAATAAGGGGAATAGAACCCTGTACCCTGCTGATGAAGGGGTACTTCTTCTATTGTCCTTTGGGCAAGAAGGATAGCGACCTCCTGACCTAACAGGTTGATGAGAGAGGTCGGAGAATTGAACTGCTTTACTACTGTGTGAGGGGGCATGCTTGAAAAATGAAGCTTGTACCCCTCCTTTATGATGGAGAGTGTCCAATGCTCTGCTGTTATTTGCCCCCATCTGGGGGCAAAATGACATAGCCTTCCTGGGGGACCACAACCTTCCACCATTCCAGGAAGGTTAAGTTCTCTAGATGAGAGTCAAAAGCCCTGTGGAGGCTGAGCCTGCTGGGCCAGTTGAGGCCTAGCAGCCTTTGCTTTCTTCTGTTTGGGTGGTTGCTGACCTTTCCTGGCAAGCTGACCTGCAGAACGTCCCTGCTGAACATAAGCAGGATAAAATCTTTTCTTTTTAGAAAAGAATGGTTTCTTGAACAATTTCTTTCTAGTAGGATCAGCAGTGGACTTTGATAATCTATCCAAGGTGGAAATTTCAGCATCAATTTCATTGGCCATTTCCTGGCAATCTTTACCAAACAGGTTCTCACCAGTACAAGGGATATTTCCCAATTTGTCATGTACCCAGAGCTCTAGATCAGATGCCTGGAGCCAAGCAATTCTACGTGCACCTATGGCAATAGCCGAGGTTCTGCTTATGCACTAAAAGCAGTCAAAGGCTGCACGGTTGGAAAATTTAGAAACATCTTGGGCATGTTTGACCAAAGTGAGAAAATTCTGTCTTTTATCCTCAGGAAGAAAAAGACTTAAAGCCTCTAAATCATCTGTGACCTCCTTCAGGAACATTCCCATGTAGAGACTATAGGAACTGATCCTGGCAGAAAGCATGGAAGCTTGGAAGACCCGACGTCCAAAAGCATCCAGGATTCTGCCCTCACGTCCTGGAGGATTAGAGGCATGCCTTTTTGCACTCTTGATCCTTCTCATAGCTGACTCCACTACAATAGAGTGGTGAGGAAGCTGAGTCTTATGGAACCCAGGACAAGGAGGGACTTGACATAGTATCCAGTCTACGAGAATGAGGAGAGGTGGTAAGAGGTGTTTCCCACATCCTAAACATGAGATCATGAATCTCATAAAATCATAAAATCTCATGAATGGGCAAGGTAGCTGCCTCTTTAGGAGTTTTGGGATACTGTAGAATTTCCAACTCCTTGGCCCTTGGCTCTGTTTCAGGGGCCAGAGTAATGGACAGGCCCCGAACCACCTCCCTGATAAAATCTTGGAAGGAAATATCCTCTGGAGGAGACATCCTGCGTTTAGGGGAGGTGGGCTCCTCTGGGAGAAGCATCGCTGCATCGACAGAACTGCCAGAATCTTCAGATTCTTCTGAGAACTCGAAGTATCGTCTGTCCGGATGCTCTTGAAGAGCCCGATACCCGTACCAACCAAAGTCGGTACCGGGAGTAACCGGTACCGGGGTATCGATACCGGAGGTCATCGGATGACTGGGTACCAGCAAAGCAGACACTGATGTCGATGCCGATGTCGATGCTATTGGTACCGGTACCGATACCGGTGCCGGTGCTGGTACCGGTGGAATTGTCTGTTGCGGTCCCAAGGGCATCAATGCCGCAAGGAAAGCCGCCAGACTGCGTTCCATAGCCAGAACTCTCTGGTCTATCGACGCTGCCAATACCTGGATGTCGGTACCGGAGGAGACTGCCGGTACCCCAGAGAATGGCACCAGTAGTTCTGCCGAGGTCGAGGCCTCGAGAACATCCTGGAACCCCGATAATGCTTTGGAAGCTGAAGCCTCCCGCCGGGGTAATTTTGCCGGTGCAGAATCCTCGAGGGCAACGCCAGAGGCATCTCGATGCTTAGAAGGATATCTACCCTTTGAGGACCGGCTGTATTTATGTTTAGTTACCTGAGATCCACGGGAGGAAGAAGAAGCCCTGGAAGACGTCAATGCCACCGAAGCTGCATCAGAGGGAAACAGGGTACTGAGCTTAGCAGCTCGGTTCTGCCGACCTCTTTTACACATCATGGCGCAGGACATACAATCCGTGATGGAGTGGTCAGGACCTAAACATTTTAGACACCATTCATGGGTGTCGGTGACGGAAATGGTACTGCCACACTTGGTGCACTTTTTGAAACCTGAGGCAGGTTTCTCCATGGTAAGGAAAGGTTTTTGGGCCTAAGGCCCAAAAAGGCGCGTGCACCTGAAGAAAAAGAAAAAAGAGAATATATATATTTTTTTTTTTACAGAAATAAGAAGAGAAAAAAACGGCGGTACCGGTAGAGCGTCGAGGAAGGCAGACGTGACCACAAAAAAGAAAGAAATAAAAAAGAATTCTTCTGCGGTGACAGGAACACGATCTGCTGGCTCCGCGGAAAAAGAAGAACTGGAGAGAGGCAGTTGGGAAAGGCGGGAAGGCAGCACGCAGGCGCTGTGGGATGCTCCCAAAAGCTTTCTAATTGGATGCTGGGAAGCGTTCCCGCGCAGGCTCCGTCGGTACCGACGATACCCATATGTGATGACTACATACCTGCTTGTTCCTGGAGATTGTGAGTGCCTGATGATAGGCCAAAGGGTATTAAAGATGAGGAGATCTCGGGACAAATCTGAGGCATCATCTGTGATCTGGATGTATCATGTGTATGTACACCTCTTTCTGAAGAGCAGAATCAGTCTTCCTTGTAAGATAAAATCACAGATAATACGATCATCTTGAATTTTCTTTTTGTAAATACGTTTCTATAGGACTCTGAGGAGCACAACAGGATGAAGACACCTATTTTCAAGGGGAGAGGGGTGTAATTAGGATATACTTGGAATATCATCTTCACTCCTTTTCCTGAAGAGGAAGAACCATGATAGCTTTTCCTTGGAATAGGGGAAACAATTTCCTTCTTTTATGAAACTTAATTTGGAATTTAAGGAGGAGACTGTGTTGGGAGACAATTTGGAAGAAATTTTGTGTGAACATAAGGTGATACCTTTTCATTTAACTAACAATGTATCTTTGAAAAGCTTTCAAAAGTTATCCTCTCCATCAGGTCAATGAAGTGGTAATACAGATACACTGGATTTAAATAGCATAAACTCTAGGTCTTATGTTGCCTGTATATGTCATTAAAGCTCAATGAAAGAGGGTGATGTGATAGACAGAGGTGATAAAACAGTGACATCATTCAAAGGCCCTATATTTGATAATGGGTGAAAAAGCCAAGAGGGGTATATTCCAGAGCTGCAAACCATGTAAATGCCGCTGAGCTGAATATCTGTGGACACTGCCAATACACACCAAAAGGCTAACTGGTTAGCATCAGGAAATGCAGTGGCATTCTGGGACGGCACCCATCGCTAAATGGGCAGCAGCAATACTGAGCAGATGACCGGTTAGCAACACACAGCTGAAGTTAAGGCACAGGGTTCTGCAGCCAATCCAGATATTCAATGTCAGTGGCTGGATATGGCCCCGGCACTGAATATCTGGGGTTAAAGTTCAGCAGCAACAGCTAGATGCTTTACAAGTGCTAGCCACCGTAACTGAATATCCCCCCAATGTGTCTATTGCAGTGCTTTTCAAACTTCTATCCCATATGACCCCCATTTTAACAAGTGAAAATTCACGTGACCCCAGATGATGAAGTCAAAGTAGTAGATCTCCAGCCTCCTTCCTCTCCCTCCACTCAAGTAGGAAGGCGGCAGCAGCAACAGTAGTGGCGGCAGCAGCAGCAGTCAGCACAGGGTCCCTTGTGTCAGTGTGCAGTGTGTGTTTACAGATCCCAATACTCAGCACAGGTTTCCAGCCTAACAGGAAGCTTACCATGAAGAGGGAAGGGCCCATGAACGCTCATTGGCTCACAGGCCACATGCTGACTGGTGACTGCCACTACCTGGCATAGATCACCGTGAAAGTCCACAGAGTAGTAGTAGTAGGAATGGCCATGTTTCTGTGATCCCATCCACTGATGAAGTGACCCCATTTGGGATCCCGACCTCAAATTTGGGAACTATTGGTCTATTGAATCCTTTTGTGTCAGTTTCAAAGAGTTTGATAATTCTAATTTCAAATGTTTTCCATTCCTCTGAATTCTTGACATTTTCTTTCAGTACCTTTATTGTAAGGTCACCAAGAGGTGTGATCTTCCCTTGGGAAATATTCACCTATTGAGCTGTTATTCTCTTTTTCCATAATAGATTATGGTATTTCTATCAAGATTGATACATGTTCTCAATTTTTGGCTTGTTTCTCTGTTATATCACCCCTGTTCACATTTTTACATGTTCATGCAATGCAATGCAATGTGTGCCTTCGAGTCAGTCCTGACTCCTGGCGACCCAGAAGCTCCTGGGTTTTCTTGGCAGTGTCACCGGAAGTAGATTGCCAGGCCTTAGACATAATATAAACTATTACAGAAAAAAAAGAGAATGACAGCTCAATAGGTGAACATTTCTTAAAGAAGGATCACTCCCTCAAGAACCTTACACTTATCTCTTGCAGACAGTAGGGAGATGTTTATCTCTAAGGAGAAAGTATTTATCCAACAGAGTGTGCATATATTGTAACATAAAAAGTTACTCTATTTCTTTCTTGTGGGGTGCCTCCTCAGGGCTCTGTGTTAACCCTAACTTTACTCAATCTTTCATTTGCCCCCTTAATGACAGTGATCCAGAGTCTGGGGATGATATACAGCTAGTTATTTTTGTGGATTCCACTGCCCCAGACCTTGGCCAGCCAATTTATTGTCTTGATGTGGTGGCTTACTGGCTCCCTCGTAATGGCCTTAAGTTGAATCCTATGAAGGATAATGCCATGTGGTTTGGTAGAAAGGCCATGGGTGCAACAAACACCACCCACCGAAGTGGCATTAGTGCAGGTAGCATAGGATACAAATGCCCGTGCTAGCTGCACTGCTGCAGGAATGTCCCATCCTTAATCACCATCCCGATGCATGCTACTAAGATAGCATGGGGTTTTCAAAATATGGCCCCATGCTACTTTCTAGCACCTCATCCAAACTGTGCACTAAACCCAATGCTAACTGGTATAGCGCTTTAGTAAACCTGCCCCGCAAACAGAATCAACATATAAGAAAACATATTACTAAATACGCAGGTTTAAAAAGCTAGAAGGATAAACTGTATTAAACCAGTGGTTCCCAACCCAGTCCTCCCCCAGGCCAGTCAGGTTTTCAAGGTATCCACAATTTTGCACTAACTGCATAGTGCGTGATGAGGCAGGAAATAGGTGGATCGGGGCAGAGAGTGGACTTTGACTGCACATTGTGGTTTGCGCAAGGGTTAACACATGCCAACTATCAATATTGCAGTTAGCCTGGATGCAGTTAACGCTATCTCGATGGGTGGCACTAAGTGCTCCCACGTTAAGTGTGAAAGCTGTTGTCTCACGCTAAGTACGTCTCAGTGCTGTTATTGCGCAGATCATGCTGGGTACGCCCCCAACAGTTAGCGCACAACTGTTGCACTTAATGTTTTTACTCCAGACAGACATTAAATGCATAAACATTCCCCAAGGTTTGAGAAGAAGTGGTCTTCTGGAGTTTGGGGGGTAGGGGAGAAGGAGAGAGATGATAGAGATGGCTTCCCAGTCTAACCTATTAGAATCCAGATCTATGGAATGGTTATCATTTTCCCACAAATGCTCCAACTCTGGGTCAGATTCAAGGAGGGAAGAAGTATGGTTTAGGGTTTATTAGAGCTATGGAAGATGAAATAGGGAAAAAATAGTATAGGATGGAATAAATGTGGCAATGTGCATGCCTCTTTTAGACTGTGCTCCTAGGAGCAACTCAAGGCAATACCTCTTCCAGTGTGATATTCAGCACTGAGAAAATCTGAGGTTAAAATGCTGGCACTGAAAACTGTTGTAGACCCCATAAATGAAACAATTCTATTATATGTTCCTTTTGTACTGAAGTAATTGACCTTAGCACCATTGGATGACCTCACCCTCATACATGACTGATCATCCTGCTTGTTCTTTGAGAAAATATATCTATGCTCATTGGTTTTCCTTAACCTTCATCAGATACCTCCTCTCCCTAACCTGCCCTTCACTTGCCTTTTCATTCATGAGTAGCCATTATCTTTACTTTGTCATCCAGAAAAGATAGTTACTCACCTCTAGCAGGTGTTCTTCGTGGACAGCAGGAATAGGTCCTCATGTAATGACGACATCTCAATGGAGCCCCACATGGGAACGCTCCCCAGCTTCTATTGGAAGCTTTTGGGAGGCTTCACCATGCATGCACACCTCCCTTCCCACCTGCCGCCGGGGTGTCATCTTCTCCAGTCTGATAACAAAGTTGTAGCAGAATACAACTCCTCGGGGAGATGGGAGAGTTGTGAGGACTTATTCTGCTGTCTACAGAGAACACGTGCTACAGGTGAATAACTACCTTTTCTCTGTGGGCAAGCAGGAAGCAAATCCTCATGTACAGAACTCACAAGCTACAGGCTACGGAAAATCGAGGAGGCCGCCAAGAAGCCCAACAGGGGCAATATTGAAACAAGAACTAGAAAATCAACTATGTACAGTAGTGGTAGTTCACAACAATGAACTCATCTGATTCAGTGATAGGCAGCTGGTACAGATGTGTGTTTTCAGAACCTTGTGAGGGTGACGTGCTGCTTCTTTATGCCACCAGCCTTCTCTTCCACCTGCTCCACAAAGAGGTTCTCTCCATAGCATGGCATGTCTGCAAGTTTATTTTGCACCAATTGTACCAGGTCTGAAGACGTAAGTCAGAGGAGCTTGCGGGCTCCAATGCCACCATGCTATTCCTGACACCATCTCAAAGGCGTCATAGGTTGCACGGACCATGAACTTGGAGTAGTGCTTGCTGTAGCCCACCAGGACACGATAGTGCTCTAGTTTCTCCAGGGGAAGGAACTGGGACATGTCGGTGAGATTTCACATGATGTCCTATTCTCATGTAGAGCTGGTAGGCGTGCATTCGAGCTGCGAGCATGGAGCTTTGCTAGCATCTCCTCCCGAAGGAGTCCAACGTCCATGCCTCCCTAACTGGGGGCATCGAGGAATGAGTCTTAGAGCTCTTAATCCTCTTAAGGGCAGACTCTACCACTAAGGAGTGCGGAAGCTGAGGCTTCTCAAACCCAGGAGATTTTTTAACCCTATACATCGAGTCCAGCCTCCTACTGACCGGTGGCACAGTGAAGGGGTTCTCCCACATTCTCATCTGAAGCTGCTGTAGGCTGCAGTGCACTGGCACTGTCACCACTTCCTTAGGGGCCAAGGCGTATTGGAGGATCTCCAACTCCTCTGCCCCTGAGCTCATCCTTCATCTCCAGCAAAAATGAGACAGCCTAGACCATATCCCTCACAAAATCCTGAAAGGTCACATCCTCTGGAGGAGACTTCTGTCATTTGTGTGGAGGGGGAGGGATCTGAGGGGAGCTCAGGAGACCTGTCCACCGACAAGTTTTCAGATTCCACATTGCTCACCCAACCATCAGAGTAGACTCAGAGAGGAAGCCAAAGCACCTCTGAGTCTCTGCCCAGAGCTCCCTCCTGCTTCAAAGGGAGTATGAGCTCCTATGGGATCGATGATATGTTGAGGGCTTCTGAGGTTTCATCGGGGCACTGGAACCTGAGACACTTGAGAGGGAGAAGGCCTCACGGGAACCAGCATTGGATCTCTTCGATACTCCAAGGTCAATGACTCCTCCGCAGGCAGAGCATATCTCTTGAGGATCGGCTGCATGATTCTTGATGATGATGCCACGGCAACAAGGCACCAGCCAACTGCTTCTTTAGTAACAACGCGATGTGGAACTAGAGCGCCTAAAGGAGCCACTTCTCCATGGCTGCAGATTCCAAAGATCTTGGGGCCTGAGCAGCTTTGGCCAATGTTTCAGGCATCCGTGCTGGGTATTGTCAGCATGGCCTCAGTTGTCAGAAGAGATGGTTGGGGCCCCACTGATACTCTGGAAGTTGAGTAGTCCTCCCTCCGGGGCACCTTGATGGGGCACTCATACCCATCGCTCTCAACTTCCCAATTGGAAGGGCTCCAATGCCGATGCAACCGGGCCTTTGCTTGGTGCTCGATTAGATCCCCTTTCAATGCTGACAGAGACCAGACTGAATCCTTCCTCGACAACGGGCAGAGACTGACCAATGGCCAGTGCTCCGGGGCACTGCAGGTACTTGGCTCCAACTGAGCCTGAGAACTTCTCCATGTCGATGCACCATTGGCGGATTCCTGGAAAGCCACTAAGACTGAAGATGGCACCGAAGATGCTAGACCGCTGGCCAAAAAGACTTTCTCTCTGTTTCTTCTGACCCTTCAGGCCTTTCCTTGTTATCTGCAAACACATATTACAAGAAGAGGGCTGGTGAAGGGGACCCAAGCAAAGGAGGCACCAGTTGTGCGCGTCGGTGACTTGGTGCACTTCTTAAACCTGCTGGCTGAAATTTGGGATATGTCCAAGAAGATGGCTGTCGCTTGATGAAATGGCTCGATGGTGACCATAGGCCCAGCCAGGGCACAGGGAAAGAATGAAAACAAATGAAAATATTACCAAAAGTGCTGGAACTGATGAAGGAACCATGACAGCAGACACTTACAAGGATACTTAGCTAGGAAGGCCCCCAAAGAGGAAGAATAACGTTTTACCAGTGGAAGACCAAAACTACGATCGTGGGGCTCCGCAGAAAATTGAAGACTGGAGAAGATGGCGCTGTTGCAGCAGGCGAGAAGAGAGGCGCACGGGTGCAGTGGAGGCGCACGGGTGCAGTGGAGCCTCCCAAAAGCATCCAATAGAGACAGGGGAGCATTCCCACATGGGGTTCTGTCAGAGATGTCACCTATACATGAGGACTTACTTCCTGCTTGTCCATGGAGAATTGCACTATTTGATCCTATTTATTTATTTATTTATTTATTTTTATTTATGCAATTTTAACATAGTACAGAAAAAAACAAATATTCCTTGCAGAGAATACAGAGCATGTATAGATAATAACAGGAAAAAAACCCAATAAAATGTGACTAATAATAATCATACACTGTTGCAGTCCACAATTGTGAGGAGAGAGAGAAAAGAAATATCAAACCAAAGCAGAGCCTTTGGCAAAATAACTAATACATCTTATACAACATAAGAAACCAAAGTGACGACGGGGACCCCCGGAATATATATACCAAGGAGGATTTAGATGGAATAATTAACACGAATTACTCAGGTGGAGGAACAGCAGACAGTCTAGCATTAATAAAAACATTAAGATCACTAGGATCAGAAAAAATATATTTCAAATCATTAAGAAATACTAAACATCTGCAAGGAAATCTAAGAAAAAAAGTTCCCCAATTTTTAACACCCCGGGTTTATATAGCAAAAACTGCTTCCTCCTCTTTTGGGTTTCCTTAACTAAATCCGGAAACATTGATATTCTAAAACCTAAGAAGGTTTCCAATCTTCTCTTAAAAAACATTTTTAAGAGCCAGTCTTTGTCCGTAACTAACGCACATTGAACTAACAATGTTGAAGAAGTGAGAGTTGAACTTTCTCCCCCAGTGTCCTCAAGAAGGCCGGTGACATCCAAAATATTAAAGTTCACATTGGATACTGCCACTGAGGTCTCAGCATTCTTCTTCTGACGAGGTAGATAATATACCTTACTGAGAGGTGGAATCAAATCAGTAGGAACTTTCAAAATCTCCTGCATATACCGTTTGAACATGTCCAAAGCCGTGACTTCAGGGAGTCATGGAAAATTCAAAACATGAAGATTCGCTGCCCTGGAAGCATTTTCTAACACTTCCAATTTATATTTAAGCATCCCATTCTCCTTAGTCAGGGCCGAAAACACGTCAGAAACAGTTTCCAGCTGAGAACTAAGAGTATGATTTTGTACCTTAATCTGCTCACATGTAGACATTACCACATCAATATTTTCAGCATTCTTCTGGATGTTAACCGTATTTTCCCCGACCCGGGACGTCAACATTGCAGTTTGTGAGTTGATCGAACTAGAAAGACTGGCAATCGCTTCCCGGATGGTCTCTAAGGTAAATACCTTAGGACGAGACAGAGGAGGTAAATCTAACGAAGGAGTTGAAACCATCTGTGGGACGTGACTATCCACCGGAGTACTCGGCACCAAACTTCCGCCCGAAGCCTCCCCGAGACTATCGGGGGTCAAAGAAACCAATCGCTCAAACTGCACCCTCTCCACAGCCGGTGTCCCCACCTCGGGAGTCGTTGGCGTTGCAAGAACTGAGGGAGGTTCCAACGCAGCAGGGCGTGGTGATGGACTCCTCACTACAGGAGAGAGAGATGTTTCTAAATCCGACGGAAGCGTCTGAGCCTCTGCACTAGGCGCGACCAAGCCGGCTCGTATCTCCTGGTTCTTCTCCGAAGGTAACTTGACGAAACGGTCCATCGGACCAGAGCTGGGCAGTTGAGGCTCAGAGGGAAAAGCCCTCAACTTTCCCTTCCTCTTAGGCATGGGTATTCAAAGAAACAGCACTGCAGCCATCTTGGATAGTCTCCACCCCCTCAACTCTATTTGATCCTATTTATGACAAAAGGTTTGGTTTAAAGCTGTTCAAATAAGTAAAATATACCTTCAGGGAGTGGGGAGAAAATGTTAATTATTGAAGGATTTAGTTTATGGCTTCCTGAGTAGAACTAGGGAAGATGGAATAGGGAAAGAAATATTATAGGATGAAATAAATAGAAAAAAGCCTCAGGCAGCAGCAATACCTGAAAGAATTTAAGGATGCAAAACCAAGAAAACCTGGGCCAGAAAAAGCAAGAGTGGGACAGGTATATGGAAAAAATGTAACAGAATAAAAATGCATGCACAAAAACAGGGACTTTATTTCAAATAATTTTTTTTTGCCATAGGAACAGAATAAGTAAAACCTGCAAATTGAACCCGATGGCTTTTCATAAGCATAGAATCCGTAGGAGTACAAATTTACTTTCAGCAAGAGTTCCCTGTGATCACTACAAAATACAGTGGTGCTTTTCATCTCTGAAATATCCACTTCTGGCATCTCAGCACTGCCACACTGCTAGAAGACAGCCTGGCCATTTATCAAAGTTTTCAGCAGCATGAATGAAGAGAATCATAGATTTTGCTTTTTGCATGAAGACATGTAACCTCTGCTGTGAAACCGTGCAAATGTTTTACAGAGACTACATATTTCTCTAATTTGCAGCCTATCAGAGTACTGTTTGATACACTGATTTCTCTCTCTCTCTTGCTGCATTAAGGGGGTCTTTTACTAAAGTGCGCTAAGGTTCTGCACTTAATCTGGCTGATATAGAAAACTTTAGTGCAGGATTTTTTGTGCACTTTTCCCATGCTAGGCTTGCTCTCCAGTGCAGAAAGCAAGCTAGTGCTGAAAAAAAAGTCAGAAAATCTATGCTGCTGAATTGTAGTGCAGTGGGCATGAAAACTGATGGATATTTAATTGCGCCCGATTTAAAAAAAAAAAAAAAAAAAACTATGCTGAAACTTAGCACAGTTTTTAACATTATTTTTTATGCTGGATCTTTATGTCAGCTTCGGGCAGGCATAAAGATCCAGCCAGGAGCAAAAAGATCATCTGAGATGAAGGCTTATACTTCACTTCAGATGATCCAGGCATGGGGAAGTACCTGAATGTACACTGCTTTGACTGGTAGAAAAGCAGTACCGGTATATAAGCTAAATAAATAAATAAAATAAATTTACATACATAGAAAGTAAACTCTTGCATGCTATCATCAATCTCTCTCTGAATCCCTCTAACAAGCATGGCATACAATTTTCAGCACACAAATACACAGTAAAACTTAGTACATGGTAAAGTTTAGTACATAGGTCCCAAAGTATTTTGAATTATAAGGTGGAATGCACCCCACTTATGGAAGAGCTGCTATTTGATATAAGACCTACAAACTGCGGAAACAGGGACTGTCTCTTACATCTATATGTACAGCCCTGCATATGCCTTCTAGCGCTATACAAATGATTAATAGTAGTAGAAGTCTGGTGCATCTTGTAATAAAACTTGGCATCATTTTGGATGTACATAGCGTTGGCGAACAAAAGCCAAAGTCCAGGTCTTCAACAGCTCCTGTTTTAATGTCATTATTTTTTCTAAAAAGATTAGAAAAAGACGTCAACAGACAAGATGTAGATGAAATACTAACTACATTCTATGACTAGCTCAAGACAGTGATATTTGCATCAAGTTCATAGTGATCTGCTTATCTGAGTATCACTCTTGAAAGCTAACCACGAGGAGGGTAATATTATAACAGGCTGCCTAGGTTGAAGGCAAAGTAGGTGCCTATTTTGGGGCTATTCTATGTATCCTGTACCGATGTGCCTATATGGATCCTCTGTGTTTATCACATGACTATTTTTTTTTTTTAGTTTGGTTACTGTATTAACCCTCACCATCACCAATAGGAGGGCATTCCAGTTATTCCAGGTATCCACCAACTTCTCTTGTAGCTTCATTTCATGTTCTTTATAGTTTCTGCATCTGAAAACCGTTTGCTCATTAATACGTTTCAAGATTTTACATGTCTGTATCATATCGTCCCTTAGGGTGTTTTGAGGGAATACGCGGCTTGTTTTGAGGGAATACGCGGCAGCATGGATTATTGGCACCTTTTCATTGCCTGCTAAAACTGATCCATGGTTCTCAGGTATTAATGAAAGAGTCTGCATATGAGTACTGCACATTCAGGTCTTCGAGTCTCTTCTTTAGCTTCTTGATGCCACTGCTCCATACAAAGTACACCTCTGCAGTTACATTCGGCTGTAAAATGGGCAGCTAATAACAGCAGAGAAACT
This sequence comes from Ichthyophis bannanicus, assembly GCA_033557465.1. NCBI lineage: Eukaryota > Metazoa > Chordata > Amphibia > Gymnophiona > Ichthyophiidae > Ichthyophis > Ichthyophis bannanicus. The sequence continues at coordinate 1,134,102,370 of CM066033.1, forward strand.
AGCGTTTTAGATGTAGTAGGCAGAGCTGTCGATGGTGAAATGTGAATGGGGAAAGCGTAGTTACTCACCTGTAACAGGTGATCTCCAGGAACAGCAGGAATTTAGTCCTCACATATGGGTATCGTCAGTACCAACGGAGCCTGCGCAGGAACGCTCCCCAGCGTCCAATAGGAACGCTTTTGGGAGCATCCCTCAGCACATGCACACTGCCTTCCCGCCTTTCCAACTGTCCCTCTTCAGCTAAGTTTGTAGCTGAGTGAAAGGATAGAGGGAGAGAGGAAAGAGACAGAGAGAAAGACAACTCCTAGGGGAGGTGGGTGGGTTGTGAGGACTGTGTTCCGATCAGCATAAGAACTGTCAAAGCAGAAACAAGCAATAGAGCATTCACATATACAGCACCAATCCACTGGAACCAACTCCCACACGAGTTGCGACTGACAAATAATTTGAGTGAATTTAGAGGGAAACTCAAAACCCACTTATTTCAGGCTCACTACAACCTGACCTAAGTGCGACACCTTACCCCAACTAGATGGCTTTTGCCTGCCACGACGGCATTGGAATACCGGTATGTAATCTTGTATATATGTATATTTTAGGCCCCACCCACGCACCTGCAATCAAATGTATATTTAGATTTGTGCGCCCCAATCCAATGTATAATGTATCTAATTGCTATTTCCTGTTTCATGTAAATCATTGCCCAATCGAAATGTGTATCTTAAAAATTACTGTATTGTTCGATACAGTATGATTCTGTAAAGTAAACCGCTGCTGATCGTAGGAAGCAGTGGTATACAAATGTTCACTAAATAAATAAATAAATAAATTCCTGCCGTTCCCGGAGATCACCTGTTACAGGTGAGTAGCTACGCTATCTCCAGGAACAAGCAGGAATGTAGTCCTCACATATGGGTACTCCCTAGCTGAAGATGCCAGGGAGATAGCCCCAGGAAGGTGCCACCGTCGAAGGTGAGAATCCTTCCTCCCATGGATCTCTGGCATCCCACCAGGGTTGGTGGGCAGGAGTTGTTTTAGGTTTGAAAGAGATTTTGAAGAACAGCTTGGCAAAAGAAGGCATCCCAATGGGAGGCTTTATCTAGGCATTAGTGGGCTGTGAAGGTGTGTGTACCGAAGCCCAGATGGCTGCTCAACAAATGTCATCGATAGACACAGAGTGGAGATTAGCCATTGACACTGCCATGGCTCTCACATTATGAGCTGTGACATGGTCCTGAAAAGGAAGACCCTTACTTTCATAAGCAAAGGATATGCATTGGGCAATCCATTTAGATAAAGTTCTTTTGGAGACTGGAAGTCCCAAATGACTAGGGTCAAAAGCTATAAAAAGTTGCGAAGACTTTCTATGTTGCTGTGTTGTTTGTATGTAAAAGGCCAAGGCCCTTTTACAATCCAGAGTATGAAGGTTTCTTTCTGCATTAGAGGCGTGAGGCCTCGGAAAAAATACAGGAAGGTAAATTGATTGATTTAAATGAAAAGGCAAAACCACCTTTGGCATAAAATGTGGGTGAGTTCGAAGAACAACCTTATTATGATGAAACCTAGCATAAGGAGGATTAGCCACTAAAGCTTGCAATTCACTAATGTGACGGGCAGAGGTGATTTCAGTTCGGAAGATGACCTTTCAGGTCAAAAACCTAAGGGCTGCAGTGGCTAAAGGCTCAAAAGGCGGCTTCATGAGCTGCCCAAGAACTAGATTTAGATCCCATGCCACCAGTGGGGGCTTGATGGGAGGTTTAGTTAATAGAAGGCCTCTCATAAATCTTGATAGGAGTGGATGAGAGGAAATTGGTTGTCCATTTAGAGGCTTATAAGAAGCTGCAATTGCACTAAGATGGACTCTTACCGAATTGGTCTTTAACCCAGAATTCAATAAGTGAAGGAGATACTCTAGTATTGATTCTAAGGGTATGACCAGGAGGTTTAATCTAAAAGCATCCAGAGTCCTGCATTCACGACCTGGAGGATTGGATGCATGCCTCTTTGCACTTTTCATCCTACGCATGGCTGACTCCACTACCATTGAATGGTGTGGCAGCTGAGTTTTCTGAAATCCAGGACATGGTGGAACTCTATACATAGTATCAAGTCTCCTAGAGTGAGGAGAAGTGGTCAGAGGTGTCTCCCACATTCTGAGCATCAAGCTATGCAGAATTTCATGGATAGGCAGAGTGGCTGCCTCCTTAGGAGCTTTAGGATATTGGAGGATTTCCAATTCCTTTGCTCTGGGTTCCTCTTCAGGGGCTACTGTGATTGAAAGACCTTTGGCCATATCACGGATGAAATCCTGAAATGACATGTCCTCTGGAGGTGACATTCTGCGTTGGGGAGGAGAGGGATCTTCTAGGATTAACCCTCTAGTGCCAGCAGAATTGTCAGAGTCTTAAGAATCGGAGGAATCGAAGTATTCCTGACCCCAATGCTCTTGCAAAGCAAGATCCCGGTACCAATCGAAGTTGATACTGAGGTGACCCGATACCGCTTTGTCAACTCCAGCCAGAGATGGCAAGTGAAGAGTTCCCACCGGGGCCGGTACCGTCGGTACCAGCATCGACGGTGTCGGTACCGGTGTCTGTACCAGTGTCGGTACCGGTATCGGTGTTGATGTTGGTACCGGTGCCCTTGGGACCACTGGTACCGCAGCTGAAAGAAGAGCTGCGATACTGCGCTCGATAGCAAGAAACCTCTGGTCTATCAACGCTGCTGATGCCTGGGTGTCGGTGTCGGTACCGGTAAGAACGGCCGGAACCCCTGAGCATGGCACAGGTAGCAAGATTGAGGCCTCGAGAACATCCTGAAGCCCCCATCGATGCTTTGGAAGCCGAAGCCTCCCGCCGGGGCTGTTTTGCCAGGGTGGTTCCCTCAAGGGCAATGCCAATGGCCTCTCAATGCTTAGCAGGAGAGCTACCCTTTGAGGACCGGCTTTTATGTTCAGTTACCCGAGATCCATGGGAGGAAGAAGAGGCCCTTGACGATGTCAATGCAATGGATCTGGCATCTGAAGAAAAGAGGGTACCGAGCTTTGCGGCCTGGTTCTGTCTTCCTCTTTTGGTCATCCCCATGCAGGAGAGACATCAGTTGGAGAATGATCAGGTCCTAAACATTTTAGACACCAATCATGGGTGTCAGTGACGGAAATGGTACCGCCACACTTAGTACATTTTTTAAAACCACTAGTTGGCTTTTCCATGATTTAGGAAAATGGGGCCTAATGCCCAAAATGGCGCCTCACACCAAAGAGGAAAGTTTCTGAAAAGAAACAGTCTAAGTTTAAGGGGGGGGGGGTTTATGAAAAGAAAAGAAACGGCGGTACCGGTAGGCGTCGTGCGGTAGGCAAACGTGACCACAATAAAGAAATTTCAAGACGGAATTTTTTGCGGTGACAGGGAATAGATCCTTTCAGTTCCGCGGAAAACGAAGAACTGAAGAGGGACAGTTGGAAAGGCGGGAAGGCAGCGCACATGTGCTGAGGGATGCTCCCAAAAGCGTTCTTATTGGACGCTGGGGAGCGTTCCCGCGCAGGCTCCGTCGGTACCGACGATACCCATATGTGAGGATTACATTCCTGCTTGTTCCTGGAGATATCAATAACATTCAAGATCTTATCCTCTACCTTGCCTCAGAATCCAGAAAGCAGCTAACATTCCCACCACATATGAAAAAAAGATACCCTGTCTCCCACAGCCTCTCCAGCCACATCTGCCCCACCCTAAATTTAGCAAGAAGTCTGTGTATAATATGTTCCATGTAGCAATCTGAGCATTAGTTCTACTCTTTTTGCACAGACGAGAAACCTTGTATGCACTCTGCCAGATCCCCCTCCATACTTTTGCTTCTAGATTTTTCTTTAAATCTCTCCATCATTTCTTTTATTGTTTTCATGATGGTAAGGCTACCAATGTGTCAGGCCATTTGCCCTCTTCTGAAGGTTGCTCCGCCATCTGCACCTCCCTGGTAAGCCTCCTCTCTATGTGCTCTGATTTTGCTGCTTGATCTGCCCTTAATGACGACATGGATCTCTTCACTGCCTCTTTAGACATACTGAATTAAGGCTTATGCCGGGTGAGCTGCTGTAAATTATTAAAATAAACTGAATAGCAACAGGAGCTGCTCTACCACCCAGCTAGCACATGCCCCTCCCCCTCGGCTCTTCTCATTTTTGCACTTCAGTGTCCTTCGGGGACAAGGGAATAAAAAGTACCTGTTAGTATATACATGTAAACCGCTCTGATGCGTAAGTAAAGAGCGGTATATCAAATGCCAAAACCATAAACCATACTGATATCTGAATCCTTTGAAATCTTACTGTGTGAAAAACCACGACTGCCTCAATAAAGCCAGAGAAACGTGGAGCCAGATGTGAGTTCTGCATAAATACTCAAAGTAAAGAACTTCAGAGTTAAAGAGAAATGTGGTTTCCAACAACCTTGCAAAATGTTACTTTGATAAAGAGAATTCTCTTTTGCAAATCTCCACTCGCATAAGAAAATCATCCGTTTTGACCTCTATTTAATGTCACAGTACCCCAACTGTCATAAACCAATTATCAGCATTTGACATACGCATCACTTGATAGTTTGAAAAGAAATTAAAATTTAGGCGCTGTCTCTTACAATAAAAAAAGCACGCCAGCTGATGCAGCGTTAGAACCTCTGCCTAGTCCATCATCCTAATTCTGCCTTTATCAATCAAGCCAGACCCAGCTGAATAGCAAATCCCAGGCAGATAAATAGTACTTATGAGATGCAGCTGGTGGTGCTTACCGTTAATAGCAAAACCAGCATCAGTTAAATTAACATTCTTCAGTCTTTCACTGCTTGTTATGGCCTGACAGATATACACATAAATGACTTCAAGAGAACTGCCTGGCATCTTTCCTCAGAAAGCACAACCATATAATAGAAGCCCAGCTATTATTAGAAAACTTGTAAATAAGGAATTACAGAGTAGCAATACAGTAGTGGTACTACATGGTCCATGTTTACATTTTATCAAAAAAAAATTAAGTGTATTTGCTCAGGCAAAATCTATAATTTACTGCCCATTCAACCACTGTCAACAGAGGTGACTTTTAAACACTGTCAAAATGAAAGAAAAATCAGTCTTACAACCATCATAAAAAGCTCTCTAGTTTGCTAATTCTCTATTAGCTAGAGATAAACTAGTTTCCCCATGGATAGGTCTTTTCCTAAATCTAACAACAACATACACTGGATGGGTATATGCTTGCTTTCACGGAAAATTATAGCAGCATGTTCTAAGATCAAATTTACAGCAGCATTTAATCTCTAGGATCAAGAGAAAGTTAATTTAGCTAACTCAGGGTTGTAATTCTTTTGTACTTTAACTTGAAAATTCAGCAGAGAACAGACTAGAGAAATACAGTGACAAAATTTGAATCAATATTTTTACATGACAGAACACCATTATTTAATGCCGAGTGAAAAGTAAACCTGAATAGGTTTACCTAAACAGTGAGAAACAAGGTTTGGAAAAGCACTTTCTCACCAGAGGATACGTATATTCCTCAGCAGGTGAGTCTGCAGTTTGTTTGTCAGAATTCCCATTAGGAGAAAACTCTTCATCCCAATCAAATACAACAGGGGCAGGACACATTTTCAACCCTATTGGAGCCCTCAGCCCAGATTAAGTCTAGGCCCAAGCAGGTGAAGGAGGCCTATGTTTTTTGGCACTATTCAGGTTTAGGGGCTGCAGCAGGGGTGGCAGATGAATACAGAAAGGTGATGGAGGAGCGAGAGGGTTGTAGAAGATACTGGAAAAGGAGAGGACTACCCCAAGGTGGGGAGTTGAAGAAGAAAGAAAGAGGGCTGCAACCACCATGACTCCCCATCATCTTCTACCCTAAAATAGTGTTTCTCAAGCTGGCTCTGGTTTGCCCTCTAGCCAGTCTAGTTTTTAGGATATCCACAATGAATATAAATGGGATAGATTTGCATGCAGTGGAGGAAGTGCATGCAAATCTTCTTCATGCATCACTTGATAGTTTGGGGCCTACTGGTGTTCTATCTGATGGCCACCCAGTATCAAGGGGAACAGCTTTTTCAGCCACAGAAAGATATGCAGGTTGCAGATTTGGCATGGCTCTAGATGTACAGGAGCCCCTCCTAGAGCCATGCCAAACCTGCCACCTGCATATCTTTCTGTGGCTGAAAAAGCTGCTCCCCTTTATATTCTCCTGGGTGGTCATCAGATTGAACACCAGTAGGTCCCACCTCCCACTTGCCATGATTCATGGTGCCCCAGACTACACTGTCAACTATCACAATGTACTATGCCGCCAACAGATCCACTAGATGAGTCTCTGCCCAACGATGGAACTTCACCATCTCTACAGTGCTTGCTGATGTATGCCACTGCTATAGAATTGTCAGAGAACACTTTGACCACCTTGCCCTCCAGGAGGGTCTGGAACCTCTCCAGAGTTAGGCAAATAACCCTGGTCTCTAGTCTGTTGATCGACCAAGAGGCTTCCTGCAGGCACCAGCATCTCTGTGTAAAATGACCTACACAATGATCTCCCCAGCCCAAAGGGCTGGCATCCATTGTGTCTATCACCAATCCAACGCCTCCAGAGGCACTCTGTCCATCACAGGACAAGTCTGCAGCCACTAGTCAAGCTCTCTCCTGGATCATCTGGGAAGAGGGAGGCACTGACTGAAAAACTGGGAGCAGGGAGGCCAGCGAGTCAAAGCCAACAATCCTTGGTGTTGCAGGTAGTCCCATGTCCTGGATGCTGCCTGAGAGCAAAAATCCCTGAGCTGCATATGCAACTTTACCAATCTCTCTGGGTGAGAAACACTCTATCAAATGTCAAAGCAGGTTCCTAGATACTCCAACTCCTGTCCTGAAAGGGAGTTGAGCTGCACTTGGGGTAGTTGATCATCCAACCTAGCTTTTCCAGCCACTGGATCACCTGGAACATGGCTGTCATGGACTTCTCCCACAAGTCAGAGCAAACCTGCTAGTGGTCCAGATACTACTGAACCTGGATCTCCTGCTTGTGTAGGAATTCCACCATGACCACAATGATATTCAAGAATGTGTGAGGTGCTGTGGAAAGACTGAAGTGCAGGGCCCAGAATTGGAAATGGTAGCCCAAGATGCAGAAGATGAGAAACCACACATGTTGATCCTGGACAAGAATACAGAAGTATGCCTTAGAAAGGTCAAGGAGGTTAGAAACTCCCCTTGCTGGACCAACACAATGACCGATCTAAGGGTCTCCATGTGGAAATAGGGCACTTTGAGATTGGCATTGACCACCTTCAAATCCAGAAATGGATGAAGGACCCACCTTTCTTCCATACTACAAAGTAAATGGAATACCACACTGGCCTTGCTCTGCAGAGAATATGAGTACAATAGCCTGCAATTTCAGGAGGCACTGAAGAGTTTCCTTGATCACCGCTCATTTAGCCTGGAAGCCACAAGGAAACTCCACAAAGTCCTCCCAAACACGCTACACAAACTCCAGCCATATCGTTTTTCAAGGACCTTAAGGACCCATTGGGCTAATGCAATGAGGGTTCATTAGAAGCAAAACATTCAGAGTCACTCCCCCAACCACATGTTCCTCAAGAGACTTGCTAGATCTCATTGAGAACATAAGGGCATAAGATTTGCCATACTGCATTAGACCAATGATTCATCAAGTCCAAGTATTCTGTTTCCAACAATGGCCAATCCAGGTTACTTACCAACTCCCGAGGAGGCTGCTGCTGAGTCCTATGAGAGCTGGGATCCACAAAAGGACTAATGTTTCTTGGGGTTAGACCAATAGGAGGAGTAGGCTGTGCCAGATTTCTTTCCAGCCTTGAAATACCTCCATGCTCCCCACTGCGCACTGTGAGAACCTCTGGAATCTCTAGACCTATCTTCCAGAAGCCTCTGCAGGCAAGCCTCTCTGAAGTCATTCACCAGCTCTTCTAGGTCATCCCCAAAGAGTAACTTGCCCTTAAGAGAAGCTTGCTCAGCTGCAGCTTGACTATAGCATCTGCAAACCAATTCAAGAGCCAGAACCAAAACCTAGACTACAACAACTATCTCACTGGCCTTAGAAGAAATCTTAATCAAGTCATACAGGGTATCTGCCACAAATGACACTGCAGACCCTAATCTTGCAACCTACGAGCTGTCTGGTAATTGCTGGATCATTCGGGCCACCACACCTGCACAAAATACCTCCTAAGTGCCCAAGGTCAAAACACTAAAGACATTCTTGAGGAGGGCTTCCACTCTCCTATGGTGCCACCTTCCAACAGAATGGTCATGTACTTTGTCACTGTCATGTCTAGAGCATACATCTTCAGGAGAGGGAAAGCTATTCCAACTCCCCTTGGAGCAGTAGATACAGCTAAGCCAGGACCTTAGTGCTCCTCGGTCCCATCTCCAGTGCCTGTCACTGAGAGAATCTGAGCTTTGGTAAGGACTCAGGAAGGGGCAAAAAATCCAGGAGGCCAATGCTACCCATCAGGATAGGGTCTGCTTGAGAAAACTATCAGTGGAGGGCGTGGGGGAAGGTCTGCAATGCATAAGGTTGCCATGGCATCCTGAATAAGGGTAGTCAAGTCCTCCAAGTGAAAAAGAGTAATCATTGACTGCCAGGGAAAGCTCACAGTCCTCCACTGACTCACCCATTGGAGATAAGGAATCCTCATCTTCTCTGCAGCATTCCCCCTATGGGATAATTCTGAACTCCTGGAAGAATGCACTGTTGTAAAACTACAGGGCACTTAAATCCCTTACCACCAAATGTGAAGAACTCAGAGTGCCCAAGTCCCCTGTAGGGGAGGTCAGTATCTCAGAACTCTTCAAGGGGGGATGCCAGACAGCCTTCAAAGACTGACAACAGTCCATAAGCTGTTTCAGGAGTTACTGCTCAAAGTCAGCCAAAAACATGCACCAAAGCCCCAAAGGAATATTGAGGAGCCTTTGGGCCTGCTGGCTTAAAGCTGCGGATGCCTCAATATACTTCCCTTTAGCCAGGCCATATGGGCATCCAAGATGAGGACACAGCAGAGGCAACAAAATTGGCATTAGGCCCTGGGCCCCCCCCCCCCAATGGGAGGTACCAACATTGCCAAAATTGTGTCCTGAGGTTTCTCCATTGCACTCAGGGCTAAAGGAGTCAGACACAGTTCATTCGATGGGAACTACAAACAGCACATCGCTGCAGAGCTCAAATGTAGTTAAACGAAAAAAAAATGCAAAGGAAAAAAGCTGATGAAAATAAAAACCTTGGCAAAAAAGGAACCCCTGATCAATAAGGGAATAATCTTATGCAACAGGATGACAGGAGAAACCAAAGAAGGGCCTCCCTAGCTGACTACACAGGCCTGGAAAGCCTGGCTTCCTCAAGGCTTTATTTTTGTTTCCCCAAGTTTGAAGCTGCTTTATATATAAAAGACAGTGAGAGGGAAAGGGGAGGGGATTGGGAAGAAGGTCAGCCCCAGAGTTCGTCCAAGATGTTGGTGCTCTAGGCTAACCTTAAGCTTTATACCCTCCCCATTATCATCCCCCCCCCCCCCCCACACACCCCGGGCTGTCAAGATCTATTGTTAAGCTTTGAATGCCCTATTCTTTGCAGCCCCTCCAAAGCTGCCGCTCTAGGCAACCACCTAGCTTGCCTAGTGATTGGGCTAGCCCTAGCTGGGCCCAGGCTTACCGACTCCCCTCTGTAGCCCTGTGGGGTCATTCTGCTCGCTATCCAGCCCATCATCCCTAGAAACCCATGGGTAGAGCGCTGGATACAAGGCAACTGTCAGGTCAAAGAGACAATGGATGTACCCAAGTCCTGAGCAAATGCTGGGCCAAAGGTCTTAATCACACAGATGATTTATTTGGGCCAGGGGAAAAAGGGCTATCTGCACTGCTGCTCCAGTCCACACACCTTGCCACCTGCTAGAGGTAGACAATACTGGCTTCTCCAAGTCTGCACCAGAAGATATACTAGTGATGACATCACTGAAAGCTATTCTAGTCTCCCCTCCACCTACTGGATTGGGAGCATAAACCACTAGCCTGAATTGGTTCAGCACGATAAGGAAATATGTATTGGTTGGTGAATGTGCTGAATATTGCTGCAATCTAGTTTATTTTTAGGGTCATCTTTGCCCTACTCCTAACCATTTTAAATGGATAGTATCAGGCCATTTAGCAATTTCAACAGTCCAATACTATCCCTATAACTCAAAACAAATTACTGTATGTGTATATCTTTGAATATTAGCCCGCTAATGTTTTATTTATTTATTTATTTACATTCTCTTATATACCGCACTATTCGGCATCAGCGCGGTTCACATAGAAAGCCCAGTTACTTACCTGTAACAGGTGATCTCTGGGAACAGCAGGAATTAGTCATCACATATGGGTACGTCGGTACCGACGGAGCCCGCGCGGGAAAGCTCCCCAGCTTTTCAGATTAAAAGCTTTTGGGGCCTCCCACTGCACATGCGCGCTGCCTTCCCGCCTTCCTGACCAGCTCTCATCAGTTCGAGTTTAAAGCTGAGACAATAGAGAGAGAGGACAGGAAGATAGATAGATAGAGATACAACTCCTAGGGGAGGTGGGTGGGTTGTGATGACTAATTCCTGCTGTTCCCAGAGATCACCTGTTACAGGTAAGTAACTGTGCTATCTCCAGGAACAAGCAGGAATACGTCATCACATATGGGGACTCCCTAGCTAAGATGCCTGGGAGATCCCCCTCCAAGGGTAAACCATCTTCGCATGGATCTCAGGCATCCATCCAGGGAAGGTGGGCAGGAGTTGTTTAAGTATGGAACAGGTGTTTGAGGACAGCCTGACCAAACAAGGCATCCCGGCGGGAGTCCTTGTCCAAGCAGTAATGGGCTGTGAAGGTATGAACCGAGGCCCAAGTGGCTGCTGGACAGATCTGATCTATGGACACAGAGTGAAGATGAGCCATAGAAGTGGCCATGGCCCTCACATTGTGAGCTGTGACATGGCCCTCCATAGAAATGTTCTTACTCTGGTAAGCAAAAGAAATACACTGAGCGATCCAATTGGAAAGTGTACGCTTGGTGACTGGAAGTCCCAAATGAGAAGGATCAAAAGCCACGAAAAGTTGGGAAGACTTTCGATGTGGTTGAGTCCTGTTGAGGTAAAAGGCAAGAGCTCTTTTACAATCCAGAGTATGAAGGTTCCTCTCTGCACTGGATGCATGAGGAGCCGGGAAAAAGACAGGTAGATATACCTCTTGATTAAGATGAAAAGGCGAGACCACTTTGGGCATAAAGTGGGGATTCGTCCTAAGGACCACCTTATCATGATGAAACCTAGTATAAGGTGGATGAGCCACTAAAGCCTGCAGTTCACTGATGCGGCGAGCCGAAGTGACTGCAATAAGGAAAACAACCTTCCAGGAAAGAAATTTGAAGGAGGTAGAGTCCAAAGGCTCAAAAGGTGGCTTCATAAGCTGACCTAGAACGAGGTTCAAATCCCATGCTACCGGAGGAGGTCGGATGGGAGGTTTAGTTAGAGTCAGGCCTCTCATGAAACGTGCAACAAGAGGATGAGAGGAGACAGGTTGTCCATTTATAGGTTTTAAGGATGCTGCAATAGCACTCAAATGGACCCTTACTGAATTCGTCTTAAGGCCTGCATTTGAAAGATGCAGGAGATAGTCCAAGAGGGAATTCAAAGGAAGTGCTAGAGGGTCAAGACCCTGCTGAGCACACCAAATGGAAAAACGTTTCCATTTGAAAGCATAAGAACGCCTCGTGGAAGGTTTCCTAGAGGCATGAAGGATATCTGTCACAGGTTGAGAAAGATTAAAGTCTTGAAGACTTAGGCCTTCAGTAACCAAGCTCTGAGATGTAGGGATTTGGGGTTTGGGTGCCACAAAGTCCCCTCCTCCTGAGACAGAAGGTCTGGCGCAGCTCCCAGGTCCAGGGAGGATCCCTGGGAGAGATGCAGAAGTAGAGGGAACCACACCTGGCGTGGCCAGCGGGGAGCTATGAGGATCATAGTCCCGTGATCCCTCTGGAGCTTGAACAGAGTCTTGGATATTAGAGGAATGGGTGGAAAGGCATAGAGGAATTCCTGACCCCAATGCAGGAGGAAGGCATCGTGGGCCTGAGCTCCCTGACACTGAGTTCTGGAACAGAACCGGGGAAGTTTGGCATTCCACGGACTTGCAAAGAGGTCTATGTCCGGGGTCCCCCATTCCTGAAAGATTCTGCGTATCTGGTCCATATGTAGGGACCATTCGTGTGGAAGCAGAACTCGACTGAGTCTGTCTGCACGAGAGTTTTGAACTCCTGGAAGATACACTGCAAGAAGGTGAATTTGATGCTCTCTGGCGAAGGCCCATATTCTGAGAGCTTCGTTGCAAAGCGACAGAGAGCCTGTCCTTCCTTGTTTGTTTATATAGAACATGGCTACCTGATTGTCTGTCTGAACTAGGACAGTCAGGTTGACAAGGAGGGTATAGAAGACCTTGAGGGCAAGGTAAATCGCTCGCAGTTCCAGGAGGTTGATATGAAGGGTGGCCTCCTGTGGAGACCAAGTGCCCTGAGTGGAGAGGTTCTGAAGATGAGCTCCCCACCCTGTTTGGGAGGCATCTGTTGTGAGGGTTGCTTGGGGCAACAAAGGTTGGAAGGGGGCCCCCAACAACAGATTCTTGGTGGATGTCCACCATTGGAGGGACCAAAATAGACGGCTTGAGGTGAGTATTTGGTCGGAGAGCGCTCCAGATGCTTGAGTCCACTGGGTGGCCAAGGTCCATTGAGCTGCTCTCATATGCAGACGAGCGTAGGGCACCACATGTACCGTGGAGGCCATGTGGCCCAGAAGTCGCAGCATTTCCCGGGCTGTCAAATGACTGCTGGACTGAGCTTGGGAGGCCAAACTCAGCAGGCGTTGGGCCCTGACCTGAGACAGGTAGGCCCTTGCAGTGATGGTGTCTAACTGGGCCCCTATGAACTCGAGAGACTGAGTAGGGATTAGTTGAGACTTGGGAAGGTTTACTACCAGTCCCAGATACTGCAGAAGACGCCTTGTGCGGTCCAGGGAAATTTGGGCCTGGGACTGAGAGGGAGCTCGGATGAGCCAGTCGTCCAGGTATGGGAATATGAAAATTCCCAGGCCTCTTAGAAAGGCAGCTACGACTGCCATGCATTTGGTGAACACTCTTGGAGCAGAGGCTAGACCGAAGGGGAGTACTCTGTACTGGAAATGTTTTCCCTGAAACAGAAATCGAAGGTATTTTCTGTGGGATGGGTGGATGAGTATGTGTGTATACGCATCCTTTAGGTCTAGAGAACAAAGCCAATCCTGACTCTGAAGGTATGGAAGGAGAATGCCCAGAGAAAGCATTTTGAATTTCTCCTTGAAAAGAAATTTGTTCAATTCTCTCAGATCCAGAATTGGTCTGAAGCCCTCTGTCTTCTTTGGTATTAGAAAATAAGGGGAGTAGAATTCCGTCCCCTGTTGAAGAAGAGGGACCTCCTCTATTGCCCCCTGGGCAAGGAGGGAGGAGACTTCCTGACCCAAGAGGGCCAGGAGAGATGGGGGAGAATTGAACTGCCTCACCATAGTATAGGGAGGAAGGTCGGAAAAATGGAGTTTGTAAACCTCTCTGATGATAGAGAGGGTCCATTGCTCTGATGTAATTTGCTCCCATCTGGGAGCAAAGTGAGCTAACCTTCCGGGTATGGTGAGGGGCTCTGGTTGTTCTAGAGCCAGAAAAGTTAAGTTCTCTAGTGGCAAGTCAAAACCCCTGAGGGGGTGGAGCCTGCTGAGGCGTAGCAGACGCCGCAGGCTTTGACCTTGCCTGTTTAGGTTGCTGACGTTTAGCAGCAAAACGAGGCTGAGAGGATTGTTGGCCAGTATTTGTAGAAAATCTGGACTTCTTGTAATAAGGCCTCTTAAAAGACTTCTTCTTGGCAGGAGTGGAGGTAGACTTAGAAAGTCTATCTAAGGTGGCATTTTCTGCATCCATTTGAGTGGCCTTAATTTGCCACTCCTCACCAAATAAGTTCTCACCTGTACAGGGCAGATTTCGTAAGCCATCTAGGACCCAAGGTTCTAGATCAGAAGCCTGGAGCCAAGCAAGATGTCGGGCTGCTATAGCAATGCCCGAAGCCCTACCAGCACCCTCAAAGGAATTAAAAGCTGCCCTGTTGGAGAACTTTGAAATATCCAAAAGGTGTTTCACTAAGGAAATGAACTGCTCCCTCTTATCCTCAGGGATAAAGGGGGCAAAATGCCGAACTTTTAGAGCGATTTCACTGAGAAACATGCCCATGTAAAGACTATAGGAATTAATCCTGGCTATAAGCATAGTAGCCTGGAAAATTTTCCTGCCAAAAGAGTCTAGAGTCTTACATTCTCGCCCTGGAGGAGTAGAAGAGTGCCTTTTGGTACTCTTTATCTTCTTCATTGCAGACTTCACCACAATAGAATGGTGAGGCAACTGGGTTTTTTGGAAACCAGGAGAAAGGGGGACACGGTACATGGTGTCCAACCTGCGAGAAGAAGGAGACAATGTTAGAGGAGCCTCCCAATAAGTCCATCAAGTGTTCTTGAAGGATTTCATGGATAGGCAGGGTGACTGCCTCTTTAGGAGACTTAGAGTATCCTAAAATATCCAGTTTCTTTGATCTGGGTTCCTTTTCAGAGGATGAAGCAATAGAAAGACCTTTAGCCATTTCTATGATGAAGTCCTGAAAGGACAAATCCTCTGGTGGAGACATTCTCCTGTTAGGAGAAGAAGGCTCCTCAGGAAGATCAAGGGAGAACTCATCAGAATCATCAGAGGAGTTAAAATCCTCTGAAGAAGCAGAGTATCCTCTATGTGCTTCCAACGCACGATACGCATACCGTTCGGTATCGACATCGGGCGTACCGGGTATGGGATCGGTACCGGGCAAAAGCCCGGATCCGGCATGCGGAACCGATCTGCGTTTGGAAGACGATGGCCTCGGTTCCGGTATGGAAGCCATTACCGGAACCGGACCCGGTACCGCTGGCTGCGGTACCGAGGGCGTAGCAGCATTAATAAAAGCCAGAATGGCCTGCTGCATGACTTGGACAGTATTGCCCATAGACGCCACTGCTGCCTGGATGTCGGTACCGGTATGGGCCGGTACCCCAGAGCAGTACAACAGGTGATCTGTCGAGGCCGCGCCATCGATGTCAACCTGTGACCCCATGATTGCTTTGGAGGCCGGAGCCTCCCGCCGGGGTTTTTTGGCCTGGGCAGAATCCTCGAACTCAGAATTGAGAGCCTCTCGATCTTTAGAAAGAGATTTGCTTTTAGAGGATTTGCCCACTGGAGTTTTGGTTACCTGAGATCCATCCGGAGAGGAAGACCTGGATGACTGTGATGCTTCTGAAGGAAACAGCACATGGAACTTGTTGGCCCGGTTCTGCAATCCACGTTTCGACATCTGGGAGCAGGATGGGCAGTCCGGTATGGAATGGTCAGGTCCTAAACATTTAAGACACCATTCATGGGTGTCTGTAAGAGGAATGACAGCACTGCACTTGGTACACTTTTTAAAACCAGGAACTGGCTTCTCCATGAGGAGAATTTGTGTAGGCCTGAAGGCCTAACAAAGTACCAAGCTGTGCTGAAGAAAAGAAAAATATTTATTTATTTTTTTTTTAAAAGAAAGAAAGAGAGACCGGCAGTACCGGTTTCAGAATGGGGAAGGCAGGTACGCGGTCTAAAGAAAACAATAAAATCAACAATTTCTTCAGCGGTGACAGGAACACGACCTGCTGGCTCCGCGTAAAAAAAGAAACTGACGAGAGCTGGTCAGGAAGGCGGGAAGGCAGCGCGCATGTGCAGTGGGAGGCCCCAAAAGCTTTTAATCTGAAAAGCTGGGGAGCTTTCCCGCGCGGGCTCCGTCGGTGCCGACGTACCCATATGTGATGACGTATTCCTGCTTGTTCCTGGAGATCAAAAAGTCTCAGTACAATAACAAGCATGAGTTTACAGATAACAAGGGAAGGAACTTGGATAACAAGGGAAACTATTTACAGTCTATTTACATATGTAACACTACTGCATGTATACAAGTTATTAGGAACAGGTGCTAAGAATATATGTTATATTTTCCTTTATCTGGAAGTAACAACATCTTTAAATACATTGTTTAAAATGGCAAGGATATCGTCTTTTTAAAGATGACTGCTCAATGAAGTAAATTAGGATGCATAAAATATTGCCTATGAAGTCATTAAGCTGTCTTGCATCCATTTTGCATCAAAGATTCAACACTGGGAACTTGAGCTACTCATAAGGCGCTCACAGCTACAGTATGTGTCGATTCAGCAACCGCTACATCTAAATATTTTGAGACAGCAGTAGCTACACTTCCAGGCAGTGTTACATATATTTCTTCATTTGTTCTTAGCTCTTATTACTACAGAATTTTAATGTACTAATGCAGGCAAACAATATGACTTAATCAGATCTGAATGAAGCCAGAATCCTCAGTTTAAAAAGCAGTCTGACATATCACATAGCTATACTGCAAGATTTATTTATGTATTTTATTTAACAGGTTTTTTATACCGCTTTGTCATGTCAGTCAGTTTACATTGTAACAAACTTGGCAATGTACATTAAAAAGAGACAGTGATAACTTGGATTTTTCTCAAGCAATAGCGGGTTAAGTGACTTGCCCAAGGCCAAGCCAGTGCTCTAACCATTAGGCTACTCCTTCACTCCAGATAGTAATAGGACCCCAGTTCTGCCTTTATCTACAGAGCTCAGTACAGCTATTTCCATTTATTTACATACCACCCCTCACTAAAGCAACAAGGTGGTTTACCATAAAACAGCAATGCCATTTACTAATTGTCACCCCTCCGTGCGGTGTACCTGTTGGTTGGGCAGGGCACTGCGCTGGGGCTTCAGTGTAACTGGCTCAATTAGCTGTATAGGCCTTGCTTGGCCCTCTGGGAGTTGTAGTTGTGAGTTGCCAGTTAAAAATCAGTTGTGGAATGATGGTAAGGTTAACAAAGGATTTATTTCCCCTTCCAAAAGGACCTTTTATCGTGGTATAAAACAAAAGGAAAACATAACCCTTCCTGAGCATATAATAAAGGAAAAATGGAACAAAAATAGCTTCTCTTCAGCTTCTTAACCAATAAAGCAAATATACATCAAAACAGTCTTTCATAAGCACATACAAGCCCTTCTTTACAACGTTAGGCTTCAACAGCTCTTACTTCCCTTTATCTCAATGAGGAAATGCTGTCTGCAATTGAAATCGTGCAATCCATATATTCAGTGCTTGTCTCAGCTTCTGATGGCTCACATTGCATCGCTTCATCACAAGCATTTAATATCCCTTTCCTTTCAGCATTTGGGACCTCTTCAAACCATCTCTCTCTGTTCTGACGTGACTCTCTTTCTCTCTCTGTGAGAGTGTGCTGAATGCTATTACCACATTCACTGAACTGCCTTTGGTAAGAGCCTCTCCCCTGCTGGTGGTTGTTAGGTGAATTGCAATATTCCCTTGCACCTCTATTAAGGTAAATAGGCTTACCCCTCGGCTCTGACTGGCTCAGGATCCTGTGGTATGGCTGGAGTTTGAAACGGCAGTTTTGCAGAGACTCTGCTCCTTAAATCATTTCCAGAGATATTAGCTTCTTCAGGTAAAAAGCATTTAACCTTCTCATGCCTGGTATAAGGGTAATAAAACTTATCTGTTTCTCTTAAGCTGGCTTCATAAGGCTTTAGCGTTTCTGGGAACTGCTTCTTATAGCCAAGCCCCGTGCTTCCCCTTTCAGGATGAAAATAAAACTCTTCAGCTTTTACCTTTCTCCTCCCAGCTCCGTTCCAACCCGGGCTGTTTCCAACACTCTCTGGGCTCCTCTGATATCTGAGGCTTCCTCTCCTGGTTTTGCTACCTCCTCTGTAGCTCTTTCCACACTTGCCGTTATCCTCACTTTCACACTCTGAGTCCAGCTGTCTTGGCTTCTCTCTCAAGCACTCATGGTAATCATTCAAACTTCCATTCAGGCTTTCATAGTGATTATCATGCAGGCTTTCTCCACAGCTCTCTCTCTGGCCCCTTCTCCAGCTTTCTCCACGACTCTGACCACGACTCTCTCCACGACTCTGTCCACGACTCTGACTAACTGTTTGTGAGCTATGCTTATCTACGTACCTCCGAGCAGCACCTCCCCCCAGCTGACTTGCATCAGGTGATAACCTCCTAGCTTTCCTGCTGGCTGGGTGTGTCTCTCTGGCTCGTGACCACATTTGTTTTTGTTGCTCATAGCAACTTCCTGACATGTGCTTTCTAAAAACGTCAGTGTCAGCCTGATCCACTACTTCTCTGTCTATCTTCCTAGGCTCTGGTGAATCTGCTCTGTGACATAATATATATACCAACTTTAAAAAGCCAATAATTTATATAGGCCTTCTCATTTGAGAATAACAGACACACATCTAGCAGCAAAACAGAAAATAACACTAGCTAAAAAAATAGAAGAATTTGGCGTTTACAATCTTTTTCTATCATAAAACAGATATTGTTGAATCAAAATACACAGGACCCGATTTATAACAACTCCCCCCCTCCAAGCAGGTTAAAAACAGGAAATCTCTCTCCATACATCAGATCCACAATGGTTGACCCTTAAGACATAATTCAATTTTTCTTTCTACAATAGAAGGGGTAGGGTGTCCACAATTAGCATGTCTCTCGACCTCTATTTTTGTCGGGGACAATCGATTGGAGAGGAAGGACCGCACCTTTCCCCCATTACCGAGAGAACCCTTTTACTCAAACGGGCCACAGTGTGCCCAATATTTTTATTTTTTGTTTTATTTCATTTTTCGCACCAAAAACCAGTACTTAACTTAAGCAGACATCGTAGCTGTCTTCCATAGGCGAATACTATCATCCACATCCTGCCACCCGGAGGGGCTCGAAACATGCATGTCATGTCGTGGCAGGAATGCGAAAAATGAAATAAAACAAAAAATAAAAATATTGGGCACGCTGTGGCCCGTTTGAGTAAAAGGGCTCTCTCGGTAATGGGGGAAAGGTGCGGTCCTTCCTCTCTAACCGACTGTCCCCGACAAAAATAGAGGTCGACAGATTCATTAAAGGCCAGTGGTAGCTACTGGCTGGACTGTTCAATGACTTCATGTTTTGATTGGGCATCGATTTGTCATTGAACTTGGAGGGGTTCTGTTCTGCAGCACAATTAGCATGTGGCTTTTCTAATCAGGCTGCAGACACCCACTCTTACATATGATCAAAGAGGTGAAAATCTGTATCCAATGAGCAAAGTACTAGTTGGCAGGTCAGCCATGGAGAAAGCAGGTAGCATTACCTTTTACTGGGCCCAACATAAGAATTATCCCAAGATGAGAATCAGAAAGTTAGCATAACTTGCAAAGAATTCTGTTTGTGTGACTAATATGGCTTCTAGAAAGTTGCACTTACTAGTTAAATATCTCCATAATAGCTAATTGCTTTTTGATAGCAATATAGTGTGATAGTGCATGATACTAAAAAGACTCACTACATACGACTAGATTTATTATAATTTTAATGTGTCTGTTTCTGGGTTTTATTGCTACCACCTTGTGTAGTGGTATGTAGTAGAACTATCTACGTTCTTTCAAATATCACTCACAAATGGTATTTTATGTCAGTGACGTTCAGACTCATTTTAGACAATGGGATATGAAATATGATGTCAGAACCGATGAAACTTTAGCTCTTGCTATTGAAATTTTATCAGTTGTTCACTTTCACAAATATCCCAATATGTTCTTACACCCTTGTCCCTCATAAGGTAGATTGCTTTTTGAGGTTCCCTCACAGATACGCAGTTCATTATAGCAATTGGATAGGTGTTTTACGAAAGTGAGCTTGCCAGTTTTTGTGAATTTTGCATTATTTGTGCTGAGTCATGAATCCTCAATTTTCTTCACGCTAACAGGGACACGATTCCACACATCTTTTTCAGTAGGTTTTAATTGATTCTGCTCTAGAAATATGAAAATGCTGATTTTGAATTATGTTAGCCACCACATTAAAGCATGCCATACAAGCATTCTCTACAAGACTATGTTCAGGCCATCATAGCGAGATGTGATTTAATTCTTGCCAGAATTATTCAAAGTGAAAAAAAAGATACCGCCCAACTCCGTTTTTTCTCCTTCCATCAAATTTTCAGTAGCTACACTCAGTACTGAGTTGCTGTAATACCACTAAAGACGACTTTTGGGTCACAATCTTGAAGTTGCCAACACATGAGTATGGACCTACTTGCAAATAGCACAAAACCCAAAAATGATCATAAGAGAGCTTTCAACCACAAAGTGGAAAGTATAATGCAGGACAGTAAAATAATTTGGAAATACAAAATAGAACATTAAAAAGGAACCGTGTAGGATGATCCTGACTTATGTAAAGTTAAAAGAAAGAAAAAAAACAAAAGAAAATCTCTGTTACTGCAGTATGGATTGTTGGAGTGTAAGAAAATCTGATTTTCAGGATATGTACAATAATATCATATAGTTGCATCTTCTGTCTCCATAGTATATAAATGTATCTTATGCGCAGTCATTCTGGACAACCTGAAAACCAGTGGGCTTCAAGGAGGAGAACTACTCGTCACTGTAATCTATTTAATCTCTCTGTTTACCGAATAAACAGAAAATCACAAAACCTGGCAATCACATTTTGTCAATCAAGAATAAACCAAAGTTGTCGAAATTTCTTGAAAAACCGTAAAATCTCCAATCAAAACTTTAAGGCTCTTGTAGCATCCAGAGTATCATACTTGCTATCCTCAAAGCTGAAAAGCTCTGACACAGCACAGAAAGAACCATCTCCTGGCCGATATGAAATTAAAACTATTTTTTAAATAGAGCTTGAAACAGTGCTTAGAAAAATCTAGTCCTAGAAAAACTAGAGAAATGGATAAACTTAAGAGGCTTTTTTAAAAGAGAAATGCAAAGTACAAATTTCAAGGCTAAGGAAGAAAGGAAATTCATCTTCCAAAAGCATGAATGAGCATATCATTATTATAATTACTAGATTCAGACTTCAACAGATACAAAAATACTGTTGGCCGTACCAACTAGTAGGTGATACTCAATGTCAATTTATCTCGACAACAGCAGCCATTATCCAGATGATTGCCCTAGGTGGCACTATCCATTAATTTCAGTGGAGATCTACGGCTTGTGCGGTTGAAAATTATTATAAATCGCTCTAATGAGAGCTGTATAGTATGGGGCAGCATGTAGGCATTCTGCTCAATTATCTAGAAAGCAGCACTGAATATATGTAAACATTACTACTGGCATGTTAAAAAAAAATCAATGACAGAGTTTAAATATAGTGTAGTTACTCACCTATAACAGGTGTTCTCCAGGAACAGCAGGAATCAATCCAAAAATTATGGGTGACGTCGGCACCGATAGAGCCCGCATTGAGCAATTCCCCAGCTTTCAAAGAAAGCCTTTGGAATTGCTGCCATGCATGTGTGGTCCTCTTCCCACCCAAGGGTGCCATCTTGCTCAGTCAGGTCCCTTAGCTCAAGCCCTACCAAGCAGATGGTAAGGGAAGGATAAAAATCCAGTAACTCATCAGGGGAGGTGGGAGGGTAGTAAGAACCGATACCTTCTGTCTCTGTTACAGGTGAGTAATTACGCTTTCTCCAGGAACAAACAGGAAGTCAGTCCTCACTTATGGGACTCCCCAGCTACAGGCTACCGAACCTGTAACCAAAAAATGCCCGTGAGGCCATGAGAAGAAGCCGATGCCGAAGGAGCCTGAGTTTTTGGGTCCCCGGGGCGAAACCCTCAGTAGCCGTCGAGAAGGGTCAGAGGGCAGGAGTTGCTTAAACCCCAAAGAGATTATGGAGTACAGCCTGGCCAAAGGTGCTGTCCCGGCGGGACTCCCTCTCCAGGCAGTAGTGCGAGGCGAAAGTGTTCACCAAAGCCCAGGTCGCAGCCCGGCACATGTCCGATAGTGGGACTGAGTGCAGTGAAGCCACCGAAGCCGCCTTGGCTTGGATGCTGTGTGTGGTGACCCACCAATCCAGTGGGGTGCCTGCCTTCGCATAAGCGAAGACGATGCAGTCCGCCATCCAAATGGAGAGGGTGAGCTTCGTGACTGCCTGCCCCAGGCGATTGTGATCGTAGGTTACGAAGAGCCAGCCAGACTTGCGATGAGGCTGGGTGTGCTGCAGATAGAAGGCAAGAGCCCTCTTGCAGTCGAGTGTATGCAAAACCGTTGATGCCTGGTCAGCATGTGATCTCAGGAAGAAGGTCCTGATTAAGATGAAAATCAGAGACAACATTTGGTGGGAACTTGAGGTGGGAACGGAGGACCACCCTGTTCCTATAGAAGCTGGCATAAGGGGCTTCAGCCATGAGAGCCTGGAGTTCACTGATTCGGCAGGCCGAGGTCAAAGCCACCAGGAAGACCAACTTCCAGGACAGGTGCCAAAGACAGCATGTTGCCATCGGTTCGAAGGGTGAATGCGTAAGCTGAATGAACAGTACATTCAGATCCCATTCCACCAGAGGAGGCCGGATGGGAGGTTTGGACACCAAGGGCTGCTCCGAGAGGGGTTTGGCCTCTACGGGGAAGTGATGCGCCGAGATGGCGCTCAGGTGTACCCTGAAAGAGTTAGACTTCAGCCCCTCCTTCGAGAGATGGAGAAGGTACTGGAGGACCCACCGAGTGAGACACGAGAAAGCATAGTTACTCACCTGTAACAGGTGATCTCCGGGAACAGCAGGAATTTAGTCTTCACATATGGGTATCGTCAGTACCGACGAAGCCTGCGCAGGAACGCTCCCCAGTGTCCAATAGGAACGCTTTTGGGAGCATCCCTCAGCACATGCGCGCTGCCTTCCCACCTTTACAACTGTCCCTCTTCAGTTAAGTTTGTAGCTGAGTGAAAAGATAGAGGGAGAGAGGAAAGAGACAAAGAGATAGAGAGACAACTCCTAGAGGAGGTGGGTGGGTTGTGAAGACTAAATTTCTGCTGTTCCTGGAGATCACCTGTTACAGATGAGTAACTACGCTATCTCCAGGAACAAGCAGGAATGTAATCTTCACATATGGGGACTCCCTAGCTGAAGATGCCAGGGAGATGGCCCCAGGAAGGTGCCACCCTAGAAAGGTAGGCATCCTTCCTCCCATGGATCTCTGGCATTCCACCAGGGTTGGTGGGTAGGAGTTGAATTAAGTCTGAAAGAGATTTTGAAGAACAGCCTGGCCACAGAAGGCATCCCGACAGGAGGCTTTATCCAGGCAGTAGTGGGCTGTGAAGGTGTGTAGCGAAGCCCAGGTGGCTGCTCGACAGATGTCATCGATAGACACGGAGTAGAGATTAGCCATGGCAGCTGCCATGGCTCTCACGTTATGAGCTGTGACATGGCCTTGAAGAGGAAGACCCTTACTCTCATAAGCAAAGGATATGCATTGCGCAATCCATTTAAAGTTCTTTTGGAGACTGGAAGTCCCCAATGACTAGAGTCAAAAGCTATAAAAAGTTACGAGGACTTTCTATGTTGCTGTGTTCTCTGTAGGTAAAAGGCTAAGGCTCTTTTACAATCCAAAGTATGAAGGTTTCTTTCTGCATTAGATGTGTAAGGCCTCAGAAAAAATACAGGAAGATAAATTGATTGATTCAAATGAAAAGGCGAAACCACCTTTGGCATAAAGTGTGGATGAGTTCTAAGAACAACCTTATCATGATGAAACCTAGCATAAGGAGGATCAGCCACTAAAGCTTACAGTTCACTAATGCGACATGCAGAGGTGATTGCAATTAGGAAGATGACCTTCCAGGTCAAAAACATAAGGGTTGTAGTGGCTAAAGGCTCAAAAGGCGGCTTCATGAGCTGCCCGAGAACTAGATTTAGATCCCATGCCACCGGTGGTTGCTTAATGGGAGGTTTGGTCAACAAAAGACCTCTCATAAATCTGGATATGAGTGAATGAGACGAAATTGGTTGTCCATTCAGAGGCTTATAAGAAGCTGCAATTGCACTAAGATGGACTCTTACCGAATTGGTCTTTAGACCAGAATTCGATAAGTGAAGGAGATACTCTAGTATCGATTCTAAAGGTATGACAAGGGGGTTTAATCCATTCTTGGAGCACCATATAGTAAAACATTGCCACTTGAAGGCATAAGATCTTCTTGTGGAAAGTTTTCTAGAAGCCTGAAGGATATCTTTTACCTGTTGGGACAGGTTGAAATCCGGGAGGTCTAAGCCTTCAGCAACCAGGCCGTGAGATGCAGGGACTGGGGACTCGGGTGCCATAACGTCCCGTCCTCTTGGGAAAGGAGATCTGGAGCATGCCCTAACTCCAGAGGTGCAGCTTGAGAGAGATGCAGAAGCAGGGGATACCACGCTTGGCGTGGCCATCGTGGCGCTATGAGAATCATGCGACCCCTGTCTCTCTGAAGCTTGAAGAGTGTTTTGGGGATGAGGGGAATGGGTGGGAAGGCATAAAGGAAGTCCTGACCCCGGTGAAGGAGGAAGGCATCCTTTGCCTGACAATTGTGAGCTGGAATCCTGGAACAGAACTGGGGAAGTTTGGCATTCAGTAGACTTGCAAAGAGGTCTATGTCTTGAGTGCCACAGAGATGAAAAGTCTTTGCCACCTGTTCTAGGTGGAGAGACCACTCGTGAGGCAGCAGTACTCGACTGAGTTTGTCTGCCCAAAGGTTTTGAATACCTGGCAGATATACAACTAGAAGGTGAATTTGATACTCTCTGGCGAGGGCCCACAGTCATAAAGCTTTGTTGCATAACGACAGAGAGCCTGTCCCGCCCTGCTTGTTCACATATAACATGGCTACTTGATTGTCCATCTGGACTAGGACTGTCTTGCAGCTGAGCTGGGCATGGAATACTCAAAGAGCTAAATAGATTGCTCTTAATTCCAGGAGGTTTATGTGTAGACCAGCCTCCTGTGGAGTCCAGGTGCCCTGGGTAGAGAGATGATTCAAGTGTGCTCCCCAGCCCACCTGTGATGCATCTGTTGTTAGGGTGGCCTGAAAAAAGGGGTTGATGGAAAGGAGACCCCACTGTCAGATTTTCTAGTCATTGCCACCATTGGAGGGACAAAATTAGTCGTTGAGAGTTTACTATTTTGTCTGATAAATGTCCTGTGGCCTGTGTCCACTGTGTGGATAGGGTCCACTGAGCTGCTCGTATGTGGAGGCGAGCATATGGGACTACATGAACTGTGGATGCCATATGTCCCAGCAACTGTAGTACTCCCGAGCAGTTAGGAAGGATTTCCCTGCTGCATGAGAAGCTAGTTGCATTATGCGAAGACACCAGGCCTGTGGAAGGAAAGCCTTTGCCTGTCTGGTATCTAGAAAGTCTCCTATGAATTCTAGGCATTAGGAAGGAACAAGTTGGGATTTTGGGAAGTTTATTACCAACCCCAAGTATTGGAGGATTCACATTGTGCGAGACAGTGCAGTGCTGGCCTCTGCAACTGTAGGGGCTCGAATGAGCCAGTCATCTAAGCAAGGGAAGACGAATATCCCCAGGGTTCGCAGAAATGCAGCTACTACTGCCATGCATTTCGTGAATACTCTTGGTGCTGAAGCCAGACCAAAGGGAAGAACCCTGTACAGGAAATGTTTTCCCTTGAAAAGGAATCGTAAGAATTTCCTGTGATCTGGATGGATCAGAATGTGAGTGTATGCATCTTTTAAGTCTAGAGAGCAAAGCCAATCCTGGCTTTGAAGGTATGGCAGAAGAGTTCCTAGAGAAATCATTTTGAACTTCTCTTGGAACAGGTATTTGTTCAATTCTCTGAGGTCTAGAATGGGTCTGTGTCCTCCTGTTTTCTTTGGAATAAGAAAATACGGGGAGTAGAACACTGCACCCCGTTGAAGAATGGGTACCTCTTCTATTGCCCCTTGGGCAAGAAGTGTTGAGACCTCATGATCTAGCAGATTGTCTGCGGAGGTTTGAGAATTGAATTGCCTTAGAATTGTAGGAGGAGGCATGCTGTGAAAATGGAGCTTGTACCCCTCTCCTACAATGGACAGAGTCCAATCTTCTGCTGTTATCTGATGCCATCTGTTGGCAAAGTGGCATAACCTTCCTGGGATATTGGGGGGTTGGGGACCCCTCAGAGGCAAGAAGGCTAAACTCTCTAGGAAGGAGTCAAAGCCCTTGAGGGGGCTGAACCTGCAGAGCTGGTTGGGCTCTCGGGCCTTTTGGCTTCTTTTGCAGTCTAGTTTGTCCCTTTTGGGCAACCTGACCCTGAGTTTGACTCTGCTGGGTATAGGAAGGATAAAATTTCCTCTTTTTGCTGAAAGAGGGTTTTTTATAAGGCTTCTTTTTGGCTGGAGTGGCTGTAGATTTTGACAGTCTATCTAGAGTGGTATTGTCAGCATCTAACTCGTTAGCCTTTTCCTGCCAGTTCTTGCCAAAGAGATTCTCTTCCATGCAAGGAATGTTGCCTAACTTGTCCTGTACCCAAGTCTCCAAGTCTTATGCCTGAAGCCAGGCAATCCGTCGTGCCCCAATGGCAATAGCAGAGGTTCTGCTGATGCATTCAAAGCAGTCAAAGGCTGCACGATTCACAAACTTGGAGACATCTTGAGCATGTTTAACTAGAGTAAGAAAGTCTTGTCTCTTGTCATCTGGGAGAAATGGACTCATAAGCTCCAAGTCTCCTGTAACTTCTTTGAGGAACATTCCCATATATAGTATATATGAACTGATCCTAGCTGAAAGTATGGAAGCCTGAAAAGTTCAGTGCCCAAAAGCATCCAGAGTCCTGCATTCACGACCTGGGGGATTGGATGCATGCCTCTTTGCACTTTTCATCCTACGCATGGCTGACTCCACCAACATTGAATGGTGTGGCAGCTGAGTCTTTTGAAATCCAGGACATGGCGGGACTCGATACATAGTATCAAGCCTCCTAGAATGAGGAGATGTAGTCAGAGGTCTCTCCCACATTCTGAGCATCAAGTTATACAGAATTTCATGGATGGGCAGAGTGACTGCCTCCTTTGAAGCTTTAGGATATTGGAGAATTTCCAATTCCTTTGCTCTGGGTTCCTGTTCAGGAGCTACCATGATTGAAAGGCCCTTGGCCACATCACGAATAAAATCCTGAAAAGACATGTCCTCTGGAGGTGACATTCTGCGTTGGGGAGAAGGGTGATCTTCTGGGAGAAACCCTCTGGTACCAGCAGAATTGTCAGAGTCTTCGGAATCAGAGGATTCAAAGTATTCCTGACCGTGATGCTCATGCAAAGCACGGTCCCGGTATCGATCGAAGTCGGTACTGAGTTGATCCGGTACCAATCTGTCAATTCCAGCCAAAGATGGTGTGGGAAGAATTCCCACTGGGGCCGGTACCGTCGGTACCGGTACCGGTGTCTGTACCAGTGTAGGTACCGGCATCAGTATCAATGTCAGTACCGGTGCCCGTTGAACCATAGGTGTCAACGGTACCGCAGCTGTGAGAAGAGCTGCAATGCTGCGTTCGATAGCGAGGAACCTCTGGTCTATCGACGCTGCCGATGCCTGGGTGTCGGTACCGGAGAAAATGGCCGGGACCTCTGAGCATGGCATCAGTAGTTCTTGCGAGGTCGAGGCCTCAAGAACATCCTGGAGCCCCCTTGATGCTTTCGAAGCTGAAGCCTCCCGCTGTGGCTGTTTTGCCGATGTGGTTCCCTCAAGGGCAATGCCAATGGCCTCTCGATGCTTAGCAGGAGAGCTACCCTTTGAGGACCGGCTTTTTTGTTTATTTACCTGAGATCCATGGGAGGAAGAGGAGGCTCTTGAAGATGTCGATGCAATAGATCTGGCATCCGAAGAAAAGAGAGTACCGAGCTTTGCAGCCCGGTTCTGTCTTCCTCTCTTAGTCATCCCCATACAGGAGAGACATTCAGATGGAGAATGTTCAGGCCCTAAACATTTAAGACACCAATCATGGGTGTCACTGATGGAAATGGTACCGCCACACTTAGTACATTTTTTAAAACCACTAGTTGGTTTTTCCATATTTCAGGAATATGAGGCCTAATGCCCAAAATGGCGCCTAGCACCGAAAAAGAAAAATT
The DNA here is from genome assembly GCA_033557465.1 of Ichthyophis bannanicus. Classification (NCBI taxonomy): domain Eukaryota; kingdom Metazoa; phylum Chordata; class Amphibia; order Gymnophiona; family Ichthyophiidae; genus Ichthyophis; species Ichthyophis bannanicus. The sequence continues at coordinate 1,134,130,494 of CM066033.1, forward strand.
TCTGAAGAGAAACAGTTGAAAGTATAAAATTTTTGAGAAAAGAAAAGAAAAGAACCGGCGGTACCGGTAGGCGTCGTGCGGAGGCAAACACAACCACAAGAAAACAATTTTAAAGACAGAATTTTCTGCGGTGACAGGGTATGGGTCCTGTCGGCTCCGCAGAAAACGAAGAACTGAAGAGGGACAGTTGGAAAGGCGGGAAGGCAGCGGGCATGTGCTGAGGGATGCTCCCAAAAGCGTTCCTTTTGGACGCTGGGGAGTGTTCCTGCGCAGGCTCCGTCGGTACCGACGATACCCATATGTGAAAACTACATTCCTGCTTGTTCCTGGAGATAGGGTCAATCTGGAGCTCGGAGGACCAGACCAAGAAGCATCGCCACTTGAAGGCGTAAGCACGTCTCGTCGAGTACTTCCTTGATGCGAGGAGGCCCTCCTCGACCTCCTCCGGGAGGTCTAGTGTGGCTAGGGTGACCTGTTCAGCCAACAGGCTGCGAGGAACAACGAGGCAGGTTCGGGTGTAGCACCCGCCCCTCCTGCTGCGTTAGCAGGCCTTGGGCATAGCCCAGGGGACTCAGAGGCTCGGATGAAAGCCAGAGCAGGAGTGGGAACCACAGCTGCCGAGGCCATGAGGGAGCGACGAGTATCATCGATGCTTGTTCCTGTTGAGTTTTGTGGAGCGTCCTTGCAATGAGAGGAGTGGGAGGGAACACGTAGAGAAACCCTGAGGTCCAGCTCAAGAGGAACACATCCCGTGCCTCCCTGCTCGGGTGCGAGACTGGGCCGCAAAAGCAGGGGAGCTGAGTGTTCGCAGGGCTGGCGAACAGGTCCATGGTCGGGGTCCCCCACCGATGGAACAGCCAGCTGGTCACCTCCGGGTCCAGCCACCATTTTTGAGGGCAGTGGATCCTGTTGAGTTTGTTCATGAGGATGTTCTTGTGGCCCAGGAAGTAGACCGCTCATAGGGTCATCCCTTGACGGAAGGCGAAGGAGCAGAGGAAGACTGCTTCCCGGCAGAGGAGGCATGATCCCGTGCCCCCTTCCTTGTTGATGTAGAACATCGCTACTCGATTGTCAGTCTGCACGAGTACCAACTTTCCCTGGAGATGGTCCTCAAAGGCCCTCAGGGCCCATCGGACCGCCCAAAGCTCGAGCAAGTTGATCTGCTGTTGAGACTCTTCGGGTGACCATTTCCCCTGCGTGCACAGTGCACCACATTGGTTCCCCATCCCAACAGGGAAGCGTCCGTTCTCAGCACTAGTTCATGCTACAGGGCTTGGAAGGGCAGTCCCCGAAGAAGGTTGTGGGTCCTGCCACAGTCTAAGGCCCTGCAAAGATTGAGGGAGACCTGAATGGGGTCCCTGTGGTGACCGGAGGCCGGTCTCCACCGAGTGCTGAATCACGACTGGGCTGTTCGCATGTGCATGTGGGCCCACATGGACGGTGGAGGCCATGTGCCCCAGGAAGCACAACATAGTGACCTGAGTGTTGCTCTGGACCTGGGCCGCCAATGCTCAGAGGCGAGCCGCACGGTCTGCTGGCAGAAAAGCGATCGCCCACTGAGTGTCGAGGCGTGCGCCAATAAACTCACATTTCGCCCCCGAGGAAACTTTGCCCCTGGGAAATTTCGTCCCCCACATTTCGTCCCCGGGAAATTTTGCCCCTGCACATTTCGCCCCCGGGAAATTTCACCCCCGAAGTTCTTTTTTTTTTTTTTTTTTTTTAACTTTTATTTAGAAGATTTTCTTGAATACAACACAATCATTAAGAAATGAATAATACAACAAAAGTAATCCATAGAATAATTGTAAATCACATAACAAGTAACACATCATGAGAGAGAAGCCGGCTCATAAAATACAGAAATGATATAATTAAGGAAATCAGGAGTTAATACTCCACAATAGGGAGCTAATATAATTAATCCATCCCCTCTCACTATTTCCCCGCATTTTCCTTTCCATTCAAAAAATTAGATAAGGATGAAACCTCAGTAAATACATAAGTTTGCCCCTCGAAAGTTATAATACATCGACATGGAAATTTTAAAAAGAAATTAGCTCCCAATGTCACAACTCTGGTTTTTAAATTCAGAAACTGTTTACGACGTAATTGAGTATGACGGCCAACGTCTGGAAAGACCTGGACTTTAAAACCACAAAAAAGGGCCTCCTTATATCTAAAGTACGCCCTTAAAACTTGCAATTTTATGGACTCAGAACCAAACTGCACCAGAAGGGTGGAGCGCTTGGAAATGATGTCTTTTGAATCCTCCAGGAAAGCTGTGAGGTCCTGGCCTACAGAACCGGGGGAAGGCACAAAGCCTCCATCTCCCAGTGGTGTTAGACCAGGGCCCCGCTGCAAGTAATACATATGGCTGGTTTCCACATTATCTTGTAGGTGAAGCACCTCAGAAAAGTATTTCTCAAGCAAAATTTTTGAAGATAGCAAATGGGTAATAGGGAAATTAAGAAACCGAAGGTTACACACCCTATATTGGTTCTCCAACGCTTCTACGCGATACGATAACAGAGAGGAATCACGAATTAAAGCAATATCAGTTTCTCGAGCAGACTTAAGTTGGGAATCAACAAGTGCAACAGAATTAGATAACATACCCAGTTGCTGATCTACACTTTCCAATTTACATACAACATTTTGTGAAAATTTACATAATGAAGATACAGTAGAAGTTAATCGACAATCTATATTCTGAATAGCAGCCCATATGTCTTTTAAAGTCACTTCCCCAGAAGGGGGAGCAACAGGTAATGCGTCAGCAGACGGCAAAAATACTGGAAGCGGCATTGGTATAGAAACTTCAGAGGGGCCTTCTAGCAACGTAGATGATAAGGGAGCTTGCGGGAAAGGAGGGGGAGACCGGGACTCAGGGCTTAACGAAGCCCCTTCCGGTGACAGGATGGCAGGCAGCGAGGGAGCTAAGTGCTTGTCCATTGGGCCCATCACCTTACCTCCTTTTCCACTCTCATCCGGCTTGATACCAAGCTTCCCCTTTCTCTTGCCCATAACAGCGAACACAACACTCAATCTCCAGCTCCGATCAACTCTCCTCACATGCGCCGAAGGGGCGCAAAAGGGGCGTGTCCTGCCCCTTGGTTCACGCCCCTTAGACCACGCCACGCAGGCCGCGACACGCGGCCACGTGTAAGAACCTCTGTGCTTTATGCAGCAGGTAGGGGGGGTCCTCCAGCCCTGGGATCGTCCTCCAAGATACCTGCCCGATGTTCCGTAGCACCAGACCTCACACTGCACAGCTCCGCTAGAATGGCACAAGCGGCAGCTCCCTCAAGCAGCAGGCTCACTCTCCACTCGAGTACAGGTACCTCTGGGCTTTATGCAGCAGGTAGGGGGGGTCCTCCAGCCCTGGGATCGTCCTCCAAGATGCCTGCCCGATGTTCCGTAGCACCAGACCTCACACTGCACAGCTCCGCTAGAATGGCACAAGCGGCAGCTCCCTCAAGCAGCAGGCTCACTCTCCACTCGAGTACAGGTACCTCTGGGCTTTATGCAGCAGGTAGGGGGGGTCCTCCAGCCCTGGGATCGTCCTCCAAGATGCCTGCCCGATGTTCCGTAGCACCAGACCTCACACTGCACAGCTCCGCTAGAATGGCACAAGCGGCAGCTCCCTCAAGCAGCAGGCTCACTCTCCCTCACCCCCGAAGTTCTAATACATTTGACATTGTGCAGTTATTATTGTTTATCTCTTGTTGCCGATGATCAGCCAATCATAAATGATGGCGGGGAAAGTTTTGCAGCCTATTGGTTGCCAAGATCGTCGGACGTGTATATAAGGGTGAAGCGAATATCTGCAGTCAGTATATCCAATTCTTTATATCACGCACATGGACTCGCTTGTTTCAATCCGTGGAAAAAGGAAGCTGGTTCACGAGAACTACGTTTATGTCTTTTCAAAGAGGACTCAAGATGAGCTTAATGCAATATGGGTCTGCGAAAAGTGATCGACGTGTAGAGGCCGAGTGTGGACATCCTGTGCCAATGGTGAATTTGTGAAATCTGTTACGGCGCACAATCATGCAGCTCAAGCTGCAAGGCCCGAGGCAGTTCAATTGATCAACAAAATGAGGAGCAGAGCAAGAACCATGCAAGAAACGCCGCAACAGATCGTTACAAATGTTGTGAGTGAAGCCCATGCAAATGTGTCCACCCTGCTGCCAAGGAAAGATTCACTGAAACGGAAGGCACGTCAGGAAGGTGGAGTTCCTCGATTGCCCCAATCGGTTGATCAGCTTGTTATACCAGAGGTATGCTGCTCAAAATTTAAGGTGGCTCTGATGATTTTATATTTTTCGAGCGCAAAAAATTATGACCATAAAACGAAGTTAACGCTTTTGGTTATATGGGCTAGAGGACTTATTAAAAACGAACTGTGATTTTATCAAGTTTTTAAGCGTATCATTTTGAAATTTTGACAAGATTGGATGAAGGAAAATATGCTCAAAAATGAGATAGTTGTTGCGTACTTCATTTAATTTTTAATTTGACTGCAAAGTATCAGATACTTTTTATACATTGTCCCATTATGTTCTAGCGTTCAGGGAGCACAAACAATCCTGCAATGAGAAGGAATAAGCAACAGCACAGCCCCTTACACGTTCTCTATGAAAGAGCACCTGAGAAATTTTTTTTGAGGAACAGAACAGAAACATGTGAAGTGGAGCATGCTACGGAGCATGCCTCATTTTTCGTACATTTATTAGTACCTTCTGTTGAAAAATGCATACGCGTTTTTTAGAAGCACAAAAATCTGGAGTTACTTTACACTTTCAAAATTCTAGTTTAGAGCACCTTACTCTAGTATCACTGCAACATACGCGTATGTATCTCAATGTTTCAGGATTACCAGTACATCACTATCGATGCGATTAGACAACGTTTTCTATTGTTCGATTCTGGCAACGAAGCTGACCGCATGCTGATTTTTTCGACTCCTAACAATCTCCAGCTTTTGTCCCAAAGCCAAGAATGGTTCGCAGATGGCACTTTCAGTACGGCTCCTATGCTTTTTCAACAGCTTTACACGCTGCATGCCATTCATGGAGACCTGGTCGTGACAGCAGTTTACGCCTTACTTCCCAATAAGACCAGAGCAACGTACGTCCGGTTTCTGCGTGAACTAAAAAGCCTCCGGCCTGGTCTACATCCACAAAGATTGATGACCGACTTTGAACAAGCCTCTATTCTGGTGTTTGATGAAGAATTTCCAGGCGTGAGCAAAACTGGCTGCTTTTTCCACCTGTCACAATCCGTCTGGTGAAAGGTCACGCAGGAAGGACTAAAGGTAATAAATTGAACACAAGATCTTGAAACTATGGAGTTATGGAGAGGACCATTTAGTTGAATGCAAATAATCCTAAAATTTTAAGTTTAGAAAATTTTATACGTACACATTTTACAGTTCATGCACCTATATGCTTCGCACAGTAGTTTCAAAACATGCATATTAAGAAAGCTCAAAGGTTTAATTTTTAAGTCTGTCATAATTTCGTTCATTAAAATGGCGTTACACTGTGCAGAGATCGTCAGATGTGTGCACTTCGTATTTCTCAAAAGTCCAGTTTATTAGTGCAAAAAATGTAAATGAAAGATGTACATCGCTGTATACACACACAGCTGTTTTTCTGAACCTTCCTCATTTAATGACCAAAAATTACTTGTTTCCTTAATTTCAATGACACGTAGCACATAAGCATTCCTGCATTTGTGCTGTACTATATAACCCGTCTTAAACATTTTTTAGGGCCAATACCAGAACGATCATGAATTTGCACGCTGGGTACGAATGATCCCTGCCTTGGCATTTGTCCCTCCCGAAAACGTGGTTGATGCCTTCGAAGAATTAACAGAAAGCCACGATTTTCCTGCTGAGGCGATGCCTATTGCCAATTATTTTGAAGATACGTACATCGGAATAAGGCAGCGTCGTGGTCGTCAAATGCCTCCATTTCCTACACATTTCTGGAACGTATACCAAAAAACTCTGGGGGATCAGCTGTCTTTGCGGGAGGTGTTGGAGCCAAGCCATCGGCTCGGGAGGCTGCTGCTGCCGCTTACAGGAGAGGACTTCCTACTCTATTCCCCTTTTCATCGGGCAGGCACTTCTGAGGCAGCCCTACCTGCGGGGACTTCACTCGGAGCTTAAAACTGCACCGGTCAGAGTGATACTTTGGATCAGCTGTCTTTGCGGGAGGTGTTGGAGCCAAGCCATCGGCTCGGGAGGCTGCTGCTGCCGCTTACAGGAGAGGACTTCCTACTCTATTCCCCTTTTCATCGGGCAGGCACTTCTGAGGCAGCCCTACCTGCGGGGACTTCACTCGGAGCTTAAAACTGCACCGGTCAGAGTGATACTTTGGATCAGCTGTCTTTGCGGGAGGTGTTGGAGCCAAGCCATCGGCTCGGGAGGCTGCTGCTGCCGCTTACAGGAGAGGACTTCCTACTCTATTCCCCTTTTCATCGGGCAGGCACTTCTGAGGCAGCCCTACCTGCGGGGACTTCACTCGGAGCTTAAAACTGCACCGGTCAGAGTGATACTTTGGATCAGCTGTCTTTGCGGGAGGTGTTGGAGCCAAGCCATCGGCTCGGGAGGCTGCTGCTGCCGCTTACAGGAGAGGACTTCCTACTCTATTCCCCTTTTCATCGGGCAGGCACTTCTGAGGCAGCCCTACCTGTGTGGTCCTTCTGTTTTCTATTTAGGAGGATCTCCTCTGTGACGCGGAGCGTGTACGCGGGGCGTGTATCGAAGGGGCATGGTCAAAGGGGGTTGCACTGCCCCTTTGACGCCCCTTCGACGCTATTGAGACGCCTATTATATGGTATATTTTCTTTGGATAAATTGTTGCTTATCGTTATACGTAGGAGAGTAGTTGTTATCTCGCTAGTGGGATTATGGGTAAGCGAAAGGCTAAATCTGGTGCTAAGGCCCCTGAGACCGTTTCCGATGCTGTAAAATCAGTCGGTCCGCTAGATAAGCACTTTGCTCCCCTTCCTCTAGCTCACTCTTCCCCTGAGGGGGTGTCTCTCAGCCCTGAGAGCAGGTCTCCTCCGATTTGCCCTGCTCCAGGAAACATTTCAGTCTTGTCTAAACAGTCCTCGAGTTCGGCGATTAAATTTCAACCCATAGTTCTGCCGGTCCCTGTGCAAACGCTAGAAGCAGGTAGGTCTTTTGAGCTCCCTGCTTCTACTTTGGAGTCAGAGATTACATTGCGGGATATTTGGATAGCTTTACAGTCTATTGATAAAAAAATGTTGGTTACATTAAATTCTTTATGCAAATACTCGCAGGAAGCCACTGAAGCTTTCGGGCATCTTGATCAGAAAATTGCGCAAGCTGACTTGGCTACTACCAAGTTAGAATCACAGGTTCTCTCTTTGCATGCATCTAGTGTTACTGCTATAAAGGATTCCTTATCCTTGCATGCTAAGATAGAAGCCTTGGAGAATTCTTACCGTAGTTGCAACTTGAGGTTTTTGAATTTTCCTTATTCAAGTTTGTTATCTCATAGAATTTTGCTTGAAAAATTCTTTAAGGAGGTATTAGCCATTTCTGATTCTTTAAATGTTTCACATTTGTACTATATCCCCTCTTCTGTTAAAAAGATAAATGCGGTTGAGGGGGACCTAGATCAAATTGCCTCTACAATGGATAATTTAACAGCCTTTCTTGAGGATTCTCAGGATAACATTTTAACGCGTGCCACCTTATTAGTTACTTTTTCCTCCGTCGAGGTTAAACAGCGCATCCTCAGGGCCTTTTTTAAGGTTAAATTTGTAAAATTTTGTGGGCATAAAATCAGTATTTTTCCTGATGTATCAAGGAGCACCCAACTGCGTCGGCGGCAATTTTTACAGCTTAAGCCCCGTGTTTTAGCAGTGGGTGCTTCTTTTTTCCTTCGTTTTCCCTGCAAATGTGTTGTAGGTCTTGAGGAAGCGATGTATACCTTTACGGAGGTGTCTCATCTTGAAAGTTTTTTGGAAGGGCGGCAGCTGGTAGACAGGATTGATGTTTAATTGAATGAGCCTCTAAAAGTTGAGATTAACTTATCTCTAGTTTTCCTGTGTTTGTATTCTTTATTATTATGGACACTACTGATCCCATAATGTGGACTTTATCCTAGACATATTTCCTTTATCTGTCATTCTTTTGTTACTGCTTTTGCATTGTTCGGATTGACCTTTCACTGTATTTTGGTTATGTATATTAACTGTAAATTAACTTAGCACCTTCCTTCCTCAACAACCTAGTAAGATTGCAACCTCCTACCCGAAACAGAAGAACCCACAATTCCAACATCCTTCACACTCCAACAGATATAAGATCTGCCAAAACTAACACCAGCCACAGGGCTTTCTCATATGTGGCACCAACACTGTGGAACCAACTCCCACCAGAACTACGAGCTAGCAATGACCTTCTAGACTTCAGAAAGAAACTCAAAACGCACATTTTCCAATCACATTTCAACCTGAACTAAACCCACAGATGGAGCAGCCCCTGACCACTGTGTCCAAGAAGATTATCCTGTATATATGTATTTATGTATATCTGTAAATGAACTCCCCCATAGCTAAAAAGTGTTAACTCTGTATGATGTGCTTTTCTGACAATCTGTATGTAAGCAAAATTTGTACCTGCCTTGATTCGACAGTCCAAGAAGATTATCCTGTATATATGTATTTATGTATATATGTAAATGAACTCCCCCATAGCTAAGAAGTGTTAACTCTGTATGATGTGCTTTTCTGACAATCTGTATGTAAACAAAATTTGTACCTGCCTTGATTCGGCAGTTTCACAATAGTAATCCTACCCGCTTCTGATCGCTGGAAGGAGCGGGCTACAAATGCTTGCTAAATAAAATAAATAAATAAAATGACAATAAAAAAAAACAAAAAAAAAACTCTGGACGGTCGGCACAGAACAAACAATGATATCAAAGGGTGGCATCATAGCTTCCAAGAAACCTGTGGCATGCTCTACACCCAATATATACCGTTTATCCAGAGCTTGAAAAGGCAGCAAGGTTTGCATGACTACGAAATTGCTCAACTGGTTGCAGGAAACCCAAACAATAAGAGAAACAAAAAATATCTGTCAATTTCTGTTAGAGTTCGACGTATTGTTCAAGATTTTGACAACAGGAACTTGATTGTTTACTTACGAGGCATTTCGTATAATTTTGAATTTTAAACGGTAATTTTCTTTCAGTGGTGGATCCAGGATAATGCTGTGCAACAAAAAAATTCAGTATTTGCGCAACGTACAAACATAAATTTTGTGCAAAAATTGAAAAACATGAAAAATTAGCCAATTAGGCATGTGTGCAAATTGGAGAGAGGGTGAAATGTGGGGGGCAAAATTTCCGTAAACCGTGCAAATTGGATTGTATTGGGCACCAACGTCCTTCAGTTAGCGCCTTCGCAAATGAAGGTGGTGCTAAAACATGAACTATGGTAATATTCTGAATAAGTTTGTCTACTTCGGGGGCGAAATTTCCCGGGGGCGAAATGTGTGGGGACGAATTTTCCCGGGGGCGAGATGTGCAGGGCGAAATGTGAGGGGCGATGTTTCCTCGGGTGCAAAATGTGGGGGGAGAAATGTGAGGGGCAAAATGTGGGGGGAGAAATGTGAGGGGCGAAATGTGGGGGGTGAAATGTGGGGGGCGAAGTTTCCGTAAACCAATTCCAATTTTTGGTGTATTTCAGTCATTTGGGTGTGAGGGGGATTAACAATTTGTCCCATAACATTTCTGGAATATGTGCATTTTTAGCATCTTCCTGAAGTCCTTCAGGTCAGTAGTTACTCTGAGATTGTGGAAGGGTGTCCCATAATGTAGGTCCGTATATGGAAAAGGTGCGATGGCATGTTTCTTGTGTACTGGTTGTTTTTTGTCTAGGGACTTTAAGGAGATTTGTGGTTCGGTCTCTTCTTGGTCGGTTGTCTGTAGGTGTGTGTATGACAGATTGTGCATACTCTTGAAGGTGTTTATGACCGATTTGTATTGTATTCATGCTTGGATGGGCAGCCAAAGTAGCTCCTTCAATACTGGGGTGATAAGTTCTTGTCTAGGTGTCCATGATATCAAGCAAGCTGCAGAGTTTTGAGCTATTTGGAGTGGAAGAAGTGTACATTTTGGTAGTCCTTAGAGTACTGAGTTACAGTAATCCAGATAGGGGTAATGACTGATTGGCAGACCGTGCGGAATGGATTATGGTCCAGCAACGGACACAGGTTATGTAGAGTACTTATTCTTTGATATGTCGCTGCAGTTGTTTTCTTAATGTGTGCCTGGAAATTAAGTTTCTGGTCTAGTGTCACAACTAGGTATTTGACTTCTGATTTGATGGGAATATCATGGTTGCTGAAGGTGAGTTTCTTTATTGGAACATAGGTGGGGTCTCTATTCACCACCAGTGCCACCAACTCCCAACTTGAAGAAATGGAGAACTAAGTTTGCTCTGTAAGGAGTGAGTTTACTAAACCATACCAACCTTTTGCAGCTAATACAGGGTGTGAGAGATACTGAGTGATAGCTACCTCATATGACCCTATTAGGCAGATGCCTAGGGTGTTAAGATTTTAGTTGCCTTTGATACAAAAAGAGTCTTGTAGTCAAGTGGTAAGGCAAAAATAATATTAGGGCTTTATTCCCTGCCCTGAGGGGATATTCCTGGGATACAACAAACAATATGAAACAAAAGAACTGTCACATAGAAAAATATCTTCTTTCCTTTAGGCACCATCAGCTGGCTGCTTTGCACACGTTCAACATAAAGATACAATATCGTCAGATAAACAAATTGTACAATCCATGGGCACAGGGTCAGAATTATAGCTGCTGTTCTCCCACTGCATTAACTCAGAGTCACTTACGACTGCATATGGGTCACACTCTTCACAGCTGCTGTCTTCCTTAAAACTCTCCTTTGAGTCATGGGCTAGCTTTTCTAGAAAGGGCTCTTTAAACTCAGGGCTCTGAATGCCTGGTATATTAAAAGCTTCCTTCTGGCTTTCCCTTCTTCTCCACGCTGGTGGAATTACTGTGTAACTTTCAGTGTCAAAGTTACTTCTGGTGCCACGCCCTTGCCTTTCAAACCAAACAGAACTTCTTGCCTTTTCTTTAGCAAAGCTAGGTTCCCACCTCTTAGTTGTGGTTCTGTCTCTTATATCTGGGCTTCTGGCAGCTCTCTCCTGGGTTCTTCAACTACCAGGAATCCTAGCAGGGTCCTGGGCATGATGCTGGCTGTTTCCTGCTCTGCTGCCACACCTACTGCTTCCTTCCCTCAGTGGATTTCCTCCAGCATGACGTGTGTTCACTGGATGCTGGCTTAGTCCTCCCAGGTCGCTGCCCCTACTGGCCTTCCCTGGTTCTACTCTGCAGCTTTTATCCTTGTTCTCTTTGCATGCTGCCTGGTTTTCTGAGAACAGGTGTTCCTGATTAGCCTTCCTGCTTCTAGCTACGTCAGGACTAGTGCAAGGACATTTTACTCTAATGCCTTTTTGCTTTTCTTGTGCTGAGTTTGTTTGCTGCTCAGCTAATTCTACATGTGCTGAGTTTGTCTGCTGCTCAGCTAATTCTACATGAGCTGGGTTTGTTTGCTGCTTAGCTAATTCTACATGAGCTGAGTTTGTCTGCTGCTCAGCTAATTCTACATGAGCTGAGTTTGTTTGCTGCTCAGCTAATTCTACATGTGCTGAGTTTGTCTGCCGCTCAGCTAATTCTACATGAGCTGGGTTTGTTTGCTGCTCAGCTAATTCTACATGAGCTGAGTTTGTCTGCTGCTCAGCTAATTCTATATGAGCTGAGTTTGTTTGCTGCTCAACTAATTCTACATGAGCTGAGTTTGTCTGCTGCCCAGCTGACTCTAAGGTAAGTTCCTTACTTTCCCTTAACTCCATGGGCTCTGTGCCCGCTGCTGTGTCACAAGGGTTATAGTTGCAAAAGGCCCACGGTATCTACAGGGGATGTTTCCAGCATTTTCCCTGCAGATACCACAGAGGAACTGCTGGCTTTGCAGAGGACAGATTCGTGCATACAGCTATCGCCACCCATTTAGGTGACGGTAGCTCCATCTACAAAAGTCTGCAAATCTGAGCAGTTACCGTGTGAAGCAATCACCTGCGGTAGCTGTGCCTGGCAGGCCCACCCACACACTGCCCACACGGTGCTCTAATCCCGCCTTTGTCTGCAGCTACCACGGAAATGCTCTGCAATGTCTGCACTTTCCCTACACTAGCTACTGCTGCCAAGCGTTATTTCCACGGTAGTCACACGGCAGCAGCTATTGCGGTATAGTAGACAAACCCCTTAGAATACAGGTTTGTTTTGAGCATCTACCCATGCATATTCTTTTTGAAATAGATACATTCTTGTTTGGGAGCTACTAAAATGAACAGCTACATGCACAGAGAATCAGATAATCCAAGGAATATATTATACCACAATGCTGACTGAGCCAGATCAATTACAATACCATTATATTTTCTACTGTTTCTATTAGCAATGAAATAGTGGAGAACATGGTGGGGAAATTTAAGGGAGGAAATGAAAATGGTTCTGATTTTAAATAAATATGCCAACCTACGAAATAAGTTTTATCTGCTTAATAATGTAGTCACTGCAGAGGGCAGGGCAAGATTTCAGTTTAGGAAACTAGAAAATCAGATTCAATGTTCTTTTATAGATTGCTATAGTTTTCATTTTGGTGGAGGAAGACAGCATTTAGTTATTCCTAATTTTGCCTTTGTCTTCTCAATATAGCTTGAATAATTTGGATCCCTTTTCCAACAGAACTAATCATCCCTCTGCAGAAGAATCAAGCAAGAATTCTGCTTCTCTAAAACAGACGAGTGCCGGTTTGTGATAAAGCAGCAACTAAAGAGGCCGGAATCTGGTAAAGTGCCATTATCGAGTCGGAAATAAACTGCGCTTTCACAAAAAGTGTAATAGAAGTAGTTTTTCGGTGGACAAGATAGCATCTTACATCTCAGGTACTTCTGGATCTATCAACATGACTCTTAAGAAAAAGCCATCTGATCAGGCGCCTGTAACCTTCATCTGCAAATGATAAGAATGTCCCAAAGGGACATCAAACATTCTCTCTACTTGTTGTCTTAAAGCTGCTTTCAAAAGTTCAAGGTGAAGTGAACTGACCCATCTATATTATGTTACACAGCAATGATGCCACTATAGAATAACTGGCACCAGTTTCATTAGCAATTCAGATGAAGAACAGTCTTGCAGCTGGCAGCTAAAATAGTCAATTAGGAAATCAAAGGGGAACTGTGATATTCACAATAAGGGAGAGACCCATCTCTGCTGATAGTGTTATTTTTTTAAAACATCCATTGTATAAACAAACAACTGAAATTAATATAGTACACTCCCAACACAACTAAATGCATACACGCTTAATTTTTATGCTAGTTATTTTAATCTTCACATTGGCAGATATTGGTCAATTTTTAGCATAAAAACATAAGAAATGCCATACTCGGTCAGACCAAGGTCCATCAAGCCCAATACCCTGCTTCCTACTGTGGCAATCCAGGTTACAAGTACCTGGCAGGTTCCCAAAAAGGTACACAGGTTCCACAATGATTGTCCCAGGGTAAGCAGTGGATTTCCTGTGTCATATTTAATAGTGGTTTATGGACCTTTCCTTCAGGAACTTGTCTAAACCTTTTTTAAACCCAACTACACTAACAGCCTCACTACATCCTCCGGTAATGAATTCCAGAATTTGATTGCGCATTGAGTGAAAAAATATTTTCTCTTATTATTCTCAAATGGACTGCATTCTAGCTTCATTGCGTGTCCCCTAGTCTTTCTAATTTTCGATGGTGTAAACAATTCTACATTTACCTGTTCCACTCCATTCATTAATTTATATACTTCTTTCATATCTCCCCTCAGCCGTCTCTTTTCCAGGTTGAAAAGCCCTAAGCTTTTAAGCCTCTCCTCATAGGGGTAACCTTCCATCCCCTTTACAATTATAGTGGCTCTTCTCTGTACCTTCTCTAATTCTGCTATATCCTTTTTAAGATGTGTCAATCAGAACTGCACAAAATATTCAAGGTGCAGTTGCATCTTGACAACACCAGAAGCGTTAAGTTCAGAGAGGGAGATGCTTAGACAGTTGTGCTAATTGTCCCTATGCTCTGGAATGACCTGCCTCTAGACTTGAGACCTAAATTCTCTTTTGTTAAGTTTAAAGCAAGTTTGAAACCCAGAACTATAAACTGACCTATTCAGTATAATCTTTTAATCACCATGGTCACTCTGTGGTGGAAATGGGTGTCAGGAATGCATTTTCGCACATATATGACCACATACATGCATAAACATAGAAACATACAAAAATGATGACAGAAAAAGACCACATGGCCTATCTAGTCTGTCCAACCATATCAACAATTACAAAAGTCCCCCTTTTTTCCTTTAGAGATCCTCTGTGTTTATCCCATGCTTTTTTTAAATTCAGATACCGTCCTCATCTCTACCACCTCCACTGGGAGACTATTCCACAGATCCACCACTCTTTCCGTAAAGAAATATTTCCGCATATCACTCCTGAATCTATCCCCTTTCACTCTCATCCCATGTCCCCTCATAGCAGAACTTGCTTTCAATCGAAAGAGGCTCTCCCCCTGTGCATTTATGCCACGGAAGAATTTAAATGTCTCAATCATATCACCTCTATTCCGCCTTTCCTCTAAGGTGTACATATTAAGATCCTTAAAAGGCCTCCTATAAAATACCAATCAGGGTGAAAATATGCATTGACCTGAATGCTCATACTTTACTGGTAGGCATATCCTGTGGCATGGTCTGGGCAACACATGGGCAGAATTCATTAAGTACACATGTTGATTATGAATACCTTTAATCTACATGCATTCATTTATATCTATGCTCAAGCAGGTATAAATGTCCATGCCTGCGTATAATGCACAATGAAAGATTATTAGAGAAAGACATCATGCTTGGCAAGGTTGAAGGCCAGATTGTGATGGATGGATACAACAGCAGCAGCTATGGATGCCACTCTATCAACAATTAGCCGCCTGATTGAAGGCCAAACACTGTTAAGGACAACTATCCAGAAGGTTGCCATGAGTCAATATTAATTCCATGGCACTTAACAACAATTCTACTTCTTACATTTGTATTTCATAGAGATAGATATTCGCCATAAAGGGTTGCTAAATTTATCTAAGATGAAAACTATAATGTGTTCTCATAAAATGGCACTTAAGTAGGCACCTCTTAAACTAAATGCTCCTTCTTTGTGTGACTTTCCTGTCAAATGAGCTGCTATGTTCTGTGCACATTGTAGTGCCATTATGCGTACTATAGGTAAACCTGCATATAGTACTTCAAATTTCAAATTACTGTAATAAATTGTTTGTAAATCCCCATCTGATAGGAGTTCTTTCAACCTAAGTAAAATCTGCAATTTATAAAAAGGACCTAAGAACATTCCTGATTTGTGATTTCACAGTAAACTCAGCATCCAAGAGAACTTCTAAAGAACATTTTCCTATCATAACCAGAATCTTATCTGTCCCCTACACAGTCACCTGGGTTCACAAAGGATTTACTTATGACTACTGCCTGAGTTTTTTCAACATTCGATGCCAAACTACTAGCAAATAACCATTTTTCACCTTATTTAAACAATAGGAGTGAAGGAGTAGCCTAGTAGTTAGAGCAGTGGCCTGGTGATCAAGGACCAGGGTTCAATTTCTACTTGTACTCCTTGTGGCCTGAAGAAAGGCCTGTCAATCTACTTCTGGTCACACCTTGACAAGAAAACCAAGCAGCTGCTGGGTCACCAGGAGTCAGCATGGACTCAGTGGCACACATTCCATTTGTGCATTTAAACAATTCAACATGTTCTTATAAGGAGTATAAAATGGTATATAAAACATTTTCTGCAGAGAGTCTATATTATGCTCCATAATTTTGCATTACATCGCATGTGCAAGCAGAGAGCACTTCTGTGGATCTTCTCCTTAGTTTCATGGTCTGATACTTTAAATGGGCATAATTTGTTTGACTGGCGCTTATTTTTTTTTTTTTTTGGTTTATTATCTATTAGGTTATGTGTTACTCAGTATGGCAGTATGATTGATGTCTTGTAGACCACATTATTTTTGTTGGAATGTCCAGATGTTATGCTTTTTGGTTTGTTATATCTTTTCCTATTGTCTATGTTTTTATGATTATATGATTGTATTCCATTAATGTCTTAATTATTAATTAAAATGTACAATTATTTTAGAAAAATAAATGGTCGAGATATTGTATCAAATGATTTTACATTACATGATTACACTTTATCAATGTTTTTTAGATTTTATTTGTGATATGATTATTTCAAAAAATGTAAACTGCTTAGATATTAAATTTGATGAACAGTATATTAATTAAATAGTTTCACGTTTCATTCTTTTTGTTGCCTCTCATTTCTTTATGCAGAAATCTCTCTAGTCTCTCAGAGGCAAATTTTCTACATACTCAACTTTATCTGGCCAAAATGCTTTCCAACTAAAAGTCTTATTGTAAGAACAAATAATAGAAGTACTGAGTAAGTATAAATTTTGCTTCCTAAAGTATTTAGGTATAAATTTCAAGCACTATATGGTAAAGAGCATTCTAACCACATGAACTGTTTTGTAGAGTACAATATGCATCTATGGGCACAGGGTTAGCCACCGCATAACCCCTGCCCAAAAAACAGCATCTCAATAGCTGGCCTACGTTTTGGTAGGTGGGGCAAGATGGCAGCTGTAAGGTAGTCTTACTTCTCCCCTTTTTGCTGTATTTCCTTTATTTACCATGGTTAAAAAAAACAAACAAAAAAAAACCGGAAGCCCAGGGTCTTCCCATCTGAACCTGGAACGTGTTCTGTTTGGGGACCAATTGATCCCTTCCTCATCCATGTAGCTGAGCTTCAGATGTCTTTGAGGAATATGCCATTGGAAAGTTTGCCGTGCGCTACAAACTACTCTATCTATTTTATTTATTTAACTAGGCTTATATATCGCTTTTCACCGGGTCAAAGCGATTTACATCAAACAAAACATTAGTTACATGGAACAGATAAAAATCTTAGTACATAGAACAGAATAAACATCTTAGTACATAGAACAGAATAAACATCTTAGTTAACAGATAACAAGGTTTCCATAACAATTTAGCCACCTTACTGGGCAGACTAGATGGACCATACTGGTCTTCATCTGCCGTCGTATACTATGTTACTATGTAATTAACTCATTAATTACATAATATGCATAATAGCCAGCTATTTTCATCAATGAACTATATACAATTAGGATAGCTATACCTGGCAGCAAGCCCCGAATGTACAAGAATAGCCCCTGGATCTCACCTTGGGTGTCCCAATTGCAATAATTATCAGTCTACATAGCTCAGCACCAGCAGATGTCTCTTCACTGTGTCAAGGAGTTCAGCGGCAACAAGTATGACTGCAGGAAGTGGATTGTTTCCAGTGCTGAAGTAGTGGTTACTGAAGACGAGATGGCAACCTAGTTAAAGAAGAAATACTTTCCTCCTTGGTTGGGAATAGGCAAAGTTGGTGCAGTTTATGTTAAATTTCAGCTCTGGAAGCCCATAGTCATTTCTCTGAATCTGATTTGAACTGCTATAGATGGCATAAAGACAGTTAAAGCAGCTCAGGATGTTGAGATTTTCCAGTGTAAAACAAGGCTAGACTCTTGTGGGCAGGATTGCCAAATTGATCTAAGACAGAACTACGTTAAGGACAAATTTGACAATTCATTGGAGTAGTTGAGTAGCCTAGTGGTTACTAGGGTTCGATTCCCACTAGCACCCCTTGTGGCCTTGGGCAAGTCACTTAACCTTCCATTGCCTCAGAAGAAAGGCCTGGCAATCTCCTTCCGGTCACATTGCCAAAAAAACCCATGAGCTTCTGGGTCGCCAGGAGTCAGTATTGATTTGAAGGCATATATTGCATTTTGCAGGAAGCTTGAGCCAGGAAGAAGAATCTTACATTGGACCAAGTGTGGTACAGTAAATGTTATCAAGAAAATATTTCCAAAGTCAAAGAAAATTTTAAAAAAATGTTTAATATATACCTTGGAAATATATTAAAAATTCCACCAGAAGCTCTAACTCCTCTTTTTCATGCATTTTATTTGCCATCACTGAAGAGGAATCTCCCTTTGGGGAACAGCTAGAGCTATCAGATAGTTTAGATTCAACTGCATATTTGGAATTTGTCCCTGCAATATTGATTGTGGTTTTTGTTTTCTAAGTGGACTGAGATTGGGTTCTTATGCTTTTCTTTAGGGATTAGAAGGAACTATTTTTGAGTCCTCAGTTAAGGGTTTGTTTTTTCCTGGTGTGACTAAGGCCATGTAGAAAAGGGGACAGCAATGCAGCCTAAAGTTTTACAAATACAATATAGTTGTGGTCAGCATTATTGGCACCCTTGCATTTTATTGTGCACATATCTTGAGAAATAATTGGAAATATTCCAACTGTATGTCATAATAACATTTTAATAGTATTTTCAAAGGTATACAACAACAAAAAAAAGATGTCTGTGCAACGTAGACGTAGTAATTTCCTCTTAACGTTCCTTGTAAATGCACAATAGAATATAATAATGTTAAATATTTGTTTTGTTTGGTCTGTCACAACAATTCTTTTTAAGTGATAAAGACAGCTCAAGGCTCTGTATGTCCTAATGTGCCTACCTCAGTGTGTGATCCAGAGCCACATACAGTAGGTGAAGCGGCTATATATCAGATTTCTAGGATACAGAAGGGAAAGTATGTAGGCAGCTTTCTTTCATGTATATTCATTAGGCATATCCTGAACACCTGGTCTCTTTGTAGCCCTCAAGTACTGAACTTGTGCACCTCTGCTCTAAGCCACTGGGTGAGGCAAGGCGGAGAGAAGAGTGAATTAACTGCAACACCTTCCCTTTAAATCCTTTTCTAGGCTACATACAAAGCAATAAAATCCATTTGTAAACACTTCCTGGCTAACTACATAGCACAAAGTAGCCCAGATCCGTCTCTACTCCTGCACTTGCAATCAATTTAGTATAAAGTGCAAAGAACCATTTTCCTCAGCATCAATTTGTCTCTGCCTGATCCAACATTATTTTTGCCTTCTTTTGAGGGCCTGAATTCCTTTTCCCCCACCAATCTATATCTCTGTTCTCATTTCCATTTATACCCCTTTCTGAGCAAAGTACAGGCTACGCTCCTCTCAGTACACTTCTTCTCCTCCTCAGCTTACCTCTACCTCAGAGTCTTTCCTTATCTCCATGAAATGCTCCCGGCTGTTTTCTAACTTTCAAGCTTCGGATTAACTTCATCAAAAATCAACCACTACCAATACAATACAGTTGTGATCAACTTTATTGGCACCCTTGCATTTTAGGTATGTTGTGTACAATATCTTGAGAAATAATTGGAAATATTTCAACTGTATGTTATAGTAATATTTTAATAGTATATTCAAAGGTATACAACAAAAAAGAAAGATGTCTGTGCAACGTAATTTCCTAAAAAAAAAAACAAAACAGGACCTGGATAAGATTAATAGCACCCTTCATGTTACTTGTAGCAATCTATAAGTTTCGTACATCTATCTGCTAGTAGTTTCTTCCACTCTTCAACTGCAATTTGTTCCAGCTCATGAATGTTTCAGGATTCCTTTCACCAATGGCAGATTTCAGCTCTTTCCAAAGGCTCTCGATTGGATTGAGATCAGAACTCATTGCTGGCCAATTTAAAGCAGTCCGTTTTTTTCTTCTTAACCATTCTTTTGTACTTTTGAATGTATGTTTTTGGTCATTGTGCTGCTGGAAGACCCATGACCTTCGACCCCGGCCTAGCTTTCTGACACTAGGTAGCACATTTCATTCCAAAATACCTTGGTAGTCCTCTGACTTCATGATTCCTTTAATATGTTCCAGGCCTCCAGTTACCGAGGCAGCAAAACAGCCCCACAACATTATGGAACCTCCACTATATTTAACTGTAGGAAGGATATTTTTTTTCTTATAAGCTTCATTTCTTTGCCTGTAAATGTATCGCTGGTCTGCATTGCCAAAGAGTTCAAGTTTGGATTCATCTGTCCACAGAACATTTTCCCAAAAGGATTGTGGTTTCTCAAGGTGGGTTTGGGCAAAGATCAGGTATGATTTTTTTATGTCTATCTTTGAACAGTGGGGTCCTCCTTGGCCTTTGCCCATGAAATCCTTCTTTTAGTGCATGGCTTATGGTGTGGGTTGAACCACCACTCCAGATTGCTCCAGATTAGCCTTAAGTTCTTTGTATGTTGTACATGGTGTTTTTCCAACAGTTCGCACTAACCTTTGAAGACATCTTGGATTCATTTTCCTCTTCCCACCACTTCCTGGGAGGTTCTTGATAGTTCCACAAGCAGAAAACCTCTTAACACTGAACTGTAGACACAGAAATCCCAAGGTCTTTGGAGATGGCCTTGTACCCCTTTGAAGTTTGATGTTTGGTGATAATGACTTTTCTGATAGTTTCAAGCAGCTCTTGTCTTCACCATTGTGAAAATGGAACAGGGCGTGAATATGGCCATTTTAAACATTAGAGCCATCATTATTTGGTTGATTCAAGTCATGCCAGTATTGTCAATTGATGACAGGTGTTTCTAATTTTACTGCAGTGGGAATGTGGTTCTTCTGTTCAAACCGATTTGAATTGTTTATGAGTGCCAATAATCATGTCCTTATATATCTACAAAAGGAATAAATATGCCTAAAAAATAATTTTTTTGTTGGAGCTCTTGCCTTGAAAGACCCCTCTTTCTTGTAGCAAATTGCTCCTTTTAATCTGCTTAAAAAGGGACTCAACCCTCACCACATACCAAGGGATAAATTATTACCAATTTTAGGACAAGAAGAATCCGATATTACCGGTGATGTATATGGTTCCTAAAATTCATAAGAGTTTGATTGACCCCCCTGGATGCCCAATTGTATCTTGTAGGGGGGCCCCCTTCTGGAACCACTTTCGGTAGTTTTGCGACATGCTCTTTCGTCCACTTTTAGATAAAAGTCCATCGTATATTAGAGATTCTTTTCATTTTTTTCATCTCTATTACAACAACAATGTGATGATGTTACTACTTAGTTTTTGGTAACGATGAATGTGAAGGCTTTATACACCAACATTAATCAGGACGAAGCATTATTGATGGCGGCCCAATTGCCTTTACAATTGCCGGCACGTTTGCCTAAGAAGTTTGTGTTGCAACTCCTTTCTTTAATTTTAACTAAGAATTTTTTTCAATTTGATGGGCAATATTACCAACAAGTTCATGGAGTAGCTATGGGGGCTACGGTAGCCCCATCCATAGCAACGTTATATATGGCCCAGTTTGAGGAAAGATTTATTTATTCTTCAACTTGGTATTCTCATATACAGATGTGGTCCCGCTATTTGGTTGATATATTTTTTCTTTGGACAAGCACGGAATTACAGTTAAAAATATTTTTTGAATGGATTAATATGTTGGATCCAAATATACAATTTGTACCTAAGTATCATAAAGATCCAATTGAATTTTTAGATTTAAAACTCTATAAACAAAATTCTACCCTTCAGTCAACATTATATCGAAAGGAGGTGCAAAGAAATACATTATTACATTATCACAGTTATCATCCTGGCCCCTTACATAAAGGTTTGCCGGTGGGTCAGTTTATCCGCTTGAGGATGATTTGCTCCACAGAGATTGAATTTCGGAAACAGGCACACTATTTACAACAACGCCTACGGGAACGGGGATACCGGGAGGCTATTATTAAAAAAGCATATAGGAGGGCAAAATTCATTCATGCAGAATGGTGGGATTCTACAGGGATTCAATTGCAGAAGGAATCCGAGGATGAGAAACCATTTGTGGGGCTATTACCATACTGTATATGCCAAATTCCACCTTGGTTATGGATATTCTGAAGAAACACTGGCCAGTTTTGGCATTACATTCATGTTTTAATAAACCTTTATTGATGGCCTTTCAGAGAGGACATAGTGTGGCCGATTGGGTGGTACATACAGTATATGAACCAATCTGTACTAAGGAGAAGGGACACTTCCAGTGTAACAATTGTGACTTTTGTATTTCAACTATTGAAGGGATGAGTTGGGAACATCTTATCCTTAAACAACTTTTTTATAGTGGCTATTATACCACTTGTCAGTCTTCATTTGTGGTATATGTTCTGCTATACCCCTGCAACAAAACCTATGTGGGTCGGACGACACAGCCAATGAAGAAGCGTCTGCAGGAACATCGATCACGGATAACTGCTAAGGTGATGACAGCACCAGTTGCTCTTCATTGTGAGGAATATCATACATTTCAGGATTTACATTGGTGGATAGTGGATTCTGTGCCAGAGAAGGATAGGGGCGGGGATCATGTGTCCTGTTTGCAATATCGGGAACAGTTTTGGATATATCAGCTACAATCAATAGCCCCCGTTTGGTTTGAATCTATCACAAGATTGGTGGAGTTTAATTTGATTGTATTAAGATGAGGTTCGGGGTTCTGGCAGATGGCCATTGCCTATAGGGCGACTGCACACCACATAACTCTAACGGGTCCTATAAAAGGAGGATAATGAAATGATGCTCTAGATACGCAACGGGTTTGAAGAAGGGCTGGGAGGTTCAATGGCCTGAAATGCAACGTTGTCACATTGGGTTGCGTTGATGGTGAAGTACCGAGAACATTCTTACCGTTTGGATTTGGCTCGGAGTGTATGCACGTTTATTTGCTGGATTATAGCCGACTGCCATTATGTGTGGAGGAAGTTAATGATGGACGTTTCATCTTGGAGCAATCTGGGCTGGCAGATGAAACATTACAATGGCGACACCAAACTCTTGATCGTCAGTTAAGTACTGGTCGAAAGCTCTCTTTGAAATGTATTATTTCTGAGTCCTACTAGGGGACATTATAATTTATCCCTTGGTATGTGGTGAGGGTTGAGTCCCTTTTAAACAGATTAAAAGGAGCAATTTGCTACGAGAAAGAGGAGTCTTTCAGGGCAAGAGTTCCGACAAAAAATTTATTTTTGAGGCAATTTATTCCTTTTGTAGATATATAATTTGTTACCGGAGGAATTTGTTACCGGAGGAATTTGTTAATGGAGGATGTAGTAAAGGCTGTTAGTGTAGTTGGGTTTTAAAAAAGGTTTGGACAAGTTCCTGGAGGAAAGGTCCATAAACCATTATTAAGGGACCCAGGATATCAATGCTTGAACCAATACAAGCATTGTGGAACCTGTGTCCCTTGGGGAAACTGCTAGGTACATATGACCTAGATTGCCCACTGTTGGAAACAGAATACTGGGCTTGATGGACCTTGGTCTGACTCAGTATGGCATATCTTATGTTCTTATAAGTATATTGGTGTGGATAAGCATAGGTTTTTTTTGTTTAGGGTAATAATCATGTCCTAGCAATGTCTCAGTTTTTATACTATTTCCTTTTTTAATTGGTCTTGTTTTATTTGATTCTTTTATATATCAAATATGTGTGCATATATAGTCCAACACCATTTTTTAGGAGATATTGGACATTAAGGGGTTGAACTGCAAGGATGCTAATAATGTTGACCACAACAGTACACATTATAGTGGACTCTTCACTGGAAGACACAGTCTAGGACTGGTTTTAATTCTGTGATTCGAGTTCTAACCAAGAAATTAGGAATCATGCAGGTATCAGCATAATATAGTAAGCTGTTCCAAGTAGGTTAGTCTTTTGTGGGATTTGCAGAGTCAAGTCTAGTAGGTCCAAAATTTGTAAATATTTATGGAGTCCTTAAGTATAGCCCTGAGAGCTCAACCACAACTAGTATCACAGTAGATGTTTTCTTCCAAATCTTTTCAACTTCAACCTGAAGGTCTCTATATTTAACAAAGACATGGCGAAGGGGGCCTGCACAGAGCGGCAGGTGTACCTACTCTTGACATCGTACTGGGCAGACTAGATGGACCATACTGGTCTTTATCTGCCGTCATTTACTATGTTACTATATTTTGTCAATTTTTCTCATTCTTTGTCCTCAATTTTGGTGTCACCTGGGGTTGCCACATCTCTGTTCAATGTAAAGTTTTAAATGTTACTATGTTGTATGTAAACTGCTTTGAATGTTAAGAAAGGCGGTATATAAAACTTGTTAAATAAATAAACAAATCTATAAACTATACTTTATCAGGCATATTGTGTTCTAAAGGCCTGTTTGTCTGTATTCAGAACTCCCGCAGGATCTTATCAATTAATTTTCTACAACCTTCTCTACAACATATTCTAAGAAGTTTTTTCCAACAGGAATACCATAATATTTTACACAGATTGCAGTGGATGATCTTTGCCACTCTATTATGCCTTTGTTTGTAGTCATTCTGTGTAATTTTGCTGCAGTTACTAATTATATGGCTGAGAGATTTATCCTTGAATTTGCACAATTGGCATTGGCTATCATCAAGCCTTCTGTCTTTTTTTTATTGGTCCAAATGTTAACCATTCTTACATTAGGGTCTCATTCACATTTCATTCAATATATCTAATCTATTGACCATGCAGTGGTTTCTCTTTCCACGTGTCCATTCTATACTGGATTATTTATTTCTTGTATTCTATTTGCATTTTCACTGTCTTAAGGAGATGTTCTTTGTTAATTTCCACAAGCAGCGCTTCTTTACTTTTTGTACCATTATGATTTAGACCACATTTTTCTTAACAGTTTGCATTGTAAATATAATTTATCAATGTCAATCCTAGGATGCAGTGCATGGTGCACTGCCATCAATTTTCTTGTTTTCTGATCAAGGTTATTCAATTCAGTTTGGGTCCAGTAAATTACTCCTGCAGAGTATCTAACTACAGGTACTGCCCAGGTATTTATCACCTTAATAACATTTCCACCATTGAGTTTAGATTTTAGAATTTTCTGAACTCTTTTCATGTAGTTAGAGCTAGTGTTCTTCTCAATTTGGCTATGTAGCAAATCCAAAGCTTCCATCAGTCCTAACTACTTGTATCCTTCCTCTGGACTGAATTGTTTAATGGTATTTCCATTAATCAACTTTATTTGATTTCCTTCTATGATTTTTCCACCTTGATTGCCAGTGTTGCACATTTGTCAAAACCAAATTCCATTCCTAGATCTTCACTAAACATGTGGCCAGTGTTCAATAATGATCCAATACACTTTTATTAACACTTTTTTATACCGCTCAAGGCTGGATGGTATCCAAGCGGTATACAATTGCTAAAATAAACCAACATGGAAAAGAATGCCAATTAAAAACAGTAACAAAAAGAAAAGAACACCAAAGGGTAGGCAATAATATTGACCCCCACTCTAGGTGAGCAGTCCCTGAGAACCTCCTTGAAATAATGGGTCTTCAGGAGCATCTTGAATTTCTTGTAGGAGGACTCATTACATATAGAGGATGGAAGAGAATTCCAAAGGGATGGAGCCAAGAAATAAAAAGCTACATGTCTAGATGCCTCCATGTGGATAGCAGAGATGAGTGGACTAACAAGATGATTTGCATTCTAACAAAGCATCCGGGAGGGATTATATGGAGTCAATAGTGTAGAAAGGCAGACAGTACACAGTACCTATGACAACCACACAAAGAGAGATACCCAATGTTCCAAGCAATAGGTTGAAGAATGACTAGAGATGCTAAAACATTTTCAATGGGGGGATGAGGGGCAATGGGTGCTGAAACACAGTCCCATTGCCTTTCATCTCCTATACCCTCCTTCTATAGCTATAGTACACATTTTAGATTTATATAAAACTTCTCGCCCTCTTTTCATTACCTTTTACCATATGCCCACTGTGTCATTCACCCATCCACTTGATCCTGGCTTTTCTCCTTCAGTGGTGGTCCTTTCTCCTCAAAGATAGACCTCCTACATCTCTCCCTCCCCCATCTATTGTCTTCTTCTTCCACCACCACCAGCTCCCTATCAACCTTTATCCATCATGTTAATTGAACCATGAAAGCACAGAGAGACTACTGCAGCAAGCCTGAGACAGATATGAATCAATGGTCCCTGTGTCTGCTGCAGGAACTAAAAATGTATGACTGTTGCTCTACACGTGCTGCTGCCTGATCAACCTCAGAGACATCAAATGTGCATCAGAAGGGAAGGAAAAGGTGGGCAAGGGCCCTACCAATCAAGGCATGCACCAAATCATGGGATATTCTCCAATATCCCCAGAGCCCCTTACGTCCCACACCTATGCAAATGACAAATCCGCCTTCAGGAATGAGCAAACAAAATGACAGCAGTACAGTCCATCACAGAAAACAATACAGGACAACGTACACGTCTTTATAATTTTAAAGCGCTCATGTTCTGTAGAGACTACTTATGGAGTAGTCTCTACTACTATATGCTAATATATATATGCTAATATTTCATCACTCAAGGGTTTCCATCGTGGGGGTAAGGATCCTACTTAGAAGAATCTAGGAATTCAAACAAAACCCAGAAGGCAGCATGATTAGCAACAAATGTTTTTCACCCTCCCAAACATTTCATTTGTTATAAATATTTATGGCACTCCCAGAAACAAATGTTGCTCAGTGTAGTGTACATTAAAACAGCATAACAACATCAAAACAGAATTTAAAAAAAATACCCCCCCCCCAGTAAAACTGTACCAAGCATCACAAATATTCAATCCCTCCCATAACCCACTGCAAATATAAAAGACCTCCACCAATAACACCTAAAAAACATACCCTTACCACCCACCTATCACAACAAACAGCCTAAAACCATCAACATTAAAAGAGCTATTGGTACACAATTGATAGCTACAGTGAAATGCTCAACCACAGGCGTGGAGCAAAACACAGCAGTATCAAATCAATAGAGGTAAACTGAACCATTAGCAACAAGCATTACTGCACCTTTCTTGCTGCTCCTCACTGGCTTGCTGGGCACCGTCAGAGGGCAGGTCATGGAGCGCAGGTTCTTTGTCTGCAGGCTGCCGCGAAGAGTGGTCCTGGCATGGACTATCCTAGAAATATCAAAACAATGCTTCTTAGTTATTTTTGTCAGCAAATAGATTTTTTTGTTTTGCTTTCTGCTTCAGAATGCTGTATTAAAGCATGTAATGCAGCTGCTGGCTGTTATTCTCCCTACTTAAAAACTGATCTCACCCAGGAAACAATACAGTCAATTTGCAAAAAAAAAAAATCTATTATTCTGTTGTGGCAGCACCTCATACTGCTTTGAAAAATCACACCCCCACGGGTAAAATAGCAGTAATGCAGTGACTGCAGAGTCAACCACACTACAACAGAAACAACAACAGAAGATTCTTTACGTTAGTCACTGTCTATCACCGAAGCACTTCCTGGTGACTTTCTGTGCCATCAGAGCTCTGTCAAGTTGTACTTGGGCCTCTTATACCTTTGTGCTTGGATGTTCCTAGTTCGCAGATCCACAGTACAAGGCTGGCCTGTTAATCTAACCTTACATTTTCAATCACTGGAGAAGCGTATGCTGTTAAGGGGATATCTACATCTTCAATAAAAGACTGGGTCCTCTGCACACCATTTTGTCATTAGCAAATAATTTCTGCAATGTCTCTGCTTTAAATAGTTCAATTCAGTGCATCTGCTGTCAGCAGATAACAAAAGGATCCTGAGCAGTCAGACACAGCTATCAGAGGAGTCAACATCGCCTAAACACAGCTTCCCTCTTATTTAAAACATTTATAGATGCCTCTCTGGCAAAGTCGCTCAAAGTGACTTATTTTGACAATCTATACCATTAGCTTTCACAAAATCAGACAAGTTGTAGACAATGCCATTTTATTGCAATACATATAATATGTGATTTGAGCAATGCTCCCTTCATTAGGTCAGTAAAAAAACATGTTACTCGAATACAAAACTAAAGGTTGCATGACAATGGTGGTGTGGCAAGGAGATTAAAAAGTTATAAAAGGATGATAGGGTAGGGTGATTGGGAATATGACACCAGAAGGACAAGGAAGTTTTATTATTTTTATCAACTACTTCAGAACCTATCAGGAAAGGCAGTGACCAACAAGGAGCAGACCCGTTACAGGCAGTATATAAATTTGAAAAAATATATACAAGGATGACACAAAGAGTGTAATTCTCACTCTCCAAACCTAGGTAACCTGTGTTAAATGGTGCCTATTTTATCCTATATTACAAAGACATATAGGTATCTGTGTGTCTTTTTAAAATACTAAAGATAAACCAGCAGAAATTGCAACTAGATTGAAGCAGCATTTATACAAAGGTTGCACGTACATGCTTATAAATATGAGCATAAACCGCACATTGCGCTTCATCAAAACTCAACTCCAGAACACGCCTATATCTGAGTCACATGAAAGCATATGCCTTCTTGATTCTTCACTTACTTATGCATATTACCTAAGAGGTGGGCAGCACTCCGAAATTTCAATGTGTGGATGAGACAATAATGCAGTGAGGGATTTAGATTTGTTAGGAAAAGGGCTAAATTTGGAGGAAGGGGAAGCCCATCCCAAGAAGATGGTCTCCACCTTAACAGGGATGGAAGCAGGCTGCTAACACTAAAATTCAAAAAGGCAGAGCAGCTTTTAAAACTAGAATCTGGGGGAGGGGGGAATCATGTGATGTACTGAGGGGGCATGCCGCCCTGAAGATCTAAACCCAACCCTGTATCCTGATCCTATCCGAGTCAAAATGTGACAGTGACAAATGACTGGTGTATGGACAGGTATTTGTTAAAAAGCCACAGAGATGACACCTAAATCCTAAAAGAACGATAAGGACCAGTGCATTTTTTCAAGGAAAAAAATGCCGGTATTTATACTACAAGAGGACAATAAGTCAATCTTAGTAAACAATGAAAAAGGTGCCAGTATTTCATACCACAGAGTATCCCCTCAAATAAAGTAATGATAAGGACCATGATAAACGGGAAGAGTAAAGGTGGTGGACACCCCAATGATACAACTTTAATCAGCAACAGCTAAGATTGCTCATTTTACTTTCTCTGGAGGACACGTTTTAAAAAAATTTTCAGACAAATTTCTTCAGACTTAGGGGGTCATTCTGACTCGTGAATAGCGGGGATGTAAGTCTGTGTAAGACTGGCAACCCCCACTATTCGCAGGGGCCGTATTCCGCTCCAGAGGCTCCCTACATGTACATTGTCTTTATGTGGGGAGTTCCAGGCGAGGGCGAGAGAGGGCGGCAACTGGGTGGAGCAAGAGCTTACAGGGCCTATTCTGGCCAGGACCATGTACGTCCGGCAGTGGTAAAATGTAGGTCAAATAAGTCCCATCGATGAAGGGGATCAGGCCAGGCAGCCCCACCGAAATGACAAAGCAGCTGCAGGTACGCCCCTGCTACCCGATCCCGGCTCTGGCTGATCCTGCCAAGGGCCAGGCAGGAGGGAAAGGAGGCTTTGAGCAGCACTGGGCTGCCAGCACTCCTGCTGGGCATCCCGGTGCCATGGTGATGGGACACCATGGCACCGGCAGACCAACAGGAACACAGGGTAGGCTGGCCAGGCAGGAGGATGGACATCCTGTGCTGTGGAATCAGGGCCAGTCCAGGCCATCTAAGTGCCCGGTTCTGCAACCAAGGGAACATCAAGCTCCCGCAGTTGCAGAATCGGGTACAATTTAGGCCTGTCCATTTTTTGGATATCTGGACGGCCCAGACATGCCCTGACCGGAAATGGCCTCTAACTAAATATGTGCTGTGCTGCTTGCTGCTAAAAGTGTAGCAAGCAAAGGATAACATGCAAGGAGTGCAGACCCTGCCTTGCCTGTTGGCCAGCAGTTTGGTAAAGTAAGAGTAGAAAGAGGACATCACTTGGGACCTAAGGAGGATGGCAAGTCCAGACTCCGTGTAGTAACTGCAAAAATCCTGAATCATGCATATAAAGTAGCCATCCTTATCAAGGCAAGAGTTTTAATATTTCAAGTTTATTCAACACATGTAAAAAGCCATGTGCAAGGCTTATTTGGAAGTGTGCAGCAGGCTGATAGGAAAATTAAATTTTGTGACAATATTCTGTGCAGCTACAAGCATGGAGTGATAAGGTCCTTCGAAAACTGGACTCACCTTTGGAAGTAAGTGGCTGGAACGAGTGGAGAATACCGATGCCAGCAGGAAACACTGATATGAGCGACTGAGTTGGGAGGAAAAAGTGAGAATGTATAAGGTATTTAAATAATGTGTTTGAGAGTCTACTGCTGAAGGCTATGGCTGGTACCACAATTGTTGCAGTAGCAGACTCATTTATTGTGCGCACAATTTCAGGACCATTATGGTGGCATCATGTGGAAAGTGTTTGGAAGAATATGAATTAAGTAAGAGCATGGTAGTGGACGTACATCTGGCTATTTCTACTACAGGATTTGGCTTACAGAATCTTTGCAGTAACAACTATTGCAATATGCATCAAGAGGATATCCTGGATCTGGGCCCCCAACTCTGGGGCTGAAGATAGTTGGGATTGTGGAGTATAATCTCTCTCTATACCAGATGATATTACTGCTATTATTTTGGTATTTAGCTAAGAGTGTTGAAAACATCTGGTGATGGATAAGGAAGGATAAGTTCATACAATGTAGAGAAAATCTATGAGGATGTTGACTTGGAGATGAAGAACCAGAGAATGCTTTTTAGACATTACTGGACTGGGTGTGGATGAGCGAGAAATTTCCAGCAGGGGTCTTATAGTGATGTTTCCTGTTCCCTTACCTCTTATTCTTACTTTTGGTGTTTGTGTTCCTGTTCTAGAGTCAGTGTGCAGGGATTGGAGGAAGGAAAGTCAGAAAAGTGGTCAATCCAGGGAGGATGGGGTTGGTGAGGCAGCGGATGCATAAACATGTGATTTATCCTCAAGGATAAAAGGGTACATAAGAGTAGGGTTTGGGACACAGGGTACTTAGGGGGAAGGAGTGATGGAGGGAAGTTATACATGGGATAGTGGTTGGGCAACACAAAGATTATACCACTTTTTGGAAGGGTATAGATAGTAGGGAGTTAGGGGAGCTTGGCACTCCTACAGCATTCAGGGCTTCCATATAGTTAAAGGAAATTTTGTGATATGTATAAAATATATGGTGACATATGAGCGTGAATGGGGTTAGAATAGCATTATTTATTTATTTAGTTATGCTTATATACCGCTTTTCACTGGGTCAAATGTGGAATGTGTCAGCTATTGGGCCACCTGTGAAGTGGTACAAAATATTAAGAATGTTGCAGAGAAAGGAAGCGCAGATTATCTACCTCCAGGAGGCTCAGCTGGACAATGAGGAACATCGGAAATTGTAAAGATGTTGGAGAGCTTCTCTTTATATCTTTGGGGAAAAGATAAGCAAGGTTGGCCATACTGGTGAGCAAAAAGGTGCTGTGAAAAGTTAACAAAGTAACTGCAGATCCCATGATGCCATGTACTTTACTTTAATGCATTCAAAAAGGCATGCCCCAAGTGGACTACATCTACTAGATCAAAACATCTAAACAATCAATCAAAAACAGCTTGGGGTTAAGAGCCTGATTTTTGTATAGAGCTCATAGATAAGTGCTTTCTCAAATTATTTTTAAATGCAAGAAATTTTTTTCAAAAACTGTGAGCAATTTAGGACTTCATTGCACAGTGTGTGGAACCAGTAATTATATTAGGGTTATGCTTTAAGCGATAATGCAACTGCCATTAGTCTAGTGCTGATGTTCCCACACTGTTCTTGCCTAAGGTGTTCTGATTAAATTAGGTGTAATTTGTTAACAATGGGATGTACCTTTTTGAATACAAGGATTTGTTTTCCATACTGCTGAAGAGATTTTTGAGTGTGTAATATTTTCTTATTTTAATGTGACATGAAAAAGATATAATTTTAGCTAATGTATATTCCCTAAATGTGGATGGTCATGCTTTTTTTTTTCTGAAACTCATAAAATAGTGCTCTGAGCTATGAGACCTGCCACTAATGATGGCAGGGGATTTTGGCATGATAACAGATCCAGCTATAGGCAGGGCTCCCTCTCAGTGTCACAGGGTGAAGCAGCCTTATTTGTGTAAAAGCTCAGAGTGGTAGATGTATGCAGGATGTTGCACCCCATGGAAACACTTCTCTGGCCCATGACGCCAGGTCAACAACAAAATCTCTTTGTACCTCAAGGGTGGTTCTCCAAGATAACCAGAGCAGTGATTGGGCATCTTTCAGTGCCACCGCATACTATTATTTGAGTAGGTAACAATGGGTTTAAGGGGTCTAGGAGATGGTTCCCCTCCAAACAGCTCTATGATGATCTATTGTTTCATCCTTATTTGAATAAATGGCAGGATTTTTGTACGAGAGGCATAAGGAGATGAAGTCCTTTTCTGGGAAACTACCAAAGCTGGCCTCAGAGAAGTGATAACATATATAGGGAAAAGAAAAAAGGGACATAGAATGCAACATTCTAAAGTTAGAGAGACAATTAAGGGCTGAGAAGAGAGCATTTGAAAAATTCCCTACCAGAGAAGATAAAGAAATTCCGAGCTGCCCAAGTGATACTCCATGCTCGTCACTGTAAATGGACAAAAATAAATGAATATACTACAAGTTAAAACTTGTCTGGGTTGGTAACAAGCCAGGCAGGGCTGGCTTAGCCATTAGATGACCAAGACTGTTGCCTAGGATGTCAACTTCTGGAGGGAGGGGATGGGTGGCAAAGAGCAGGGTATTCAAAGCTCAACAGATTTTGACAGCCGGAGGGTTGGGGGGAGATGTAAAGCTTATGAAGACAAAATAATAGCTGAAGTTGATGCTTGTAGATGTCATTCAGGACAAAGATGGGCATCTAGTTAATGGTAGTAGAAATACAGCTAAAAGATTTGTTATTTTGCACAGCTCTATTCTGCCCAAAAATGCAAGGGTGGGAGAAATAGTAAAGGTCTTGGATACAGCTGTATTGCCAAGGCTGACATCAGAAGAGGCTAGAGTTGCCAACTAGCTCCAGATGCAACCGACAGGCTTAATCCAGTCCTAGGTTCACCTCATTGCATGCAGGGATATGTTAATTATGATGTTTCCATTGCACTCCATAAGAAAAGCAAGACTACATGTCCCTGCATGCAATGGGGTAAACCCAGGTCTGGATCAAGCCTGTCGGGCGCATCTGGAGCCAGTTGACAACCCTAGAAGAGGCTCAAGGGTTAATTACATAGTTAAAATGAAAGAAAATCCAAAAAGCAATACAAAACCTCAAACTGTATAAATCCCTGGGACCTGATTATTTTATCAGGGAATTCTACAAATTATTAAATACTAAATTACATGGCCCTTTAGAAGGATACTACACCATATCTCACCATACATTTTACACAATAATACACCATTATGGTAAATCAGGGGAAATTTCCTTCTGGAGGGAGGAGGAGGCTAACAGACCCTTGATTGCAGTAATTTCTAAACCAGGAAATTAATAAGAGGACCAAGTGAGCTTTGTTAAAGGCAGATATACAGTTCACAATGTATGCAAAATAAAATTAGCCACGGAGCACTGTAAGGACTGTGCAGTGAAATCACTAGCAAAAAAGACATCTGATCCATTTGACTGGAAATTTTTATTTCCAGTGTTGCAGGGGTATGGAATTGGAGGTTATTTTTTGGCCTCCCTGTGGTCTGTATGGAGCGCCACAAACAGAGATTATTGGGTCATCTCAGGGTTTCATTTGGGAAGAGGGTGAGAGAAATCTGCCCCCATCACCTATACAAAAGAAGAACATAAGATATGCCATACGGGTCAGACCAAGGGTCCATCAAACCCTGTATCCTGTTTCCAAAAGTGGCCATTCCAGGTCACAAGTACCTGTCAAGTTCCCAAAAAGTACACAGATTCCATGCTGCTTGTCCCAGGGGTAAGCAGTAGATCCCCATGGTCCACTTTAATAATGGTTTATGGAACTCATCCAAACCTCTTTTAAACCCAGCTACACTAACAGCTTTTACTACGTTTTCTGGAAAATAATTCCAGAGTTTGATTACGTAGTGAACGAAAACATTTTTTCTCCAGTTTGTCTTAAATGTGCTACATTATAGCTTCATTGTTGGTCCCCTAGTTTTTCTACTTTTTGAAGGAGTAAACAACCAATCTACGTTTACCCATTTCACTCCATTCATTATTTTATATATCATATTTCCCTTCAGCCATCTCTGTTCCAAGCTGAAGAACCCTAACCTTTAAGTCTTTCCTCATAAGAATAATTTCCATCCCCTCCATCCTCTTTACCATTTTGGTGGTTCTTCTCTGAACCTTTTCTAATATCGCTATATCCTTTTTAAGATATGGTGACCAGAACTGCACACAATATTCAAGGTGCAGTCATACCATGGAACGATACAGAGGCATTATATTATCTTTGTTTTTATTCTCTATTACTTTCCTTATGATTCCTAGCATGCTAATTGCTTTCTTGGCACCACTGCACACCAGGCAGAGGGTTCGATATCTCATCTCATATTTATATTTATATTAATGCACATTTTACTGTATATAGTTACCTATGTTTATGTTGCCATAACAGTTTGATGTTTCAACTATGATCTAATGTGCAATATGTTCTCTACTGTTTGCTGTATTCATAGTTGCTGGTTTTATGTACGAACTATTCTGTTCAATGTAAATCGCCTTGACGTGTCAAAAGGTGGTATATAAAACTGGTTAAATAAATAAATACCATCCATGATGATGCCCAGATCCTTTTGTTGGGTGGTGATTCCTAATGTGGAATCTTGCATCGTGTAACCGTAGTTTGAGTTCTTCTTTGGCTCCCTATCCGTTTCCGTATCCAGTTCAAACTTCTCCTACTGACCTATAAATGCATTCACTCTGCGGCTCCTCAGTACCTTTCTTCTCTTATCTCTCCTTACAACCCCCCTTGGGAACTCCGCTCTTCTAGCAAACTACTTCTATCTGTGCCCTTCTCTTCTACTGATAACTCCAGACTTCGCTCCTTTCACCTTGCTGTACCTTACGCCTGGAACAAACTACCTGTGTCTGTAAGCCAGGCACCTTCTCTAACTCTCTTCAAATCCAAGTTGAAAACCCACCTCTTTGCTGCTGCTTTTGGATCTTGACTCACCTGATCTCCTTTTTTTTCTCTTTTCTTTCTCCTAGTTCTATCCCTGCTTACACCTTCTGTGTTTTGTCTTGACTAGATTGTAAGCTCTGATGGGCAGGGACTTCTCTTACATGTCTGTGCAGCGCTGCGTACGATTGGTAGCGCTTTACAAATGCTCAGTAGCAGTAGTAGTTCTTCCCTAAGTGCATAACTTTGCACTTGTCCATATTAAATTTCATCTGCCATGTCTACGCACAGTCTCCCAATTTTTCAAGATCCTTATAATTTTTCACAGTCCTCTTCTGTTTTAATAACTTTGAATAATTTTGTGTCATCTGCAAATTTGACGACCTCATTTGTTATTCCCATTTCCTTTCTTTTTCTTTTAGCGTTTCTAGAGCCATTTTTCTGATTAAGAAAATCCAAATGCAAAGGGGATACTGATAGGTAGTTATGAACAAAATGCATAGTATTTGTGGATGATATATTTCTGATGGCGATGCATCTAAAGGCCTTGTTAAGAATGAGGCTGGAATTGCTTGCAGCTTGTGGATGAGTATTAGGGTTAAAACTGAATTACAATAAATCAGATACTACTCCCATTAGAACTTATACAGAAGTGTGGAGAAGGAGCTTCCCTTTGAAAACAGCACGTAAATCGGTATGTTACTTGGGGATTGCTTTCCCTTCTGCATTGGGGGTTTTAAACTTAATATGGGTACACTAAAGAATTAATACAAAATTGGATGCCTTTCCTGCGGTCACTCATGGGGAGGATCTTTTTGAATAAAATGATTACAGTGCTTAAATAATTTTATGTGATGCAGATGCTACCCCTCTTTATACCTCAATCTGAACAAACCCTACTACAGCGAATGCAATTATATCAAAGAGAAAATTCACCGATAAAGTCCCCAAGTTTTAAACTCTTTTTGTCGGAGTATACCAAGGGAAGAATGAAACTTTTATTCATCCACACCTGCCGATAAACTCCTTTTATTCATAAATAGGTCCACCTCAGCACTTTATACATTTTACAAGCCACTTATCTGAAACAAGTCACAGTCGACGTTGTAGTTGAAATGCAAATTGTCCACACCGTTGCCATTCAGAAAAGAAATTCACACGACGTGCACGTTATGGGAGCCATTCCCTGTCTCAAGGCCCTTTACTAGCCATGTTCATGTGCAACTGTGTCAAAATGCCGCCCCACGGCCTATATAAGGACTTTCAAACTCAATTGGCTGAGCCATTCCGCTTCAAAGGAGAACCTCCAATGAAAACAGGGAACACCCCACTCACAGGGGAATCCCTACTATCATTGGTTAATCTCAACAAACGCTATCTCATGATGTCATCAAATTATTCACAGAAGACTATTCCAATCAATCTCACGATTAAGTCTATTCGGATGCATGGTATTTAAAATGAATATCCAACGTTGCTCAAGCCATTGAAGCTTCTACGTCCTATCAACCCCGCGCGGATCACGAGGGACCTGATCTATGATCGTCCAAAGTAGACCTTCAAACAAATGATGATAAGTCACACAGTGATCAACCACCGGTGCTGATGTAATCTGTTGACGCATACGAGATGCATGTTCTGCAAGTCGTTTTCTGATAGGGCGAACCATTCTGCCCACATACAATAAAGCACATGGGCAGTGCAAAATATAAACCACAAAGGATGATGAACAATTTGTAGTCCAACGGCGAGTATATTCCCGAGCTGTAGTTGGATGTCGCCAAACTATTCTAGAAACCGTCGTTGGACAATAACTACAGTCATTGCAAGGTTCATGACCCCGTGAAATCAGTGACGGATCTACCGGTCTGTCAATCGGCGAGGCTGATTTAACCAAATAATCACTTAAGTTTGACCCTCTAGAAAAAGCGATCATCAGGGACTTATCAAAACATGAATGCAGACGCAACATAGACCAATGGCTATGAAGGATCCATACCACTTCAGAACTACGTTCAGTATACGGTAAAACTCCCACCACGGCTTCTGGGGTTTGTGAAGTAGATGTCAAATAGGCTGGATCTAATAACCACTTACTCCGCACATGATAGGCACGACGATATGCTCTATCCACCGCTTGAAGTTCTACAAAAGGAGTCAGAACTTTAAATCCAAAGCATGGCGCTTGAATTCATTTAAAAAAAAAAAAAACCTGCATAGCCGGAGAAATTGACCAAATGATAGTCCCCTATGAAGGGGACCGGGATGGAAACTCCGGTAATTTAACAGGCTATTGCATTGCACTGATTTCCTAAAAAGGGTAGTTTTCAATTCCCCTGCCTCCATATAAAGCATAGTTACTCACTTGTAACAGGTGATCTCCGGAAACAGCAGGAATTTAGTCTTCACATATGGGTATCATCGGTACCGACGGAGCCTGCATGGGAACACTCCCCAGCGTCCAATAGGAAAGCCTTTGGGAGCATCTCACAGCACCTGCATGCTGCCTTCCCGCCTTTCCCAACTGCTCCTCTCCAGTTGAGTTTAAAGTTGAGACAAAGAGAGAGAGAGAGGGAAAGAGAGATAGAGAGATGCAACTTCTAGGGGAGGTGGGTGGGTTGTGAAGACTAAATTCCTGCTGTTCCCAGAGATCACCTGTTACAGGTGAGTAACTATGCTATCTCCAGGAACAAGCAGGAATGTAGTCTTCACATATGGGGACTCCCTAGCTACAGATGCCAGGGAGAAGACCCAGAAGTTGTGTGCCCCTTTGAAAGGGCTCCACTTCCCCCCATGGATCTCTGGCATCCTACCAGGGATGGTGGGTAGGAGTTGATTAAGTATGGAACAGGTGTTGAAGAACAGCCTGACCAAACAAGGCATCCCGGTAGGAGTCCTTGTCCAAGCAGTAATGGACTGTGAAGGTATGAACCGAGGCCCAGGTAGCTGCTCGACAGATGTCGTTGATAGACACAAAGTGAAGATGAGCCATAGAGGCTGCCATGGCTCTGACATTGTGCGCTGTGACATGGCCTTCGAGAGGAAGGTTCTTACTCCGACAGGCAAACGATATACACTGTGCAATCCAGTTGTACAGAGTCCTTTTGGAGACTGGAAGCCCTAAATGACTAGGATCAAAAGCAACAAAGAGTTGAGAGGACTTTCTATGTTGCTGCGTTCTTTGCAAGTAAAAGGCCAAAGCTCTTTTACAGTCCAAAGTATGAAGATTCCTTTCTGCATTAGAGGCATGAGGCCTTGGGAAAAAAACAGGAAGGTAAACTGTTTGATTTAAATGAAAAGGTGAAACCACCTTTGGCATAAAGTGAGGATGAGTCCTAAGGACTACCTTATCGTGATGGAACCTTGTATAAGGGGGATCAGCCACCAATGCTTGCAACTCACTAATGTGACGTGCTGATGTGATTGCAATAAGAAAAATAACCTTTCAGGAAAGGAATTTTAATGAGGTAGTAGCTAATGGTTCAAAAGGCGGCTTTATGAGCTGGCCAAGAACCAGATTTAAATCCCATGCCACCGGTGGTGGCTTAAGGGGAGGCTTAGTTAGAAGAAGGCCTCTCATAAATCTCGCTATAATAGGATGAGAGGAAATAGGTTGTCCATTTAAAGGTTTGAGGGAAGCTGCAATAGCACTCAAATGAACTCTCACTGAATTGGTCTTAAGCCCTGCATTAGACAAATGAAGGAGATATTCCAGTAATGATTCCAGAGGTATTGCAAGAGGGTTAAGACCCTTCTGCAAACACCATATGGTAAACCTTTTCCACTTGAAAGTAGCGTCTTATGGTTGGATTTCTGGATGCATAAAGGATATCCTTTACTTGCTGAGAAAGTTCTAGGCCTTCAGCAACCAGGCCCTGAGATGTAGAGACTGGGGATTGGGATGCCACAGCATCCCGTCCTCCTGGGATAGGAGATTCGGAGCAGATCCTAACTCCAGAGATGGAGCTTGAGAGAGATGTAAGAGCAGAGAGTACCACACTTGTTGTGGCAATTTGGGGCTATGAGAATCATACGGCCTCTGTCTCTCTGAAGCTTGAAGAGGGTTCTGGGAATTAGGGGAATGGGTGGGAAGGCATACAGCAAGTCCCGACCCCAATGAAGGAGGAAGGCATCCCTGGCCTGACACCCCTGAGCTGGAATTCTGGAACAGAACTGGGGAAGTTTGGCATTCAGCGGACTTGCAAAGAGGTCTATATCCGGGGTTCCCCAAAATTGGAAAATTTTGGCCACCTGGTCTGCATGGAGAGACCATTCGTGTGGAAGCAGAACTTGACTGAGTCTTTCTGCCCAAGAGTTTTGAATGCCTGGAAGATACACTGCAAGGAGATGAATCTGATGCTCTCTGGCGAGGGCCCAAAGTCGCAAAGCTTCGTTGCAGAGCGATAGAGAGCCTGTTCCGCCCTGCTTGTTCACATAGAACATGGCTACCTGGTTGTCCATTTGAATTAGGACAGTTTTGCAGCTGAGCTGGGTATGAAACACTCGAAGAGTAAGAAAGATTGCTCTGAGCTCTAGGAGATTGACGTGTAGATCGGTCTCCTGTGGAGTCCAGGAACCCTGAGTAGAGAGGCCTTGCAAATGGGCTCCCCAACCCACCTGTGAGGCATCTGTTGTTAGAGTTACTTGCTGTGGGGGTTGCTGAAAAGGAGACCCCACCAACAGACTGTGGGGAGACTGCCACGATTGGAGAGACAAAATAAGACGATGTGAGGTTGCTAATTTGTCTGACAGGCAACCTGAGTCCACTGAGTGGATAGAGTCCACTGGGCTGCCCTCATATGGAGGCGGGCATAAGGGACTACATGAACGGTGGATGCCATGTGGCCTAGTAATTGTAACATTTCCCGAGCAGTGAGGTGAGCCTTTAGCATTGCTTGGGAAGCTAACTGCACAATGCGAAGGCAGCGGGACTGTGGAAAATAGGCCCTTGTCTGCCTGGAATCCAGCAAGGCTCCTATGAACTCTAGAGACTGAGTGGGAGCTAGGTTGGATTTTGGGAAGTTTATGACAAGTCCCAAATATTTAAGGATACGCATTGTGCGAGATAGAGAAAACCTGGCCTCTGGCTCTGATGGGGCTCGAATGAGTCAATCGTCCAAGTAAGGGAAGACAAATATTTTTAGGGTGCGGAGAAATGCGGCCACCACGGCCATGCATTTTGTGAACACCCTTGGTGCCGAGGCCAGGCCAAAAGGAAGAACTCTGTATTGGTAGTGCTTCCCCTGAAATAGAAAGTGAAGAAAGCTCGGTGAGTTGGATGGATGAGAACATGAGTGTACGCATCCTTGAGATCTAGAGAACAAAGCCAGTCCTGACTCTGAAGGTATGGCAGTAGAGTTCCCAGAGAAATCATTTTGAATTTCTCTTTGAACAGGAATTTGTTCAATTCTCTGAGGTCCAAAATGGGTCTGTGCCCTCCTGTTTTCTTTGGAATAAGGAAAAAGGGGGAATTGAACCCTGCACCTTGTTGATGAATAGGTACTTCTTCTATTGCCCCTTGGGCAAGAAGCAGACTGACCTCGTGATCTAACTGGGAGTTGAGAGAGGTCTGAGAATTGAACTGTCTTACCATTGTAGGAGGGGGCATGCTGAGGAAGTGAAGCTTGTATCCCTCTCTTACAATGGACAGAGTCCAACTTTCTGCTGTTATCTGCCCCCATCTGCGGGCAAAATAACAATCTTCCTGGAATGGTGGAAGGCTCTGGCCTGTTCAGGGCCAGGAAGACAAAGTTCTCTAGATGGGAGTCAAAGCCCCTGTGGAGGCTGAGTCTGCTGAGCCGGTTGAGGCTTAGCAGCCTTTGTTTTTCTTTGTTTAGGTTGTTGCTGACCCTTTTGGGCAGACTGACCTGAACGATGCCCTAGCTGAGTATAGGAGGGGTAGAACTTCTTCTTTCTAGTGAAGAATGTTTTTTTGTAGGACTTTTTCCTTGCAGGATCAGCTGTAGATTTTGATAATCTATCCAAGGTGAGATTACCAGCATCTAGCTCATTAGCTTTCTCTTGCCAATTTTTGCCAGAGATTTTCTTCTGTGCAAGGAATATTCCCCAATTTGTCCTGTACCCAGAGTTCCAAGTCAGATGCCTGGAGCCAGGCAATCCTACGTGCGCCTATGACAATAGCTGAAGTTCTGCTTATGCACTCAAAACAATCAAAAGCTGCACGATTTACGAATTTGGAAACATCCTGAGCACGTTTGATAAGTGCAAGACAATCTTGTCTCTTATCATCAGGAAGGAGAGGTCTCAAACTCTAAATCTCCTGTAACTTCCTTAAGGAACATTCCCATATATAAAACGTAGGAACTAATCCTGGCAGAAAGCATAGAGACCTGGAAGGTTCGACGCCCAAAGCCATCAAGAGTTCTACATTCACGTCCTGGAGGATTAGATGCATGTATTTTTGCACTCTTGATCCTTCTCATAGCTGATTCCACCACCAATAAATGGTGGGGCAGCTGAGTTTTTTGAAATCCAGGACAGGAAGGAACTCTATATATAGTATCGAGCCTACGAGAATGAGAAGAAGTGGTGAGAGGTGTTTCCCACATCCTTAGCATGAGATCATGCAAGATCTCATGAATAGGCAAAGTAGCTGCCTCTTTGGGAGCTTTAGGATACTGTAAAATCTCCAATTCCTTTGCCCTAGGCTCTGTTTCAGGAGCCACTGTGATGGAAAGACCTCGAGCCACATCCTGGATAAAATCCTGGAAGGATATATCCTCTGGAGGAAACATCCTATGTTTAGGAGAGGAAGAATCCTCAGGAAGAAGTACTCTGGTATCGACAGAGCTGTCAGAGTCTTCAGACTCGTCGGAGGATTCAAAGTATCTCCTGTCCGGGTAATCGTGCAGTGCATGATACCGGTACCGATCGAAGTCGGTATCGACAGGGTCCAGTACCAACTTGTCAGTACTGGAGGGCACCGCATGCGTCGGTACTGGTAGTTCACCTGCCGACGTCGATGCAATTGCCCCGGTACCGATGTAGGTGCCGGTGCCAGTACTGGTACCAGTACCGGTTGAATTGTCTGAAGCGGTTTCGGGGGCATCGATGCCGAGAGAAGAGCTGCCAGACTGCGTTCAATAGCCAGGAATCTCTGGTCTATCGACGCCACCGATGCCTGGGTATCGGTACCAGACAAAGTGGCCAGTACCCCAGAGCATGGCACCAGTAATTCTGCCGAGGTTGGGGCCTCGAGAAAATCCTGGAGCCCCGATGATGCTTTGGAAGCCGAAGCCTCCCGCTGGAGCAATTTTGCCGGTGTTTAAGTCCCTCAAGGGCAACGCCAGAGACATCTCGATACTAGAAGGAGATCTACCCTTTGAGGACCGGCTAGACTTATGTTTAGTTACCTGAGATCCATGGGAGGAAGACGAAGCCCTGGAAGATGTTGATGCCACAGATGCTGCATCGGAGGGAAAAAGGGTGCTAAGTTTAGCAGCTCGGTTTTGTCGACCCCTCTTCGACATCATCCCACAGGCAACACACTCGGAGATAGAGTGGCCAGGACCTAAACATTTGAGGCACCACTCATGGGTGTCGGTGACGGAGATGGTACCGCCACACTTGGAACACTTTTTAAAACCCGAAGCGGGTTTTTCCATTGTAGAGGAAAGTTAGGCCTAGTGCCCAAAATGGCGCGTAGCACCAGAGGAGAAAAAAGCTGGAAGACTCCAGG
Source organism: Ichthyophis bannanicus (assembly GCA_033557465.1). Classification (NCBI taxonomy): domain Eukaryota; kingdom Metazoa; phylum Chordata; class Amphibia; order Gymnophiona; family Ichthyophiidae; genus Ichthyophis; species Ichthyophis bannanicus. The sequence continues at coordinate 1,134,173,378 of CM066033.1, forward strand.
AAAAGATTTTTTTTTTTTTACAATGAATAGAAAGAAAGAACCGGCGGTACCGGTGTAGCGTCGAAGGAAGGCAGACGCGACCACCCAAAAAAGAAGAATAAATGGGATATTTTCTGCGGTGACAGGAAGTGCGACCTGCCGGTTCCGTGAAAAACGAAGAACTGGAGAGAAGCAGTTGGGAAAGGCGGGAAGGCAGCACGCAGGCGCGGTGGGATGCTCCCAAAGGCTTTCCTATTGGACGCTGGGGAACGTTCCCGCGCAGGCTCCGTCGGTACCGACGATACCCATATGTGAAGACTACATTCCTGCTTGTTCCTGGAGTTACTGTCATATCCAAAAATTCAATTCTTTGTGAATTAATATGTTCAGTAAAATGAATATTAGATTTAAGGGAATTAAGCCAAATAATAAAAATTTTTAAGTGATGCCAAATCTGATGTCCAAATGAAAAATATGTCGTCCAAGAACCTCTTCCACATAATCACATTAGCAAACTGAGAAGAACCCAATATATATGTATTCTCCATATCAGCCATACAAAGAATGGCTATAGAGGGTTCCACTGTCGCCCCCATTGCAATGCCAAAGATCTGTTGGAAAAATATTCCTTCAGATTAAAAGATAATTCCGTGTCAGAACTAGGTCTATAAGTTGTAGTAAGAATGACTTGGGGAATCTGGCAGGAGCAAAACGAAATAAATTCTTCAGTAATTCCATAGCTTCTAACTGATCTATGCTCGTATATCTTCCATGTTCAATTCCCTGTTCTCTGTAAAACTCGATGTTGTTTGTATACATTGTAGTATCTCTGTTCGATGTACACCGCGCTGATTTTAATAGCGCGGTATAGAAGAATTGTTAAATAAAAGTATATAAAGCTACAACATCTAAAGTCACCAAAAAAACATTAGTAGTTAATATGACAGAAGCCAACTGTTGTATGAAATGTGTAGAATCACGAATAAAAGATGAAACGAGACATGCCTCCTGTTTGAGAAATGTATCGCACAATTTAGATAACGGTTCCAACACCGACCCCCGACAAGAAACAATTGGTCGGCCTGGGGGAGAATGTAATGATTTGTGAATTTTTGGGACCATATAGATAACCGGAATTTTCGGATGTAATGTTATCAAAAAATTATGCTCCTTCAGAGTAATCCAACTGTTCTCAAAATCAGCTCCCACAATATCCTTACACATGTATATGCATAATTATATATGTGTAAATCATGAATAGAGCTTCTAAAATAACCATCTTAGTCTATCTACTGAGGTGGTTGTTACATCTGCAAGCCCCACATCTTATTCGGTCCTACAACTGGAGAAATCTTACCTGATAATTTTCTTTTAATGAATCTTGCTAGACAAGTCCAAATGAGTGGGTTGTGCTTCTTTGCCAGCAGGTGGAGGCAGACTTGAGCAACTTTCGGTGATGTCATCACTAGATATATATGCTGGTATAGCACAGAGAAGCCAATATACACTTTCCAAGCAGTAAACGGAAAACTCAGAAAAACTCACAAAGTTCATAACCAAAAATTCAACTTTGCAAAAAGCAGGAACAAATATTTGACGCTTACCACAATTAACTTTGCATCAAGCATTGATAAAGACAATGCAATCAAAAGGCACCAGAGTTTCCCAACTGATAATAGCAGTTTTCCAGGGCAGGTCCTGGATTTGTTTAGCAGGATTCAAGAAAAGAAAATTATCATATAAAAGTTCTCCATCCTTATCATCCTGCTAAATCAGTCCAGATGAGTGGGATATACCCAAGCAAGCAGTTAGGACCCAGGGTGGGAGGAAGATGGCATTATAGACAGGACTGCCCTACCAAAGGCACCATCTTCTCTGTCTCCCACATCAAACCTCTTGTACTTTTAAAGGTGCTCAGAGACTACCCAGGTAGCCACCTTGCAGATGTCCTCTGGAGACACAAAGGCAGACTCTGCCCAGGAGGCGGCTTCTGCCCTAGTGCAGTATGCTTTGACACTCTCCAGCACCTGCTTACCAGCCAGAAGGCATGCTGGCCCAATGGCCTCCTTAATTCAACATGTGATAGACGACTTGGCCAATGTCAGCCTCTTCCTTGGGCCACCAAGAAGGGCAAAAAGATAATCCAACCAGCAGAAAGAATTGGAAATTTCTTGCTACTCGATCGATACCATCCACACATCCATTAGACATAGCAAGAAGTCCCTTTGAAGATCCTTCGAGGGAGAAGAGAACAAACAGTCTGGTTAAGAGAAATGAAGGACAGCACCTTTGGGAGAAAGGATGGCACTGTCCTCAAGGAGAAAGAGGCTGCCAAAGTGACCAAGAAAGACTCCCTGCAGAACAAGACCTGCAGCACTTACACCCACTTAGTGGATGCTATGACCACCTGTAACATCACCTTAAGGGTTAAATCCTTGATGGTTTCTACCATTTTTCCCGGTACTGACGTCTGTAGTTTCCCGGATCACCCCTGGAACCCTTTTTTAAAAATTGGTGTTACATTGGCGATCCTCCAATCTTCAGGTATTACAGATGATTTTACAAAATATCCAATAAATGCACAAGCACTTGCAGATCACTACTCTAAAAAATTAAACTCTAATGAAGAAATAATCTCCCCTAAAATTGAAAACAATTGGATGTTGTACAGAGTGTGAAGTTGGTATGTTATAATAGCAGTGGGGAATACTTTGCAGTGCTGGATTTCTGCGCCGGCAATTGCTTTAGGCAGCGGCAGTGTGACGGCTGTGCACGGGCTTACGTGATTGGTTTAGTTGACGTAGGTAGTGACGTCTGGGGTGCTTTAAAATTTGGACTGGGGCTAGGGGATCCGCATGCGCGGTGCTTTTTTGGGTTCGCTGTGGCGGTTGTGCAATTCTTTTGAAGGTGGGAACAGTGCGTGGCCACGGTTTGAGTTGACGCGGGCTGCATCAGATTAAAGGTGAGGCATTGATGGTTTGTGATTTTTGATTTGGAAGGGAGAATTTTAATGTAGTAGGGATAGATGTTATGTGTTTTTGTTTTTATTTTTATTCATAGTGTGCTTCGGCATTTGATGGATCCCCTGAGGAAACATTGCTGTGAAACGTCTTGATGGTACCGGTGGTGTAAGTCGGGATCGACTTAAATATTGCACACGGGATCGATTTAAAACGCTGCATACACAGCTGTCTAGTCGTATAAGATAAGTGTTTTGTTCAGGTTAATTTTTATGTGAAAGATACGACTGGCAGAGTGTTTCAAATACAGTTTTGAGGTCGTTGATGTGACACAGCACTCAGCTATATTTTTGACGTGAGTCTTAAATGAGCAGTGCTATTTTTTACTGAGACCTCGTATGTTGTTTCTAATCCTTACTGAAGGTGAAAGAGAACGATTTTTCTGAACTTTGTGATTGCGCTCGTTCTTACTTACAAGGCCAACGATTTTGTGGGGAGACATTGAGGTATGGCAGATTCCCTGCTTACACAGAAACACGGCTACCACCACCATTACTTTGGAAAGGGTACAGGAGACCCTTGTCTAGGCCAAAGGACAGAGCCTGGATATAGCTGTAGCTGTAAATAGCTCAAGCTGTATAAATCCCAGAAAAAGTAATCCAAAATTTATAAACATCTACCCCTGAAATGAAGATGTAAACAATGTGATTCTTAACATATGTGTAAATAGTGTGATTCTTAACCTATGTAACCATTGTTTTACTGTGTAAGGTAAACCGCTACTGATCGCTGGAAGAAGCGATATACAAATGAAATCAAATAAATAAATAAAATAAATGGAAGCCCAGAACACAGAAGGAGAGAAACTGCTGAAGCTGCTCCCCCATGGGAATGAAAAAATTCACCTTAGTGAGGTTTACGGAGGTGAGGAACTCCCCACGTCTGACCGTTGCAATAACAGACCACATGGCCCTCAAAGGAAAAGAGGCACTCTGAGTTCAGCTAAGACTACCTGTAGATCCAGGATATGCTGGCAGGAACCTCCCTTCCTAGCATCATTATGTAAACAGAAGAACATTGCTGGCTCTACTCTGCAGAGGGTGCAGGTAAAATAGTCTGCATTTGCAGGAGATGAGGTACACCCTTGGATGTCACCTGCATGAATGAGGAGACACAAAGTGACTCTTCAAAGGCATCCCACAGAGGCACTGCCACAACTGAAATATTTTCCATCTTATTTCCCAGACTGGCCTGAACCAGTAACCTTAGAATTAGAAGGCAGGCATCTTGAAGGAGGAGCTAATACACCTCCAATCCTGACTGAGGACTCCGAAGACTCACTGCCCTGACATATGGAGCCCCTCAGAAAAAGTTGGAGCCAAACTCCAACAGGCTGCACCTTGGAAGGGACTGCCAGAACTCACGGAAGAGAATTACTGGCCTCCAATGGAGTCAAGGTGGAGACTTGAGCATGCTGAAGCTCCAAAATGACACAGCCACACCCCACACTCCTTTATTCTTCTGTCTACACCCATGCGTAATTTCAGTTTGTTCTGTTTGTCTGTCTTAGCAGAATGCAAGCTTGATGAAGCAGGGACTGCCTGTTTTGCGTATGCTTACAGCACTGTGTATGTCTAGTAGCTATATAAATGATAAGTAGTAGTAGTATTAGTAGCAATAGTAGTCTCTCCTGTTTAGAAGTGGAAGAATGGATGAAGAGTGTTCATTTTGAATTTTTCCTTGTGAAGAAATTTGTTGCAATTTCAGAAATCTCGGGTGGGCACAAGCCCTCTGCCTGTTTTGGGATGAGAAAGCATCTGGAGTAAAAATCCTAATTTCTGTCTTCTGGTGGCATGAGTTTTATGACACTGGATTGAAGCAAAAGAGCTACTTCCTCATCTAACAGGCTAGTATGGAAGGAGGAAAGATGGATCCAGCATAAGGGTTGATCTAACATAAGAACATAAGATATGCCATACTGGGTCAGACCAAGGTCCATCAAACCCAGTATCCTATTTCCAACAGTGGCCAATCTAGGTCATACGTACCTAGCAGTTTCCTCAAAAGACACAGGTCCCACAATGCTTGTACTGGGTCAAGCATTGATATCCTGGGTCCCTTCTTAATAAGACCATAAAACCACCAGCTCCAGAGCATTCACATTCGCTGCTCCAATGCTCTGGAACGACCTCCCAATAGACATTCGAATCATAAAAGACCTCTCCCAATTCAGGAAAGAATTAAAAACCTACCTATTCACAGAGCACTTTGAAATCCCCTACTCCCCCAAAACATGCTACACAACAAACATGGACACACATACACAAACCCCCTAACCCCCGTTAACTAACTCCCTGTCTGCCCCCTCCCCCTGACCCCTCATTTACGACATAAAAGGAAATTATGCATAAAAGGAAATAAATTCCAGCTCCTACACTTGTCCTACTCACCACACACAGCCACTGTAAATATTTATTGTACATAGTTTGACGATTGTTCTACTTTAATACCTTACAAAGTTAAATTTTATTGTTCAATGTAAATAGTTGAATTCTACTGTTCAATGTAAATGTATACAGATGTGTACAATACTGTTAAACTGTTACATGTAAACCGCCCTTGATCTCTGGAAGGGGCGGTATAGAAGAAAATAGTTAAATAAATAAATAAATAAAATAAATAAATAAATAAATAATGGTTTATGGACCTTTCCTCCAGGAACTTGTCCAAACCTTTTTTAAACCCAGCTACACTAACAGCCTTTACTACATCCTCCGGTAACAAATTCCAGAGTTTGATTACACGTTGAGTGAAAAAATATTTTCTTTTATTAGCCTTAAATAGTTTACCCTGTAGCTTCATTGCATGTCCCTTAGTCTTTCTATATTCTGATAACGTAAACAATCGATCTACATTTACCTGTTCATTAATTTATAGACTTCTATCATATTTCCCCTCAGCTGTCTCTTTTCCAGGTTAAAGAGCCCTAACATTTTTAGCTTTTCTTCATAGGACTATCCTTCCATCCCCTTTACCATTTTGGTGGCTCTCCTCTGAATCTTTTCTAATAACTCGATATCCTTTTTAAGATACGGCGACCAGAATTGCACACAATATTCAAGGTGCGGTCTCACCATGGAACGATATAGAGGCATTATAATATCTTTTATTTTATTTTCCATTCCTTTCCTTATGATACCTAGCATTCTATTTGCTCTCTTGGCCGCCGTTGCACATATTATCCACAATGACGCCTAAATCTTTTTCCTGGGTGGTGGTTCCCAATGTGGAACCTTGCATCGTGTAACCATAGTTTGGGTTGTTCTTCCCTAGGTGCATAACTTTGCACTTGTCCACATTAAATTTCATCTGCCATTTTGATGCCCAGTCTTCCAATTTATCAAGATCCTCTTGCGATTTTCCACAATCCTCTTGAGTTTTAACAACTTTAAATAGTTTTGTGTCATCTGCAAATCTGATAATCTCACTCATTATTCCCTTTTCCAGGTCATTTATGAATATGTCAAAAAGCAGCCGACCCAGCACAGATCCCTGGGGTACACTACTATTCACCTTTCTCCATTGGGAAAATTGGCCATTTAGCCCTACCCTCTGCTTTCTATCTTTTAACCAGTTCCTGATCCACAATAGTATACTGCCTCCTATCCCATGACTCTTTAGTTTTGCCAAAAGTCTCTGATGAGGGACCTTGTCAAAGGCTTTCTGAAAGTCCAGATGCCCTATATCAACCGACTCACCTTTGTCCACCTGTTTATTCACACCTTCAAAAAAACAACAGATTAGTAAGACAAGATCTTCCTTGTCTAAAGCCATGTTGGCTGTCTCCCATTAGGCCATGACTATCTACATGCTGAGTAATTTTGTTCTTTATGATGGCAAAAGGCAGCACAGAATACTAACTCCACAGTATTATGGGAAAACTTTCATATAATAGATAGTAGACAACTACTAAACACAATTACAAACATAAACACCACCACATCCCCTCTAGATCCTTGCCAGGTAGCCTGGATCAAGACTACAAAAACTGAAATTGCACTAAACATAGTAAACCAATCCCTACTACCAGGAACCATGCCAGCAGAACTAAAAAGATCTCTCATATGACCTATACTAAAAAACAAATCACTAAACAAAGCGGACCCATCTGCATACAGACCCATATCAAGTATACCGTTCATAGCCAAAATCATCGAAAAAACAGTCCAATACCAATTGCAAGATCATATAGATAGCACAAATGCACTTGATGTTCATCAATATGGTTTTCGACAATCACATGGAGTAGAAACACTTCTACTTGTACTATTTGATAAACTATATAGAGGTATTGAAAACTGCAAGAAAATGTTTGTCCTAATATTCATAGACATAACAGCGGCCTTTGACTCGGTGAATCATAAGACCCTCATAACAAGACTGGAATCAATAGGAATAATGGGAACTCCCTTAAAATGGTTCACTTCCTATATATCTAATAGGATACAACAAGTATACTTTGATCAAAACCTATCTAATGCCTTCCCACAGACACAAGGTATTCCATAGGGCTCTGCACTATCTGTCATACTATTCAACCTATACCTAAGACCCATCTGCACAATATTCCAAAAACACAAAATTGACTATCATCTATATGCGGACGACATAATGCTTTATACACAATTGGATATATGTAACCCAGATTACAGCCACATAGAAGCTTGCCTTAAAGAAGCGCAGCTATGGCTCCAACAAAACAACATGAGTATCAATCATAAAAAAACGGAAGTAATGTTTATCTCTAAAAACCAGGAATATAAACACCCCCCCACAATCATACTAAATAATATACCTTACAACATTAAACAAGAACTAAAATACTTAGGTGTGACCCTTGATAAGACCCTTAGCATGGAAACTCGCCTAAGACTATTAAACAGAACTATCTTCTACAAAATAAGAATATTACAGCCCTTACGCAATATCATCGAACAATCAGATTTTAGATCAATAATGCAAACACTCATTACCCCACATCTGGACTACTGTAATGGCATCCTACAAGGACTTCCTAAAAAAATAACAAACATACTCCAGATGGCCCAGAATATCACAGCTCGAATTTTGATGAATGTACCATTCTCTGATCACATCACACCTATTCTAAGAGGACTTCACTGGCTACCTATACATGCACGCATAAGATACAAAATAATAATTACAACATTCAAATTAATACACAATATCGCCCCATCCTACCTTGCCACACTCATTAAAACACAACCCCCTAACCGAAAAAGGCATACACACAATCTAAACACACTACAAATTCCACTCTCTATTTGCAAGGTAAAAATAAATACTAGCAATAGAGCATTCACATACCTAGCTCCCACACAATGGAACAAACTCCCCGACACCTTAAGAGCTAACAAAGATCTCAAATCATTCCGAAAAAACCTTAAAACACACTTATTTCAAGAATACTACAATCAGGCAGAAATAACATAAAACAAATTTGTACACAAAACAAATTTAGGATGGAGCTTAACTCCTCCATTATCATATGAAAACTCCAAATCCACAACGAGCTAATTAAACTGTAAATCCTACATGCATGTAACATTTCTTATTGTACTTCATCACAAACTCTTTATATAGCTAATTTTAACATGTGTTCTTCTATATGTAAATAGTTTGAGTTACTGAACTTAATGTTACCCTTGCCATGTTCAAAGTTCCCTATTACTGTTATATGTAACTGCTAACTTTGCAGAATTAAATGTTAAAATGTAAACCGCTGCTGATCACTGGAAGGAGCGGTATAAAAATGAGTCAAATAAAATAAAATAAATAAATGAAAATAATGAAAATTCACAGATTACTAATAGCAGGTCTGCAATCTCATATTTCAGTTCTTTCAACACCCTTGGATGTATACCATCCGGCCCAGGTGATTTGCTACTCTTCAGTTTATCTAATAGTTGTAATACATCTTCATGATGTATCGATATTTCCTTCAATTCTTCCGCATCTTTAAATACCACTTCAGTCCTGGGTAACATCCCTACATCTTCCTCAGTAAAGACCGAAGCAAAGAATTCATTCAGTCTCTCCACTATCACCCTGTCACCTCTTAGTGCCTCTTTAACCCCTCTATCATCTAATGGACCAACTGACTCTCTCACGGGTTTTTTGCTATGAATGTACTTGAAAGTGTCTTTATTTCGCATTTTTGCTTCTGCAGCAAGCTTCTTCTCAAATTCTCCCTTTGCCTGCCTTATCAATGCCTTGCATTTGACTTGCCAGTGCTTGTGCTGTTTCCAGGTTTCATCGTTTGGCTCTTTTTTCCATTTCCTGAAAGATGCTTTTTTGGCAACAACAGCCTCTCTGAACTCACCTTTAAACCATGCTGGCAGTTATTTGGACTTCCTTCCACTTTTCTTAAAGCATGGAATACAGCTAGTCTGGGCTTCCAAGATAGTAGTTTTCAACAACACCCAAGCTTGATGTAAGTCTTTAACCTTTGCAACTGCTCCTTTTAGTTTTTTGGGGATCAGCTGAGTAATCTGAGGTGATGGCCATTTCAAATTATAGTCAGGACCCACAAATTCATTGCGATCCTCTGTTGCAACGGAAGAAAATCTTGAACTAACCCCCACAGGAAGGTTAGGATGAATATTTTGTAGGGGCTGGAAGCTTGTATGAAGGCAGCTGCTGTTTGGCCTGAGTAGGGGCAAGGTGCTTATCTTGAGTCCTCTTCCTATGTTGTATCTTTTGTACAACAAAGCGCTGCACTTGTTGAGGTTGCTTCTGGTAATAGAACTCTTACAGAAGAAGCCTCTAAGATATTGGTTGAAGGAGGTATGCTTGGCCGAAGAGCTCAATGAAGATGGCAAGACCATAGAGAGCTACTAAAGCATACAGCAATGGTTCTTTATATCTACTATTTCCTTTACTCTCTCTCCAAATAGTCTTCAGTACCACCTTGGACTTGGAAGAATCTGATCAACTCTTAGAGCGCATCAGCCACCTAGGCAAGCCACTCTCAGCCTCATAGCCTCTAGGCTGTCTGGCATCAACTGGATCCATAATAAGAAGGTTCAACAAGAAGTCTGCACAAGCGCTGCTTGAAAATCTAAGGTGGTAGCCACAAAGGTATTCTTAGAGAAGGCTTTAACCCTCGGAACATGAGACTCATTAAATACAATACCTCCCCCCTCCAAAGAAATATTTATGTGCTTTGCTGTGATCAGGGCTCCCACTCTAGAGAGCCTGAGAGGCTGATCCATCTCACCCTGGGGCAGAAAATACAGCCAAGGCAGGACCTTAGGGTTCCAGGGTCCAATTCTAGGTTCTCTCTCCGATATACTATATCCTATGCAGCAGCACATACTTAGGTTAAGGTAGAGGAATAAATGCAGCAGGAGGCCAAATACCCTCCAGGAAAAGAGGGGTGGGCAGCTGCCTCCTGACCTCACATGAGAGTAGGCTCAACAACATACAGAGCAGTCACAATGCCCTGAAAGGGCATTTTAAAAACCCTTTCTGCATAATAGGCTGATCACAGAGATTCTAGCCTCCCACCATGGAAAAATCACACAGTCCTCCTCAAATTTACCTTCTGGAGAAAGAATTGTTTTAAGCTTCTCAACCAAAACACTGTAAGGAATAAGGATGGGGTCCCAGAGGAAAAGGTAAGTGCAAGGGTGAAATAGAGGCCTTGATCCACACACTTTCCATGAGAGAAGTGCTCAAGGGTCCCAGATCCCCATAGGGATGGCCTGGACCTTGAACCACCACAAAGGGGTCTACTAGGCAGCTACAAGAGAGTGAAAATAGCCTGTTAGCTGTTTGAGGAGTTGCAGTTCAAGTCAGCTGAAAAAGGGGGATCCAAGAAGTTTGAGGTCCATCAGTCTATGCTTCAACTAGGCAGCCATCTCAAAAGGCTGCGGTGCCCACTGGCATAGGGGGAAAAAAAAGCAAGAACCTGCACTGGGCCCTAGATCCCTATGGAGGTGGCCCCAACATGCCATAAAAAATTGTCACAGGCATTCCGAACACAATTGAGGCTGAAAATGGGTGCTGCAGACTTCACTGGGCTGTGTGGCTAAGCACTGCAGCAGCAATGATTTAAAAAATACCACAAAAAAGACCTAATGAAAAAAAATGCAAGGTCGCAGCGAAAAGGGAATTCCAGCACCTTTACTAACATACTAAGGGGAATGTTTACTAAAGGGCACACCAAAAGCATGTGTTTGAACTGCGAAACTAATGTGGAGGCCCACACAAAATTTGGAGATGGATGTGTCCATTCCCCTGTCATCAGCACATTGGTAATGTGCCATACCAAACTAAAAGGCACGTGGATAAACTTAACCACCAATCCCTTGATGTGGCGTTAATGCAGCTGCACTAAGAACATTTACCATTAACGTGTGCCCATAAAGTCCATGCTAAGCATGATTTATTTATTTAACAGGGGGGGGGGGGGTTATACCGCTTTATCATTTTAGTCAAAGCAGTTTACATTGTAACTTAAACTTGGTAATGTACATTAAACAGGGACATTGATAACTTGGATTCTTATGAGGCAATGGAAATGACTTGCCCAAGGCCACAAGGAGTGTTAGTAGGAACTGAACCCTGGTCTCTTGGTTCTGGTGCCAGTGCTCTAACCACTAGGCTACTCCTTCACTCCATGATGCGCCATAAAGCCCACGTTCCGCCCCTAATACATCCAGCCCCTCGTCCAATCACTCACAACCCAGTTAGCATAGTATTTTTAGCACAGGGCCCATTAGCATCATGCACTTACCCCCCTCCCCAAGTAAACCCCACACTAACTCTTAACGCACATTAGTAAACATGCCCTCTACTCTTGCAGTAAAGTGAACTAGCTATTGTACATTCTTTGCTAGCACCAAACAGGATAATCTATTTCTTCCATTTTTAAGAAGAACAAAACAACATTAACAGCTACATTAAAAAGAAAACCATAACAAAGTTGCCATTTGGTCATTCAGGAGATCCCACTTGGCTATTTCTAAAATCATCCATGTAGCAAAGCTTAAAATTACTCTCCATATAATATTAAGCTGTAGCATTGTTAATAAGACTGCACAGTTTAATTCACATAACTAAGATTTGTATTTGAGCAATGAAGGGAAAAATTACCACAAATTCACAATAAAATTAAACCACCACTAACATTTCCTTGGCTGGCTTTTGTTAGATTGAGCTCATGCCTTTTCTTTTTTTTATGTCATATTTAAGCAGTTGTTACAGTTTTATCAAGCAAATAAACTTGTACAGTAGAGTTCCAATGAAAGAAAGAAAAAATGAACAAAAAAGGAAAACTACATAAAAAAGGATATAAGAAATTTCTGCAAGAACATTCAATCTGAACACAAAGGAAAAACTTAAAAAGTATACAAAAAAATAATGCAAGAAGAATATGAGCTGCAAAAAAAAGTAAAATACATAACATCAGGCCAACATATACCAGAACTAAATATCAGAGTTAACCAAACTCCGCTATGTGTTACAAAGGAGGCCACATGAGAAGGATCCCAAAAAATATATCTAGCAGACTTATACTTTACAATACATTTGTAGGGAAACTTGAAAAAGAACAAAGCTTCCAGCTCAAGTAACCCAGGTTTCAGAAAGAGAAACTCCTTTCTCCTTTTCTGCATTTTCTTCAACACGTCAGGAAAGATTCTTATCGCACAATTCAAAAATAACTCTTCACAGAATTTGAAGAACATCTGCAACAACCAGTCGTGATCAGAGGTCAAAGCCAGAGTTAACATCAAAGTTGAAAGACTGGCCAGCTCAGATTCAAATGTCTCCAAATCTAAAATATCCTTAGATCCTGCCTGACTTTGGGCCTGTTCCTGTTTAATCTTCCCAGTAGGCAAATAGTAGATTCTGCAAATTGGGGGTATGAATTCAGAAGAAATTTTAAGTATCTCGACCAAATATTTCTTACAGGTATCACAAAGAGAAGAAAGTGGCAACTTAAGAAAACTAGTAATTCTCAGATTAGCTTGCCTTGATGCATTCACCAATGCCTAAATCTTTGCGTGTATAGCACCTTTATATTTAACAAGTAGTCCATCATTTGTTTGTATTTTCTGAATCCTTTCTTTATTAAAGAGAACCTTGTTTTTAAACACCCGAATCTCTTCCTCCAGCTTATTTAACCGAATATCCATATCAGAAACTTTACTGCTTCAAGTGTTCAAATTAGATACAAGAGCTTGGCCCAGGCAGGACCAGTACAAGGAAATGAGACGCCCTAGGCAAACATCACCCCTTGTGCCCCCCCCCCTCTCCAGCCCCCATTGCTGCTGCTGTCACCCCTCTCCAAGACCTGCAGCAGCGGAAATGCCTCTAAAAGCCCCATAGTGTGGGGTTGTTTGCTTCGGCATCTAGCATCGGTGGAAGCGGACTTCATTTTCTAGGGGGCAGAAGCAAACAGGATGTCAGCATTGGCCGTCAGAAGGGGCAGAAGCCAAGCATCACCACAGGGCTGTTTGAGGCCAATGCCACTGCTGCAGGTCCCGGAGAGGGGCGACAACGGACTACCCTTGCAACACTGGCTCTCTAGGTAGCCAACTAGCTACCTAATAGTCGCACTGGCCCAGGGCCCAGGTCAGCAATGACTTGCCAAATCGATTCTAAAGAGAAAGTATCAGGATGTTTCAAAGTGAAAGTGAGTGGGAAAGAGAAAGTCTCTGACTTACCTGGCATTTGTCGGGTGTCCTGCTCTGAAACAAAAGGTAAGGTGCTCCTCAGTGTCTCCGATGGCAGTAAAGACAGAGCTTGGCTCTCTGATGGTAAACTGCTGCCACAAGATCTTCCAGTAAAATGGCTCCTGACATACCTTCGAAGGCTCCCCCCAAGCAGGTGAGCCAATCACAGAACTGGAAATTGGCTGCACAGTCTGGCCTGTCTGAGCTAGAGAAGCAGACGATTGTGTTGGGGGACCTGAACCTCCAGGCTTAGGGATGTTTTGAGGCCAGAGGAAGGCTCCGAGCGTTCCCATTTGGGCTTATCACTACGCACCGGAGGTAGAACTCTGCTCCCCAAGTCATTGTACAAAATGCTGAATGGAACTGGCAGAAGGAAGCTGCACAGACTTCGAGGGAACAGCCTGGGTCTTGCCCTTTGCTTACCTATTCTTCATGGTTAAGAACAACAACAATCAACAACTCACTTTCACCATCTTGGTTCTTCTCACATCTTTTCATTGGTAGCTCAAGGTGCATTATATTCAGGTGCAGTAGATATTTCCCTATTCCCAGATAGCTTAAAATCTAAGGGCAAGATTTACCAAAAGTATTAATGCATATTAGCACATGGCAATACAGTAACACAATTTATTTACCACTGCATGGCATTAGGGTGCATTATCAAGTAGCACACTTAGTAAATCTCTCCCTACATTTGTATTTGAGGCAATGGAGACTGAAAACATTTGCCCATGGTCACAAGGAGGATCATCATGATTTGAATGCTATATTCCCTGGTTCTCAGCCTGCTATTCGAACCATAAGTTGACTACTACTCCACTAATTGAAGGAGCCAATGGAGAAAAAGAGAAGAAAAACTCACAGCATGCAGTTAAACAAAAGGAGAGTAACACTGACTTGCTTCCATTCACTGCCTTATAGGTTGATGCAGAAATCTCGCGCTTGAGCCCGGTGCCTAGAGCCCAGTGCTTAAAGCTCTAGCACAGGTTTCACAGTGCCAGTTTAATGCTGACTTTCTGCACTGTGATACGATATGCAAATTAACTAGTGGCACCTGGCCCCATATGGTGCATCCTGGGATATACCAGGCAGGGTCAGACTGCCATATAAGGCAAAAAATGCCTTATATGGCAGAATGACCCTCCCATATGTTGCATCCTGGGACGCATGATGTAAGGTCAGATTCCCAGGATGCAACCTGGGGGTCAGTCTCCCATATAAGGCATTTCTTCCTCATATGCAGTCTCACCCTGCACAGGGCCAGGCGCCCTTATTTTATTTATTTATTTTAACCATATTCTTATACCGCCTTATCCTTCAGTCATGGCGGTTCACAATGTAACTCAAGAGTATACATGGAATAGTTAACCAGTGTACAACAAATGCTTAAACAAGGGAGGGGGAAGGGTAGGTTAGTAACAGGATTAACTATGTACAGTGTCGCGTGTGTATGATGACATAACTATGTACAGTTCAGTGTGTAGTATTAAAGATGAGTGGATGGTCCATGGCCGGGGGTCAACAGGTGGTGGTTTCGGTCTTACCGTTGGTCAGGTGGTTAGGTGATATGTCCCAGGTGGTTTGTGTAGAGCAGAGTTTTAAACTTTTTCCTGAAGTTTTTGATGTCAGTGGTCGCTTGCATGTTGTCTGGGAGTGAGTTCCATAGTGATGTTGTGTATAGTGAAAGTGTTCTTTCAGATGTGGATTGGTTGGTCTTTTGGTATTATTTCTCCTTGGTCGGATGCTTGTGTCTCTTATTATGCAGTCTTGTAGGATGTCAGCTGATGATTGGTTGATGATTTTGAAGATGTTTAGTTGATTTGTATCTTATGCGGGAGTGTATTAGGGGCCAGTGTAGCTGGTTAAGCATGGGGGTGATGTGCTCTTGTTTGGGTGTTCCTTTGAAGAGTTGCGCTGCTGTATTTCGTGCTATTTGGAGTGGCATGATGGTTTGTTTTGGGAGCCCCTGGTAAAGCGAGTTGTAGTAATCAAATGTTGGAATGATAACTGCCTAGTAGATGGTGCGGAAGTGATATTCGTCCATAAACAGTTTTAGCCTCCTGATTACTTTCATTTAATGGTAGGCGTTAGCGGATGGTCTTTTTTATGTGAGGCTGCACGGTGAGGTGTTGATCCACGGTGATTCCTAGGTATTTGCTTTCTTTCTTTACTATTATGGGCTTTTGTTGTATGATGATTGATTGTGGTGGGACAAATTAAGTATCCCTTGTGACAAAGAGTGCCTCTGTCTTTTTGTAGTTTATGAATAGGTTGTTATTGCTGAGCCATGTGATCATGTCCTCCATGCTCGATATTATGGTTGAAAGGTTAGGCTTGTGTATTTCGAGTGGGGCGTATTCCATGATGTCGTCGGCATACAATCTGTACTGGATTTTGTCTTTTTGATAATTTCACATATGGGGCTGTATGTAGAAGGATGTTGATTTGTTTGTTCCACATTTGACTTGTTGTTTCCGGTTGTTGAGAAGATTGAAACCACGCGAGCATGTTGTTATGCAGGCCAATTTCTTGAAGGCGTCATAGCATGATGCTGTGGGAGATGCTATATAAAGCAGATGACCATGAACAAGAGGATAAATCCTGTTTTAGCACTGTCTATTCCTCTGACGATACTGTCAGATAGAGATACTAGCAGTGTCTCTGCGCCATAGTTGGGTCTAAACCCATGCTGGTGTGGATCCAGTGGTGCATGCTGGTCTATGTGGTCCTGGAGTTGTCTTTGTACCACCTTTTCTATGATTTTAGTGACTAAAGGTAAGCTGGAAATTGGTCTGTATGCAGCTGGAACATTTTTGTTGAAGGACATGTCTTTGAGTATAGGTTGTATGGTGGCCTGTTTGAGTGATGTTGGCATGTATCCTTAGGTGAGTGACATGGTAGCTATTTTGCGGATAAAGTATTTTAGATGTTCTTTCGTTGCCTTTATCCATGTGACGGGACATGGGTCTGAGGGTGATGTGGTGGTGTTAAGCTGATGGGACACTGAATGTTCCCCATAGTCCTTCATAGATTAAGTCCTGAGATTGATGTGTTGTAGTCATCGTGGCTGTTTGATTCTGTTTGGTGTATTTGTACCTTGTTGTTGTTGTTAAGTGCCGTCGAGTCGGAGTCGACTCATGGCGACCCTCTGGATAGCTATCCTAAATTGTGTTCGGTCTTCAGTCAGGCGGCTCATTGTTGACAGACTGGTACCCGTAGCTGCTGTTATTGTAGCAATCCATCTCATTGCTGGCCTTCCTCTTTTGCGTTGACCTTCTATCTTGCCAAGCATGATGTCTTTCTCTAATGATCTCTCTTCGCATGATGTGTCCGAAGTATGAAAGTCGAAGTCTTGTCATCTGAGCTTCTAAAGAAAGCTTAGGTTTGATCTCTTCTAGTACCGACTGGTTTGTTCTTCGGGCAGTCCATGGTATACACAGTATTCGCCGCCAGCACCATAATTCAAAGGCATCAATTTTCTTCCTGTCTATCTTTTTCACTGTCCAGCTTTCACATCCATATGATGTTATTGAAAATACCATGGCTTGAACAAGTCGAATCTTTGTATGGAGAGAAACATCTCTGCTCTTGAGAATCTTATCTAGGTCTTTCATAGCCATTCTGCCAAGAGCAATGCGTCGTCTGATTTCTTGACTGCTTGTTGCTTCTTTATTGATAGTTGATCCAAGTAGGTTAAAGTTGTTCACGATTTCAATTTCTTCTCCTTCAACGATGAACCTGTTGATTATGCCAGTTGTCATGATCTTTGTCTTCTTTACATTAAGGTGCAGGCCCATTTTGAGACTATGTTCAACCCGATATAATTTGAGGGTGTACTTGAGGAGCATTGTTTTTTTAGTTGGTCTCCGGTGAGATGGTAAGGTGGGGCGGGGCGGGAACGTGTGGTCAATTCTCCTGCCCACAACACTTATGGTACTGGGGAGGCTTTCCCTAATGCCTGGATCATCTGAGGTGAAGTGTCAGACTTCATCTCAAATTATCTTTTTGCTCCCAGCTGGATCTTTGTGCCTGTCCAAAGCTGACATAAAGATACAGCATTAAAAATAATGTAAAGAACCATGCTAAGTTTCAGCACAGTTTTTTTACATCGGGTGCAATTAAATATGCAGCACTTTGTGTGCAATTTGCAATGCTCACTGCATTGCAATTTAGCATGGTAGTTTTCTGTCATTTTTCCAGCACTAGCTTGCTTTCTGCATTGGAGAGCAAGCGTAGCGTAGAAAAAGTGCCAGAAAAATGCTGCACTAAGTTTCCTGCATTGGCCTCTTAGTAATTTCAGCAAAGACAAAGTATTTTCCCAGTTGCTTCACTAAACACTCACCCCTCCCCTCCAGCCAGTTTGCTTTGAAAACAGACTAGCACCTCTGAGACTCAAGAATGGCTTTGGCTCACTGACAATAAAATACATTCAATTGAGCACTGTACTGCAGAGAAAATTTAATATCCACCTTGCAAAGTCTGGCCTTAATCTGCATAAAGAAGGCTTTGAGTAATTGCGTTTCTAGATGTATATTGGCAAATTTTTTTACTGCAGCTAACCTAATTCTTTGACCTCCCTCACAATCCATTCTTTGTCTTGAAATTTCAAGACTTCAATAATGAAGTGTTGTAGACTGTCATCAAAGAAAAGATAACAGGGGTGCAATGCACCCACTATAAATCAAGTATGTGTTCTCTTCTTTTATTCCCCAAATACTGACAGCAAATACAGCATGAATTCAACTGCATTTGCCCCTTCTTTTTTCTGTAATATTATGAATTATCAAGTTCAACCTTCGGGGTTGATCTTCCAGATTAGTACATTACTTTCTTCAAGCTTTGCCATTTACTGTGCAGTTTTCCTAGAAAAAAAAAAGGTGTCGGTACTCATATGCAAGGCTCCTTCAATAATAGATGAAGACTATGGGTTAATTTTAGCAGGCAATGAAAGGTGCTGGTACCACGTATCACCTCAAAAAAAAAAGCCCTGGCCATTTATAAAGCTTTTTATTCAACATTCCTTAGGAATCACAGAACATTTGCCCCAAATAAAACCATTAATGCAAATTTTAACTCAATATAAAACCACACTGCATCTCTAGCTCACATACACACAAATAAAATGTTACATGGACACAACCAAGTATCATTTAACCAATTCAGATTAACATTGCCATAGAGAACACATCTAGACATTGGAAACTGAAGTGCCCTTAAATGAAAGACTCAATGCCAGATCTACTGATAATGCACCAAATAGGAAAAAAAAAAATCACAAAACAGAAAACTACTACTACTTAGAGATTCTATCATCAGAGGCACCAACTTGGGAACACAGTTCAAAAGAGAGAAGATGGTCAAATGACTCCCAGGCTCTTCAGCCAGCAGGAATATGAACCAAATTGTTGGTATAGTTAATACAGAAAATGAGCACTCCAAAACTGATGTTATAATCCACTTGGACACAAATGGCCTGGCTAGAAACACAGTGTCTCTGCCGTTCAACGGTACTTCCAGATTCTGGGAGAGAAACTTAAAGTCCATTGTTAACACTATAGCATTCTCAGAAGCTCTACCTGTTCATGTTAAGGGGGTAGAAAGGCTGCATCACATAAACAATGTTAATAAATGACTCCAAACCTGGTGCAAACAAGAAGGATTTAGTTATATAGGCGATTGGGGAAACAGATGGATCACCAAGAGACTATACTGTGCTGATGGACTACATCTCTCCATCGCAGGGAAAAGGATCCTAAGTAAAAAAATTCATGCAATATGTGGAAAGGCATTTAAACTAGGGAAAGGGGGTGATGGATGGAGAAGGACAAGTTCAGGGCGTCACTCCCAGCAAAAGCAATGACATTGGAAACAGGCACATTTTTAAACCACTCCTCAATGGCAAATGGGAAAGGGCATGTAGAACAAAATCCATGCAAAACACAGGCAAGCCAATCAACAAATGCTGAAAAGCAATGAGCACAAATGCTTGAAGCCTAGCCAACAAAGTTCCTGATCTGGAAGCCCTAATTGTGGAAATGGACTTGGACATTGTGGCCATTACAGAAACTTGGTTTATCGAGTCGCATGAATGGGAGATAGCCATAGCTGGCTATAATCTATTTAGAAGAGATAGAAAGGATAGAAAAGGAGCAGGCGTAGCCCTATATATCAAAAGTAATATTAAAGCTGCTGAAATCCAGGAGATGTGGGGAAAGGAAGAAGCACTGTGGACTGTGTTGGAAAGAGGAGATGGCACTGTCATCCATACTGGTGTAGTCTACAGGCCTCCAACTCAAACCGAAAAAATGGATAGCGAATTGATTGCTGACTTTAATCTACCCAATGTGGATTGGAGTATTCCTTCTGCAAATCTGGAAAGTAAAAAAAATTGTGGATGCCTTCCAAGAAGCATTACTTAGACAAATGGTGATGGAACCGACCAGGGAAAGCTCGGTGCTGGGTTTAGTGCTCACCAACGCAGATAACGTGTTGAAAGTCCGGGTGGGTGCCCATGTGAGCAGCAGTGATCATCATGGTGCGGTCTGAGATAAAAGCCAAAGTAGAATCCAATCACAGCAAGCTCAACGTCCTAAACTTTAAAAACACTGAATTCAGTACCTGAAGGAGGAGTTGGCAGGGTGGGAGGGAATAAGGGAAGTCAAATTGCACTGGGCTAAACTAAAGGAGGCAATAAAAGGGGCAACAGATACATATGTAAGAAAAGTAAATAAAAACAAGAGGAAAAGGAAACCTATTTGGTTCTCCAAAGAAGTGGCTGCACAAATAAAGGCAGAAAACACAGCTTTCACAAAATTCAGAAGCTCGCAGAGGAACACAGAAAAGAATACAGGATCAAACTAAAAGGGCCCAAAAAAGAAATAAGGGAAGCAAAATCAAAGGCAGAAGAAAAGATGGCTAAAGATGTGAAGTGTGGCGACAAAACATTTTTCAGATATATTCGGGAGAGGAGGAAAATCAGAGGTGGAATTGCAGGACTCAAAAGTGCTGGGAAAGAATTTGTGGAAAGTGATATTGAAAAAGTGAAAATATTAAACAAATACTTCTACTCTGTTTTTACTAGAGAAAATCATGGAAAAGGGCCACCTGTGATTGACAAATATACAAATGGGAAGGGAGTAGATACCACACCATTCACAGAAGATAATGTGTTAGAGCAGCTTGCAAAACTGAAAGTGGCCAAAGCCATGGGACCGGATGGGATATGTTCCAGGATACTGAAAGAGCTCAGAGAGATTATTGCAGGGCCGTTAAAGGATGTTTTTAATAGATCCTAGGAGACAGGAGAAGTTCCACAGGACTGAAAAAGGGCTGATGCCGTACCTCTTAATAAAATTGGCAGTAGGAAAGAAGTTATTGTGTCAAATACTCTGCAATATAACTAGAAAGTATAGTATATTTTATTTTATTTATTTATTTACATTTCTTATATACCGCACTATTTGACATCAGCACGGTTTACATCAAACAAAACATTTCAGTACACAAAAATGTCTGAGTTACATTAAACAGGGTTAACAACTTGGACAACAGGGTAATTTTACAACTCAGGTAAATAAACTTTGATTGTAGTGTAAACTATTTACATCAATAAGTTAGGGCACCGTTGAGACGTAATGGTCAGTTGAGCGTTGACTTACTAAGTGGGGAATTCAGGGTCAATGGGTGATTCAGAGTTTCTATAACTAACAGTGATGGGTCGTGATTCTGCACTCACTGGGAAGTATATAAGGAATAGGTAATGTTTGAGGGCCTTTCTGAATTGGAGTATGCTGGTAATTGCTCTAATATCAGGTGGCAGCATATTCCAAAGCTTCGGGGCACGGAGACTGAAAGCTCTGTTTGCTGTTGATGAGGTGCTTTTTGTAAGTTCACGGGGAACCAATAGCGTATTTAATGCCATTGATCTTCTTGATCTATTAGAAGAAATGGGTTTGATGAGATCAGTTAATGATGTGGATGAGAGACTATTTACCGCTTTGAAGGTAAGTAGTAATGTCTTGAAAATGATCCTGGCCTGTACAGGAAGCCAGTGTAACTGCTTCAGAAGGGGCGACACATGCTCACTCCTAGATGCCCCATAGAGAATCCTCGCAGCGCTATTCATTGCAAGCTGTAAAGGGTTCAAGGTGGATTGAGGGAGGCCTAGCAAAATGACATTAGCATAGTCAAAGTGGGGCATGATCAGAGCCTGGTAGATGGTACGGAAATCCTCAGGTTCAAGCAGTGGGCGAAGGTGTCTTAGTGATCGGATTTTGTAGTATATGGATCTTACCGTGTTAGCTATATGCGCCTTCATGTCCAGGTTCTGATCGAGTGTAACACCCATATATCCTTCTTTAGACTTGAAACGAAATATCAATTTTTATTTTTAATTTTTGTCAGTAGCTATAAGGTCTCAGAAACTCGGGCTGCCATCGACTTATAATACACCGTCAAATGGACTAAATGCCTCCAATACATCAACGACCTTATTCTGAACAGCTACTTTTTTTGTTTCTTTTTAACTTAAAAATAATTCAGTGCTTAGCTTTTGAAGGAGATCCCAGCTTCCAGTGCATATCCCGACGCTCAAAAGCTCACTCTCTTAGAATTCACCAATGGCAACCGTTGGTGAATGCTAAGAGAATGAGCTTTTGAGAAGAAGTACCAGTAATACTACAGTGCTTAAAAAATTCCCCTGATGAAACCGCAAGGGTGAAACACAGAAGATAGCGTGCCTGACAGCGTCGGGATATGCACTGGGAGCTGGGATCTCCTTCAAAAGCTAAGCACTGAATTATTTTTAAGTTAAAAAGAAAGAAAAAAAGTAGCTGTTCAGAATAAGGTCATTGATGTATTGGAGGCATTTAGTCCATTTGACGGTGTATTATAAGTCGATGGCAGCCCAAGTTTCTGAGACCTTATAGCTACTGACAAAAATTAAAATAAAAATTGATATTTCGTTTCAAGTCTAAAGAAGGAAATATACTATACGTTCTAGTTATATTGCAGAGTATTTGACACAAAAATCATATTACAACTCTGACAGAAGAGACCACGAATAGATTTGTAAAGTAGGAAAGAAGTGACAAAATAGAGGCCAGTAAGCATTACCTCGGTGGTGGGAAAAGTGATGGAGGAGCTCTTGAAAGAACGAATAGTGGACTTCCTCGAAACCAACAGGTATCATGATCCGACCGGTACTGTTCAATGTATTTGTGAGTGATATTGCTGAAGGACTGAATGGAAAATTCTGTCAGTTTGCAGACGATACAAATATTTTCAACAGAGTGGACTCTCCTGAGGGAGTGGATAACATGAGGAAAGATCTACAGAAGCTGGAAGAATGGTCTAATGCTTGGCAGTTAAGATTTAATCTGAAGAAGTAAAGTGTCATGCACTTGTGAAACAGAAAACCAAGGGAATTGTATGCGATAAGGGGCGAGATGGTGCGTATGGACCAGGAGAAGGACCTGAGTGACTGTTTCTGAAGATCTTAAGGTGGCGAAACAATGTGACAAGGCGGTGGCAAAAGCCAGAAGGATGCTGGGTTGTATACAGAGAGGAATTACAGCAGAAAGGAAAAGGTACTAATGCCACTGTATAAGTCGTTGGTGAGGCCTCACTTGGAATAATGTGTTCAGTTTTGGAGACAATATCTCGCAAAGGACATAAAAAGGCTAAAAACAGTTCAGAGGAAGGTGACCAAAATGATTTGGAGCCTGCGTCAGAAGACTTATGAGAAGAGACTTGAAGACCTAAATATGTACACTCTGGAAGAGAGGAGGGAAAGGGGAGATATGATTCAGACTTAAATACTTGAAGAGTATTAATGAATAAACAAACCTCTTCCAAAAATGAGGAAGCTGTAAAACTAGAGTGCATAACATGAAGCTGCAAGGGAGTAAACTGAAAGGCAATGTCAGGAAATACTTTTTCACTGAAAGGGTGGTGGATGCTTGAAATGCCCTCCTGATGGAAGTGGTGGGAACAAATAAAGTGATAGAATTCAAAATGGCATGGGACAGACACAATGGATCCCTTTATAACATGATAAAATCAAAATAAACATAACTATCTCTTATATCTCAGCAAATAGAGGTGATCCTCATGGAGCGGTGGGTACACCCCTAAACAAAGGCCAGGGGAGGGGTGACCTGCACAGGGCATCAGGAGCACCTACTCTTGCCATCTTGCTGGGTAGACTAGATGGACCATACTAGTGTCTTTATCTGCCATCATATACTATGTTACTATGCGCATGCACCTGCACACATACACAACCAGGAGGACTGGGAGGTGTTTACAGTCAGTATGTCATAAGACCTGGCTTCAAGAAGAAGAAGCAGAACATAAGGTGCTACATATCTTTAGCAAATTTAGGAAAAACAGGTAGCTTCCTGCCCAATTAAAATAGGCAACCTATAATAAAATTTACCCTCTATAGGAGGTAATTCTATAAAGGAATTTTTTGCACACTTATTTCTTTATTTTATCAATCAATTTATGACTTGCCATCTTTCCATGCTTCAAAGCAATGAATAAATGCTCCCAAAACATCTACATGTTTATATACACATACAGTGCATTGCAAAAGTATTCATCCCCTCTGTGTTTGTCCTGTTTTGTCGCATTACAACCTGGAATTAAAATGGAGTTTTGGGGGTTAGCACCATGTGATATGCACAACATACCTACAACTTTGAAGGTGAAAAATATCCTTTATTGTGACACAAACAATAATTAGGACAAAAAAAAACCTGAAAGCAGGAGTGTACATATGTATTCACCCCCCAAAGGCAATCTGTTGTAGAGCCACCTTTTGCTGCAATTACAGCTGCAAGTCTCTTGGGGTTTATCTCTGTTAGCTTTGCACATCTAGCCACTGGGATTTTCACCCATTCCTTAAGGCAAAACTGCTCCAACTCCTTCAAGTTAGATGGGTTGTGTTGGTGTACAACAATCTTCAAGAAATGCCACAGATTCTCAATTGGATCGAGGTCTGGGCTTTGACTAGGCCATTCCAAGTCATTTAAATGTTTCTCTTTAAACCAGCTTTAGCAGTATGTTTAAGGTCATTGTCCTGCTGGAAGGTGAACCTCTGTCCCAGTCTCTGGCAGACTGAAAAAGGTTTTCCTCAAGAATTGCCCTGTATATAGTGCCATCCATCATTCCTTCAATCCTGTCCAGTTTCCCTGTCCCTGCCAATGAAAATTATCCCCATAGCATGATGCTGCCACCACCATTTTTCACTGTGGGAATGGTGTTCTCGGGATGATGGGAAGTGTTGGGTTTGCGCCACACATGGCATTTCACATGATGGCCAAAAAGTTCCATTTCCGTCTCATCTGATCAGAGAATATTCTTCCATGTGTTTGGGGGTGTCTTTGTAGCACCTCTGGTTAATGCCCTCCTTGCACAGTCTGTGAGTTTTAGTGGGTGGCCTTCTCTTGTCAGGTTTGTAGTGGTGCCAAATTCTTTCTATTCTGTTATAATGGATTTAATGGTGCTCCATGGGATATTCAGAATTTGGGATTATTTTTTTTATAACGCAACCCTGATCTATACTTCTCTACAACTTTGTCTCTGACCTGTTTGGAGTGCTCCTTGGTCTTCATGTTGCTTGCTTCGTGATGTTGCAGAGTCAGGGGCCCTTCAAAACAGGTATATTTATACAGGCATCATGTGACACTGATTGCACACAGGTGGACCCCTAATCAACTAATTATGTGACTTCTGAGGTTAATTGGTTTAACCAGATCTTATTTAGGGGTTTCGTAGCAAAAGGGATGAATACATATGCATGCACAACTTTTCAGTTTTTACTTGGTTTTTTTTATATATACAAGGTATTTTATTGTCATTTCATTTCGCCAAATTGGATTATATTGTTAGGTCCATTACCTAACATCCAAATGAACCTCCATTGTCATTCCAGGTTGTACGTAATGCGACAAAACAGGACAAAAACCAAGGGGATGAATACTTTCACAAGGCACTGTATTATATATATATGTATATATAACGATAAAACTGCTCCCTAACATCACAGCATACAACATATTACTTACGCACCTCAAAACAAATTTATCGTAATACCCCTGAATAGAAAGAAAATCTTACTTTTGACTAAGTATTAGTGCCCTATGTATTATGGGCTTGTGTAGACAGATGGATCGTTAAACCCTTCTTAAATTCCAGTATTCCTTGTATATCGGTTGGCAATATATTCCATAATCTTGGTGCAAAGAATAAAAATGCTGTCATATGAACAAACTGACTTTTAACCAAACATACTGGCAGCACAACATATGTATTTTCTGAGCATGCTCTAATTGAACCAATGGATATAAATGAACACAAAAGGGGAACTAAACATTCAGCAGACAAATTTTGTGCAACCTTAAAAGATGACAAGACCTTATTCTTAATTTGGTGCTCTACTGATAATCAGTGGAGATTTATTTATTTATTTATTTTGCCAGTTTTCTATACCACCTGTGATAAGGAAGCTTATCATAGCTCAGGTAGGAGCTATAGAAAAGATGATGTGACTCTGAACAAGCAACCTGTCAGTTCTGGTAGAAGCAAGAAAACAGAGTTTTCACATAAAAGACTACCAGTCCCAGAATGCACCAGGTTTCCAGCAGCCATGAGAGGGGCTGAAGTGAGAGAATGTGTGTGCAATCAAGAGAGCTATGAGGTAATCCCTAAGCACTCATCTCAAAGGGCAGGGCCTGATTCAACACAGCTGCGCTGTGTTAGGGAGCAGCACACATTAGGGCAGAATAAGAATAGAGCTTATTCTTCAGATAACGGTTACTACAAGCTCCAGCCCAGTTTGAGGAACAGCTTCAGCAAAAGCCACGCAGATAGAGAGAGAAGGAAACTCTCTGGAAGGAAGAGAAGAAAGGCCATTGGAAGGTCTGGGAGATTCCAAGGCAGTACTCATACTGGGAGGTATTCCAAAAGCCAGCAGAGTCCATTGGACTGGATTCAGCCAGAGGAATGGAGTGGCAGAGATAGGAATCACCAGTGGCTACCTGGAAGAGAGAAGACTGCATGTGGAAGGGACTTTCAGACCAAGGCCAGAAGGTATGTGAGAGAAGATCCAGTGTCCAGGGATGAAGATTGGAAGCTGGACATCAGAATTGGATTACATATTGGCCAGGCTATACAGAGAGGAATAATGATAGCAGGAGAGGCTCAGGTATGAACACTGATCCAGACCCTATCTATAATAGAGAATGGCAGCAAGGGAATAAGCATTCTCATGATAGTGCCTTAATGAAAGACTCGTCTGTGCCAATGTATGATAGTGACCATAGGCTGATTGATACAGCAGATGAAAATACAGTTTACATGGACTGTTCTCTATCTAAATGCTATTGCTAGCTTTCTATGAGCAAACACATCAGCCATCACAAAGAAACCTAACTTTGTTCTTTATTTCCACTGCAAACAGCTCTTAAAGCAGGATTTGGGTTCACACAGTAGCAGCCAGCCAGCTAAAGGCTTACAGCTGGTCAATTGATAGTAATTAAAGCTGCACCTGATTGTGTGTGTGAGCAAGGGAGAATCACTGCTGAGATCTGCATGGAAAAATAAGCAGAAGTTAACCTAACCAGCAAAGTTTATTCTTTTCTTTGTGCCTTGGTATTTGGTAATTATTTGCTAAGAAAACATTAGCTAATTGCCTGACAAGCTGAAGGTTGTTTTCTGGTTTATTTTGTGATTTTTGTTATCCATTTTAAACACTGCAAGCAAGTAACCTCATTTATAGTGCTATCAAGCATACATGTGCTGGGTGAATTAAACCCCATCAATAAAAGAAGTATTTTATTGATCTTACCACTTGGTTTCACAACTCAAATTATTGTCATCAGCTGTGTTTGGGAGTGAATGAACTACAATACCCACAATACCTTGCAAGAATCATATGAATATATGCATCGTCAAGATTGTGTAAGTTCTCACCCTAGGCAGCCGTCTGACACACCTTATCCTTCAATCAAAGCGGTGGGCAATGGAGAGTTAAGTGGCTTGCCCAAGGCCACAAGGAGTGCCTATAGGACTAGAAACCCCAGTCCCTCTGGCCTGAGATTGCTGTCCCCAGGTGGGACTTGAACCCCAGGCCCTCTGCCCTGAAATACCTTGTCCTAATCACTAGGCCACTCCTCGCCCCAGTGTATCAATGCTGATGTTATAAGATCAAATTTGGTTAATTCTGTATAATACTTGTGGCCGTGGTTTTTAAGAAACTGTAATGATTTGAGTGTAGTAGCATGTCACAAACAGAAAATCAAGTTACAGTGATCCAAGCATGGGTTTCTTAAAATCTGCAATATGGCATGAAAATACTCCTCAACCAGCAGCAAGCACAAATGGCACTACAGAGAAATTTTCCAGTCCTGTTAATTTCCTTTCCTTGATTCCTGCTTGATCAGTCCACATATGTGGGTTATGCTCTCCTGTCAGCAGATGGAGGAAGACTAGAGCAAACTTTCAGTGACATCACTGCCTGTATGACTGGTGGTGCAGTGCTGAGATTTCTGCTTAGGAAGTGTCATAACGACAAAAGTATGACTGAAAAACTCAGGTGAAAAGGTCAGGCCAAACAACAACTCTGAACAGGGAATTTGGCTCTTAACATAATGTGACTCTACATAAGGCACCGATACTAAACTACAGAAGAAAAGCAGCTGGACTCCTCAACCCACAGGTGTAGTCTTCCCAGGGAGGATCCTAGAATGATCTAGCAGGAATCAAGGAAAAGATATTAAAAGGAATGGAAAATCTGTCCTTCTTTTTCATCCTTCTAGACCAGTCCAGATAAGCGGGGACTGCTCTAGCAGCAGAAGGCATTAGTAATCTCCAGATACTTCAACAATGCTCTTCTAACATCCAAGACATGTAGAAAGGAGTCTTTCCACACATCCTGAGAAGGCAGAAAAGATCACCATCTTATTTAGGTAAAAAGGAGACAGTACTTCCAGGAGGAAGGAAGGCACTGTTCTGAAAGAGACCCACATAGCTGTAATGGCCAGAAAAAGATCCCTGCAGGGTAAGGCCTGTAGTTCTGAAAAATGCCTGGTAAATACCATAGCCACCAGGAAAATCACCTTCAGGGTCAAGTTTTTAAGGATGGCCCTCCAGATTGGCTCAAATGGGGGCCCCTTCACAACTCTCCAAGACCATAAAAATGCCTGGTAATGCCAAAGTAGAGCCAAAGGGCAGAACAATCTGCTTTACTCCCTTGAGGAAACAGGGCATGCAAGGGTGTGCCACCAAAGATACGCCCTGGATCCCTCCCTGGTAGCAGGCAATGGTCGTCACCTGAACCCTGAGGGAGTTTAGAGCCAACCCCTGCTGCAAGCCAGTTTGCAAGAAAGTCAAAATGGCAATATCATCTGCCTTCCTGGCTTCTAGAGCCTGAGAAGACCACCACCCTGAACTGGACACCCTCCATATCCTCACATAGGTCAAAGAAAAAGATGCCCTCTTGTATTCAAGGAGGGTTTTGACTACTCCAGAGTAATGTTTATCAAAATTTTACCTCTCAATGGCCATGACATAAGCGAGAAGGAAAATGAATCCTCCATGACCAGAGGATCTTGGCACAAGAATTCCTTCTCCTGTGGAAACAAAAGAGGAGACACTGCTTCCAGACTCAAAAGATCTGTGTACTGTAGTCAGCGCAGCCAGTTCAGTGCTACCAAGATGACCAGACCCAGGTGTGATTGAATTCTGTACATAGTTATGTGTACATAGTTACTAATGAAAGTTCAAATGTTAAAAAGTTAAATGTAATATGTACTTAGACTAGGTTATAGTTCTATTGTTCTATGTAAAAAACAGAAATGTCACTCTGTTTCTTTAATTGTTCTATGTAAACCGCACCTGATCTTCGGAAGGTTGCGGTATATAAAAATTTGTTAAATAAAATAAATAAATAAATAAATGATCCGACTCCCCAAGGGCCACAGAGGGAAGACATACAGAAGTTTTTTCCAGGGCCAATCCTGAAGCAGAGTATCCAGACCCACTACTCAAGGATCCCCTGAGCAGCTGAAGAAACTTTCCACTTTGGCCTTCTCTTGAGTTCCATCATGTTGAAGATCAAGAGGCTCTCACTTTAGACAATAAGATGGAAGCTAAGCCCTCACACATTCAATTTCCTGGGATCTAAGGTATTCAGACTCAAGACATTGGCCTGAATATTGTCGATGCCCACTATGTGGGCCACCGACAAAGCCACCAGATGACTCTCCGCCCAACAACAGAGCTCTGCTAACTCGGCTGCCACCACAGCGTTGTGGATGCCCCCTTGCTTACTGATACAAGCCACTTCCAGAGAATACTTGGATTGTCCTCCCTTGAAGAGAGTCCAAAACCTCTCTAGAGCTAGATAAATTGCTCCAACTTTCAAGCTGTTGATTGACCAGTAGACCTTCTGATTCAACCAGTGCCACTGTATAAGATGGCCCCATTATGAACCCCCAGACCAACAGGTTAGTGTCTGAGGTCACAATCATTGAGTACAGTGCTCCCAGAGGCACCTGTCCACTACTAGGCTAACTTTCTCTTGATCTTTCTGGGAAGGGGAAGATTTGGGTCGAAAAAACAGAGCATGGAGACCAGCGAGGCAGCAGATGCCTCTGCAGAGGATGTATATGCATCCTGGCCCAAGGCATCCAGCTCCAAGGTCAACACCATTAACTCCCAGAAGTTGTAGGTAATCCCATGACCTCTGAGTTCACTGAGCACAAAACAGCTGAAGCTGCAACTGCAACATGCTCAATCTGTCCGAGGTGAGAAGCGAATGTTGAAATGGGCACCCAGACTCCAAAGTCCTGAGAGGGAACTAGGCTGCTTTTGGTGTAGTTGATCACTCAACCTAGCCTCTTCTCCAGCCAACGATTCACTTAGGATATGGTATCCCTGGAGACTTCCATGAAATCTGTCCCAATTAGCCAATTGTCAAGGTACAGGTGAACCCAGATTCTAGTGCAGAAAGGTCATCACTACCGCTACATCCTACAAGAAGAAGCAAGGGGCTGTGGTCAGGTCAAAAGGCAGAGCACAAAACTGAAAATAGCATCTCAGAATGCAGAAGCAGAGAAACCGTTGTTGCAGCTCCCTCATAGGAATATGGAAATATGCCTTGGAAAGGTCCAAGGAGGTTAGAAACTCCTTTTGCCTGACCTGCGCAATGACAAATCTGGAGATTCTCCATATGGAAATAGGGAACCCTCAGCTTGGCATTGACCATCTTCAGGTCCAGGACAGGCTGAAAGGAGCAACCCCTTTCTTTGGAACCATGAAATAAATGGAATAACGCTCCTGTCCAAGCTTTGCAGAGGGCATGCATACAATAGCTTGTAATTGCAAAAGGCGCTGAGAGAGCAAAGAAAAGAGGATGAGGTATAGAGCAGAGATGGGGATAATGGGGCAAGATTGGCCTTCTCCCTTCTCCTGCACCTGAATTTTCCATTTTCCCCCAGGATCCCAGACTCCTTCCTCCATCTCCATCATAAATGTCCTTCATCCTGTTCCATTCCTATCCCCAATTATCCTTCTCTCCCCCTCCCTTCTTCTTATTCCTAGTGCTCCCTTCCTTTTTCTATACCCACTGATTCTCCTACACATTGACACCCAAAAATCTCCACCTATTAAACTCTTAAAAGTACAAAGTACTCAGATACAATCTGTTTTAATATATAAAATAATTCAAACATATGCAACTGTGCCATCCAATTTTCTAACTGTTATCACAGAATCTACCCTGATCTACAAGAGGAAACTAAGCCTTGTTTTTTTCCACATTAAGAGGCAGATGCAGAAAGCGGGTGATGAAGTCACATGCTATCAGATTTTTTGCGCCTGTTTGCAGCGCACCCTTGAGCCTCTGTTGGGCCTGATGGCAGGGGAGGTGTTATCAAACATAATGGGGATAGCCCCAGAGGCAGAAAAGCCAAGCAAGGAGTAGAGGCTTAAAACGTTAGGGCTCTTCAGTCTGGAAAAGAGACAGCTGAGAGGAGATATGATAGAGGTCTATGAATTAATGAATGGAGTGGAACGGGTAAACGTAGATTGATTGTTTGTGCCATCAAAAGTAGAAAGACTAGGGGGACATGCAATGAAGCTACAGCGTAACCTATTTAAGACTAATAAATATTTTTTCACTCAACGCGTAATCAAATTCTAGAGTTCGTTACCGGAGGATGTAGTAAAAGCTGCTAGTGTAGATGGGCTTAAAAAAAAAGGTTTGGACGAGTTCTTGGAGGAAAGGTTGATAAACCACTATTAAAGAGGGTCCAGGAAATCCACCGCTTACACCAATACAAGCACTGCGGAACCTGTGTGTCTTTTGGGGAAACTACTAGGTACTTGTTACCTGGACTGGCCACTGTTTGAAAAAGGATACTGGGCTTGATGGACCTTGATCTGACCCAGTATGGCATTTCTTATGTTCCTATGTTCTAAAAATAGTTTAAGTTCTGCTTCACTTCCATTCCTATTTGTGTTTGTTTTTTGAGGTCCTATTCTCGGCTCTTCATCTGTGAAGACAGAACAAAAATATTTGTTAAGCAATTTTGGTTTATCTTCATCAGTCTCCACCATATGTATTCCTCCTCTTTATCCTTGAGTCTCATAGTGCCAATGACAAATCTGGAGATTCTCCATATGGAAATAGGGAACCTGGCAGTATCAATTGTGCCAACATGGATAAGCAGCATTGGATACCGTGATATCTCGGATATTCGCACCAGGCAGACAGCACACTTCCTAGGATATCATGTCTGGATAGCAGATGGCCACCTCTGTCCCCCTCAGAAGGGAGTCACCAACCACCACTACCCTCACTTCCTAGAAGCTGCTGATCCTACAGCTCTGGGATTTTGGGGCTTTGATACCTCCTGTATCTCATGTATATTCATTGCGGATATGCCGAAAACCTGACAGGAAGTAACTAGATGAATGGCTTAAGGGCTTCTGCACTGACCTGATAAAGTAGTATAACTCTGAAAACTAGTTCCAGAAGTACGACTGCAATCTAGATAAAGTATCATCTACACTGACTTGTTTGTTAGCCTTCATATTTGGAGCAGTGCTTCTCAATGTTTAATTTGTGGCACATTTCAGAGTTTGTTCAACCTTCATGGCAAACAAACCAAATTTTGAGGAAAATTATAGAATCTACTCTCAAATGATACTTAACCAACGAAAATGAAAGAATGTGGTTTTATCACCAAATACAGTTCAGTCCATTACAAAAGACACAGGGCTGGTAGGTACATCCTGCCTACAAGAGAAATAGGTATGCACCATAAAAAATAAACTCCACCATTTCTAACATGTAGATTCTGTGTTAAATCTAGCATAGAGATTTTCAACTGGGCTGTAGTACATCCAGTTTACTCTAGGAGCCATACAGCTATTAGATCACTGAGGACTCGATGCACAAACCCTGTGCACTAAAGCCCGGAACTAAAGCTTCATGCAAGTTTTCTAATGCATGTTTAATAAAGAAGTTTTGCTCATCAATGCTGTAAGCAAACAGTATGCAAATAAGCTGTGCACCAAAAGTCTGCTTTAAACAAGCAGTGCAAGCCACACATGAATCCAGGGGTCTGCGTTAGCAGTACCTATATCTTCCACATAAACAAAAATAAACAGTCTGGCACTTGTGCAAATGTACTGGAATGCTATCTGGCACATACAGCAATATTAGTCTGTACAGAAGTTCCACTCAGAATATTCATAAACAGGGATATTATTGTGCGCAGAAATTCTCAGCAGAGTATTGATGTTTGTGTGCTTGATAGCATTCCAACACATGTGCATGTTGTTCCAGCACACCTCCCAGCCTGGTTCTTTTTCACTACTATCTTTAGCAAAGCCAGAAAAAAAAAGTTGCAGGTGATGTGCACTCAAGATAGAGAAAAACAGGCATAAATTCCTCATCAACACTGAACGTAGACTTGCGAGCACACGCTTTACATCTCCTCAGACCTCCCTTTAAAATCCCAGCACTGAGCTCAGCCTTCTGGTCTTCTGTACCCTTCTCTGCATCTGCATTGCATAACTAATTGCTTCATTACTCTGCATTTACATAGGATTTAAATGTACTGTGTGCTGCCGTCGGCTCAAGGCTTTATGTACATTTAAACTCATGCGCACAACTTTTTTCTTGCATTGATTGCCCCCAAAATTGTGTGCTAGAACTGAGCTAACCTATATTTGCAATGCCTAGCTCACTTTTCTGCACCAGCCTCGTGTTAGATATTCAAATCACTATACTGAAAATAAAATGCTGGTTTTTTTAAATCTTTGTCTGGTTGGTGCTTTTTCCTAATCATGTCAATCCCAGTCTTTATTTTCTCTCTTGTCTGTTTTCTCCAGGCTCTCCTCGCCATTTTTCCTTTCTTTTCTTGTGGGCCTTCAGCACTTCCTCTTTTACTCTTCTCTCTTACATTAGTCTATTCCTTTTGTCATTTTCCACCTCCTTTTTCTCTCCCTTACACGATCATCTCTTCAGACTCTATGTAAACTGGATCTTCACCTCTCTTCTCCTTCACTTCTTTCCTTTAGTAGCGTCTATCACCCTCAAGTTCTCCCTGTCACAACACTTTATCCTCTCAGCTCTCAGCCTCCTCCTAACTATGTTGCTTTTCTATCAACCTCCTATTTTCTGGTTCCTTTCTGCAATAGCCATCCCTAACTGCTGCATGATGAGTCTAGGACAGCAGGAAAAAAGATTGGAGCAGCTGGTATAGGTTCTTTTCTTTGCTTTGAAGCATCTGCTCTAGTCGCACTCATCCCCCCCTATCCATGAATGACAGGAAGGAGGAGCAGATTAAGGAGCACAGTGTTATTTCTTTGCTCTCTTTTACTCCAGGCTCACCTTCTCCCCTCCTGCTCCTACATACTGACTCAAACTAAACAACGTTCGCAATGGTTCATGTACAGATAATCACAAGCACAAAAAGAACCAAAGTGTAGAGTCTAAAAAACATTCTCCACTAGGAGAACAAAGGACAAAACCACAAGTGTGGAGCAACCTCTGAGATAAGGGCAGGCCTCAGTGAGAGGGGGAGGGGGATGCACTAACGTAACAAAAACACAGTAGCCCCACAAACTGACCCCCACAATTTCAATCATAGAGCAACCAACTACATTTTTTTATTTTCTAAACGCATTTAAAAAGAACAATAAACTTAGCTGGAAAAATCACGCCCACAACCATGATGCCAGGCTCTCAACTGCAAGCCGCTGACACGACGTCAAAATCTCAAGAGGTAAACATCCTGTTGATTTGCTGACTGGCAGGGAAGGGCTGTGGTGGGAAGCAGAGGGCTATTCTCAGGACACTTCCAATAGTGATGGAGCAAGAGCCTCACGAGCCAATAGAAAGCCCTGCCCCCGGCTGTCACTATCAAGCATACCACTGTTCCCCATGCACTGGTTGAGAAGCACTGATTTAGAACAACCACTCAAATTCAAAGAAATAGGGGAAAAAAAGCCACACAGCAGTAGTGCTATATACATTTATAAAAGATTCATCAACCTTAAAATGTAAATTGCAGAAGAAAAATAAATGTGGTTATGGTTTCAATTTAGAAGTATTTACTTATGTAAATTGTAAATAGACCTCGCTTCATGTGGTGCACTGACTATCTCATTAATCGAACCTGCCAGTACTGACTAAATACCACCACTGTGTATACACTTCCACAAACTGTATGGAAATGTTAAACCAAAGAAAAAACAAACTCAGTAGTGTCCATGCCATGTCCTTAATACCCCTTCCTTCAAAAAGGGAGACAAGAAATAAGAGGAAGGTGTCAAAGAAACAAATATCAATTTTATTACAATAGCACTGAGGGGACAGAGAAAGAAGGAACCAACTGACCAACTATGCAACAATAATTCATGACATTTAATACTTTGTTATAAGCTTTTTAGCATATGCATTAGAAAATCTTTCAACGTGGACGTAGATCCAAGATGGCTGCTGCCTATGCTGGCTGAGTGGGCTATGTTTCCTGTGCCAAAACGTAAGGGGAAGCTTCAGGGGATTCCCCCGCCTCACTGTCGCAGACCCCTTCGCTTTTTTCCTCAGTTGGTCCGATGGATTCCTTTTTGCAGCTGCGTTCTGAACACTTGGAGGAAACCGGGAGTAAATGCCTGGCTGTGTCGATGCTGGGACTGGGCAATCCAGCATCTTCCTCAGGTTGTGATTTTACCCCGGATCAACAGCTCCCGCCTGCTATTTCTGCTGATTTTCTGTGCTTGAGCTCGCCGAGGTAGCAGGCCCCATTGCAAGGAAGGCTGTGCCCTCGTTGGGGGGGGGGGGGAGCATGCTGGAAGTGCCTTCAGCGGAGGTGGGTCCTGGGAGACCTTCTGCGGCCGCAGGCATGGAAGAGGGGGCAGCACCTCGAGATTCTCAAGGAAGCAAGTCGGCGGAGCAGGAACCAGGTGCTCTGGTGAATCCTGCTGTGGCCAAGATTGAGCAAGCTGCTATGGCTCCCTTTTCTTTGGTAAAACCGGGTAATATTATTTTGGACTCGATTTGGACAGCCCTTATAAAACTCGGTGAGTGTTTAGTTGCTCAAACAAACACCACTTTATAGCTTATTTGTGTGAATGAAGGGGCGGTGCAGAACTGTATGGATTCTATGGCTAGGACTCACACTCAGATTTCCACTTTGGAAAATAAGGTCTCCCAAGTGGAGGAACGGTGTTCTATGGTTACTAAGGATCTGTCTGGTCAAAGAATAAAGCTTGAGATGTTGGAAAATCAGTTTAGAGCTAAAAATTAGAGACTACTGAACTTTCCCTGTTCCTCCATGATTTCAGCACGAGACATGTTTAACGCTTATTTGGTGGAAGTTCCTGGGTTCCTCTGGAATCCCATCCACCACTTTCTAAAGATTTTTATATCCCTATTGGGAAGAAAGATGGGAAATCTATTGTGAAAGTTTCTCCAGAGTCTGGTCCCCTGGATATATTGAATGTATCGGACCTGTTGGATACTTCGATCTCTGACTCTATTGCTCTAGCTACTCTGGTGATTTCATTGGTATTGATCTTTGATCGAGAATGGCTGCTGAAGATATATTTTAGAAAAAGATCTGTTTTGTTTAAAGGACTGTCCGTCCATATGTTTCCAGATTTGAGCCGGGATACTCAGAAAAGACCTGGGATGACTCAGTTGGGGGTTTATTTTTCCTTAAATTTCCTTGCAAATGTTAGATTAAGTTGAATTCTATTTCCTATATTTTTTATGACCCTTCCAATTTGGCTACCTTTATTAGTTCCCGCCTTGCGGCAGCCCCTAGGAGGAATATTGTTTGATCTGCCTCTCTATAGATATTATATAATTTAGTATTTACGCATAGTCTGCTTTTCCTGTACATTGATATATTTTTCTTTTTATTTTCCTTTGTTCTGTCTTGGATCCCGGTTAGTGTGAGGACTTGTGCGCAATGGGCATATTTATGTTACCTCAATTGCATTTTTTATAATGCAAGATTGGAGGTTTATCTGCTGCATTTCTCTTTACAGTCAAGTTGTTTTTGCTTGATATGTTTATTTGTAAAATTGCATAAATAAAAAAAAAGAAAATCTTTCAACATTCTGACTCCCACTCCCCTTAATTAAACCTGTAAATCCTGTTTTCACATAGCCTGCCAGGCACATGCAGTCCACTTGGGCAAGCACAGACCTGTCCTTGATTACGTTTTCTTTACACATTCATTAAGCTGGCAAATTCTCAAAAGTTTTTTTTTATTATTCATGATGTGGTCTTTCACATTTTATTAACCCATCCCATCTTTCAAACCATCTCTCATCACATGCGTCACCCACCACCTGCATAGGACTTCCTTCATATTATAGTAATTTGTCCTTAAATGGTAATGCTTCTAGAAGCATCAAGAAATCTCTATCAAGCTATATACTGTTTTAAGTGAAATGTATATAAAAGAAATACATTTATAAGCTATTCTAACAGTAAGCAAAACACAGAGAATAAACAATGCTCCTTCGACTACACTTTCTTTTTTTTTTAGCAAGTACACCTCAATTTAGCATGTTCATGTTCAATCTCAATTACAACTTCCTAAATAAGGAATTATTAGCTTCTAAATAAGGAATTATTAGCTTTGAGCACTTAATATAACTAAAATCCTTATAACAATGTATTAAAGCTTATAGGTGGAAAGTTATCTTCTCACAAGAGAAAAATTATTTTTTCAGATGGGCTAGAGACTAGATCTTAACTAGCCAGACATGAAAGCAGCAGTCTTCTAAAGATATATCCAAGCTAGAAATCTCAGAACATGGTTCACAGACTGTAATGCTAGACACCATGTGCTTATTTAACAAAACACAGCCTCTTAACCCTCGCCACCCTCCAGCAGAACAGCAGGATCCCATCCCCTGCTGTCTGCAACAATTCACCATCACTCAACTCTGATGCTGCTTAGTTCTGCAGTTTACAGCTGGATACCTCCAAGCCAGCAGTTCCCGTGCTGATCTCATGAGATCAGAGCTGCCAGCCAGAGCTTTGAACGGATAAACTGCAATCTGCAACGCCACATAAAGGCAGAGCCAAAAGAGAGAAAGTTGCAGGAGTGGCAAGCATGGAATCCTGCTGTTCTAATTGGCAAGGAAGCTGGCACCAATAGATCAGATCACAGTGCCATACTTGCTCCTCCTGCAACAGGATGGGCCCTTTGGTGGTCTTCCTATCCAAGAGAGGTGGTATGCTCCAGGACTGCCACAGACAAACAACTCGGATGAAGGAAGAGTAGAAAGAAGGCATTTAGGTTTTTCGCCTTTCACCGACTTGGCCATTCTGCTCTGTTTGGTTCCTATTCAAGAAGTAACATTTTGGTCAGAAGCATTTCCTGCTCCTGGACATTTGCACTGGAGGGCCACAGTTTGGGCCACTGTCAATGAGACATTCATGATTTGAGTAAGACTGGCACCTGTAAGAAGTTGCACATTTCTAAGGGCTGCATTTCTTGTTTTTGCAGTCAGAACATGCTACCAATAGCAGTTCTTCCTTCTTCAGAGGCTCCTCGCCTAATCCCGCCCCCTTGCTAAGGATTATGGACTGTTTAGTTTGGAGCGTTACATTTCTTAAGCTGAAAACACAAAACATATGATGACAGATGAAAGACCATATAGCCTATCCTGTCAGCCCATCAAAACTAACTACTAAGCTCTATAATCCCTTCTCCCTCAGTGATTGTCTCATGCCTTCCTAAGTTCATATACTGTCCTCGTCTCCATCACCTCCGCTGGTAGGCTATTCCATGCATCCATCATTCTTTCCACAAAGACATATTTCTTTAGACTACTCCAGAGTCTAATCCTTTTATCCTCATCCCCCCTATCCTCCTAGCTCACCTTTCTTCCCAAATTTATATATTTAGATGCTTAAGTCTGCTCCCATATACTGTACGGCATATACCAACTATCATTTTAACAGACACGCTCAGGAGAGACTCAGCTGGTTTATATCCTTTTGAAGGCATGGGCCCTGAAATTGCACACAGTACTCCAATTGAGGAGTTATCAAAAACTTCTAGAGTCACCATCACCAAATTTTTCATGCTAGCTATTATTCTCCCTATGCACCATTATGCATCCTTCTAGCTTTAGCTATCACCTTATTGACTATTTTGGCCACCCTAAGATCATCAGATGTTATCACACCCATATCCCACTCATCCTTGTGCAAAGAATTTCTCTCCCTACACTATACTGTTCTCTTGGGTTTCTGCTGCCCAAATGCAAGGTTCTACTTTTTTAAAGCAATAAACCTTAGCTGCCACACTTTAGACTATTACTCAAACTTATCTCTCCTCCTGTTATTCACATCTTTGATGGTGTCTATTCTTTTGCAGGTTTTGGTATTGTCATGTACTTAACCCATAGAAACTGGGCCCTAAATAAGAAGTAAATCAGGGTCTCTTCCTGCTTTTATCTTATTGCCTGTCTCTGGCCTATGAGGTGGCACCGGCCAATTGGTTCTTCCTAAGATTCCCTGAACTGACTGGACCTCGAAGAAGATGGTCATCGATTGGTTCTTTACACACACACATATATGTTGTTGTTATTAAGTGCCGTCGAGTCGGAGTCGACTCATGGCGACCCTCTGGATAGCTATCCTAAATTGTGTTCGGCCTTCAGTCAGGCGGCTCATTGTTGACAGACTGGTACCCGTAGCTGCTGTTATTGTATCGATCCATCTCATTGCTGGCCTTCCTCTTTTGCGTTGACCTTCTATCTTGCCAAGCATGATGTCTTTCTCTAATGATCTCTCTCTCCGCATGATGTGTCCAAAGTATGAAAGCCGAAGTCTTGTCATCTGAGCTTCTAAAGAAAGCTTAGGTTTGATCTCCTCTAGTACAGACTGGTTTGTTCTTCGGGCAGTCCATGGTATACACAGTATTCGCCGCCAGCACCATAATTCAAAGGCAGCAATTTTCTTCCTGTCTATCTTTTTCACTGTCCAGCTTTCACATCCCATATGATGTTATTGAAAATACCATGGCTTGAACAAGTCGAATCTTTGTATGGAGAGAGACATCTCTGCTCTTGAGAATCTTATCTAGGTCTTTCATAGCCATTCTGCCAAGAGCAATGCGTCGTCTGATTTCTTGACTGCTTGTTGTTTCTTTATTGATAGTTGATCCAAGTAGGTTAAAGTTATTCACGATTGCAATTTCTTCTCCTTCAACGATGAACCTGTTGATTATGCCAGTTGTCATGATCTTTGTCTTCTTTACATTAAGGTGCAGGCCCATTTTGAGACTATGTTCTTTGATTGTGAGAAGCAAATGTTTCAGATCATCTTCACTTTCCGCCAGTAATGTGGTATCAGCAGCATAGCGAAGGTTGTTGATGAGTCTTCCACCAATCTTCACACCTCTCTTGTCTTCATACAATCCTGCTTCTCTGATGATTTGTTCTGCATATAAATTAAACAGGTAGGGGGAAAGTATGCAGCCTTGTCTTACACCTTTGCTTATTTTAAACCATTCTGTTTCTCCTTGTTCCATTCGAACTGTTGCTTCTTGATCAATGTACAGATTGTGCAAGAGAACGATCAGGTGTTCTGGTATACCCATGCTTCTTAATGTGGCCCAGAGTTTCTCATGGTTTACACAGTCAAAGCTTTGCTATAGTTGATAAAGCACAAATAGATATCCTTTTGGTATTCTTTAGTCTTTTCAAGGATCCATCTCACATCCGCAATGATGTCTCTCGTTCCTCGCCCTTTTCTGAACCCTGCTTGCACTTCAGGTAGTTCTTGTTCCAGGTATAATTGTAGTCTCATTTGAATAATCTTCAGTAGAATCTTGCTGGCATGTGGGTTCAGAGCAACTGTGCGATAATTTCCACAGTCAGTTGGATCACCTTTCTTTAGTATTGGTATAAACACAGATCTTTTCCAGTCAGTTGGCCATGATGCTGTCTTCCATATTTCTTGGCAGAGCCTTGTAAGTATGGTAACAGCTGCATCAGATTGCTGTAATACTTCTATGGGAATGCAATCAATGCCTGGTGCTATATATACACACACACACATTCTCTGGAACTTCCAGCATTCTCTCTCCTCAGACAGGTCTCTCGTGGGGAGCACCAAATGCCTTTTTCTCTGCTTATTCCAGGACTCTGCCTCCTGCCTGATGTCTGGTATCCATGCCACTCCACTCCACTCTGCTAGAAACACCTGTACTTCAAAGCCCTGGCTTCTCCCATTTCCGAAGGGCTCAATCTGAAGGCAAAAAGGAGCCGTCATGACATAAAGATGCATGTTCATGTTCCCTGGTATTCCCCTGTAGTAGTCCCAGTCATGACATTACCTAGGAAACCACCATGGAGTCAAGAGAAGCTCTGTTTCTGTACTCTCCCCCTCTAGAATTAATATTGTTTTCTCTTTCCAGGAGCAAAATGTACCCTTTGTCTGAAGCCATAATGAAGGCCATGTGGGAGAACATTCAAGACAGCCTCATCAAGCTGTCCATGTCACTCGCAGCGGTCAGGTTTGATTTCATAGTCCAGAAAGACGGTGGTGGTCTTCATACTTATATTGACTATAGGGGTCTAAATAAAATCCCCTTCCCTTAATCTCAGAATTGTTTGATCAGGTGAAAGGTATCCAGATCTATACAAAATCAGTCCTGGAATAGATCACTTGAGTTGGTACGTCAGGCTCCATCTCTGGTCCTATTCAAATCCAGACTAAAAACTTCTCTTTGAGGCTTCTTTTGCATCCTGACTTCCTTATTCTCCTGTCTATATCCATGTATATGTTAGTCATTTCCCTTAAAAATTATCTAGTCCCCTGTTTGTTCCATCCATGGGCATAGGTTTGGAGTGGGCATAGGGGAAGGCACCCTTCCAAATGTTGCAGGCATTAATGCTGAATTGATCCTCCTCCTCCTTCCACTGCCAATCTGACTTCCTTACCCCTTGCCCGCCCCCTCCAAAAAATAAGCAAGCAAACTACACTTCTGAAACTGTCCTAATAGTGACTCTACTCTGTTTATAACCTTTCAGCGACATCAAAGAATGCCAAAATGTTTCCTTTGTGAAGCCCTTTTGACACTTAAAGCTTCCTATATTCATACCTCTAACACACTGCCTGTAAATCTCACTCTTTGCAGCAGTCCAGCCTTGGCATCTCTGCTTCTACGAGAGGTAATACAGAGTAAAAATGACTTGCCCAGCATTCCTAATCCTCAGCCCACTGTTCTAACTACTAGGCCATGTCACCTGAAGCATGTGTTTACACAGTCCAGCACTAAGAACAAGAACCTGTAGTTTTTCTCGAGCGATTTCAGAAGATGTCAAGTAGTAGCCTGGGGTAAAGGCCAAGAGCAAAGATCTGGGGGTGGGTAGGGTGAATGTGGATGGGAGGGATGAATAAAAATTTTAAAAAAATTGGGGTCTGTGGTAGAGACCCTCACATGTACTGTATGCTTGCTTAGGGCCCAATATAGGATTAATCCAGCCCTGCTAGCAACCTGCTCTTAAATAAAAAGGGTCGCTTATTGCACAGTCTAGATTAGAAAAAATCAAGTCATACAAAAAAAAATCTTAATCTGCTAGTGGGTGTTTTTCTATTTAAAACTTTAAAATTAGCTTTAATTTATTTTCTCTTATAATTTGGATATAGAAAATAAAAAAGATCTAAGCAGACTAGAAAAAGATGGACTAACAGTGACTGAAAGAAGCGCCTGTTCCCTAATCCATGAGAAGTGATAATCTGTGCTTCCCGGGTGGTAGAGCTCTAATTGCACCTTAAAAGCGCACTAAATTTCCTATTGGTTCCACGATAAAAGGTCACATGCTCCATGAGAAGTTCTACTGTGACGAGTGCCAAAAGAGAGTCAGAGTACTAGGAACTGGCCCCAAAATGACTAAGAAATGGGGGCTGAGGGTACCATTTATTTCAAATTCATTTTCTCCACAGACCATTGCAGAGTTTTGTCCATTCCATTCGTGATGGGCACTTGAGGCTGGCTAATGAGATAGCTGCAATAAGACAATTTTATAAAGTATACATGCCGCTTTTGGATTTTGACTCCTTGATCTCCTTTGTGTTTGCTTACCATTCCCCCCTAGCTGTATCTCATGTCTACAGCTACTGTGCTGTCTGTCTTGACTAGACTGTAAGCTCTGATGAGCAGGGACCGTCTTTTACATGTGTCTGTGCAGCGCTGTGTACGTCTTGTAGCGCTATACAAATGTTCAGCAGTAGTAGCAATAGGTACGTGGTTGTACGTAACTTTAGAGTAGGCGTGTTCAGGGGAGTTGTTGGGGTGGACTGCGCACACAGTTGCGATTTATATGTGTTCTTATTTCTGCCGGAGCTGTGCTAATGTTTTATGAAGACAGATAGGCTAAAAACAGGTGCTTATATGGCCTTCACACAAAAGCAACTAGTTATAAAATTACCCTCCAAAAGTGAATTAAGTACCTAATTAAGCACTGCAACAAAGATAGGGAGGGTTGCCAAAAAGTAAAATGCAGTATCATGGCAAAGAACATAACTGAAGCGTATAAATTCAAAAGGGAATAATTCTTGAAGCAGAAATGTCTCTTCAGAACGATAGCCCACGTTCCGAAATAGCTAAGAGCGCACACTCCAGCCTGAATTGCTGCTGCTACTTCAAAAGCCTCAATGGCAGGTGGCACTGCCATTAATCATCTACTATGACAAGCTGCTCATTGCTATCATAGCTTCGGACAATTTGAGCTCCAATCAAGAAAATGAGCTTGCACACATGCCAACAGTTAAAGGATTTTAAATTAAAAAATGACTTTATACACAAAACTCAGAACTGCCTCACATTACATGGCAAAACCCATCATTATATTCAGCTACTAACACAGCTTTACGATTGTAATAGCGGCTTTCCAAAACTGCAATACAACGCATAACCCAAAGAATTTCAGTGCTGGGCACAGACTTCTAGTCAAAACAAGAAACAGCAAGTGTGACAGAGATGCTACAAACAAAACTGATTTTTATCAAAAGTTTTCTTCTTCCATGTGGTATCCATGGGGAAAAACCCTTTTAATAACTATCGAACCAATGCAGAATGACTTAACGTGCCTTTTGTGCACCTATAACGCAACTT
The DNA here is from genome assembly GCA_033557465.1 of Ichthyophis bannanicus. Taxonomy (NCBI): domain Eukaryota; kingdom Metazoa; phylum Chordata; class Amphibia; order Gymnophiona; family Ichthyophiidae; genus Ichthyophis; species Ichthyophis bannanicus. Next base: position 1,134,217,751 of record CM066033.1, read on the forward strand.
ATACACACAAGTTCCACCACACCAAATGTAAAAAAGAGATTGATGCATGCATAAACAGAAAAGGAAAAGTATGCACACACAGTAACGCCAAGCGTATTTAATAATACGCAGATGAGCTGCATGTATTAAAATGGCGAGATGCAGGGAAACACGTAGAGGATTACGTAACCAGCAGGAGTGCCAATTTCTCTACACCACATAAACCTGGTCTGAGGTAGCTTAAATGTCTTTGGCGTGTATGGAAAGACTGTTTCAGGGTATGTACAGTCAAACCTCGGTTTTCATGATTAATCCGTTCCAAAAAGTCTGACTAAAACCGAAACGGACTAAAACCGAAGCAAGATTTCCCATAGGAAATAATGTAAATTCAATTAATCCGTTCCAGACACCCAAAAATATTGACATAAAGTACATTTTATAGAGAATAACTATATTTTTACATACAGAAAACAATGAGAAATACATATAAATGACTAATGAAATGGATAAATGAACATTTAACATCACATTTAACTTTATTGAAGACTCTTGTTGAGGGGAGAGGGAGGAGGAGAGGTTATTGTTTGGAAGGGGAATCCCCCTCCATAAGGACCTCAGGTATCAAGGCCCTATCCGGGGTTACTTCCCTTCTTTGTCTTTTACTGGCACTAGGACCAGCTTGAGAGTCACTGGACCCCTGTCGCACAAAAAATCTGTCCAGAGAGGTCTGTTTCTGGCGTCTCTTTAAGATTTGCCTAAAATGGAACAAGGCATTGTCATTGAACATGTTGCAGACACGGCTTGCAACAGCTTTGTTAGGGTGAAATTTCTCCACAAAACTTTGCAATTCACTCCACTTTGCACACATGTCCTTAATCACTGAAGAAGGCACCTTCTCTTCTCTCTCTTCTTCCTCCTCCTCTGAAGCAATTTCCTCAGCTACCATCTGTTGCTGTTCCACTTGAAGGTCTTGCAGCTCTTCAGTGGTTAGCTCTTCCCTGTGGTCCTCCACCAACTCTTCCACATCCTGGCCACTCACATCCAACCCCATGGACTGCGCCAAAGACACAATAGATTGCACAACAGGCGTAGGGTCATCAGGGTGAGCCTCAAACCCTTCTTCAAAATTCTTCTCGAGGACACATTCTGGCCACAATTTTCTCCAAGCACAGTTCAACGTCCTGGAAGTTACCCCCTGCCAAGCCTTATCTATAAGGCTTATGCAATTGAGGATATTGAAGTGATCCCTCCAGAACTCTCTTAGGGTCAATTCAGTGTCCGAGGTCACTTCAAAGCACCTTTGAAACAGTGCTTTGGTGTAGAGTTTTTTGAAGTTTGAAATGACCTGCTGATCCATGGGCTGGATGAGAGGAGTGGTATTAGGGGGCAGGAACTTCACTGTGATGAAACTAAACTCCTCCAACAATTGGTCTTCCAAGCCTGGAGGATGAGCAGGAGCATTGTCCATTAGCAGGAGGCACTTGAGTGGCAATTGATTTTCCAGGAGGTATTTCTTCACACTCGGGCCAAACACTTCATTGACCCACTCAATGAAAATTAGCCTCGTGACCCATGCCTTACTGTTAGCCCTCCACATGACACACAATTTACTCTTGATAACATTGTTTCTCTTGAACACTCGGGGATTTTCAGAGTGATACACCAGTAAAGGCTTCACTTTGAAATCCCCACTAGCATTACCACACAACAAAAGAGTTAGCCTATCCTTCATAGGCTTGTGTCCTGGCAGTGCCTTTTCCTCCTGCATGATGTAGGTCCTCTTTGGCATTTTCTTCCAAAAGAGGCCTGTTTCATCACAATTGAAGACTTGTTGGGGGAGGAATCCTTCAGCCTCTACGTACTCCTTGAATTCATCAACAAATTCTGCGGCCCCAAGTTTGTCCGAACTTGCAGCCTCGCCATGCCTTACCACACTGTGTATGCCAGTTCGCTTCTTAAATTTCTCAAACCAGCCTCTGCTGGCCATAAATTCAGTAACATCAGCACTCGTTCCAGGCATTTTCTTTGCAAGATCTGCATGCAACAGCCTTGCCTTTTCACAAATTATCGCCTCTGAAACACTATCTCCCGCTAACTGTTTTTCGTTGATCCACACCAACAACAACTTCTCGACATCTTCGATTGTTTGCGATCTCTGTTTCGTTAGCGCATTCACTCCTTTCGCAACATCAGCTTCCTTAATTTCGTTTTTCTTCAGCAGCATGGAACTGATCGTTGATGCAGACTTCCTGTACATCCTGGCGAGATCGGCCACGCGTACGCCACTTTCATACTTTGCTATGACTTCTTTCTTGAATTCTATCGTGTTTCTCACCTTCTTTATCAAAGGGTTGGCATTCGGAACTTTCTTTGGCCCCATGGTGGCTTATTTAGCAGTCACACTCAATGAATGCGGGGTGATGCTCACTCAACGAGAAACAAAGGCAGACTGAATCACAAACGCACTTTGTATGGGCGCTGGATTCCGGGAAATGAGTGGCCGAGTCACGCAAGCAGGCGGACGAGTTTGATACAGACCATTTTCAGATCACTGCTCCCCTCAAAGTCTGTGTCAAGGCACAATGAGAACTTTTAGCAATTTGCAATCAGGAAGAGAGTCAATCCCACTTCTGGCCACAAGATGGTGCTGCAGAGGTATTTTTGGCAGACAAATTCTTTAAACTCCTGTGAAGGGAGAAAGGTTAACAGCACAGTCAAGATTCTTCAGCAAAAAAACATCCTCAAATTTTTAAAGACAACAGAAAAAAAAAAGAAGGATCAACAAAAAAAAAAGGCACCAGCCATAGCCACCGGAAACACCACTCTCCCGCTCAGCATGCGTTCCAGAGCCATGTGGCAATGGCTGCAGCAGCACGAGCTCCCGAAGTCTGAGCCAGTAGAACAGCTCCTGTCACTTCTCTCAGCAAACACACAGATACAGTACCTTAGGACACCAATGTGATCGCTGACTCCGTCTCAACAGCATACCCCGCAAGAGAAAGCCACATTCATTCAACATCTCCTGCTACCTCCGAGCCTGAGGGGGCGCTCCAGAGAACAGGCAGGCGGTGGAGAGATCGGGGCCTTCCTCTCTGCAATCCTTCCATTGTACCACACCATGTCTGGCTCGAGGATGTTGCTCACCTGGGCAGGCACACGCAACAGCTGGGTTTGAAGTCTGCCCCTCCAGATCTTCACGCACACGCGATCGGTGAGTCCGGGGGGGGGGGGGTAATGCTGCCGGGACTGGGCAGGCAGTGTACAGTACTCTGCAGGCACACGCGATCGGTGAATCGGGGGGGGGGGGGGAGGCTGTACGAAAACCGAGGCTATCGACGAAAACCGAGACAACATCTGAGTGGGGAAAAGACGTCGAAAACCGAAACCGACGAAAACCGGGGCAACCGATAACCGAGGTTTGACTGTACTTGTGAACAGCTAACTTCGATGTGAAATTTTTCTATGTATATCTTTTCAGTATATTATGAGGTAAGTGCCAAAAGAACCTGCACGTCCTGTGCGTATAACGTGAACATTTGACATTTATGCGCATGCTTATACAGCCACTTGTAGCGCGCCTCTTGTTTGTGCATGTGTTGGCTCCCCTTCTTTCAACTTTATGCTGATTCGTGCACAGCTCATTTGCATACACTCCCTTTGCTGCACACCAGCGCTGAAGTCTCGGGCTATCAGCGTGCTATGAAAACGCATACACAACTAATAGCACGCAACTTCAGTGCTGGTTTTCTGCATCGGCCTGTATGGAACTTTCTAATAACTGTGTTCCAGCACGATTAAGGCTTAAGTATATACTGGGGATGTCCCTAGGGCAATATGGCAAGGACGTACGTGCAGTGCAGGAGAATCAAGTCAGACTTCCAGTTCCACAAAGCTAGGGAGAAATGAAGACATCATGGAGGCGACAGCCATTCACAGTCTGAATCCCCCATGCTGGATTACAGAGGTAAGTGTATGGGTGGGGAAAGATGTACTGTATTTAAGAGTAGTTAGACAAAAGGATAATCAAAAAAAGACTAAAATAATAAATTCTTGGACTAGCTTTGCAAGGTTGAAATCTTCCTCTTCTTCAAAAGCTAGTCCAAGAATATATTAGATTAGTCCAATAAAAAGTATCACCTTATTTTCCTTTTTTTGTTTCTCCTTTTATCTAACTACTATTAAACTGGACTTACACAGCTATCACACTATTTTATCTCTACATAAAAGAGGATATCATCTATTAAACAGGTTTTTCTTCCAGTCCCGCACCAACATAAAGGAAACAGAAGCAAAAGAAAAAACAAGAAATGTCCGCAGATAGTAGAGATATAGAGAAAGAGGAGCATTCCTGATCAAAAGCATAAACTTAAATGACTTTTACGCTTCAAAAAAAGACACAGAGCAAGGGTAACCTGCATGGAGTAGCAGTTGCAGAGTGGGGCTATCATGCATGGAGCGGCAGTTATAGTCCAAAGTAAAAGCACCTTACTGGGCAAACTTGAAAGGCTGTCCTAGTATTTATCTGCTGTTATTTACAATAGGTCCGATTCTTTCCCGGATGTAGATCTCCTTTGTACATCTGGACTGAGCCGGACGTACAAAGGAGATCGCGATTCAGATTCTGCGGGGCATGTCTAGCCCTGCGGGATCAGAATTGTGAACGGCACTGCATGTGCAGGCCGGGACTGAGATTCAATCCTGGCCTGCACGTACAGCAAAGCCCGGCTGCTGCACAGAAAGTTAATTACCCACAGCCCAACCCCCGACCCGGCCTCCTAAGGCCAGGGTCGGGCTGCGGAGAATTAACTTTTGTCGTCCCCCCCAGCCCCATCTGTGCCCTGGAGGTGCCGAAAAGACACGTCCAAGAAAGTTATTCCATCCAAGGGGTGGAATAACTTTCACAGACATTTCGCCGGCCCTGGACGTACAGGGCCGGTGATCGCCCAGTGCCCCCCGGGCCGCCTCTTTCCCGCCATCGACTAACTTCCCCGGACAACCGGCAGGGAAGTTAGTTGGGGCACAGCTGCTGCCATGAATAGTGCCTCGGAATAACCCCCTATGTTACTTTTTCACCACCTCCAAGACTTCTGATAAACGATTCCTCCCTTGAAATTAAAAAAGAAATAAAATATCTTGGCATTCTATTGGACCAGAACTTCAATATGTCAAAACATATCAGCATGATAACAAGAACAATATCTAACAAAATACATACGATACGAAACTTAAGATCCCTACTGTCTTCAGAGGACTTCCGCACGATAACCCAAGCATTTATTGGCCCACATTTCAACTTCAGCAATATTATCCTTCAAGGACTCCCTAAACAAGCCCTAAAACCATTACAGATGGCGCAGAACACTGTAGCCCGTATTATGACAGTTCCAAGAACCGAGCACATAACTCCAATCTTGTACCACTTACACTAGGTACCTGTTTTGCAGAGAATCAAATTCAAGGCAATACTAATGTTTAAAACAATAAATAACATTGCCCCAGCATACTTCACCTCACTAATCCAGATACAACAGAAAACAGGAAATAAAAGAAAAATATGAAGAACCTTCTTTCCACACCAGCATCATCAAGAAATGCAAACCAATCGACAACAAACAGGGCTTTTTCTTTATACTCCCCCATTCTGTGAAACTCTTGTCCAAACGATCTATGTAAAATAAAGGACCTATCCACATTCAGAAAGAAACGCAAAACCCTTATTCACCAAATCCTACCAGCACTTAATGAACAAAATGGACTTGATCTAATGGACTCTCGACCATACTTACAACCCCTCCCTCACAAAGACACCTTGATACAAAATAACTCACTATACATTAATCTCTATAACAATACTCCAGACCTGTAAATAGTTCTCCGCCTATTTCATCCTCAAGGCCAAGTATGTTTAGTTTAAGTTGATTGTTTACTGTATTAATTATTCTGTTCATGTTTATTGCAACTGTTCACTGTAAACTGCCCAGAGCAGTACTCACTCTTTCTATATAAACCACTTTGATTAGGTGATAAAGCGGTATAAAAGACAAATAGATAAAATAATTAATTAATTAAATATGTGCATTAGAAAAATCTTTGCTTTGTTTTTTTTGACAGATTCTTAAATTTTCAGATTTTTTTTCACCTTGTTTCATACATTTGTTTCAATAAAAAATGAATGCACATTAATGTGTAAGTTAATGTGGGTTAATTTAGCGCAACTATAAAAATGTAATGCACATTAACTAACTGAATGCACAACCCTAAGAGATACGAGACGCATGGCCCTCCCATTCTGCCCACTGATGTCTACCACAGTGCTGCCATATATCTTACTGGATTTGCATTTTTTTCTACTTTTGTTCTACCTTACCACTAAAGCCCTTTTCTATCTAAGGCATACTTGAATTCTGCCACTCTTTGGGCTTCTATCACTTCTGTCTACTACCCTTCCCAGCGGAAAATATCATCCAACATTGTTTGTGAGCTACACTCCCTTCCACTTAGTATGAGAATACACCTAATGTATGTGGAATGTAACTTGCCTCGAGCTACTACTGAAGAAGGCATCAGCGTTTCTCGCTTTCCTTTCTTCTGCTTGAGCTTTTCATTCCATGGAAATGGCTACCATCTGGCACTTTAGTGAAGCCTCCTAGACATGTGAATGATCGCACTAAACTTCTCCCTAGAGAATACATCTTTAGCTATGGTACTGACAACTTACACATCACCCCCCCCCCCTCAATTTCTCTTTAGAAGGACCATCTGAGGCCTAACGTCACCATATCTCCAAGTAGCACAGTAACATGTCCCACAGATTTCAAGTAGCTCCAAAACCCAAGGTCCTCTTCTTCCCCCCCCCCCCAAACAGCTTTGAAGGAAGCTCTAAGCTTCTAAGTTTCTTTCTTACCCTTGTCCCATTCAAAGTAGTTGAAGGATCTTCAAGGCATGAAAGATCCTACTAACCCACAGTACCGAAAAGAGTGAATCCTGTGGTAAATTGTTTTGGCACTGCGGCAACTGATAATATCATGCATTCCTGGTCACAGCAGCAGTCCTTCTAGGTACTTAGGAGGGAACTATCAGGGCAATAGAGACCAGGGATTGCTCCTATCCTTCATTAGCCCTCAGAGAGAGCTGGGAAGGGGTTCAAGGGGTTTATCCTTATTTTAACAATGGATCAAGGGGTGGAGGGAGGCTAGAGCAGCCTTTTTCAAAGGGATTGAGAAAGATGGGGTGCAGGAACATATTTAGTTTAAAAACAGATGGACATGGGCAAGAAGGATGAAGCCGGGTTCAAAGGGACCAGTAGATGCTAAGGTAATTTAAGCAGTCAGCAACCCCTTTAAACTGCTCCCTTGGATCACTGGTCTATATGATAGCTCAGTGATAATCCTGGGAACCTTACCTCTGGAGGTGTTTACTTTCCTGGAATAACACAGTTTGTGAAGTTGAACACATGCTGCCTAGCGTAGTTACTCACCTGTAACAGGTGTTCTCCAGGAGCAGCAGGAATCAGTCCTCACATATGGGTGACGTCGGCGCCGACGGAGCCCTCGCGGAGCAATTTTCCCCAGCTTTCAAAGAAAGCCTTTGGGAATTGCAGCGCGCATGCGCGGTCCCCTTCCCGCCCAAAGATGCCATCTTGGCCAGTCAGATGACATAGCGAAAAGACAGCAAATAATTTGCAAAAACTAAATCGTATGACTGCAACTCCACAGGGAGGAGGGAGGGTTGTGAGGACTGATTCCTGCTGCTCCTGGAGAACACCTGTTACAGGTGAGTAACTACGCTTTCTCCAGGACCAAGCAGGAAGTCAGTCCTCACATATGGGACTCCCAAGCTTAAGGCTACCGGAGACCCTAAGCACAAAAATGAGCTCCCTCTAGCTCAGCAGCACAGAAGGAAGGAATCTTCTCTGACTAATCTCCAACCGGTAGCCCAACATCCGGGATGGAGGGTAGGAGTTGCTTAAACCTCGAAGAGATTACGGAGGACTGCCTGTCCGAAAGCACTGTCCCTGCGGGACTCCCTCTCGAGGCAGCAATGGGTTGCAAAAGTCTTGCTCGAAGGCCAAGTAGAGGCCCGGCAGATGTCTGCCAATGGAACAGAGCGGAGGTAAGCCACTGACGCAGCCTTCGCCCTAACCTGATGAGCGGTGACTCGACTTTCCAACGAGAGGCCTGCCGCCCCATAAGTCCAAGCGATACAGTCAGCTACCCAGATGGACAGAGTACGCTTGGAGACAGGGAGCCCCAATTTATTGGGGTCGTAAGACAGGAAGAGCTGAACAGTCTTACGGTGCTCCCGCGTACGATCAAGGTAGAAGTTCAGCGCCCTTCTACAGTCCAGGGTATGCAAGACCATTTCAGCTCGGCTGGAGTGTGGCCTGGGAAAGAAGGTCGGAAGCACCACCTCCTGATTGATGTGAAAAGGGGAGACCACTTTTGGAAGAAACTTAGGGTGAGTCCGCAGGACTACCCTGTTCTTGTAGAACCTAGTGTACGGGGGATCAGACACTAGGGCCTGCAGTTCACTAACGCGTCTAGCGGAAGTGAGGGCTACGAGGAATAAGGTTTTCCAAGAGAGAAAACGGAGAGGACAGGTAGCCATGGGTTCAAAAGGCGGACAGGTGATCCGCTGTAAAACCACGTTAAGGTCCCAGTCGGGGGCTGGGGGGCGCAAAGGTGGTTTAAGGAGAAGGAGACCTCGGGAGAACCGTGCCACGAGAGGGTGGCCGGAAAGAGGCCTGCCTTCCACCGGCACATGATGTGCAGAAATAGCACTGAGGTGAACCTTGACCGAGTTGGACTTTAGTCCAAGATTGGAGAGGGAAAGCAAGTACTGCAAGACCACCGACACCGAGCAGGAGAAGGGGTCTTGAGACTGCTGAGTACACCAGGTGGAGAAGCGACGCCATTTAAGGGCGTAGGATTTCCAGGTAGAGGGTCGCCTGGAAGCTAGTACGACCTCTTCCACCTCCGGAGGCAGCAGGAGGGGAGCAAGGACTACCCTTTCAGCAGCCAGGCCATCAGATGAAGAGATCTGAGGTTGGGGTGTAGGAGAGACCCCTGATCCTGGGTCAGGAGATCGGGTTGAAAACCCAGAGGCAACGGAGTATCTACCGCCAGTTGCATCAGAAGCGGGAACCACGGTTGCCTGGGCCACCGGGGAGCTACCAGGATCATCGAAGCCTTGTCCTGGAGAACCTTGAAAAGCGTTCGAGACACCAGCGGCATGGGAGGAAAGGCATACAGAAGGCCCGTGGACCATGAGAGCAGAAAAGCATCCGCCGCTACTCGGAGTGGATGCGGTTCCCAAGAGCAGAACCGAGGAAGTTGCCTGTTCAGAGGACTGGCAAAGAGATCCATCGTGGGGAGGCCCCACTGGAGAAAGATCCTTTGAACCACCAACGGGTCCAATCTCCACTCGTGTGGTTGGAGGATTCTGCTCAGTTTGTCTGCCAGGTAGTTTTCTTGACCTGGGAGATAGACAGCTTTGAGGAGAATTCCTCGGCTGACGGCTCAAGCGCAGAGCTTTTGTGCTTCCCGACAGAGAAGGAAGGAGCCCGTGCCCCCCTGTTTGTTCACGTAGAACATGGCCACTTGATTGTCCGTCTGGACGAGGACGGACTGGCGAGTGGTAAGGTGGGAGAAGGCCCGGAGAGCCAGGCGGATCGCTCTGAGCTCCAGGAAGTTGATCTGCTGGGCAGATTCCCACGGGGTCCAGAGACCCTGAGTACAGGACCCTTGGCAATGTGCTCCCCAACCCAGGAGAGAAGCGTCGGTCGTCAGTACCTGAACAGGCGGAGGAGACTGAAAAGGCATTCCGAGCACTAGGTTGGGCAGATGAAGCCACCACCGTAGAGACGAGACCAGCGGGCTGGAGATTCGTACTGAGTCCGCTAGTCTCCCCGAGGCCTGACGCCATTGTGAGCAAAGGCACCATTGAGCAGGCCGCATATTCAGGCGGGCATTGGGGGTCACATGGACCGTGGAAGCCATATGGCCGAGCAGTTTCAGAAAGTGCCGGGCCGAGACCCGGGAATGGCTGCGGAAGCGGCTGGCTAGAGCCATGAGCCGTTGTGCCCTGTCGAGCGGCAGAAAGGCACGTGCTTGAAGCGTGTTTAGTCGGGCGCCGATGAACTCAAGATCCTGAGAGGGGAGCAAAGTGGACTTTGCGAAGTTTATGACAAAGCCCAGGTACTGGAGCAGAGCCACAGTACGTTGCGTGGCGTGAGTGGCCTCCGTGGAGGACGAAGCTCTGATGAGCCAGTCGTCTAGGTAAGGGAAGACAAAGAGGCCTTGAAGCCGGAGATAAGCCGCCACCACTGCGAGACATTTTGTGAAGACTCGTGGTGCGGAGGATAGGCCAAAGGGCAGTACTCTGTACTGGTAATGATTGCCTGCCACCACAAACCTTAGGTATTGTCGGTGGCTTGGGTGGATGAGGATGTGAGTATAGGCATCCTTTAGATCCAAGGAGCATAGCCAATCTCCCTGCTGGAGGTAGGGCAGCAGGATTCCAAGGGTAAGCATCTTGAACTTTTCCCTTTCCAGGAACTTGTTGAGGTTCCACAAGTCCAGGATGGGTCTGAGGCCTCCAGTACGCTTTGGTATCAGGAAGTACCTGGAATAGAAGCCTTGACTTCTCAGGTGGTGGGGGACCGGCTCCACCGCCTGTTCCTGAAGAAGACTTGCCAACTCTTGAAGGAGTAAGTCCCGGTGAAGAGGGGGTCGCAGAGGCTCCCCTGCAAAGTGGACCAGCCGGCCTCCCATGCTGAGAGACACCAGCGGAGGGGGAGAGGCTATGCTGAAAGAGTCAAAAAACCCCCACCCTGCGGAGCAGGGGCCGGTGGCGCAGGCTTGGGGGCTTGCTGCCTACGGGACCCGTTACCCCGTCCCTTGGCCTGCTGACCCTGTTGGGGAGCTGCTGAGGCCTGATAATGAGGGTAGTGTTTATAGGCAGCCGCCTTCCTTGGGTAAAAGGACTTTTTCCCCGAGCCCTTCTTCTTCTGGGAAGGGGCAGAGGTTTTCCTGGAGAGCCGAGTCCTGGTGAGAGTCTCAGTCTCGAGTTGTGCAGCCTTCTCGTCCATAGGTTTGCCAAAGAGGTTTTCACCTCTGCAGGGGACATCGACCAACTTGTCCTGCACCCAGGGCTCGAGGTCGGAGGACTGAAGCCAAGCCTGTTGGCGGGCCCCGATGCCGGCTGCGGCTACCCGAGCCGATGCCTCAAAGCCATCGTAGGCTGCTCTAGAGATAAACTTTGAGCACTCCCGAATACCGGTGGACAGGGCTAGGAACCTCCGCAAAGGTTCCTCGGAGAGACCAGCAGAGAATCCGGCTATTTCTTTAGCCAGGTCCCTGAGATACATGCCCATGTAGAGCTGGTAAGTCTGGACCCGACAAGCAAGCATAGAGCCCTGGAAACACTTCTTACCGATGCCATCCAGGCTGCGGGCTTCCCTGCCGGGAGGCACCGAGGAGTGCATCTTCTGGCTCTTGAGCCTATGCATGGCCGATTCCACCACCATGGAATGGTGCGGCAGCTGTGCTTTTTGGAAGCCAGGGCTCTTGCGGACTCGATATATGGCATCGACCCGCTTGCTTAATACCGGCGACGACGCCGGGCTCTCCCACATGCGGAAGAGAAGTCGTTCCAGCATCGTAGGAACCGGTACAGTAAAATGCTCCTTTGCAGGAGAGTCATACTGGAGGGCATCGAGCTCTTCGGCTCGAGGCTCCTCCTTGGGATCCGCAGGGAAGGCCAAGGCCTTGGCCATATCCCTCAAGAAGTCCGAGAACCGTGCATCCTCCGGGGGGGACTGTCTCCGAGGTTCGGACTCGGGGGAGTCCGAAGGGATACACCGAGTCCGAAAAGAATCAGGTGACTCTTCCACCTCGGATTCCCAGGCGGACTCCTCGGAGGAGGAGTCGAGCGGCTCAGGCCGGGCGGGCACAGACGCCGTCCGCCCCGACGCCGAGGGAGTCGGCGTAGACGACTGCGGCCCCGAACGGGAGGCCGAAGGGGACCTCGACCGAGGATCGACTCGAGCCCGCATGGACTCGAGGATCGGCTCGGTCTCCGGGGTCGACTTAGACGTCGACGTCCCGGCGGTCAGGGCAGAAGCGCCAGCGAGGCCAGCGATCAATGCCCGCTGCTGGTCCATGAAGGCAGCCAGGCTGCTCTCCAAGGCCGTCAACCTGAGTCCGAACTCAGGAGACCCAGCAGCCCCCGACTCGGGCCCCGACGGCGTCGGGCCCGACGTCGGACCCCTCGGAGGTGAGTCCACGAGGACAACAGTACTTACGTGAGCAGACGAGTCCATCTCCAGACGAGGCTGTTTGGACGGCCGCTCCAGCTCCAAAGACCCGGGACGGCTATCGGGGCTATGCAACCTGGCCCTCGCAGAGCCAGGAGCGTCCACCGACGACGCCCTCGCGGGTTTCTTCCTCCGATGATGCTCCCGGGAAGGAGACCCCCTCTCGGAGGAGCTCCGACGGTGTTCAGAGCTAGATTCCCTGGACACCGACGCCTCCGACGAGGTCCGGGTACGGCTGGGGTCAGAGAAGATTCTCTCCCTCTGATGCTTCCGACTCCGCAAGGATTTGGCGGACATCTTGCCACAGGCTCCACAGATCATTTCTTCATGATCCGGGCCCAGGCAACGGAGGCAGCAATCATGTGTGTCAGTAAGAGACATAAGTTTCTTACACTTAACACACTTTTTAAAACCACTGGCGGCCATCGGGGGAAAAAGGGCCCCTGCGAGGTCGAACGTTCGTGCCGCCAGGGAAAAGTGAAAAAGGCGCGAATTTGTCACTAAGGACAGAAAAAACCGAAAAGAAGGGGAGGCCTCGCAACCGGCGTCGCGAGGCCGGACGGAAAAGGGACCGGCGTCGAACCGAAGAAAATAATAAAATAAAGAAAATCAACTTTTCAGCGGTGACTAGTAGACAACGTCTGTAGGGCTCCGCGGAAAAAAGAAGACTGGCCAAGATGGCACCTTTGGGCGGGTAGGGGACCGCGCATGCGCGCTGCAATTCCCAAAGGCTTTCTTTGAAAGCTGGGGAAAATTGCTCTGCGAGGGCTCCGTCGGCGCCGATGTCACCCATATGTGAGGACTGACTTCCTGCTTGGTCCTGGAGAACATCTCATTTGCTTAATAAGTCACTTTACATGCATTTGCATGCCTCACAGCTCATGATTTAATAGACACTGGGTTCTTATTTCTTTTTGTGTTACGCTGTTTTATCAACACCACACATTATTGCCATAATGCAGATGTACATAGGCCTATAACAACCTGGGCTCTTTCAAATCAGAAAGCTCTTTATATTGTCACAGACCACTCCTCTTACGTCATTTTTCTGGGTCAGAAACTCAGCAAGGCCTTCAAATTTCATATATAAGGCAAGACACTTTTGTATTATTTACATTTTATCTAGAAACTTAGATGCTTCACCATAAGTAACTTTCACAGCTAACATACAACCTTTTCCATAACTTTATCAAAAGGGTAATTCCAAACAGGCAACAGAGTGGCATACCGAGGGGAGGGGAGGCATGGCCCCTGTGCTGGCCTGAGTTGGAATGCTAGAGACCCAGGAGTGAAAAGGAGTGAGCCACATAAGCTCTGCAGGCCCATCCCACCTCCTTTCCCCTTGCTGTCACCCCTTCAACTATAACTCACCTCAAATAATTAAGGGAAGGCTCAAAATCAAATATCATAAAATAAATAGGCTAGTAGGGAGATTTATTTATTTATTTATTTGTGCTTATTTACCGCTTTTAGTGAATCAAAGCGGTTTACAAAAAGCTTCAAAACATGAGCGTTACATTCAACCATTTAACAGGAGTGTAAAGGGATAGGGTAATTCTAACTGGAATCTGAAAACAATTCAGATGAAACTATGTACAGAGAATTAAATCTATAAATCATTGGTTCAGGGCTTGGAAATTGTCATATAATCTAGAAGGAAGGAGGTTAAAGAAGTAGATGGAGAGCTGGCAAGTCAGTCAAAGGTTAAAAGAAGGAGATTGAGAACTGGAAGCTGAGAAAGAAGGGTGAAATTCCAATCTATAGAAAGGTAGTTAATCACCTGTAGCAGGTGTTCTCCATGTAGAGCAGGAAAAGTCCTCACATATGAGTGACATCATCCATGGAGCCCATGCGGGAATGCTCCCCAGCTACAAGTGAAAGCTTTTGGGAGAAATTTAGGATGCCGTCTTCCCACTTGCCACTGTGGTGCCATCTTGGATTAATCTGATACTATAGCTATAGCAGAATACAACTCCCAGAGAATGTGGGAAGCTTGTGAGGACTTATTCCTGCTGTCCACAGAGAATACCTGCTACAGATGAGTAACTATTTTTTCTCCATGGACAAGCAGGAATGAAGTCCTCACGTACGGGACTCCCAAGTTACAGGCTACCGAAAGCCCATGGGAAAGCAGACAAGCTCAACAGGGGAAAATTGCAACTGCATAATGGCAACAGGCCTCAGTAACTCAAAATACAGAACTATATACAGTAGAAATTTTTCTCCCTTCCTTTTTTTTTTTGATAGCCTGAACAGAGTAGAATGGGCCTAGGGGGGATTGAGTTGGATTTTAATCCCCAAACAGATTCTGAAGTACAGATTGGCTGAAATTGCTGTCATGTCAGGAATTCCCATCTAGACAGCAGTGAGATGTGAATGTGTGGACAGAAGACCATTTTGCAGCCCTGCAGATCCCTCCCATGGAGATTAAACACAAGTTGGTCACTGACGCAGCCAACTCTCTGACATTGTGAGTTATGACATGACCATCAAGGCTCAGGCCTGTCTAAACTTAAGGGAAAGAGATACAGTCTGTTAGCTAAATTGAAAGAAAGCATTTGGAAACAGCAGCCCTTAGTTTGCTGAGAACAAAAGAAACAAAAAGCTGGATGGACTTTCTATGGGCTTTTGTCCGCTCCAAGTAGCAGGCCAAGACTCGTTTTCAGTCCAACATGTGCAACACAACTTCCCCTTTGTGGGCATGAGGTCTTGGGAAAGATGTTCATAGAACAACTGACTGATGGAAATCATTTACCACTTTTGTAAGGAATTTAGGATGAGTAGGGAGAACCACTCAGTAGAATAGCCAATGATGGAATTTGGTGTAAGGTGGATGAACTATGCAAGCCTGAATCCTGCTCACTCTGCATGCTGAAGTGACTGCCACCAAAAACAAAACCTTTGAGGTCAAGAAGTTCAAAGGGAGCTTTCATGAGCTGTGCAAGAACCACACTAAGACCCCAAGACACCACAGGAGGTTTGCAGGGAGGCTTCAAGAGAAGCAACTCCAGCATGAAGCGAACTAAAGGCTGCATCAAGATGGACTTCCTCTCCATACCTTGATGATAAGCTCCAGTTGCATGAGGTGGACCCTGACGGAGTTGGACTTAAGTCCAGATTCAGAAAGGTGTAGAAGATACTCCAGCAGTTTTTCTGTAGGACAGACGAAAGGATCTAGGGCATGGTCCTCACACCAGACAGCAAACCTCCTCCATTTACAGGAATAAGACTTCCTCATTGAGGCCCTCCTGGAGGCCAAAGGAACATCAGTCATGCCAGCGGGCAGGTTGAGTTGGACAACACTAACCTCTCATCCATGCCATGAGGGCCAAGGATTGGATGTTGAAGTGCAACATCATCCCTTCCTCCTACAAAATCAGATCTGGCACGTGGTCCAATCGGAGTGGCTCCTGACTGGAGAGCTGCAGCAGGAGAGGGTACCAAGACTGTCTGGGCCAGTAAGGAGTAATGGGAATCATCGTGCTTCCATCTGTTTTGATCTTCAGGAGTGTCTTTGCAATGAGAATTATTAGAGGATATGCAAATAGAAAACTCTCCCCCCAGTATAGGAAGAAAGCATCTGAGGCTAGTCTGCTGTGTGATCTTACTTTGGAACAGAACTAATCTACCTGGACATAGTGGGGCACCCCCTCGGTAGTGAAAAGATCTATCGAGGGGGTGCCCCACTTCTGAAAGATGCAGGCAACCACCTCCCTTATCCAGTGTGCATCCATGAGGTTGGAGGACTTGACTCAGTCTGTCTGCCAGAGCCTTTTTTACGCCTTGGTTCTCAAGTCTATCTCATGTGCAATGGCAAACTTCCACAACCTAACTGCTTCCCAACACAGGAGGTATGAGCTTGTTCCTCCCTGCTTTTTGATGCAGAATATTGCAACTTGATTGTCGGTCTGAATCAGAACAATTTGGTTGATCAGTCGATACAGGAAAGCCTTTAGTGCATTTGCTACAGCTCTTAGCTCCAAGAAGTTGATCTGGTGGAGAATCTTGGAAGGACCAATTACCCTGAGTGTGAAACCCATCGAGATGAGCTCCCCAACTCAGTTTGGATGCATCTGTCGTCAACGTTTTTTTGAGGTGGAGCAATTTCAAAGGGGAGACCTTTGAGCTAACTGTGGTGGAATGTCCACCACTGCAATGACTGAAAGAGGGGATTGATGGCACAGAAAATCCCTGAGTTGACCTGTGGCCTGGGTCCACCAAGTCTTCAGAGTCCACTGAGCCTGCCTCACATGGAGGCATGCCAAAGATGTTACATGCACAGTAAAGGCCATCACAATTAACGTCTTGCAAGCCGTTACCTGCTGACTCAATTGAGTCTCCCACACCAGCATAGACAATTGGAGGAGTCGGTCGTGTGTTGAAAAAGGCTCTCTCCCAAGTCATGTTGAGCAGGACTCTTATTTATTTATTTGTCAACATTTATATCTCCAGGAACAAGCAGGAATGAGTATTCACATATGGGTACGTCGGTACCGACGGAGTCCACGCGGGAACGCTTCCCAGCGTCCAATCAGAAAGCTTTTGGAAGAATCCCAACACGCCTGCGTGCTGCCTTCCCACCTTCCCAACTGCCTCTCCTCAGTTTTCGTTTTCCACGGAGCCGGCAGGACGTCCTCCTGTCACTGCAGAAAATTCTTCTTTTATTTTTTATTTTTCTTGTGGTCGCGGCTGCCTTCCCCGACGCCACCGGTACCGCCGGTGTTTCTTTCTTCTTTTCTTGTAAAATTTTTTCCTTAAGGAATATATTTTTCTTTCTTAGTGTCTCACAGTTCTCAGGCCTTCTAGGCCTCTCCATTTTTCCTCATGGAACCGCCAGCCACTTTCCCCAAGAAATGTACAAACTGTGGCGGTACAACTTTATTTTTAGACACTCACAATTGGTGTCTAACCTGCTTGGGTCCTGACCATTTTCCTCCGGAGCCCTCAGGCACCAGCATTGTGAGAAGAAGTTTTCAACATCGAGTTCCCCTCGACACGCGGTCCCCTTCCAACTTCAGGGCACCGACCATATCTTCTTCTACACAGGATCAGGTAACCAAAAAACAGTCTGTTAAGACTAACCAGTCCTCGAGCGGCACTTCTCATGCACAGCATAGAGATGCCTATGGCTTGTCCTCGAGAATCCACTGGTTTCAAAACCCCGGTGGGAGTCTTCGGCCTCCCTCCAAAGCCTGTATGGGGTTTGAGATTGTTCCTGAGGTTCACCCCTCACAGAACATACCCGAGCCATGCCCGGTGGTGGCATCCGCTTTGAGCGGTACCGATACCCCGGCATCGGCACTGGTGTTGGATGAAACATTCCTCACCAAGGATCGTCGTCTGGCGTCCTCAGTACCTGCGGGGCCAGTGGATACGCTTCAGATCGACCTTCCAGTATCGGTATCGACACCGATACTAGTACCGACATCAGTACCCTCCAGACATGCATCGATAGACTTGCTTCCTTCGATGCTGAGTCTCGAATCGATCTCCAGTCTGGAGGACTGGGTACCGACTCGCCTTGGTACCGACTCCCATCGGTACCGAAGGCTCGGTTCCGATAATTCGGATCCGCAACTCTCGGCTCCTCCGATACCATTAGAATTGCCACGGCTGGTCTTCTTCCACCGGTATCAGATACGGTACCGAGATAGGTACCGATATCCACAGTACCATTGCTGTCGGTACCTTCCATGCTTCTCTCGTCAGGCTCGCTTCCCTCGATGACGAGTCTGGAATCGATCCCTAGCATGGACGATCTGTTACCGACTGTCGCTGGTTCTGACCTGCAGTACCAGCGACCACCACCTAAGGATCCCATACTGCACCATTCAGGATCTTCTATTCCTATATACTGGAATAGTTCCCTCGGTGCCAACGCTAGTTCTTCATCAGATCTAGCCTATCCAAGGGAATTTCCCTCTGGGGATCCTTCTTTCCAGATTTTCCTCCTGGATATGGCAAAATCACTCACCATTCCTATTCCTGGACAAGATCCTACACAAGGGAATACAGAATACCTCTCTGTTCCTAGCAAAGCAAAGGAGAATATAATGCTTCCTTTGCATCATTCTTTGCAGGAGCTCCTTTAAGGGTACCCCCACCTTCCAGAGCAACTGATCTCCTATATCAGGTGCCCCCCCTCTGCAGGGTTTCAAAGGACTCAACTTCCTCATCATTCCATTGTGGAAGAATCAGCAATGAGGCGAGTGAAGAGTAGTAAAAAGCACTCTTCTTGTCCGCCAGGTCATGAGTCTAAGACACTAGATGCCTTTGGACGTCAAGCCTTCCAGACATCCATGCTTTCAGCAAGAATTCTCTCATATATATTTTTTATATGGGTCTATCTCTTGAGAAGGTCACAAGGAAATTACATCTTTTGACTCCTTTGCTTCAAGAGCCCAAACAAGCAGACTATTCCTTACTGGTTAGTCATGCTCATAATATCTCTAGGTTTCTTACTCGTGCTTCCCTAGACTCCTTTGAGTCTGTTAGCAGGACTTCTGCTATAGCTATAGGGGCACGACGTAGAGCCTGGCTCCAAGCTTCAGACTTGGACAAATGGGCACAAGAAAGACTGGGAAATACTCCTTGCACTGGAGAAAATCTCTTCAACAAGGAGTCTTTACTCCAGGTTACTCAGTTATCCACTGACTTTCCTGTTTCCAGAGGCTGTTCTACGCCGCCTTCTTTTCCAGTAGGTAGGAAATGTCCTACCAAACTTTCTTCCCCTAGGGGGAGAAGGTTTTGTCCATCATCTGCCCATCATACAGGTGTTCCCAAACAGGGGAAACATTGACCTGGTCTGAAGAATCCACAAACTCAATAGGGCCAACAAACCCAGCAGTCGCAGGGTTTCAAGTAGATCATTGTCCCTCTTGGATGGTGGTTAGGGTGGCAGTCTGCTTCTTTTCACTTGCAGTATCTGCACTAAATTTATCCTAACCTACCTAGATATCTCTTCATGAGGCATCTTTTCTCTAAGAGTCTTTATGATGATCATGCCCATACTTAACAGATTTTCCTCTTCCTCTTGGAGGAAAGAGAGGTAACAACTATCAATAGACAGTTGTTTTTCCTGTACTGGCATGTATCATCTCACCTGTCAGAGACTTCCTCCATAGTTGGTCTCTTGCAACTCTGTCTTACCTCCCTCTTACTACAACATTTGGTTTGTAAGAGTGACTTTTTACACGGGTAGGCCCCTATGGTCCTCTACCTGTTCTACCGGGGGATTCTCCCTTCTGGAGTTGTCTTCCCCCTTGTTACCTTAGGGCAGCTCCTCAGACGATAGGAAGTCCTACCATGTCTGTTGTTTCTTTTTCCCAACCTAAAAAAAGAGGAGGGAAAAGAAATTCTCCATGCTGCCCCGATAGTTGCTGCAGATGCAGAAATTCCTAGTGGTTAAGCCACTGGTTTTGTTCACTATACAACCAAGGCTTCCCCTCCACTAGCAATCCTCCTAGCCTCAGTGCTAAGTCCCAAACAGGTTATCAACCTCGTTTGGGAAACCCTATTATCATAGTTTGGTTGGTTAATTTCTATTCTTTGCCCCCTTGTCCTTGGCAGAATAGTTGGTTACCTGCTGGCTTTCCACATTCCTCACCAAGGATCGTCCACAGCCAGTTTTTTCTTCTAACCAACCTGCAGCATGCTCTCTGCAACTCTACAGAGTAGCTTTGCACTATGGGCCCTTGCTAGAGAGCATTAGTATCTTGCCTAGCAGATAACCCCAGATGGTTAAAAGGGGTTCCCCCAGTCATGTTTCATGCCTAGCAGGTATTCTCGACCCTTTCCATCTTATCTTAAATCTCTTTTGAGGCATAAGCCTCAGGCCTTTCATTACGTGAAAGCCTAAAAGAAGGGCCAATTCCCTAGCTTGGCCCATATCTCCTTGGGTCTTCCCGTCAGAGATAAATTCTTCACTGGCAGCTAGAGAACACCTAATACCCATCTTGCCCTCATAGGCGGATCACTAGGGTATCTTCCTCCAGAGGCCTCCTCTATCCAATCTCCATACTACAATTCTGGAGATATCTGGACTTCCTGTCGGCAGACTGACGTTATCCTCTGCCATTTTCATGTAGGCCATCCTGGTTATTAAAGAGCTCAAATTCTGCAAAGAATTAAGCCGCCTTCCTGTCAGGGACACCCTTCCTCTGACTATGGCCAGTCATAACCAGGAGAAGAGGATTTTTTCTAATTATCTATTCAAGCAGGTATCAACCCTTCTTGCTGTCAGATGAATCTTCCTCTCTCCCTATAAGGGGGGATGGGGTTATCTGGACATCTCTCCATCCATATACCTGGAGACATGTCTCTATATGCCTGCCTATTCATCTAGGTATATATAGATAGATATATATACTTAATTATATCTATTTGTGTGTCTTCTGCCCATACATATCTCTTTATAGATATATACATATATACCCTATATGTGTATATATTTAAATATATATATATATACACATACATGCACACACACATATATATATATATATATATATACATACATACATACATACATACATATTAATAGATATAATGAGATATATTTTTAGATAGATCTGTATCCATCTACTTATCTATCTCTCTGTTAGGTTCAGATATCCTGACATTCCTATATGATCCTGACAAATGGGCACTAACCCTATCAATGCTGTACCAGCATACCTAGGGGACTACACATATAACCACTCCTATGGTAATTAACATCTTTTTCCCTTACCATAACCTTTTCAGGTTAGGTACACCTGAAGCTCTTCATGTACCTTTCTTTCCTAATTGACCCCATTTAGGAAAGACATTGCGGAGCTTCCGTTGCTCTAAAGCTTAGCGCTCCTGAGTCTGTCCTTACTTTCTTGTCAGATACAAGGGTCTCCATACCCTTTCTCCCCTACATGGACTGATTCCAACCTCAGTCCAGTTGTGTCAGACTCAAAATTTCTTTCTCTTGGTCCTAGATTTGTACTGTTTTTGGACCAAAACAGCTTAAGCTTTCTTTAATAGTACCTTCTGCGTCTCCGCTGAAGCTCTACCTCTTATTTATTTATTACAATTTCTTATATACCACACTATTCGGTATCAGCGCGGTTTACATTATAACACAACGACCATAACAACAAGCTGTTTGGTTTTACATAGAACAGGAGTACAAACTTGGATAACAGGGGTGAACTATATACATGAGATATTTACACGGAACAAGGTTAGGTAAAAATAACATACTGAACGTAAGGGTCATTTCTTAAGTGGGTCATTTTTCAGGGGGATACCTAGGTTCAATTGCTGGTTGGGTAGTATTGGAGGAAAAGGTGGTATTTGAGTGCCTTCCTGAACTGTGATAGGTCAGCAATGGTCCTAATGTCAGGAGGCAGGGCATTCCAGCATTTGGGGACATAGAAACTGAACGCCCTGTTTATGGTTGTCATGTTGCACTTCGTCAATGCCTTAGGGGTTATTAGTAGGTTTACGGCAGTTGCTCTTCTGGCTCTGTTGGGGGGCACCGTGTGAATAAGTTCTGTGAATGAGGAGGATGAAATACCTTTGATTGCCTTGAATGATAGGAGTAGGGTTTTGAAGGTAATCCTCCCATGGATGGGGAGCCAGTGAAGCTGTTTGAGAATGGGAGTCACGTGGTCATTTCTGGAGGCTCCGCAGAGGACCCTGGCTGCAGCATTCATGGCCAGCTGTAATGGGCTCAGTGTGGATAGAGGGAGACCTTGTAAGATGGCATTTGCAAAATCGAAGTGTGGCAGGATTAGCGCTTGGTATATGGTCCGGAAGTCGTCTAAGTCCAACAGGGAGTGCAGATGTCTGAGCGTGCGGATTTTGAAGTAAACAGCTTTGACTATGTTACTTATGTGGTGTTTCATATCCAGACGTTGGTCCAATGTAACTCCAAGGTATCTTATTGTTTCTTTAGTTTGTAAGTCAGCTTCCTTGACACTGACATGGGATGGAGGAGTAAAGTTGGGGTTTCTGGTAATGAAAAGCACCTCCGTTTTCTTATGTTGAATGCGGAGGTTTTGTGATTGGAGCCATTCTGAGACCGCATTGAAACAGTCTATCAGTGGTGCTAGGTCCATTTGAGCTGTAGAGAACGGCATGTATAAGAGAATGTCATCTGCATATATCAAACAGTTCACGTTGAAGGATCTAATGATGTTGCAGATGGGCTGCATGTATATATTGAATAGAAGGGAAGACAACGAGGAGCCTTGAGGCACACCTTGCTTCTGATGGAAGCGCTTTGACTCTTCTGATCCGGACTTCACATATTGCCATCTTCCACCCAGATAAGATTTACACCATCCTAGCGCAATGTTGCAGACGCCCTTCTCTTTCAGTCTTCCGAGGAGAATTTTGTGGCTCACCGAGTCGAACACCGCAGCGATATCTAAGAAGATGAGCACCACACCTTGTCGGATGTTGTCAATGCCTGTGATGATATCATTGAATAGGCTAGTGAGTAGGGTCTCGACACCATGATGTTCTCTGAACCCATGTTGACAATGATCCAGGAGAGCTGCAGAATCTATATGATCTTGAATTTGCCGTTGTGCCTCTTTCTCTATTATCTTAGCTAGGAGTGGAATACTAGCTATTGGCCTGTAAGAATCGACCCTTTGGGGGTCTAGTTTGGGTTTTTTTAACAGTGGCCTAATGGAAGTCTGCTTGAGTGCTGTGGGGAAGTAACCTATTGTGAAGGAGAGGTTCATCAGATTCGCGATGAAAGGGCTGAACGCAGTACGTAACTCCTTGATCCAAAACGCTGGGCATGGGTCAGTCTGCGCAGTGGAGGTATTGAGGGATGCTATGGTATCCTCAATACATTTAGTGGATGGTGTGGTAAATTCGTTTAGTGGGGTTAGGCCAGTTGGTTCTTGATACGGATCTGCTGAAACCTTGCTAGTTTGCACGATTTTGGATTGCAAGTAATCCGCAAATTTTTGTGGGTGGATCTCACTGTGTTGTTCGGGAGATGGTTCCTTCGAGAGAGATTTGACCAAGTTGAAGAGGTCACGTGGTTTATTCAGTGATCTCTTTAGGGTGTCAGTGTGATGTTGTTTCATTTTGGTTGTGATTGCTTCACGGTGTATTGAGAGGTGGGTTCGGTAGGCGGTCTGATCTTCAGTAGAAAGTGATCGGCGCCATCGGCGCTCAAGTCTGCGTAGTTGAGTAAGCGAAGATCGCAGCTCAGGAGAGAACCATGGGGCAGAGCTTCTTTTTATCCTTGCTGTGTTGTTGGAGTCCGGGCGTTGTGAGATGGCATGTAGGTTGGAGTTCCAGGAGGAGATCAGTTCTTCAAGGTCAGCCGCGGTTTTGTTGAGGAGTGATTGGGTCTCAGACAGGATGTGTTCCCTGTTAAATGGGCGAAAGTTTCTTGTGGACGTTCGTGATGTGCTGTTCATATTTCGGTTTCTGTGCAGCTGCTCATTATTGATAGGTATCTGGCTAATAATCAATTTGTGGTCTGACCAAGGTACATCAATGATTGATATTGGTAGGTTGTGGTTTTGTTCAATGACTGGCTGAGGAGCGAACACCATATCAAGAATATTACCTTTTATATGTGTGGGTTTATTGATGATTTTCTTGAGTCCTAGGTCTTCCATTGCACCAAGGAAGGCAGTTGCGTGGTTTTGGGGTAAGGATGGGAGATTGAAGTCACCCATTATCCAATTAGGTTTATTGGGATTGGGGGTGTTGGCCGCAAGGTCAATAATGTTTGGGAGGTCATCTGGAGAAGCAGATGGTGTTCTGTATAACAGGTTGAGGGAGCATTGCTGGTTTGCAATGGAGAGAATGTCCAGACTGTTTGTGCAAGAGGACTCTGTTATGTGGAAGTTAAGGTCTGATTTGGTAATTATGAGCACCCCTCCTCCTTTTTTGTTTTCCCTATGTCTGGTGTGTATGGAGAAATTGGGGGGCAGGAGTTGGTTGAGGAGAACGTTGTCCTCCGATGATAGCCAGGTTTCTGTGATCATAAGTATCTCTAGGTCATAAAGGGAGATTGTGTCTAGAACAACAGGCCATTTTTTGCGAAGAGAACGTGCGTTTATGATGGCACATTTTAGGGGTCTGCAGTTCAGAGGTTTTTCCTGGTTGGGTGTTTTGGATAACTGGAGTGCTACATGTATCAGGTGGGAGCGGCGCGTGTAGGCGTCATTTCCTGGGTGGGAGTATGGGGGTCCAGGCCATCTTTTTCCATGGCTATTTAAGACGGGAATATTGCCGTGGGACGTATAAAGGGCCAGGGATGTTCCAAGCCAGCGAGTAAGGAGGTAAAAGCTAATAAGGGTAGCAAGCTGAAGGGCCATTTTGAGAGGTGTGTTGTGTGTGGGAAACTGTGGTTATGATGCAGTATAGAGTGACAGTGGGACAGTACAGTGAAGTAATGAGACACAGTACAGTGCAGTAATGAGACACAGTACAGTACAGTAATGAGACACTATAATAATGGGAAGTTATTATGCGAGAATACAAGGTTGAGATTGTGCAATAGGGAGATCTGTAATAGAACGAGACCTCAGGGTACAGATAACACACGCTAATATATTGGAGATACTTAAATCATGTCGAGGAGATACAAAATGGGATAATGCAATACAGAAATCATACAGTGATGAGATAGTATACTAGCAGGTTACATGGTACTTTGAACGGGTAAAGAAATCATGAAACGTATGGGCTACGTTGATTAGTACCTTTTCAGTGTGAGTTCAGATCCTTAGAACGGGCTGGTTTTCTTGTGTAGTGCGGGGTTCAGTTTTACAAGCCGGCGTTGCTATCTGTAGCTAGGCTGAGCTCGTTGTTAGAGGTCGTCATCTGGAGCTGGGTGGAATGTAGTGGTTTTAGGGTGTCCTTCCTCTCGGTCCACGCCTAAGGGCTACGCCAAAGGGCCCTCTGGCGAGGCCCTCAGGCATGGGCCCGCCAGGCGCGGGCGCGCCCGATGGCGCGAGCTTTAAAAGAGCAGGAAAGTGCCCCGATTGGGCAAGATGGTGTCTCTACTGTCCCGCCGCTGGAGGCTCGATCCCCGACTGGGGAGAGCTGATGAAGGTGGTGGGTGCACTGGGACCACACGCCCGATGGCACGAGCTTTAAAAGAGCAGGAAAGTGTCCCAATTGGGCAAGATGGTGTCTCTGCTGTCCCGCCGCTGGAGGCTCGATCCCCCGACTGGGGAGAGCTGATGAAGGTGTCAATGGCGCGAGCTTTAAAAGAGCAGGAAAGTGCCCCGATTGGTAAGATGGTGTCTCTGCTGTCCCGCCGCTGGAGGCTCGATCCCCCGACTGGTGAGAGCTGACGAAGGTGGTGGGTGCACCTCTTATACTACCCCAGTTTTCCCCTGGGGCTATTTCTCACCCTGAAGGGTTCTGACCTCCACTTGTTTTTGTTCTACTTTATTACCTCTACTTCTCAGTGAGGTACCCCTTGAGCACATTCACTGGCTCTTCTATCAGATCCATATGTAGCTCAGTGCACCTGTGCAATGCCAACAAGGGAGGCCCAGATTACAATATTTTACTACTAAATGCCCTCGATACAGGGTCTTCCCCTTTTGAAGCCCTGTTCTAGCCAGCTGCTCCACAGCTCCTTTTCTGTATTCAACTCCTACCCTCCATCCCCAGGATGCCTGAGGTCCTGAGGAATAGCATGGTTCGTTCTAGACTTGCAACATGCTAGGACTCCCTCCGGGCATCTGAGCTTGGGAGTCCCCATATGTGAAGACTCATTCCTGCTTGTTCCTGGAGATAGCACAGTTACTTACCTGTAACAGGTGATCTCTGGGAACAGAGGGAATAAGTCTTCACAACCCACCCACCTCCCCTAGGAGTTGCATTTCTCTATCTCTATCTTTCCCTTCCTTGCTCTCTCTCTCTCTCTTTGTCTCAGCTTTAAAACTTAACTGAGGAGAGGCAGTTGGGAAGGCGGGAAGGCAGCACGCAGGCGTGTTGGGATGCTTCCAAAAGCTTTCTGATTGGACGCTGGGAAGCATTCCCGCGCGGACTCCGTCGGTACCGACGTACCCATATGTGAAGACTTATTCCTGCTGTTCCCAGAGATCACCTGTTACAGGTAAGTAACTGTGCTATACCACCACTTCCAAAGATCAGTGGTGGTTTACAATGAACAGTGAACAAGTTACATTAAAACATCAGTGGAAATTATTTACAGAGGTACAAACATCATATGCAATATGTTTAAACTATATACAGGTGTTGAACTATTTACAATTGTTAGGTGACAATGTGTGGGATGTTTCAGGCTGTATAAAGTTTAAAGGTACATATGCTATAGAGCCATTTAAGGGGAAGCACTATGGGGTGTCTTATGGTGTTCGAGGTGGTTGAGAAGGGTTATTGAGGTTAAAGTGCTGAATGAAGAGGAACGGTCTGAGTTCCTTTCTAAAGGACTAGAGATCTTTTATATGCCTTAAGTTGTCAGGGAGTATTTTCCAAAGTGTGGATGCTACATACATGAATGCTCTTCAGCTGGTGGTTTTGTTTGTGTTGCGGATTTGTGAAGGGATTGTATGAATTACAACTGTTGGGCAGGCTGCAGGTGAGATGTTAGGTAATTTATGATGAACCCTAGTAGTTCCAACATCTTAATGGTCAACTGTTTGATTTTTG
Source organism: Ichthyophis bannanicus (assembly GCA_033557465.1). NCBI lineage: Eukaryota > Metazoa > Chordata > Amphibia > Gymnophiona > Ichthyophiidae > Ichthyophis > Ichthyophis bannanicus. The sequence goes on from CM066033.1 coordinate 1,134,244,686, forward strand.
AACCCCTTCTAAGTAGTATTCTTGATCAGCCAATTGCCCAGATGGGGGAAGACAAATACTCATAAGAACATAAGAACATAAGATATGTCATACTGGGTCAGACCAAGGTCCATCAAGCCCAGTATTCTGTTTCCAACAGTGGCCAATCAAGGTCATATGTACCTAGCAGTTTCCCAAGAGACACAAGTTCCACAATGCTTGTACTGGGTCAAGCATTGATATCTTCGGTCACTTCTTAATAATGGTTTATGGACCTTTCCTCCAGGAACTTGTCCAAACTTTTTTTAAACCCAGCTACACTAACAGCCTTTACTACATCCTCCGGTAACAAATTCCAGAGTTTGATTACACGTTGAGTGAAAAAATATTTTCTTTTATTAGTCTTAAATAGTTTACCCTGTAGCTTCATTGCATGTCCCCTAGTCTTTCTATATTCTGATAAGGTAAAAAATCGATCTACGTTTACCCGTTCCACTCCATTCATTCATTTATAGACTTCTATCATATCTCCCCCCTCAGCCGTCTCTTTTCAAGGTTAAAGAGCCCTAACCTTTTTAGCCTTTCTTCAAAGGAGTATCCTTCCATCCCCTTTACCATTTTGGTGGCTCTTCTCTGTACCTTTCCTAAAATCGCTATATCCTTTTTAAGATACGGCGACCAGAATTGCACACAATATTCAAGGTGCGGTCTCACCATGGAACGATATAGAGGCATTATAATATCTTTTGTTTTATTTTCCAATCCTTTCCTTATCATACCTAGCATTCTATTTGCTCTCTTGGCCGCCGCTGCACACTGGGCCGAGGGTTTTAACATGGTATCCACAATGACGCCTAAATCTATTTCCTGGGTGGTGGTTCCTAATGTGGAACCTTGCATCGTGTAACCATAGTTTGGGTTGTTCTTCCTAGGTGCATAACCTTGCACTTGTCCACATTAAATTTCATCTGCCATTTTGATGCCCAGTCTTCCAATTTATCAAGATCCTCTTGCAATTTTTCACAATCCTCTTGGGTTTTAACAACTTTAAATAGTCTTGTGTCATCTGCAAATTTGATAACCTCACTCGTTATTCCACTTTCCATGTCATTTATGAATATGTCAAAAAGCAGCGGACCCAGCACAGATCCCTGGGGTACACCACTATTCACCTTTCTCTTTTGGGAAAATTGGCCATTTAGCCCTACCCTCTGCTTTCTATCTTTTAACCAGTTCCTGATCCACAATAGTACACTGCCTCCTATCCCATGACTCTTTAGTTTTGCCAAAAGTCTCTGATGAGGGACCTTGTCAAAGGCTTTCTGAAAGTCCAGATACACAATATCAACCGACTCACCTTTGTCCACCTGTTTATTCACTCCTTCAAAAAAACATAACAGATTAGTAAGACAAGATCTTCCTTGTCTAAAGCCATGTTGGCTGTCTCCCATTAGGTTGTGACTATCTACATGCTGAGTAATTTTATTCTTTATGATGGTTTCTACCATTTTTCCCGGTACTGACGTCAGGCTCACTGGTCTGTAGTTTCCCGGATCACCCTGGAACCCTTTTTAAAAATTGGTGTTACATTGGCGATCCTCCAATCTTCAGGTATTAGAGATGATTTTAATGATAGTTCACAGATTACTGATAGCAGTTCTGCAATCTCATATTTCAGTTCTTTCAACACCCTTGGATGTATACCATCCGGCCCAGGTGATTTGCTACTCTTCAGTTTATCTAATAGTTGTAAGACATCTTCCCGATGTATCGATATTTCCTTCAATTCTTCCGCACCTTTAAATACCACTTCAGTCATGGGTAACATCCCTACATCTTCCTCAGTAAAGACCGAAGCAAAGAATTCATTCAGTCTCTCCGCTATCGCCTTGTTGCCTCTTAGTGCTCCTTTAACCCCTTTATCATCTAATGGACCAACTGACTCTCTCACAGGTTTTTTGCTACGAATGTACTTGAAAAGGTCTTTATTTTGCGTTTTTGCTTCCGCAGCAAGCTTCTTCTCAAATTCTCTCTTTGCCTGCCTTATCAATGCCTTGCATTGGACTTGCCAGTGCTTGTGCCGTTTCCAGGTTTCGTCGTTTGGCTCTTTTTTCCATTTCCTGAAAGATGCTTTTTTGGCAACAACAGCCTCTCTGACTTCACCTTTAAACCATGCTGGCAGTTTTTTGGACTTCCTTCCACTTTTCTTAAAGCGTGGAATACAGCTGGTCTGGGCTTCCAAGATAGTATTTTTCAACAACACCCAAGCTTGATGTACGTCTTTAACCTTCGCAACTGCTCCTTTTAGTTTTTTCTTAACTCTTTTCCTCATTTTATCATAGTCTCCCTTTCGAAAGTTAAAAGGTAGTATTGTGGAGTTCCTTACTATCCCTCCTCCACTAATTAAATCAAAGGCGATCATGCTATGATCACTATTGCCAAGTGGCCCCAACACCCTTATCTCTTGCACTAGATCTGGTGTTCCACTAAGGACTAGGTCTAATATGGCTTCCCCTCTGGTCGGTTCATGAACCAGCTGCTCCAAGAAGCAGTCATTTATTTCATCTAGGAACTTTATCTCCCTAGCATGTCCTGACGTGACACTGACCCAGTCGATACCGGGGTAATTGAAATCACCCATTATTATTACTGCGCTGTAACTTTTGTTAGCTTCCTTGATTTCTTTGAGCATTTCATCATCCATTTGGTCATTCTGGCCAGGTGCTCGATAGTACACCCCCACTGCCATTGCCTTCCCCCTTTTATATGGAATTTCAATCCATATAGATTCTACAGCAGATTTTGTTTCCTGCAAAACGTTAATCCTTTCTGAGTCAATGCCCCATCTAACATAGAGCGCAACCCCTCCACCAATTTGATCAGCTCTATCATTACGATATAGTTTGTACCCAGGTATCACAGTGTCCCACTGGTTGTCCTCCTTCCACCATGTCTCTGATATTCCAATCATATCTAACCTTTCATTTAGTGCTATATATTCTAACTCTCCCATCTTATTCTTTAGACTTCTAGCATTTGCATACAATCATTTTAGAGAATGTATTTTATTCATGTTAATTTGGCTATTGTTAGACATGGGTAAATTGGGATATTTAAGCTCTGTCTGCTCCATACTTGAGGGCATTTGGGCTACTTTACTCTTTTGTGGAACCTCTCTGCTTTTGGTAGTATCCTTCAAGGATACATTCTTCCGAACCATCCGCTCTTGGGCGACTGTCGGCTTTCCCCTAATATCTAGTTTAAAAGCTGCTCTATCTCCTTTTTAAAGGTTAATGCCAGCAGCCTGGTTCCATCCCGGTTAAAGTGAAGCCCATCCCGTCGGAAGAGCCCCTCCTTTCCCCAGAATGTTCCCCAGTTCCTAACAAATCCAAAACCCTCATCTCTGCACCATTGTCTCATCCACGCATTGAGACTCCGGAGCTCTGCCTGCCTTTTGGGTCCTGCGCGTGGAACAGGAAGCATTTCAGAGAATGCTACCCTGGAAGTTCTGGATTTCAACTTCCTACCTAAAAGCCTAAATTTTGCCTCCAGAACCTCCCTACCACATTTTCCTATGTCATTGGTACCGACATGTACCAAGACAGCAGACTCCTCCACAGCACTATCTAAGACCTTATCTAGGTGGCGCGTGAGGTCCGCTACCTTCGCACCAGGCAGGCATGTTACCAGGCGATCCTCACGTCCACCAGCCACCCAGCTATCTACATGCCTAATGATCGAATCACCAACTATAACGGCTGTCCTGACCCTTCCCTCATGGGCACATGGCCCTGGAGAAACTTCCTCGGTGCGAGAGGGTTTTACATCACCTGGAGGACAGGTCCTAGTTACAGGATCACTTCCTGCCACACCAGGGTGTTGCTCTCCTGTCACGTGACCTCTCTCCTCCATGGCAACAGGGGTGCTGCCAGACTGGAGGTGGGACTTCAGGACTATATCCCTGTAGGTCTCGTCTATGTACCTCTCTGTCTGTCTTATGTTTTCCAAGTCTGCTACTTTAGCCTCTAGAGAACGGACTTGTTCCCTGAGAGAAAAGAGCTCCTTGAACCTAGTGCACACGTAAGACCTCTCACCAACTGGGAGAAAATCATACATGTGACACTCAATGCAAAAGACTGGAAAGCCCCCATCCCGCTGCTGGACTGCTGTCTGCATCTTAGTTTTAAGTTTGTGTCTAGATCTTTAAGTTCTTACTTACTAGGGGTTGCCATGGGTATTTATACCAATAAAACTGTACCTAATACGTTTAATATACCTTGTTCACCTGAAGCTTAATTAATCTCAGGTCCTTAGTGTATGACTGATTTGGGTAGTGAGCTTCACCTGAAAGCACCTCCTTTCTTTTAAGATGTGTAAGTACCTATAAAGCTACGATTATCCCAGGGGAGGGAGGGAAATAACACTTATTAAAAGAGGGCTGCTACACAGTACCCTGTCTTGTGCTGCTGAGGTAAGCTAAATTCTGATTTGATTTAAATTATAGCTCTTAGCTGCTGCTAGGCTCTAACATCTTATGAAATTTAAACTACAAGCTCTCTGCTGGGTACTAAATTTAACCAGAAAGCTCTCTTCTGTGTGTTAAATTTAAACTAAAAGTACTTTGCTGTTATTTGGCCCTGAGTGACTATTAAATTTAAACTACAAGCTCTCTGCTGGGTATGAAATGTAACCAGAAAGCTCTCCTCTGTGTTTTAAATTCAAACTTTAATTGCTGCTACTAGGCCCTAACTGATCCAACAAAAAACAGTGGGTTCACAGATTAAGTAGCTTTAATACAAATAATTCTTTTTAGAAAATTACCAGAAGTTTATACTCACAGTTGCAGATTTCTCTCCAGAAGTAACAGTCCCCCTTTCTAGTCCTTCAAGACAGAGGTTCACAGAGCCCCAAGGTAAGCAGCTACCACCATGATGCATTTTGTGAAAACACGAGGTGCTGAAGTTAGGCCAAAAGGCAACAATCGGTACTGAAGCGTTGTCCTTCCAGAACAAATCTGAGTTACTTCCTATGAGCAGGATGTATCAGTATCTGTATGTGGGTGTACGCATCCTTTAGATCCAGGGAGCATAGCCAATCTCCTCTTTGAAGATAAGGAAGCAGGGTGCCTAGACAAATCATTCTGAACTTTTCTCTTACCAAGTATGTGTTCAGATCTCTGAGGTCTAGGACAGGACAGTATCCCCCTGTTTTCTTGGGGATCAGAAAATGCCTGGAATAAAATCCTCACCCTCTTTGTTCCAGTGGCATGAGCTCAATCACGAGATTCGTCATAAGGACAGTGATTTCTCTCTGAAGCAGTTTCTGATGCAAAGGGTCGTGCTGATGTATCCTCAGGGGGCAATTTGGAGGTAGTTTGAATAAATGTCATTTATAACTGCTTTGGACGATCTGCAAAACCCATGTGTTTGAGGTTATGAGGGGCCACTTTTGGACAAAAAGAGTGAGCCTTCCCCCAACCGGAGGGTCTTCCATTGCGGTTACTGGTAGAGCGCCTATGCTCTGAAGGAACCAGTCAAAACCCCACCCCTGGTTTTGACTGAGGAGCAGGCTAGGCTTTCTGAGGCTTTTCTCACCATAGTTGTGGGCAAGGAACCTGTTTTTGTTGAGAGGTTTGGGATCTCAGAAAATACCTATACCTATGCAAGTAATAGGTCTTTTCCAGGCCCCCTCCTTGATATCTTCTGCAATAAAAGGCCAGTTCAGACATGCACCTTGAGAGATTACAAAGGGTGATACATGGCAAGTCAGCAAGCTGGCCGGCACTGATTTTTTTAGGACAGAGGACTGGAGCCAGGCAAGTCTCTATGCACCAACAAACCCAAGAGAGAAGCTCTTGACGTTTCAAAGGTTGCCCGGACCATGAACTTCGAGCACTCCTTAATGTGAGTCACTAGGGAATGATACTGTTTCAAATTCTTTGGAAGGAGATACTGGGACAGATCAGTGAGGTCATGCATGATGTTCTTCAAAAACATGCCCATGGCAAGCTGATAAGAAGCCATGCGGGCTATGAGCATGGAACTCTGAAAATACCTTCTCTCCAAACAGTCCAATGTCCAAGGCTCTCTCCCTGGGGGCAATGAGAAAGGAGTCTTGGAACTCTTAAAGAGTGGATTCAACCACCGAGGAATGGTGCGGAAGCTGGGGCTTTTCGAATCCGGGAGCTTTCTGAATTCTATACATGGAGTCAAGCCATATACTCACTGGAGGCATAATGAGGGGGTTCTCCCACATTCTCATGTGCACTCACTACAGGATGTGGTGCATGGGCACTGTCACCAACTCCTTAGGGTTCAAGGAGTATTGAAGGATCTCCTATTCTTCTGCCCTAGGCTTATCCTCTGTCTCCAAAAAAAATGGTATGGACTTGGCCATGTCCTTGACATCATCTTGGAAGGTTGTGTCCTCAGGAGGGGATTTGTGCCGCTCATGAGGAGGAGAAGGGTCTGACAGAAGCTCAGGAAACCTATACTCCAACAAGTCTTCAGACTCGACATTGCTTACCCAGACTTCTGAATCCTTCTCAGAGAGGAAGTCAAAGTACTTCTGAATCTCTGCCTGGATCTCTCTGACTTGAGGGGATCGGGAGCGATGATGCACCGATGCTAGTCTAGACTTCGAGAGTGCATTGGACTCTGAAATGCTAGAGAGTGATATTGGCTGGGCAGGCACCAGTGTCTGAGTCTTTCAATGCCCCAATGTTGATGCCTCTCCTGCAGGCAAAGCGTGCGTCTCAAGGATCAGTTGCATGGTTGCCGATGTCGATGCAGCAAACTTCGAAGCCCCAGCCTGCTGCATGGCCAAGAGCACAGTGATCCATTCCTCAAGAGCATGCAGGAGGCATTTTTCCATGGCTGTCAATTCCGAAGGATATGGGGCCTCAGCAACTTTGACCGAGGTACCCAAAATCTGAACAGAGTTATCGGTGGCTTGGTCTCTGCTCTTGGTAGGCCGTTGCTGCCCCTCAAATGTTTTGGAGGATGAGCTCTCCTCCCTTCAGGACAGTTTAGAGAGGCGCTCTCACATACCTTCATTGCTCTTGATGCCATGCCTCGAGGGGCTCCAACATCAGTGCAGCAAAGTCTTCACTCGGTGCCCGGCGCAATCTCCATTCTGCATCGAAGATGAAGCCGAAGCCGAATCCTTCACCATCCTTGGGTGGAGATTGTTTGATGATTTATGTTCCAGGGCACTAAGGGTACTCAGCTCCGAGTGGGCTCGAGAACTTTTAGGTCAATGCACTGACAGCTTCCAATGCAGCCTTTGAAGCCATTGAGACCAGTGCCATTGATGACGGACTTGTGAGTGCCAAAAAGTGATTTGCACTGCTTCTCTCTATCCTTGAGTCCTCTTTTTGTCACCTACAAACACAAATTACAAGAATAGGGCTGATGATCGGGTCCCAGGCACTGGAGGCACCAACTATGAGTATCCGTGGTGGATATGGTCCTTCAGCACTGGGAACACTTCTTATACCCACTGGCCAGTTTTTTTGACATGTCGTCCGGTGAAATCAAACTGCTCGATTTTGAAAAGAGCAGGGCCCAGTCAGTGCACCGGTACCTAAGGGGGCAAAGGTGCCACGGAAAAGCAAAGAAACTTAAAATAACTGAAATGGAGATTAATAAAAAGGAAAAGAGAAAAGTAACCATAATGGTAGGCAACTAAAGTAAAAACTGTAAGGTGGCAGGATCCCAGTAGGGGAAAAAATATATACCAATGTATATATTTACCACTGGTAATATCACTTTGGAATGCGTCCATTGGGCTCTGTGAAAAAATGAAGACTAATCCAAGATGATGCCACAGTGGCACGCAGGCAAGATGGAACATCCCAAAAGCTTCCCCTAGAAGCTGGGGAGAGTTCCCATGTAGGCTCCATCAGATGGCATCACCCATAGATGAAGATTTCATTTCTGCTTGTCCCGAGAGAAAGGACTGATACAGAAAGATCATTGACAGAGATCTTTTCGCCATTCTTTTTCTTTGCCCATGGGGCATAGTCTAGGTATGCCCTTGGCAATGCATCCTGGTGTTTCTCACTTTCTCAAGTGAGTAAAGCAGATTCATCCTCTAGACTGCCTAGAGTCTGGTGTTGAAAATGTTGAAAAGACCCCTCCCCCCCTTTGAACCCATTCATAGGGCATCTCTCAAAGATTTGACACTGAAGGTGGTTATCCTGGTGGCCATTACATCTGCCCAGCGAGTGTCAGAGTTGCAGGCTTCTTCCTGTCAGGAGTCTTTTCGGATCATCTTTACAAGCTTCCCTTTCCTTGTGACTGTGCCATCCTCTCTCTCAAAGGTTCTATCCTTTTTTCATCTAAATTAGATCATAATCCTGCCCTCCTTCTCAGAGGACGACCTCCGGATATATCCCTCTGTGCATCTGGTGGACATGAGGAGGATGCTACTCAGATATCTGGATGGATCATGAACTCCTTATGCCAGCTGGACCATCTTTTCATTCTATTCAGCAGTCTGAGGAAAGGACAGACAGCTGCCAAGTTCTTGATTTCTATTTACTGTTTCAATGTTGGTTACTAGCAGCTCATAGTTGCTGAGATTTTCAATCTTACTTACTGCTTAAGTGTCATACTGGCTTCTCTCAGTGCTGAACCAGAAGATATACCTTTTGATTGTAGCACTGAAAGTTGTTCAAATCTGCCTCCACCTTTTGAACAGACAGGATTAAAGGAAAGGATATCAGGTATTTTTCCCCCAAACCAACCTCCCCCTTCTCCTTTATCTCTGTGGATAACACTCTTCTACTCCCTGTTTCCTCAGCCCACAACCTTGGGGATGTCTTTGACATTTGTCTTTGTTGTTTCTTTCTCTATAACATCAGCAAAATTCACCCCTTCCTTCTGAACACACTACTAAGACACTTATCCACTCTTTAGTCACCTCCTGTCTAGACTATTGCAATCTCCTCCTTCCTGGACTCCCTCTGAATCATCTCTCTCCCCTTCAATCTGTTCAAAACTCAGCTGCTCTGCTAAACCTCCGCCAGCCCCGATATGCTCATATAACCCCTCTTCTCAAGTCACTTCATTAGCTTCCTGTCGATTTCCGTATCCAGTTCAAACGTCTCCTTCTGACCTATAAATGCACTCATTCTGCTGCTCCTCACTACCTTTCCTCTCTCACCTTTTCCTACACCCCTCCTCATGTACTCTACTTTTCTAGTGGATTGCGTGTCTCTGTTCCCTTTTCTTCCACTGTCATCTCCAGACTTCGCTCCTTTCACCTTGCTGCTCCTTATGCCTGGAACCAACTACCTGAGTCTGTACGTCAGGCTTCATCTCTGCCTTTCATATCCATGTTAAAAGCTCACCTATTTGAGGCTGCTTTTGGATCATGATCCATTTAAACTCCTATGTGTCTCCTTACCCTTCCCTAGTTGTATCCTTGTCCTCAGCTATTGTATTGGATGTCTTGAGTAGATTGTAAGCTCTAATGAGCAGGGATTGTCTTTTATATGCATCTGTACAGTGTTGCGTATGCCTTGTAACACTATATAAATGTCACTACTACTACTACTGAACATTTGTATAGCGCTACAAGGCGTATGCAGTGCTGCACAGATACATGTAAAAGACGGTCCCTGCTCACTGGAGCTTGCAATCTAGTCGAAACAGACAACACAATAGCTGTAGACATGGGATACAGCTATGTGGAATGGTAGCGAAACACAAAGAACATCAGGTGAGTCAAGATCCTAAATGTTCAGTAGTAGTAGTAGTAGTAGTAGGTATGTAAAATTTCTCCACCTATTTCATAGTCTGTTGTCGAAAAAATACATTTCAAAGTACATTATAGAGGAGTTTGGTTTACTAATCTACACAAAGTACTCCATACTTTCAATGTGAAAGAACAATTATAGAAATACAGAAGTATTCAAAAAGTCTTGATTGCTTAAGTCTTCCCACCCCTTGCCATAGCAAACCCAAATTAGCTCTGTTTCCAAAAACTGCCTTAACAAGGACCATAAGTACTTAAATAGAGCCCTCCTAAGTCTAATCACAGTAATTGAGCTAATTTGGATATTCTTGGATAAAGCATCAAGCTGTGTTTCTTTTGCATGAAGTAAATCTGAAGCAAGGTCAAAACATGTTGAACACAGCTGAAAGAACTCCAGGATACAGTTACAGATTGGGGGTGGGGGGAGAGGAGGAAGATCATAAGCTATGCAGAAAGTAAAACAGAACTGAATCATACAATAAATATTCTCATCCTGTTCTCCTTTTTCTCATCTTGCAGGTCGTCAGAACTCATTCAAACTGCTGTGGATGTGACATTTGTGATAAACTAGTATAGATAAGAGACTAAATGCAGTGAATCAGCTGGAAAGGTACACATATAGCAACTTCTTATTGGGTAAAATCTCTGAACTACTATTCGTGTTTGCACACAGTGGTGACTTCAAGGACAAGAGATGGACACGTCTAAATTTACTAACAGTTTGCTAGGGAAGAAAGTCCATAGATAAGGAAACAAAGAGGTATAAGAGTCTCCAACATACTATGCCTTGCAAACGTTTTCGCACCCTAGTACATTTTACACATTCTACTGTCTAAAAATACAACTCAAGTGTATTACGGTAAGAGTTTGTTTCACTATCTACACAATATTCTCTATACTTTTAACATGAAAAAATTATAGCAATATACAAAAAATTAAAAAAACAAAAAGCCTTGATTATATACATCTTCATGCCCCTTGACTCAATACCTGGTGGTAGTCCCTTCTATAATAACAGTCATTGAGTGTCAGCATAAGTATCAACTTTGCAGAACAAGAGAGTGCTGTTTTTGCACATCCTTCTTGGCTGAATAGCTCAAGTTCTTTCAGGCTGGTTGGGGATTATCTGTAGACTTTTAAGACTAAAGTCTTCTTACAATGACACTTCAAGGAAATAGAAGCAGAAACTATTAGAGGAAGAACAAGATCGGCTTTCCTAAAGCTACGAGAGTTAAAGAAAAAGTTCCAGCCTCGAATTGGAATGTTACAAGATGCTCAAGGTTCTATGTTGAATGATGCTGAGAAGATCAAGAAAAGGTGGAAGGAATATACAGAGTTTTTATATGATAAAGATCAAGTGGACCAACGGCCGTTTCAACCTGTACCTTATGATCGGGAACCATTGGTGATGAAAGAAGAAGTTGAAGCAGCATTGAAAGCCTTATCAAAGAACAAAGCACCAGGCATTGATAGCATTCCCATAGAGGTATTGCAGCAATCTGATGCAGCTGTTACCGTACTCACAAGACTCTGCCAAGAAATATGGAAGACAACATCATGGCCAACTGACTGGAAAAGATCTGTGTTTATACCAATACTAAAGAAAGGTGATCCAACTGATTGTGGAAATTATCGCACAATCGCTCTGATCCCACATGCCAGCAAGATTCTACTGAAGATTATTCAAAAGAGATTACAACCATACCTGGAACAAGAACTACCTGAAGTGCAAGCAGGGTTCAGGAAAGGGCGAGGAACGAGAGACATCATTGCGGATGTGAGATGGATCCTTGAAAAGACTAAAGAATACCAAAAGGATATCTATTTGTGATTTATCGACTATAGCAAGGCTTTTGACTGTGTAAACCATGAGAAACTCTGGGCCACATTAAGAAGCATGGGTATACCAGAACACCTGATCGTTCTCTTGTGCAATCTGTACATTGATCAAGAAGCAACAGTTCGAACGGAACAAGGAGAAACAGAATGGTTTAAAATAAGCAAAGGTGTAAGACAAGGCTGCATACTTTCCCCCTACCTGTTTAATTTGTATGCAGAACAAATCATCAGAGAAGCAGGATTGTATGAAGACAACAGAGGTGTGAAGATTGGTGGAAGAGTCATCAACAATCTTCGCTATGCTGATGATACCACATTACTGGCTGAAAGTGAAGATGATCTGAAACATTTGCTTCTCACAATCAAAGAACATAGTCTCAAAATGGGCCTGCACCTTAATGTAAAGAAGACAAAGATCATGACAACTGGCATAATCAACAGGTTCATCGTTGAAGGAGAAGAAATTGAAATTGTGAACAACTTTAACCTACTTGGATCAACTATCAATAAAGAAGCAACAAGCAGTCAAGAAATCAGACGACGCATTGCTCTTGGCAGAATGGCTATGAAAGACCTAGATAAGATTCTCAAGAGCAGAGATGTCTCTCTCCATACAAAGATTCGAATTGTTCAAGCCATGGTTTTTTCAATAACATCATATGGATGTGAAAGCTGGACAGTGAAAAAGACAGACAGGAAGAAAATTGATGCCTTTGAATTATGGTGCTGGCGGCGAATACTGTGTATACCATGGACTGCCCGAAGAACAAACCAGTCTGTACTAGAGGAGATCAAACCTAAGCTTTCTTTAGAAGCTCAGATGACAAGACTTCGGCTTTCATACTTTGGACACATCATGCGGAGAGAGAGATCATTAGAGAAAGACATCATGCTTGGCAAGATAGAAGGTCAATGCAAAAGAGGAAGGCCATCAATGAGATGGATCGATACAATAACAGCAGCTACGGGTACCAGTCTGTCAACAATGAGCCGCCTGACTGGAGACCGAAGACAATTTAGGATAGCTATCCAGAGGGTCGCCATGAGTCGACTCCGACTCGACGGCACTTAACAACAACAACAACACAGACTTTCTTATGGACTCGGGTCAGGGCTCTGACTGGGCTGCTCAAGAACATTTACTTTCTTCTTGATGAACCAGTATATGGTTGCGTTTGTTTTGAACTTAGGACAGCCTTGACACATTTTCTTTGGATTTAGGAACCAGTGGTTGAAATCTCTGCTGGGTTTTCTCCACTGATGTTAAGAAGCTGGGGGGGGGGGGGGAGGAGAAGAGATCTTTTCTGAGGTCTACCAAAGCTCCTTTAGGGCAAGGTTTACTAATGCTGTGTTCCCATTCTTTGTCCAAAGAAAAAGAGAAAACAATTCCCTAATGCACTCCTAGAAGGTCACTGACAAAAATACATAGCCAACAGCCCCTTTTCTATGCAGTCCCTCCATCCGTGCCTCACGCTGACCCTGCACCCCACCCTATCACTCAGTCTTGTTCTCTCCCTAGTCTATCTTCACCCAGTCTTGCTCTCTCCCTATCCCCACCCCATCATCACCCAATCTCTCTATTTCAGCCCATTCTACTACACCAGTCTCTTTGCTTCGGTCTTTACTGAGGAAGATGTAGGGATGTTACCCACGACTGAAGTGGTATTTAAAGGTGTGGAAGAATTGAAGGAAATATCGATACATCGGGAAGATGTCTTACAACTATTAGATAAACTGAAGAGTAGCAAATCACCTGGGCCGGATGGTATACATCCAAGGGTGTTGAAAGAACTGAAATTTGAGATTGCAGACCTGCTATCAGTAATCTGTGAACTATCATTAAAATCATCTCTAATACCTGAGGATTGGAGGATCGCCAATGTAACACCAATTTTTAAAAAGGGTTCGAGGGGTGATCCGGGAAACTACAGACCGGTGAGCCTGACATCAGTACCGGGAAAAATGGTAGAAACCATCATAAAGAATAAAATTACTCAGCATATAGATAGTCATGACCTAATGGGAGACAGCCAACATGGCTTTAGACAAGGAAGATCTTGTTTTACTAATCTGTTATGTTTTTTTGAAGGAGTGAATAAACAGATGGACAAAGGTGAGTCGGTTGATATTGTGTATCTGGACTTTCAGAAAGCCTTTGACAAGGTCCCTCATCAGAGACTTTTGGCAAAACTAAAGAGTCATGGGATAGGAGGCAGTGTACTACTGTGGATCAGGAACTGGTTAAAAGATAGAAAGCAGAGGGTAGGGCTAAATGGCCAATTTTCCCAATGGAGAAAGGTGAATAGTGGTGTACCCCAGGGATCTGTGCTGGGTCCGCTGCTTTTTGACATATTCATAAATGACCTGGAAAGTGGAATAACGAGTGAGGTTATCAAATTTGCTGATGACACAAAACTATTTAAAGTTGTTAAAACCCAGGAGGATTGTGGAAAATTGCAAGAGGATCTTGATAAATTGGAAGACTGGGCATCAAAATGGCAGATGAAATTTAATGTGGAGAAGTGCAAGGTTATGCACCTAGGGAAGAACAACCCAAACTATGGTTACACGATGCAAGGTTCCACATTAGGAACCACCACCCAAGAAAAAGATTTAGGCGTCCTTGTGGATACCATGTTAAAACCCTCGGCCCAGTGTGCAGCGGCGGCCAAGAGAGCAAATAGAATGCTAGGTATGATAAGGAAAGGAATGGAAAATAAAACAAAAGATATTATAATGCCTCTATATCGTTCCATGGTGAGACCGCACCTTGAATATTGTGTGCAATTCTGGTCGCCGTATCTTAAAAAGGATATAGCGATTTTAGAAAAGGTTCAGAGAAGAGCCACCAAAATGGTAAAGGGGATGGAAGGCTACTCCTATGAAGAAAGGCTAAAAAGGATGGGGCTCTTTAACCTGGAAAAGAGACGTCTGAGGGGAGATATGAAAGAAGTCTATAAATTAATGAACGGAGTGGAACGGGTAAACGTAGATCGATTGTTTACCTTATCAGAATATAGAAAGACTAGGGGACATGCAATGAAGCTACAGGGTAAACTATTTAAGACTAATAAAAGAAAATATTTTTTCACTCAACGTGTAATCAAACTCTGGAATTTGTTACCGGAGGATGTAGTAAAGGCTGTTAGTGTAGCTGGGTTTAAAAAAGGTTTGGACAAGTTCCTGGAGGAAAGGTCCATAAACCATTATTAAGAAGGGACCCAGGATATCAATGCTTGAACCAATACAAGCATTGTGGAACCTGTGTCCCTTGGGGAAACTGCTAGGTACGTATGACCTAGATTGGCCACTGTTGGAAACAGAATACTGGGCTTGATGGACCTTGGTCTGACCCAGTATGGCATATCTTATGTTCTTATGTTCTCTCTCTCTTATTTGACATTCTCCTTAAATCAGACACCCCCAGCCAGCTCTCACCACCCATTAAAACAGTCAGCTACGCCCCAGCCCCTACCAGAAGCAGATAAGCAACCTCCCAGCCCTATCACCTCTCCAGCTCTATCCCAGCAAGCCAATCAGCCACCCGAGCCCCTGACTCCACAAGCCATTAGCCTCCCCTCCCCCCCAATAAGCCAGTTAGCTTTCCTCCTCTCCCCCTCCTAGCTATATCTCTGAGCCAGGTATCCTGTTGTCCAGGTTAATGGCAAAGGAGCTTCCTCCTCGCTGCAATGTGCAACTCTCTGTGAGTCTCAGCTATGTGATGCAGGGAGTTTTGCATAGCTCTCCAGTTCACAAGTCTCACAAGACCAGTGCAAGAGTTCCTGCGCCATGTGGCTCAGACTCAGAGCTGTGGTGTGTTAGGGTAACTGCACGAACACACACACATCGTTCTGTCTGTATCATATTTCTATCTGGTCACAGCCACCTTGATCTACATTAGGTGGCAAACAACCTAAATTTTGGTTATAAGATTAGGAAACCTTATCTTGCCTACATTCCTTGCATAGCCTCACTCTCTACATTCACTCTCCTACAACCCTAAAAACCTATGAGCTTTCCTACTGTTCCATCCCTCCCTTTAGTTTCACTTACCATCTTGTGAGCCATCTTTCCCGTCAGCCCCTCCCTCATTCCTCAATTTCTCCTTCCTCCCTTTTTACCCTCTCTGACCTCTGCTCTTCATTTCTCCAATCCCCTCTCTTTCACCCCCAACAACCATCTCTCCCAAATCAAATTCTCCATCAGCTAGTCCCCTAATCTCTCTGTCCCCCCAAGCTTTCTCCATTCGGGCTCCAGAAGTGAGGGTAGGAGAGGCTAAAGTTGACTGCAGCCTCCAGCTTCTTTGTAGCCCTGGACATCTGCCTCTATACTGCCACTCATACTGCCTCTACACTGTATGAATTAAAATGAAAATGAAAATAAAAATAAAATTAAAACCCTTCTTTCACACTAAAGTTCTTACAGCCTAAACATTTAGAAACACAGAAACATGACAGCAGAAAATGACCATATGGCCTATCTAGTCTGCCTTTCCATATCCATTTACAATAGTCCCTTTTTCTTCCTTTAGAGATCTTCTGTGTTGGTCCCATGCTTTCTTGAAGTCAGATACTGTCCTTGTCTCTACTACCTCCACCGTGAGACTATTCCATGCTTCTACCACTTTTTCATAAAGAAATATTTCCACATATTATTCTTGAGTCTATCCCTTTTCACCCTCATCCTAGGTCCCATCATTGCAGAGTTTACTTATAATTCAAAGAGGATCTCCTCCTGTGCATTTATGCCATGGAGGTTTTTAAACGTCTCTATCATATCTCCTCTATCCCACCTTACCTCTAAAATATACATAATGAGATCTTTAAGTCTATCCCCATAAGGTTTATAACAAAGACTACTGACCATTTTGGTAGCCACCCTTTGCACTGATTCAATCCTGTTTATATCCCTTTGAAGTGTGGTCTCCAGAATTGCACACAATACTCCAAATGAGGATGCACCAAAGACTTATACAAAGACATTATCACCTCCTTTTTTCTTCTGGCCATTCTTCTCCCTATGAACCCAAGTATCCTTCTGGATTTCACCATTGCTTTTTCTACCTGTTGAACCATTTTAAGATCAGCAAAAACAATCACGCCCAAATCCCACTGCATTTTTTAGCATTAAATCTCAACTGTTAAATTCTCGACCATTCTTCAAACTTAGCTAGATCCCTCCTCATGTTATCCACCTCTTCCTGGGTGTCTACTCTATTGCAGATTTTGGTATCATTCTCAAAGAGGCAAAACTTACCCAGCAACTCTTCCACAATATCACTAACAAAAATGTTAAAATGAATCGGACTAAGGACAGATTCCTGCAACACACCACTGGTAACATCCTTCTCCTCAGAGCAAGCTCCATTTATCTGTACCCTTTGTCGCCTCCAACTCAACCAATTTCTAACCCAGTCAGTAACTTTGGGGGCCATTCCTAGGATGCTCAATTTATTCATAAGTCGCCAGTGCAGAATGGTGTCAAAGGCTTTACTAAAATCTCTCTCTCGGTCCAACTATCTGGTCATCCAGTCAAAAAAGTCAATCATATCTGTCTGATAAGACCTGCCTCTAGAAAACTCATGCTTACTCAGATCCTGCAATCTATTGGACTCCAGAAACCTCACTATCCTCTGTTTCAGCATCAGCAGTGTTTCTATTAATTTACTCACCACAGAAGTCAAACTAACCATTCTGTAGTTCTCAACCTCATCCTTATTTCTATGCCTTTCTTCAGTCCTCTGGGGCCACTCCCAACACTAAAGCAGCATTGAAAAGGTCAGACAGTGGAGCCGTTAGAAATTCCCCAAGTTCCTTCAACACTTTCAGATGTATCCCATCCAGCCCCATTGCTGTGGCTACTTTTAGTTTAGCTAGTTCCTCACGAATACAGTCATTTGAAAATCGTTCAAGATTCGCTTCATTTCTGTTCCTATTTGTGGGTGTTTTCTGAGGTCGTGCTCCTGGCCCTTCATCTGTGAATACTGAGCAAAAGTATTTGTTAAGCAATTCTGCTATATCCTCATCAGCTTCTACATATTCCTCCTCTTTACCCTTGACTCTAATAATACCACTTTTGCACTTCCTCTTCTTGCTAACATATCTGAAAAATGTCTCCCCCATTTTATTGCATTGGCTCTCTCTTCTTCGTTTTGTATCTTTGCTTTTCCTGACTACTTTCCTAGCTTCTCTAAATTTTTCCAAATATTCATGCTTATCTTCCTCTTTCTGTGATCTTTTGTATTTTATGATGGCCACCCTCTTTTTCTTCAACTTTTCAGCTACTTCTTTTGTGAACTATAGTGGCCCCCTTTTTCTTTTACATTTATTTACCTAACAAAAAGTTTTGTTGCCCTTAAAATATCCCTTTTCAGTTTTCCCCATTGATTTTCTACATCCTCCAGCAGTTCCCATTCCACCGACGACTCCTAGAGGTATTGTCCCATCTTGGCACAGTTAGTTTTCCTGAAGTCTAAGACCCTCGCTTTTGAATGTACTTTAAAAGCGAGAGTCTTAGACTTTAGGAAAACTAACTCTCAGAAAACTAACCACAGATAAGTATAGCCATCATTTCCTGTCCATCCAACACTAAAATCTCATTCTCTTTCACCCTTATGCAGTATGCCATGCCTTGGGTTCCCACTCATGTGCAGCACCAGCATTCCTCTTTTCCTCCTTCCACTACCCAGCATGTCCCCCCCCCCACCCCACAGGCTGACTTGAATAGCAATTTATCATAAATTTTATACCATGATGCCCAGAGTAGTTTACAACAATCAATGGCCAAACCATAAAATAAATACAAAATCAATTATAGCACAGCAATGATCAAACAAAATTCATCATTCACAAAGTACATATATGTACAGAAATAAATGTTAATAAAAGCAAAAAGTATAAGATAATACATTTTGCTCAAAAGCTAGAGAAGGAATATCTATTATGAGTCCAATACATAGGTATCACTTTATTTAATTTGTTAACCTCTAATTTCTGTGCATTCTTATGGACTAATGTGGCAACTACCTTAGTTTATCCAGCAAACATGTATAAAAAAATAAACACTTTAACTTTGAATATACACAAAAACCATGTTTAACCTTTTTCCTACCCTAGTAACATAGAAATATGACGACAGAAAAAGACCACATGGCCTATCTAGTCTGTCCTTCTGTAGTTGTTATGGAAGGACAGACTAGATAGGCCATGTGGTCTTTTTCTGTCGTCATATTTCTATGTTTCTATGTTTCTAGTAGGAGCTTCTATTGTTATACTTTTCTCCAGGGCATTTTTTGAGGTGGTGCGCAGTGGTACGGAGTACCGGCACCTTTTTGTTGTCTGCTAAAATGATCCATAGTCCTCATGTATTAATGAAAGAGTCCTGCATATGAGTACCGCGCCTTTTGTTCTACGAAAATGCACTGCTTCTTTCCTTCCCTCACTTGGGACAACAGCTGTTCCTCTGGTGAAAAAGTTCTCCCCTCTTGATCCTGTGGGTTGGGTCTATTATTCAAATGACTTTTCTCCTCTGCAGCCGGTCCTCCAGAGTGTCGCACTGTTTTCTCCCCTCTGCATCTTATTTTTCATTCTGCTGCTGGTTCTTCTGGGTCCTGGCACAACTTGTTCCAGTCTTCATCAGTGGCAGATTCTCCAGTAGCATGGGAGAACAGATGATGGTGCTGCAGTGGCCTTCTCAACTTTGCTGCTCTGGCTGCATATGTTCTTAGGGTACTTAAGGAAGTTGCTTCTGCACAGAATCACTGTAGAGACCCTGTGCAAATAATTTTGCTGAGGAGAGAGGTTGTAAGAAGGCTGGGCTAGTGTGAGAATTATGGCAACTGCCATAAATAAGACTGAAGCTGCCTGGACCCTTGTTGATAAAGCATGCGCATTACCATGCCCTACTGACACCATGCCCATGGTGTTTCCCCTAAGTGGCATCCACTAAGTGTTGCTTTGTAAACGCTATGCAGTATATCATATGGCTTTTTTTCAACAATGGTTTCCTTCTTGCCACTCTCCCATGTAGACCATGTCTGTGGAATAATATTTAAATTGTTGAATAGTTAACATATTCTCCAGTCTCAGCCAGAAGCATCTGTAGTCCTTTTGAGGTGATTGCAGGCCTCACAATGACCTTTCTCAGCAGTTTCCTTAACCCACAGTTACTGAATTTAAAGGTATGGCCTGATCAAGGCCGTACTTGGGTGGAGCCAAATTGTTTCTACTTTACAACGATAGCCTGGAAGTGCCCCGAGGGATAGTCAAACAAATGCAAAACAAATGGGGGGAAAGTTATAAACCATTTCAACTTTGAATAACTTTATATCAGAGGCAGACTAGATAGGTTTTATGTGCTGTCATTCTCTGTTTCCTTCTCCCAGGAGCTTGTGCTCATGAAGAGCTATCTATACTAAAAAGTAGACAAAGTGATGGGGCCAGATGGGACTCATCCGAGAGTACTGAAGGAACTTAGGGAAGGTCAGGTGGCTCTGCTGTCAGAGCTTTTCAATGCTTCTTTAGAGTTAAGAGTGATCCTGGAGGACTAGAGAAGGGCACACATGGTCCCTCTACACCAGCGGTTCTCAATCTAATCCTCGGGACACACCTAGCAAGTCAGGATAGCCACAATGAATATGCATGAGAGAGATGAGCATACAATGGAGGCAGTGCATGCAAATTTCTCTCAAGCATATTCATTGTGGTTATCCTGAAAACCAGACTGGATAGGAGTGTTACAAGGACTGGGTTGAGTACTCCTACTATACAGAAAAGTGGAAGAAAGGACAAGGTTGGGAAATACGAGCAGGTTAGTCTGACCTCTGTGCTACTACTACTTACCTGTATAGCAGTACAAGGTGTATGCAGTGCTGTACAGAGATATGTAAGAGACAGTCCATGCTCATAAGAGCTTACAGTCTAGTCAAGACAGACAACACACCAACTGGGGACTACGATATATATAGTGAAATGGTAAGGAAGCACATAGGAGGATCCAAAAGCAGTCTCAAAGAAGTGAGTTTTTAGCCTGGATTTGAACAGGGCCAGAGATGGAACCTTACACACTGACTCAGGTAATTTGTTCCAGGCATAAACAGGAGCAAGGTAGAACAATCGAAGTCTGGAGTTGACAGTGTGCCAGAGAGAAGGGATCTGCCAGAAGATAGGAGTTCACAAGGTGGGTTGTAGAGAGAGATAAGAGAGGAAAGGCAGTGAGGAGCAGCAAAATGAAGGCACTTATAGGTCAGTAGTAAAAGTTTAAACTGGATATGAAACGGATAGGGAGCCAATGAAGTGACTTGAGAAGAGGAGAGACATGAGTGGACTAAGGACTGATCCTTGTGGCACACCACTGGTAACGTCCTTCTCCTCCGAGTAAACTCTATTTCCCTGTACCCACTCAACCCAAATCCCGGGAATGATTCAGGCTGCTCTTGAGATAATTTATCTTCAAAGCCAGCCCTTCTAGCCACCAAAATCACTAGGGCTGTCTCTTCTCTGGACTTCTCCAGGGAGTCTGACCGAATCAGCCAGATGTCCAGGTATAGGTGAACTCTGATCCCTTTGCTTTCACAGGAACTTCTCCACAACTACCACCACCACCACCATGACCTTTGAGAAGGTGGCCAGAACCTGAGGTCTCCTCACTCCTGTTCCTTTTGAGCAGACACTTTATGGGTCTTCAAGAGGGCCACAGGCTGAACAGGCATGGAGGGCTCAGAGGAGGCACTAAAGTCAGCATCTGATCAAGGCCTCCCATGAAGTGCCTTAACAATGCTGATAAAAAATTGGGCTCTGGGCATCTCCATCATACAGGGGACAAAAAGAACCCATCGTGCAGCTGACCTGACAAGAGCCATATGTGGCACAATGTTGAGCACCGGGCATGCTTGCAAGGCCTCAAGCAGAAAAACAAACAAACCGAACAGCAAATAAAGAACCACTGAAAAGAATGATACAAGCTGCAGAAAAAAGGAACCACAGAAAAAAGAAACTGCACAGGCTGCGGTGAAAAGGAAGACCAGATAAGAGAATCCCAGCATCTGACAGCCCGGTCGGGGAATTCCAAATGGAGCTTCCCCAGCCACCTAGTTGAAAAAAAGGCTTTTGTGGTTTGTTTGTTTGTTTGTTTTTTAATTTAAAACTGCTTTATTAAAAGTAACAAAGAGAGCCAAATACAGCCCAATAGACATTAATGGGCAAAGAAAACAAATTTAGAACAAATTCTGAAAAATACAGAAAAAGCTCAGCAAGCAAATACAGGACAGCAATAGGGAGGGGGGGGGGGCTCAGGCAATTTACCACCTCCCTCAGGGCCTGGTGGGGTCCTCCTGTTCGCTCTCTGACCCATCAGTGCTGGAAGCTATGAGTAACACAGTGCTGGATACAAGGCAGCTTCCAGTTCCACAAAACAGGGACGTACTTCAGGTTCTGAGCAACATTTGGCCAAAAGGTCTTAATCACACAGGCCACAGACCATGGTCCACGCAGGGGAGAAAGGCCTATTTGCACTACAACGTCAGTCCAAACATCTTGCCACTTCCTATATGCACTGCCACATAAACCAAAAACTTCCCTCCACTATTACTGTCAGCAGTACTACAGCTAAGTTAAGCACAATCTCTTATCTATAAAACACGAAAATTAAGAAAATAGTACAATTATCATGGAAAAGTTGGATGTGTTGAATAAGCGAAATTTGAAGTAAAAATCAGTGAATACCTTACGGTCATTGATGCGATCAGGCACACAGCTTGGGTGAAATTCTAAGCGTGGCCATTGTAAGTCTGAGACCTGTATTCACTGTGCTACACACGTCTGCATAATTCCATGTAATAGTGGAGGGAATTTTTTGGTTTATGTGGCAGTAGCTACCCTCTGAGAATTGACCCGTACGTTGGTGTTGACTTCCTATATGCAGACAAATATTGGCTTCTTTCAGGGGCGGCAGAAGGCCTTTTTTATTTTGAGAGGGCCTAAGTACTGCCCCAAGATCCACACTGAGGGCAGAGACCCTTCCAGTCTGCTCAAGGGAGATCAGATCCCTGTGGGCAGAACAGAAAGGGTCTTTGCCATGATCCCGGTTTCTCTTTGTCTTCTGCCCATGGGGATCCCATCCCCCGCAGGCAGTCTGCTGCCTGCCATGTCGCAGGTTTTGGTGGGACCAGGGCTTTGGTGGCCCACCCCTTTCCGACGCCGATGTTCAGTGCTGCACCAGAGGATATACTAAAAGTTAAGATATAACTGAAAAGTTGCTCAAGTCTGCCTCCGCCTACTGGCAAGGGAGCATAACCCACTCATGTGGACTAGCCTAGAAGGATAAATAATGATTAATTACTTTAAAAACTGACTTTGAAGGGAAAAATTGGAAGTTGGATGTTTTCTCTTGGAGTTTGAAACTTTCTTACAAAAATGTTTTATAAAACATATTTTGCACAAATAAAGAGGGTAGGATAGCAGATAATGAAATGCCTATTTATATGGTGGGGAGATAAGCTCTGGTAGGCAGTGCAATAAAGAGGTCATAACTTAGAATTACAAATTCAAACTCCTTTACTGAATTCGGGAAGTGCCACTAAAAGGTAAAGGTCAATAAGTCGGGCGACTTTCCCCTTTCATCAAAAAGTAAAAACATTTACATAAAAGATTTGGATTTCTATTTACTAAATGAAAATAGCACTGAAAACCATAACAATATCATCTTTCCAGTAACAGGCCTATTTTGTACCACAGGCAGGCCGGAAATAGGAGGGCATCTAATTTGTGATTTCAAGCCACTTGGCAGATCAGTTCAAATTGCAGCAGTTGGATCCTGATGGGGGACTGTAAACTGTGAGGTTTTATGCCTTGCAAACAAATGTCATATAAAAACTGGCGCTGCACATTGATTCTGAGCTCCATGCTCTCAGAACAGAAGCTGCACGTGGTACAGGATGCCCAGGTCCCTAGGAAACCAGCACCAAATGCCTTGGAGAATCTTCACTATTTATCTCGTCAGCAGAAAGGCATACACACCGTGGCTTATTTTGAAATAGGAACCCCCATCTACCAGAGACTACAAGATCTTGGGCGATTCATTTCATGTCAGCGTTGCCCAGTTTAAGTGCCTGTATTTGGACAACAATGTTAATCAGAACACTGCTTTTTTTTCGTTACCCATCTAGAAACTTTAAAGCTATTTCCAGGGTTAAAAAAAATGTGGTAAAATAATCCATCTTGTAGAGGATTACAGATTTTTCTTTTTTTTGGTACACTAAATTGAGAAGTTTGTCAGCACCCAGGCTGGATGAGAGGCACTACGAGCGGTATTAATATTACTTTGCTACTGTTTCATACGAACTTGTTTATATGACAAAAGAACAAGAAAATGTTTTCCTGGAAAGTAATGCAGAAGTATTAAGCTAAACAGTATGTCTGATTTATTATCCTGATGGTAAGCCAAAAGAAGAAAGAAAATTCCTTCTGCTTAAGTCTCTCTCATTTGACACGGTAGCACTCAGACATGCTATCTGTTCAATGCAGTATGCTACTGATCTAACGCAATGCATCACCAAGCACAGCTGGGTTACAAACAGGTGCTACAACCCAGCATGATTAACTGCATAAACGGAGCTTTACATGTCACAGTTTCAGAAGAAATTGGTTATCACATCAGTCACAAGATGGTTGTTCCCTCGGTGTACATCATCCCAAACGAAAATCTCGATATAGGCATTATGGCACGTCAAACCATCCTTCGGTCTTCCTCTGCAACAGATTCTTTGGGTAACCATCTGACTCCGCTCTCGGCAAAGTCATGGTATAAACAGCTCAGCAAAATCAAACTCTCAAAATTCGAATGAACTCTGCATTTAGGAAAAAGGATATCTGCCCCTACCGAGAAACTTGTGGCCCAGATCTTTCACAGATACTTTACAAAAAGAGCCTTAAACAGGCGCTACTGAAAATCAGCATGAAGGAGGGCAGTCACTGCAGGATGTACAAATGCACTATAAAACTACAACTAATGTGATTAAAAGGAAAGACATTGCAGCATACGGATGGATTCCAATTAGATTTTAGCAGCAGTGACACAACCTACCATTCAGTATTTAGAAAATCATCATGGCCTTACCCCCTGTAACTAGCTACATAACAAATCTATAAGATTCTGAGAGCAACTTTTAAAAGGATTTCTCTGAGTAAATAAGTGTTTACCAGAGAAGAAAGATAGCCTTTTGAAATTATGACCTCTCCCCTCTCGACCCCCCTCCCCAATGCAAGAAAAATTATGTACAATGTCCACAGTGCACATTTCCCCCACAGGGAGAAAAAAAAATAGAAGCTATGCTGAGGTTATTCTTGCAAAGCGCTTTTTTTTTTGTTTTAACATCCTGTACATATTTCTTGCACTGAATTTGCACCTCCGAAGTGTGCAGGTACTTAAGTGTCTGCACACCCTCTGCCAAAGGACGGTGTTTCCCCTTTGAAAACACTGGTCAACAAATTTTTACAAAAGTCATGTTACTGAAATAAAAATAGTCATTTCTTATCACTTTTTATATGCTGAACATGAATATACAGTGAAATTGCAAAGTTGGCTCTAGTTTTTTTGTAATCTACAAGAATTAATGTTTACATCACAAAATGCATTATCAATAGTAAATATAATAAGCCTTCGGTTAATGCCTGTAAAAAACCAAGTCATAGACTACTTCTTAGATTTTTTCGCCTGTCTCTTGTACAGCTGTTCAGGAGCTTCTCTGGGGAGTCCAGCAGTAGTCAGCCTGCATTGTAGTGGGCCATTTTCCCTGGTATCTTTGCTCAATCGTTGTGATATCCTGGTGAAAACGTTCGCCCTGTTCATCACTAACCATACCACATTTGTCAGGAAAGAAATCGAGATGGGAATCAAGGAAATGGATCTTTAGAGACATATTGCAGCCAAGTTTCTGATACTGCATCAGCATGTCTTTTACTAGTTCCTTGTAGTTTTCTGCCCTAACATTCCCGAGAAAGTTTGTTGACACTAGGCGAAAAGCATTCCATGCTTGTTTCGTATCACCCTGCAGCAAGTTGTTGAACCGGTCATCTTTGAAGAGCTCTCGAATCTGAGGACCCACAAAAACTCCCTCTTTAATCTTTGCTTTGCTGAGTCGAGGGAATTTTTCATGCAGGTATCGTAAAGCTGGCGAAGTGCGGTCCATGGCTTTCACAAAGTTTTTCATCAAACCTAGTTTGATGTGAAGGGGTGGTAGCAAGATTTTGTGAGCCTCAACCAGAGCTGGGTGCTGGATATTCTTCTCTCCAACTGTTACATTTTGTCTGCGATTCCATTCCTTCTGCAAGTAGTGCCAATCCCTTGCTCGGCTATCCCACTCACATAAGAAACACGTGTATTTTATATATCCCTGCTGCAGTCCCTTTAAAAGGGCAACTACCTTTAAGTCACCACAGAGGTGCCAGCTGTACTTGTTATAGTTAATGGAAGTCAGTAGATGCTTTAAGTTATCGTATGTCTCTTTCATGTGGACAGCATGCGCTACTGGAATAGATGGAAGACTATTTCCATTGTTCAAAAGCACAGCCTTCAGACTCAGTTTCAAAGAGTCTATAAATAGTCTGTAGTCTTGTGGGTCATGAGTGATTTTTAAGGCATTCATGAGGCTTTCAATATCGGAACAGAATACCACATTACTTTCCTTTCTGAAGAAAGGCTTAAACTGGTGGCGCTTTCGATATGAAGTAATGTTGACATCTTCTTCTAGAAGATTCCATTGTTGGAGTCTTGATCCTAGCAATTCTGCCTTGTTCTTGGATAAGTCCAAATCACAAACCAGGTCATTTAGTTCTTCCTGTGTTATTCTGTGTGGAGTTGATATGCATCCCAGTGAACATCTGGGTCACCGCTTGCTGACAGACCAGGAGAACAGGTCGGCTCACCCTTGCCCTCATCAGATGAATCAAGAGAATATTCTGATGGAGGTTCTGGAATAGGAAGTCCCTCACCATGTGGAACTGGTCTCAATGCAGACGGAATGTTTGGTAGACTATGCTCGACTTCTTTTGCTTCGTTATTCCGCTGGAAAGAGGAGGAACCAAGCAGAAGTAACAGTCATTTATGTGGTTGCTTGGCTCTCTCCATACCATGGAGACTGCAAACAGCATTGATGGTCTTTTGCAATTCAACCACTGTGAAAGCTGTGTTGTACATGTAGCGCAGCATATATGCGGGGCCCCAAGGCTTGTCTTGGTCACCAATCTTGCATCCGAAGTAAAGATGATATGCCTTCTTCAGTTGAGAAGTGATACTTTTCTTCTGGTTGGCAAATGTCACTTCCCCACAAATGTAGCAGAAATTGTCAACAGTATTAACGCACTTTCGCTGCATTACTGTTCTGTATTGTACCTAAGTGGCTAAAATTATATGATTAATAAAAGTTACATGTAACAGTAGCTTAAACTGTCTCGCACACAGTCTGAAATATTTTAAATGCTCAACCTTTCTGACTGTGTATAGTACACTGCTGACATCAGATGGCTTCAGCAGCCGTCTGGCAGTAGTATTGCATTGCATCAGAAAATGATGCAATCAACTCTGGATGATGTGTGCATGCTGGTATTATGCAAAGTGATGCAATATTACATCATTCAAGGCTTATTTGGGATGTTGTTGATGTCCTACTGGATAAATTTACACGGTGAAATGTCAAAAATGAACTATATGCAATATCTTCAAAACGAGAGCCAATAAAAAATTTTTAATGTTATATTCATGTTCAGCTCACCAAGATAGTACAGTCAGTAACGATTTCAATGTTGACCAGTGAAATCAGCCTGCATATGGGCTATAAAGATAGCCCTCTCCCAGAGTGAAAAAGGTTAGCATTGTGCACATTCGGCATCATCTTCCAAGCAAGGACTGAGATCGCCTAACTTCCCTGAAGCTTGACCAAAACAGTTTCTCAGATTTCAAATGATGAAGGCCATGAAGGAATTTCCAGTAGTAGCTGAATTACACAGGTACACTAAAAAAAATTTTTTTTAAACTGCCTCTAATGTTTCGATTGATTTTTACGTTTTTTGGTGCGCTGAATCCAAATCTGGTAACCAATTTGCTCCATCGCGTACAGATTTTTTACTACATTGGGTTAGCAGTTTGAGGTGAACGTTTCAGATTGAGTGCAATCGAGATAAACGTTTCTTGGATGAATTCTTTATACTAATTGTTTAGTAGTTATTCAAATAAGAATAAAGAAAATTGTAACAAGGCAGCACATAAGAATAGAGTAATGTCAAAAAAACACACTGTGATGGTAGCAAAATTGTCTGCACTTAAAACAGCCACATACATGTGCACAAACATTGAGCATATAAGAGCGAGGTTAGACACAAAGCAAAGCAAAGAAATGTGCAAAAAATGTTGTACAGGTATGTATGTAAGAATAGAAAACGCAAACCGCACCATTGCAATACATGAAGACAAACACCCGATGGTGTGAAAATAAAATTCTAATAAATGAGATCCGACACTGTGGTAATAACTAGCAAATTTTTATTTCAAAGTTTAGTAAAAACACGATATTTGTCAACACAGTTTAGATTTTAAAGTCATTCTTGGGTCAATCAATCTCCTGGTGGGCCCGTTTCTTCTTCCCCCGAATGCTTCTCTTGGTGCGCTGCTTGGCGTATTTTTCATCTGGGGTTTCCCGCAGCAGCAACCAGCAGAAATCAGCCATCATAGTGATGTTCCATCTTCCTTGGTACCTTCTCTCTGCGTTCTTGATGTCCTGGTGAAACCTTTCACCTTGTTCTTCACTGTACGCCCCCAAGTTTTCGGGAAAGTAGTTCACATGGGAGTGCAAGAAATGGACTTTCAGGCTCATGTTACAGCCTTGTTCTTTGAAGGCATTGAGCATCCTGGCAACAATATCCTTATAGTTCTCATCCCGCCTGTTCCCCAAGAATTTGAGAACAACATCCTTGAAGGAATCACAGGCTTCTTTTTCCTTCTCAGACATCGTTTCAGCGAATGCTCCATCTGAAATGAGTTTCCTTATATCAGGGCCAACAAACACTCCTTCCTTTAGCTTTGCTTCAGAAAGTCGGGGGAACTTTGAGCAAAGGTACCGAAAGCACTCACCATCTTTTGGAAGGGACTTGATGAATTGCTTAATGAGACCCAACTTAATGTGGAGAGGTGGTAATAGAATTTTATCACGAGGTACCAAGCTCTCATGAAGAACATTTTTCTCACCGGGTCTCAAATACGCCCGAATTGGCCAGTCTTTTTTCCCCCAGTGTAGGTCGCGGGCCCGGCTATCCCACAAGCAAAGGAAGCAGGGATATTTGGTGAAACCGGATTGCTGCCCTAATAGCATGGATAGAATTTTAAAGTCTCCGCAAATCATCCACTTATGCTCATCATAACGAATCTTCTGAAGAATCAGGGCCAAATTCTCGTATTTTTCTTGGAGAATAACGGAGTGAGCAATAGGAACTGAAGCGAATGTGTTGCCATTATGAAGAAGAACACCTTTTATGCTGTCTTTTGACGAATCAATGAACAGCCGCCATTCAGCAGGATCATACTTGAGTTTAAACTTTTCCATCACTCCGTATATATCGTTGCAAAATACCAAATCTTCCTCTTTGCTGAAATACTTCAAAAATTGTGTCTCGTGGTTGTGGTACCAATAAAAAGTTGTTCCTGGTGACAATAGATTTTTCTGTTTAAGCCGAGAACCTACCAGTTGGGCAGCATCTTTTGGGAGTCCTAAATCCCGGACTAAATCATTCAATTCAGCTTGAGAGAAAAGTTCAGGTTTCGGATCTGGTTCAGTTTCAAACTCGGAAGTACTGGACTCATCGGGAAAAGCCATCTGATGAGTCTCATCAGGATCAGAACCGTCCACACAAATATGATCCAAAGATTTTGGTGGTTCAGGCACAGGTACTTCGTTGCTATGAGGCATAGGCCTAATTGCTGAGGGAAGGTTGGGGTAACTTATTACGTTCTTATTTTTTAAATTGTATCCCTTCACAATGCAAAAGCAAAAAAAGCAGTCACTGCTGTGGTCTCTTTGTTCACGCCACATCATAGGTATTCCGAAACGAAATGCTTGTTTTTTACCTTTCATCCATAAGCGTAGATCTTCCTCACATCTCTTGCACACTTTGTGAGGAGCCCACAGTTTGTCTTGATCGCCTAACTTCAAACCGAAACAGGCGAAATATACTTTTTTAATAAATGCAGAAATGTTCCTCTGCCGCTTTTTCACGGTATATTCCCCACAAATAAAACAAAAACTGTCCGGAGAGTTGATGCAACCTCTGGCTCTGTGAGCCATCACAAATACACAGCACTGCAAACTACAACTGAAGTGAACCACTTCGGAATAAAGCTGGATTACGACTGAGCAAACAAAAGGTAATAATGAACTTGCAAGAAACTGAAATTTGACAGGAACGTTCATGTCGCAACCACCGTGTTTGAGCAAGCGAACGAGGCGAGGCGAGGCGAACAGGAAAGAACATGCGCCAGCGTGAGTACTGGATTTAGCCCCCCGCCTCCCAATTGTCCTGTTAATGTATAAAATGAATACAAAACACTCTAGAATATCATGAGGGAGTGTTTCTAGTTAGTTAACCATTACAACCTCTATTTTGGGCCAAGAAAATAAACTGCAGTCAGCTAAAAAGAAATTATGTGAACATTCCTTATATGGGTAAGAAATCTAATTTTACAAGAAAACGTGACGTGATGGAACATTTTGGCTATTTTTCCTGGATTCAGCACCCCAAAATCTATAGGAATCAGTTTCAAAACTGGATGCAGTTTTTTGGTAGTGTACCTGTGTTATCAATAACACAGAGATTACTTCTTTAGGCTCAGTAGTTTCTCTTTCCAGCTCAATTGTTCTGGGATTCTGGTATCATGAGCCTTTGCTTGCACTTACTCAGGCATGTCTCCCTCTGCTCATGAGAAACTGCTACTGTTCCTAGTCTGCTCATTACAGCAATAGGTCTGAAATCTTTAAGCCATGTGTCAGGGTCCCTCTCCAGAAACCTGTATCATGGACTCGAAATTCAGCCACAAGGTGCAAAGCGTATAGGACTGTGCTCCAAATCTCCATCACTGTTGTAGCGACGTGCCCGTTAGTGGCTCCTCTGTGAGTTTTTGATCCCCGTTTGTTGTATGTTGGTATAGAAAATGTGTAAGAGGAGTGTGCAGCAGCAAGAAGGGGCAACCATTTCCCATGCATGCTGCATTACTGCCATGATGTGCCTATGGAGATCTTGAGACTCCACCAGCGGTAGGTCTAGAGGCACCTTTAAAGGTGTGCATGTGCACAAGCACTCAGCATATCTGTACCTCAGGGTATCCACAACCAGGCCGAAGAGCAGAGGAGATGCTAGAGTTCACCCTGCTACTGCCACTGCCCAGTGCCAGCACAGTGAGCTGCTTATCAATGTGCAGGTAGCACTAGTGTTGATCTCACAATATGAGATATCAGCATGCAGGAAGTGTTGACTCCGAGTTCTGAACAAATTGCTCTGCAGGCACAGAGCAACCCTGGTAGGCAGGGGTGTCATTAGCACTGGGGACACAGCCATGTGGGAAAGGGCCAGTAAGGATCCCAGGGCTCGCCAGCTGTGACACAAAAAGCGTCACTCTGAATGCACCCCTCCAGCTGCCAACTGCACTGTCTGTTGTGCAGTAGGCAGTGACCTATAAGCAAGAGTGCATGGGAGCATAAGGGAGTGAGGAGACACCAAGAAAGATGAATTTAGAGTGGACAGCAGTGGAGGGAGAAATGGGCGGTAGCGTGAGGGGGCAGAATGTGGGGTGTGGAGAGGCTGAAAGAGCAAATGAGGGGAGTATGGTGTCAGGAAGAGATCATGAGATCACATGAAGAAGAAAAGTGCATGTGTGTGGAATATCCTATTAATGTCTCTCCAAAACACACACAAAACATTTTCCTGCACACCCTTCAATCCGCCCCTCCCCCCATGCCAAACATATACCTCACTGTCCTTTCTTAAAATACAAAGCTACCCATCCATGGGAAACTGAAAGACACATAAGTACCTGATATAATAGAGTTCAGAAAAAAACTCAAAACATTTTTATTCACAAAGCATTTTGGATCTATGATCAGCCCATCTCTCACCCCCCAGCTAGATAAGGGATAATCCTACCCAAGGTAATACACTATTCAACAAAAGAATGAAGCGCTGTAACCCTTAGACAAAATGATTAAGAAAGATGAAAAAGAAAAATATGTATATAGTTTACTTCTGTTCAATTGTACATAGTTCTCTAATTGTTAATTGTTACTTGTTAACTGTAATTACCTAACTACAAATTGTTATATGTAAAAACAGTCCACCCTGTTTATTGTTGTTATATGGAAACCGCACCTGATCAATGGAAGGAGCGGTATATAAATAATCATTAAATTTAATTAATTAAGTCATGGAGTCATAAAGCAGGTTCTTGAAGCCATTACACAATTCTAGACTTGTTTTGTATGATCCGTTGTATGGAGAAATAGCCTAGTTCTACTGTTGGAGAATGTGGAGTATATCTTACAGATCTAGAGGTGCAGGCTGCTGTCCTTGGGGGCTGTCCACACAGCCACATGCACCTCCAAGCTTGTCAAAGCTTCTGCTACCACTCATGAACTCCTTTTCTTCCCATGCCAAAACTTCTGCTACCACTGAAATGGCACAGAAGAGCTCCTGAGCGTCACAAGAGACACAGACTGCCACAAAAGATAAAAGGAGGAAGTAGAAACTTTTTTTTCTCATTTGGTGAGGGATATGGAGCTCCTCATTGTTGCCTCGGGGTAGTTTCTCCAAATGGATTAGTTTGCCATACCATGACAGTCATGACCCTCACTTCTAAGCCAGGATATGTGGAATATGAGCTCAGTCCCCCAAATTTACTGCTAATGCTCTGCGTAGTACTTGCATCATGCCAAAGAGAGCCTCCTTCTGGAGTTCATAAGATGTAACATGTATGGGTAGTTTGTAAAGATGCGCTTAGAAATTCTTCTTTGTCAAGCCTGTGGCTCACAATAAGATGGGAACTATTTCGTTATCTTTCTGCCACATTTTCTTGTCTCTAACTGAATTTCTTGGTACTGCAGGATCTTCTGCCTCTCCTCTTGATTCACAGAATAATCACTTGGAACAGACACTTCTATTATCAACACCATTCTGGTGTTTTTCTCCTTTACCACTATGTCAGGTTTCCTTGTATCCAGTTTATTATTCATCGGACTGGGAATGTCCAAGGTGATCATAACCTCTTCAGTTTCTGTAATTATCTTAGGGTCATGATCCCAGTGCTTTTCAGGCAGAATGATGTTGTAGTGTTTTCAGATTTTCCAGTGTATGAAGCACTCTACTTTGTTGTTTATTTATTTATTTATTTACATTCTCTTATATACCGCGCTATTCCACATCAGTGCGGTTTACTTGGAACAACAAAAACGTACACATTTCAATTGGTTGATCTGTGTTTACAATTAACAGGTACTCGAACTTGGATCCAAACTTGGGTAACTATTTACATCTGTATAATCTAGTATTGATGAATCCTTTTGTACTGCATTGGTTAGCTGGTTGATGAGGCTATTATGGTACTGTCTTCCGGGTAATGCACGAGGAAGAGGTGATGTTTTAAAGCTTTCCTAAACTGGGCTAGGTCAGTGATTTTTGTGCCTTTTGTATAGAAATTTTCCGCCATAAGAACTTCACAGTCAGCTATGAGGTGAGTCACTGTTTCCAGGCCTTTCTTATAGATTGACATATGTCTATTTTGCCAGTTTTTTCTGTATTCCAAAGAGTTATTAAGAGTATTCATTGGATTAAGCGCCATACAAAACAGAAGTGGCAACAGGGAATCTCCCCAAAATATTCCTCGCTAAATCTTTATGTTAGGAATGATGTACTGACCATCTTCATACTTCAAAAAGAGTGTGGTTTGCCACACTCATGATGAACTTAATGTACTCTGTCAAACCAGGATTTATCTTATACATCTCAAGGCAATTTATTATCCAAGAGTATGAGGCACTGTCAAAAGCTTTCTTATAATCAAGCCTTGCTATACTGAGATTTCTGCTTTTCTTAGCACTGGCCTTGATGGCATTATTTATTATTAACTGGTCTTTGGCTCCATATGCTCCCCTCTTATTGGCCTTTTGCTCTATTGCCATGATGTTATTGGGTTCAATATCATCATATATTCTGTCTGCATCTATTGCAGTGAACAGCTTATAGATTTCTAGGTAGACAAGTTATTGGTCTGTAAGTTTTGGAAATGTTACTTGGGTCCTCCTTTGAAAGGATAAATGTTCTTCCTGTTATAAGCCATTGCGGTGTAAATTCAGCTGCTTGATCAATTGGTTTTTGCAGTTTGCCAGGTCTTGGTGGAGTGATAACTGTTTAAGGCAAAGGTTGGTCACTCCATCTGGGCAAGGGCTCTTCCAGTTTGGGGCTCATTTTAACCTGATTTCCATCTTTTTTGTCGTTACTACAGGCCATTCCATAGATTTAATGTTTGATTTTTCTATATGTTTCTGTACGCAGGAATACCATTCTGCTTCTATGGAATCCTCATATAGAATTCTCCAGAAGGTTTCCGTTTCAGCTTTGGTTGCTGGTGTTTTTACCATATTAATGCTCCTTCCCAATTCCCTGTAAAACTGTTTTGGGTTCTCTCTAAATAGTTTACTTCAATATCTTTATTTTCTGTTTTTTTCATAGCTTCACAGTTTTTGTGCTTCTGCTGCTACTTTCAGTTTGTTGTTAGAACATATAAATTTCAGGTCTTCTTCTGTTAATGCAGCATGCTTCAGCTTGATGTCTTGGATCTTCCTCAATATCTTTGATGATCTTAATCCTTTTAGCTACCTGTCTATCAGGGATACCTCCGCACGCAATGATTGCATTTTTCCTTCAATATGCTTTTTCCGAGGAGGAACATTGTTCTTCTTCTAGCTCTGCACTTTAGTCGGTAGTATTCTTGCAGTAATAATATTAGAAACATAGAAATATGACGACAGAAAAAGACCACATGGCCTATCTAGTCTGTCCTTCCATATCAACAACTAGCTGCACAATATTGTATTTGATTTATTTCAGTGATGTCAATCAATGATCCCTTTATATAGGATATGGCCTTATTCATTTTAATTATCATACTTTTACCTTAGGTGTTAAATTTAACTTGGGTAATCTTTCCCTTGCCTGGAACCCAGCACATTCATCTTTTTCCATGTGGACTTGGAGTTTGATCTTGAATTCCTCCACCTCTGGGTCATTCTCCTCTCTTGCTTCCTCCTCTTCAGTTGACTTGTTAACCTGTCCTTTATTCATCTCGCTCTCCTGCAGTTCCAGACCTCTAAGCTCCATCTCTCCCTCAACAGCTCTTTTTTTCTGTGTATTCCTTTCTTCTGGCACTCTCAGCTAGGTCTCCTCCTCCTCCCTGTATTTCTTTTTCCACGGAAGCCCTTAGTTGATTTAAGATGTCGTCATTCACATACTTCTTTACTTTGATCTGTGAAATTCAAGATCTTAAATTTGCATCTGTTGCTTTTTGAAGTTTTTCTTGTGGCAATTTTCCTC
Organism: Ichthyophis bannanicus; assembly: GCA_033557465.1. NCBI lineage: Eukaryota > Metazoa > Chordata > Amphibia > Gymnophiona > Ichthyophiidae > Ichthyophis > Ichthyophis bannanicus. The sequence continues at coordinate 1,134,279,884 of CM066033.1, forward strand.
TTTCTCCCAGTTTTTGGCAGATTCTCTTTGTATACTCTCTTGATTTAAATATCAGGTTTGTAGCATAAAAGTAGCAGTATATTATTATCTCCTCTTTATTTGCATAAGTCCATATAACCGTAGTTATTCCTCTTAACCTTTTCATTAATTTCTGTGGCTTATGACCTGCCACAGTGAACACACTCACCATGACCTTTATTCATGGTGGGGATGTTATGTGCATCTACAGTGTCTGAACTATCGCTACCACCATTGTTAGCCCTAGTATGGAGGCTATGGATAGGCATCTTTTTATCCTGGGCAACATGCGGCCAAGTATGTACTTTTCTTTTACTTTTCTACCATACTTCAATTGTAGTGTCACGTGGCTGTGATTTACAATGCATTGCAAAAGTTTTCCTCCCCTCTTTGTTTGTCCTGTTTTGTTGCATTACAACCTGGAATTAAAATGGAATTTTGGGGGTTAGCATCATGTGATATACACGTCCTAGAAGAAAACAAACACACAACCGAGTCAGCACCCCAAGTGAATACAAACACACACGCAAGGGCACAACAGACAGAGCACTATCCATGGCTGCTCCAACAATATGGAACAAACTACCGGACGACTTGAGGGCAACCACAGACCTCAAAGACTTCAGAAAACAGCTGAAAACCATGCTGTTCATAGAACACTATGGTCACATCACATAACCTAATTGTCTGTATAACAGCACATGTTACCGCCTAACACTGTATGTATATAAATGTCTTTAGCACCACTGTATATAGCCCACATTGTACATAGCTCAAACCAATCTAGCACACAATACAACACACACTCAACAAAATCCTCACCCTCACTGCATGTATAACACACTCACACTACCAGATTGTTTGCTGTGATACCACCTTGATTATTATGATAAGGCGGTTTAGAAATACTGTTAAATAAATAAATAAAATAAATAAAACATGCCTACGACTTTGAAGGTGCAAAATATCCTTTATTATGACACAAATAATAATTAAGACAAAAAATAAACTGAATGCGAGAGTTTGCATATGTATTCACCCCCCAAAAGTCAATATGTTGTAGAGCCATCTTTAGCTGCAAGTCTCTTGAGGTATGTTTCTATTAGTTTAGCATATCTAGCCACTAGGATTTTACCTATTCCTTAAGGCAAAACTGCTCCAGCTCCTTCAAGGTAGATGGGTTGCTTTGCTAAACAACAATCTTCAAGTAATGCCACAGATTCTCAATTGGATTGATGTCTAGGCTTTGACTAGGCCATTCCAAGACATTTAAATGTTTCCCTTTAAACCAGCCTTAGCAGTATGTTTAGGGTCATTGTCCTGCTGGAAGGTGAACCTTCATCCCAGTCTTAAATCTGTGGCAGACTAAAACAAGTTTTCCTCAAGAAGTGCCCTGTATTTAGTACCATCCCATCGTTCCTTCAATCCTAACCAGTTTTCCTGCCAATGAAAAACATCCCCAAAGCATGATGCTGCCACCACCATGTTTCACTGTGGGAATGGTGTTCTCGGGATGATGGGAAGTGTTGGGTTTGCGCCACACATGGCATTTCCCATGATGGCCAAAAAGTTCAATTTTCTTCTCATCTGACCAGAGAACCTTTTTCATGTGTTTGGGGGGTCCACCAGATGTTGTTGGGAAAACTCCAAATGTGTTTTCTTATTTCTTTCTTTAAGCAATGGCTTTTTTCTGGCCACTCTTCCATAAAGCCCCACTCTGTGGAGTGTATGGCTTAAAGTGGTCCTATGGATAGATACTCCCATCTCCGCTGTGGATCTTTGCAGCTCCTTTGTATTATCCTTGGTGTCTTTGTAGCATCTCTGATTAATGCCCTCCTTGACCGGTCTGTGAGTTTTGGTGGGTGGTCTTCTCTTGTCATGTTTGTAGTGGTGCCATATTCTTTATATTATAATGGATTTAATGATGCTCCATGGGATATTCAGAATTTGGGATATTTTTTTATAACACAACCCTGATCTATACTTATCCACAACTTTGTCTCTGACCTGTTTGGAGTGCTCCTTGGTCTTCATGTTGCTTGCTTAGTGGTGTTGCAGAGTCGGGGGCCTTTTAGAATGGGTATATTTATACAGGTATCATGTGACAAATCATGTGACACTGATTGCACACGGGTGGACACTAATCAACTAATTATGTGACTTCTGAGGTTAATAGCAAAAGGGGTGAATACATATGCACTCACAACTTTTCAGTTTGTACTTGTTTTTTTATATATACAAGGTATTTTATTGTTATTTCACTTCACCAATTTGAACTATATTGTTAGATCCATTACCTAATAACCAAATGAACCTCCATTTTCATTCATGCGATAAAACAGGACAAAAACCAAGGGAATGAATACTTTTGCAAGGCACTGTAGTATAGATTTTGTACAATGGGGTGACCACGTGACGGTAACCAGCAAGATTTGGGGAGGGAACTATATTCTCTCCCCATAAGAGATCCACAGCAATTCACCAACCACAGCTAGTGAATTCTGTGTTGCCTTTCCCTTTGCTTATGTGGAGGAGGAGCTATTGTTTGGGCTGACAAGCTCTTCATCCATGTCCTTGCTGGGCAATATTATGAAGGGCCCATCAAGCTCCTAGTGTCTTCAGGCAAAAGGGGAGTGTTGTGTTGGGGACTGCTGAGTACCCGGACTCTGTCTTTGTATGAAGACTAAAAACACAGTACTGCAGCCCCACCAGTGGCAGCAATGATGGAAGACTCTCGCAGCTTGGCTACAATCACCTATTCATCCAAATACATTGCACCTTTCTGTTTGTCTTCATGTGTTCTCAGGTACAAAATGTTTTACCACAGATAGAGGTAGGAGCAACTCCAGGCTGGGGTGCTAGCATACTCACACAGCTCCAGTTATTGGCTATGTGAGCAATTTTAACAAGCTTGCATCTTTGTTTACCCTGAACAAAAAGCAGCAAAAGTATAATAAGTCCATTCTTTACTTTTAACATAGTAAAATATAATTTTTGTATCATATTCTCCTAATTATTAATAAGTGGGTAAGGTTTCTCAGTTACTATTAAAAAGATCATTACTAAATTTGTAACCTAACCTTGCAGTGCTCATCTTCTAAGAACTGCTTAAGTCTACCCAGTGCCTACATTGTATTCGCAAATTAGACAGTCGCACAATCTTTTAGCCTTCTGCTTATTAGCTGACACTCTCAAACCAACTTTCAGTAACACCTCTATCAATCACATATACCCATATCCTCTTTAGAGTAGTTACTCACCTTTAACAGGTGTTCTCCGGAAACAGCAGGAATCAGTCCTCACATATCGGATGACGTCGGCGCTGACAGAGCCCACGCGGAGCATTTCCCCAGCTTTCAAAGAAAGCCTTTGGGAATGCAATCGCGCATGCATGGTCCCCTTCCTGCCCAAGGGTGCCATCTTGCTCAGTCAGATGACATAGCTAAGAAGGCAGTAAAATAAGGTAATATATAGAGACAACTCCCAGGGAAGGAGGGCTGCCAAGGACCGAACCAGGACAGCACTAACGGCAACCAATCAGGTAGCCGTGCATTGCAGGGGATGAGTCCCTAGCTGGGAGACTCTGTGAGACCTAGCATCCAGCGAGACTATCAATCCAGTAGCCTGAACACAGAGGGGTTGGAGGGCAGGAGTTGCCTACACCCCGAAAACGTTATGGAGTACTGCCTCGCCAAAGGCACTGCCCAAGTGGGGTTCGCTCTCTAGGCAGTAGTGAGCTGCAAACGTATGAATCAAAGACCATGTGACAGCCTTGCAAATTTCCATCACCGGCACTGAGCGGAGGTTGGCACCGACGTGGCTATCGCCCTCACGCAATTCACTGTGATCTGGTGCTCGAGGGAGAGGCCCACTCGCTCATAGTTGAGGGCAATACAGTCCACCACCCAAGCGGACAGAGTTTGCTTAGACAAGGGGAGCCCCAGTCTGCTGGGGTCGTAGGACATGAAAAGCTGAGGAACTTTCTGATGGACCTGAGTCCACTGTAAGTAGAAGGACAGGGCCCATTTGCAGTCCAGCATATGAAGGATCAGTTCCTCTCTACCGGCATGAGGCCATGGAAAGAAGGTGGGGAGGACTACCTCTTGGTTGAGGTGAAAGGGAGATACCACCTTTGGGGGAAATTTAGGGTGTGTGCACAGCAACATAGGCGCAGTTAGAATTTCATATATGGTGGGTCCGCCACCACGGCCTGGAGCTTGCTCACTCTGAGTGGACGTAAAGGCCACCAAGAAGGCCACTTTCCATGATAGGTACCTTAGGTGGCAAATGGCTAGGGGCTCGTACGATGGTCTGGTGAGTTGGGAGAGCACCACGTTGAGGTCCCATTCTGCCACTGGAGGGTGGAAAGGGGGCTTGGATAGCAAGAGGCCCCAAAGAAATCTGGAGACCAGAGGCTGGCTGGAGAAGGGTTTCCTCTCAATGGGGTGGTGGTGAGCAGTTATGGTGCTCAAATGCACCCGTACCAAGTTAGATTTCAGCCTGGTGCACGATAAGTGCAGCAGGTACTGGATGATGAGCTGCACATGGCAGGAGAGGGGATTCTCCCCTCATTCCGTGCACCAAACAGAAAACCTCCTCCACTTGAAGGCATATGCCCTTCTGGTGGAGGGTTTACGGGAGGCCAGCAGGATCTTCTCGACTTCTACTGGGAGATTGAAAGAGGCCAAGGCTACCCTTTCAGCAATCACGCCGTTAGTGTCAGGGACCCTACATTGGGATGCAAGAGCAAACCCCCCCCCCTCCTGGGACAGGAGGTCCGAAGCCCGGCTCAGAGGAACTGAGAGTGCCGCCGACAAGGAGAGCAGAAGAGGGAACCAGGGCTGCCTGAGCCACCTGGGAATGATTAGTATTACTGAAGCTCTGTCGCTCTGAACCTTGAAGAGGGTCCTGGTGACCCAGGGTGTCAGCAGGAATGCATAGAGTAGGCATTCGGCCCACGAGATTAGGAAGGCATCCGCTGCCACTCTCTCCGGGTGCAGCTGACAGGAGCAGAAGCGGATCAAGCAGAGCCTTCAAATTCTGTGCGCCCAGATGCTGGAATACCCTGCCTCCCAATATCCGTGCAATTCCTGACCTATTCCAGTTTAGGAAGGCCTTGAAGCACCACCTCTTCCTCCTGCACTACCCGATAAACAATGCCATACCAGCCTCATTCACAGGTACAACACAAAACTCCCACGACTAGACAAAATGATGCAAACCCCACCTTGCTGCAAGATTGTAAATAGTTACCCCCTGTTATCCAAGTTTTAAACTCCTGTTCATTGTAAACACAGAGTACCCAAGGAAATGTGTAATTCTATGTTCATTGTAAACCGCACTGATGTTGAATAGCGCGGTATAAGAGAGACTGGAAATAAATAAATAAATCAACTATAAGTTGTCCAGAATGGTGAACAGGTCCATCACGGGCCTGCCCCAGAGATTGAAGAACTGTCTCACTACCCTGGGGTGCAAACGCCACTCATGTGGCCGCAGGACTCTGCTCAGTCTGCCCGCTAGGCAGTTGTCCTGGCCCGGGAGATATACTGTTCGCAGCAGCATGCTGTGGCACGCTGCAAAGGAGAGGAGGGCCACTGCTTCCCGGCCGAAGGAGTAGGAGCCCGTGTTCCCTGGTTTGTTTTCATAAAACATGGCCACCTGGTTGTCTGTCTGGATCAACACTGGCAGATGCTGTAGGCGGTGGCGGAAGACTCATAGGGCCAGAAAGATCACCCAGAGTTCTAGGAAATTGATTTGTAGGAGGGACTCCTCCAGAGACCAACTGCCTTGCGTGCATAGGCCATCAGAATGTACTCCCCAACCTAGGAGGGAGGCATCTGTGTTCAGGGTTACTTGTGGTGGGGTGCCTGGAAGGGCATTCCCACTCATAGGTGGTGCAAATTCTGCCACCATTTTAGTGAGGCCGCCAGTTGGCTGGTGACCTTGATCCTGTCCCTCAGTCTGCCTATGGCCTGAGTCCACTGTGTGCGCAGGCACCATTGGGCTGCCCGTATATGCAGGCGGGCCGAGGGTGTGACGTGGACTGTCAAGGCCATGTGGCCCAGGAGACGGAAGAGGAGGCACACTGGGACTGTCTTGTGACTCTGCACCTCCCCTGCCAGCTGCTGCAGGCATGCTGCCCTTTCTCTTGGGAGGACCGTTTTTGCCTGTGGTGTGTCCATGTGTCCCCCTATAAACTCTAGGCCTTGAGAAGGGAAGAGATGGGATTTGGGGTAGTTGATGACAAACCCCAGGTGCTGCAGGAGGCAGCCTGCCTGGCCTGTGACCTGGCTGGCCTCAATGGCTGCAGTGCCTCTGATGAGCCAGTTGTCCAGATAGGGGGAAGACGAAGGCCCCTTGTAGGCAGCTATCACTGCCAGACACTTTTGAAAACCCTTGGCGATTAGGCCAGGCTGAAGGGGAGTACCTTGTACTGGTAGTGCTCTCCCCCTACCACGAATCTTAGATACTGTCTTTGGGAGGTGTGGATCAGGATGTGGGTGTATGCATCCTTCAGATCCAAGGAGCAAAGTCAATCTCTCTGGTGGAGGTAGGGCAGCAGTGTCTCAAGGGAGAGAATCTTGAACTTCTCCCTCATCAGAAAGCTGTTCAGGTTTCGCAGGTCTAGGATGGGCCTGAGACCCCCAGTTCTTTTGGGGACAAGAAATTACCTGGAGTAAAAGCCCTTTCCCCATAAATGTTTGGGTACAGGCTTCACTGTCCTGACCTTGAGCAGGCCCACGAGCTCTGAGAAAAGCAAGGTCTGGTGAAAGGGAGGCTGCATCAGCTCTCTTGGGAAGAACCCTGGAGGTGTTTGTTGGAAGCAGAGGAGATACCCCTCTCTTACCACTTGTAGGACCCAGTGATCCATGGTGACACTGGCCCTGGGATGGGTGGGAGCTGAGGCCTGGGGCTTCTGAGCCTTGAGCTTCCTGGGCCTGTGGCCCTGATACTTGGGCTGAGGGCCCTATTGTTGCTGTCCTGAGAAGGGTTGGTAGTGAGCTTGATGAAAAGACCCCTTTTTCCTCGGGAAAGAGGGATCTTTTCCCTGATGGTTTCTTCCTGGGGAGAGCTGAGGTCTTCCTGGAGAGCCTCTGCCTGGTCATGACCTCATCCTCTATCTAGGCCACCTCCTCGGCCATGGGTTTGCTGAACAAGTTTTCTCCAGTACAAGGGATGTCGAGAAATTTATCTTTTACCCACTGCTTGAGGCCGGAGGTCTGCAGCCGGGCCTGGCATCAGGCACCGATGCCGGCTGCTGCTACCCAGGCTGCCGATTCAAAGCTGTCATAGGTGGCTCAGGATAGGAATTTTGAGCAGTCCTGGATCCCAACTGTCAGGGTTTGAAACCTCTGAAGAGGTTTCCCTGGCGAGGCCCATGGGGAAGCCCGCCAGTTCCTGGATGAGGCTCTTAAGGTACATTCCTATGTACAGTTCATAGACCTGTATCCGGCAGCCGAGAATGGAGCCCTGAAAGCACTTGCGTCCAAGGGCATCTGTCCCTGGGGGACAGAGGAATACATTTTCTGGCTCTCACGTTTTTGCATCGTGGACTCCACAACCATGGAATTATGTGGGAGCTGAGCCTTTTGGAAGCCAGGACCCTTCTTGACTCGGTAGATGGCGTTGAGGCATCGGCTGACCACCAGCACCAAGGCCGGAGTCTCCCATATTCGCAGGAACAACCGCTCGAGGATGGGATGCATCGGCACCATAAGAGTCTTCTTTCGCAGGGACTCATACTGGAGGTTCTCCAGTTCTTCAGTGCACGGGACTTCCTCCGACTCGGTCAGGACCGACAGGGCCAGGGCCCTATCTCAGATGAAGTCATGGAAGGTCACATCCTCTGGGGGAGAATAGTGCCAGGACGCCGGAGGAGATGACTCCGAGGGGATGTCTTGGTGTCGAGAGGTCTCCAGGACGGCCTTGTCATTGGTCTCCCACTCGGAGCCAGAGGGCATCAAGGACTCCGAGGCTCAGGCCCGCCATGCCTCGAGGCCGGGTCTGGGGAACCAACTCCCAGAAACTGGCTGAGAAAGACACCCAAGGATCAGGACCGGGACCTTGATTGGTGCCGAGGGCTCGTCCAAGGCAGATGGCGTTCGGTGCCTGGCTCAACGCCTGGGGACTCCCCCCGCAGTTGGGGGCCCGATTGTCGGGGCAGATGATGCGGATTAGCCAGACATCATCTCCTGCTGCAGAGCCAGGATCGCAGAAATCTTCTGCTCCAGGGCCACCATTCTGGTTTCGAGGTCAGACAGCTCTGCAGCTTTCGGCATGGGTACCATTGTTTTCAGGCCTGATGCCGGCACTCTTGCGAGTGCGTCCTCAATGAGGACCATGGCCTTGAGAAGCCTCACACGGTCTCTGCCGCTGAGGACTCCTTCTTAGAGATCTTCATGGGGCACTGCACGGAGTCGCCCGAGTCCCTCTGCAGGACCTTACCAGGTTTGATCGGTGGAACCTTGACGGGCTTTGAGGATTTTTTTCTTTTTCTTCAAAGGGTCCGGGGTCCTTTCAGAGGTGCCGCCACCGTAGGACTCCGAGGATGCCCAGGCCTCCCTGGAAATGCTGGGGAAGCTGAATCTGAATTGGACCATGGGAACATCTTCCCCTGCAACTCTAACCATTTCTTGTTGGTCTTCAGAGTCATGGGCCTGGCACAGGTTGCAGGTGATGCTGTCGTGGTCTGGACCCAGAAAGCATAGGCAGCAGTCATAGGTGTCTGTGACAGACATAATTTTGAAGTGGTCACATTTCTTGAACCCACCAGAAGACACGGTGGGGGCACCTGGCCGATGACCCCCGGGCAAAAAAAGGGCGCAAACACCGGTCAAGATGAGCCTCAGTCATAAAAAGGGAAAGGGCTGAGAAATGGCACTGGGGTCGGCACCGACTCGAGGCAGGAAGAGGAACCGGTATGCAAACCTGGAAAAAACAACTTTTAAGGATATTTTTAAGAGATGTTTCCAGGGAAACAGGGCAAGCTTCCGTTGGGCTCCGCGGAAAAAAGGAGACTGAGAAAGATGTCACCCTTGGGCGGGAAGGGGACCACATATGCGTAGTAGCATTTCCAAAGACTTTCTTTGAAAGCTGGGGAAATGCTCCGCACAGGCTCTGTCGGTGCCAATGTCACCCCATATGTGAGGACTGACTTTCTGCTTGTTCCTGGAGAACTAAAGATATGTACACCATTTTACATATATGCATCTGTCATATTCTAAAACACAGTTAATATCCATTTTAGAATGATACCAGCTAAGGGGCTCAGTGACAGTGCTATGTACTGCCATGTTGCAATGCCTGCCGTTGAGTTAGTGCTGACTCCTGGTGACTCAGCAGCCCTTGGATTTTCTTGGCATGGTGTAACCAGAAGACGACTGCCAGGCCTTTCTTCCAAGGCAAAGGAGGGTAAAGTGACTTGCACAAGGTCACAAGGAATGCCAGTAGAAATTGAACCCTGATCTTTTGGTCAGCAGACCACTGCTCAAACCACTAGGCTACTCTTCCACTCTGCACTGCCATGTTAAAGATCTGAATACGATTCCCAACTCAGGTCTTCCACTTCCCAGGCTAGCTAAGAAATGACAGTGCTCACCTTAACCACCATATTTAAAAGGGAGCCAAGAAAGATGATGTAAGAAAAGTGAATGAACTAGAAAACAGGAACACAGCAAAGATCGACCACAATGAGAGACAAATATCAGAAGATATTACAAGACTATTACCAGCAAAATGGAAAAGGTGAACATGCAAAACTCTACTATCAGATTCACCACCTCCACCACCACAATTATCCCCCATTTTGCAGACATGACTTCATACTTAACCATATGGATATTTTATACTTCATTTGAATTTCATTTTTTATTTATGGCATTTACAAGCCACCTATGATTATATTTCTAGGCAGGAAACAATCGAATACTCATAAGAAAACACAATTTGTTGTAGCTTAGGCTGTCCTGCGTAAACTCTACTCAGCACTCAAACAGCTGCATACAGTACTTCTTTTAATAGCCAACTACTGTGTAGTCATACAAGTTTAGACTTCAACTGAGCCAGACCTGCCAGCTCAAAACGGGTGGGGGTGGTAATTAAAGCTTCACATCTTAGTAACAGATGTCCAGACTTGAAGAAGGGGACGTTAGCTCCTGAAAGCTAGTCAAGGAATGTATTGTTAATCTATTTAAAAAAAGGTATAACCATATATATATTTAATTTTTCTGCTGTTTTATTTTTCTCTCCCTTCATCTAAAGGTCAGAGAAAATCATTCTTTATAATTCCTAATTTTGACCCCAAAACCTCCTTCCACCTCTTTGCAATCCAGACACTAACACATTAACACATGCTCTCTCAACAGTTATCTGTACATGTTATCTGACTATGTTTTGTCCCTGAAGCAGAAATATAAATACTGTTCCATGTAGAAATTTGAGAACATGGGAGTCACAAGTACTATCACTGGACCTGGCATGTACATTTCGAAGATTACCTGAGCCTAAATATTTCTTAATTTACATTAAAAAAAAAGCTTTACAAATATTGTCTATGACAGACTATGATTAGAAATTTGAACCTAAAAATGATGGACTTCATGCACTGGTGACTAAGATCATCTCCAGTTGTGAAGGTCTCCTAGTTTTGTCACACACACTGGCGATGTAAGAGATGTAATGCCTTTGATTGTGTACAATGTAAATAAATATAAGCTGATTGTAGGGATCAACTTTTGAAACTACATATATCCAAACCAATTGAGACCTTTTTTCCTAAAATTGTGTTCTACATATTTTAATATTTATCAGACCTTTTAACCAGTATCTTTAAAGCAATTGTTTGCTATCAAGTCCTTTATATTATCCCCTTGAGTTATACATGCTCCTAGTGATTTGAAAATCAAAATATTCCTCCCAACTTCATTGCTGAACCAATCTGAAACATGCTCTCTAAAAGCCTACTTAAACGCACTTTTTAAACTTACCGACTATATTAATATTTTCAGCTAGTTCTGCTTCAGGGAAATAAAGAACATAAGCATGTAAGAGATGCCATACTGGATCAGAACAAGGTCCATCAAACTCAGTATCGTTTCCGACAGTGCCCAATTCAGGTCATAAGTAGCTGGTGGTACATAGATTTCACATTACTTGTCCCGGGGTAAGAAGTGGATTTCCAATGTCTTCTTTAGTAAAGCGCAGTTACTCACCTGTAACAGCTGATCTCCGGGAACAGCAGGAATCTAGTCCTCACATATGGAATGTAGTCCTCACATATGGGGTATCATCGGTACCGACGGAGCCTGCGTGGGAACGCTACCAGCATCCAATAGGAACGCTTTTGGAAGCATCCCTCAGCACATGCGCACTGCCTTCCCGCCTTTCCAACTGTCCCTCTTCAGTTAAGATTGTAGCTGAGTGAAAGGATACAGGGAGAGAGGAAAGAGACAAAGAGAGAGAGAGAGACAACTCCTAGGGGAGGTGGGTGGGTTGTGAGGACTAAATTCCTGCTGTTCCCGGAGATCACCTGTTACAGGTGAGTAACTACGCTATCTCCAGGAACAAGCAGGAATGTAGTCCTCACATATGGGGACTCCCTAGCTGAAGATGCCAGGGAGATAGTCCCAAGAAGGTGCCACCGTCGAAGGTGAGAATCCTTCCTCCCATGGATCTCTGGCATCCCACCAGGGTTGGTGGGTAGGAGTTGGTTTAGGTTTGAAAGAGATTTTGAAGAACAGCTTGGCCAAAGAAGACATCCCGACGGGAGGCTTTATCTAGGCAGTAGTGGGTTGTGAAGGTGTGTACCAAAGCACAGGTGGCTGCTCGACAAATGTCATCGATAGACACAGAGTGGAGATTAGCTATAGAAGCTGCCATGGCTCTCATATTATGCGCTGTGACATGGTCCTGAAGAGGAAGACCCTTACTCTCATAAGCAAAGGATATGCATTGAGCAATCCATTTAGATAAAGTTCTTTTGGAGTTGTGAGGACTTTCTATGCTGCTATGTTCTTTGTATGTAAAAGGCCAAGACCCTTTTACAATCAAGAGTATGAAGGTTTCTTTCTGCATTAGAGGCGTGAAGCCTCAGAAAAAATACAGGAAGGTAAATTGATTGATTTAAATGAAAAGGCGAAACCAACTTTGGCATAAAATGTGGGTGAGTTCGAAGAACAACCTTATCATGATGAAACCTAGTATAAGGAGGATCAGCCACTAAAGCTTTCAATTCACTAATGCGACAGGCAGAAGTGATTGCAATTAGGAAGATGACCTTCCAGGTCAAAAACGTAAGGGCTGCAGTGGCTAAAGGCGCAAAAGGCGGCTTCATGAGCTGCCCAAGAACTAGATTTAGATCCCATGCCACCGGTGGTGGCTTGATGGGAGGTTTAGCTAATAGAAGGCCTCTCATAAATCTTGACAGGAGTGGATGAGAGGAAATTGGTTGTCCATTTAGAGGCTTATAAGAAGCTGCAATTGCACTAAGATGGACTCTTACCGAATTGGTCTTTAACCCAGAATTCGATAAGTGAAGGAGATACTCTAGTATCGATTCTAAGGGTATGACCAGGGGATTTAATCCCCTCTTGGAGCACCATATAGTAAAACGTTTCCACTTGAAGGCATAAGATTTTCTTGTGGAAAGTTTCCTAGAAGCCTGAAGGATATCTTTTACCTTCTGGGACAGGTTGAAATCCTGGAGGTCTAAGCCTTCAGCAACCAGGCCGTGAGGTGCAGAGACTGGGGATTTGGTTGCCATAGCGTCCCGTTCTCCTGGGAAAGAAGATCTGGAGCATGCCCTAACTCCAGAGGTGCCGCTTGAGAGAGATACAGAAGCAGGGAATACCACGTTTGGCGTGGTCATCGTTGTGCTACGAGAATCATGCGACCCCTGTCTCTCTGAAGCTTGAAGAGTGTTTTGGGGATGAGGGGAATGGGTGGGAAGGCATAAAGGAAGCCCTGACCCCAGTGAAGGAGGAAGGCATCCCTTGCCTGACAGTTGTGCGCCGGAATCCTGGAACAGAACTGGGGAAGTTTGGCATTCAGTGGACTTACAAAGAGGTCTATGTCTGGAGTGCCCCAGAAATGAAATATCTTTGCCACCTGGTCAAGGTGGAGTGACCACTCATGAGGTAGCAGTACTCGACTGAGTTTGTCTGCCCAAAGGTTTTGAATGCCTGGAAGATATACCACTAGAAGGTGAATTTGATGCTCTCTGGCGAGGGTCCATAGTCGTAAAGCTTCGTTGCATAACGACAGAGAGCCCATTCCGCCCTGCTTGTTCACATAGAACATGGCTACCTGATTGTCCGTCTGGACTAGGACTGTCTTGTAGCTGAGCTGGTGGTGGAACACTCGAACAGCTAAATAAATTGCTCTTAATTCCAGGAGGTTTATGTGTAAACCAACCTCCTGTGGAGTCCAGGTGCCCTGGGTAGACAGATGATTCAGGTGTGCTCCCCAACCCACCTGTGATGCATCTGTTGTTAGGGTGGCCTGAAAGAGGGGTTGATGGAAAGGAGACCCCACTGTCAGATTTTCTAGTGATTGCCACCATTGGAGGGACAAAATTAGTCGTTGAGAGATTGTTATTTTGTCCGACAAATGACCCGTGGCCTGTGTCCACTGTGTGGAGAGGGTCCCCGAGCTGCTCACATGTGGAGGCAAGCATATGGGACTACATGAACTGTGGATGACATGTGTCCCAGTAGCTGCAGTAGCTCCCGAGCAGTGAGGGAGGATTTGCCTGCTGCTTTGGGAAGCTAGCTGCATTATGCAAAGACACTGGGCTTGTGGAAGGAAAGCCCTTGCCTGTCTGGTATCCAGGCAGGCTCCTATGAATTCTAGGCATTTGGAAGGAACTAGTTGAGATTTTGGGACGTTTATTACCAATCCCAAGTATTGGAGGATTCACATTGTACGGTTCAGTGCAGTGCTGGCCTCTGCAACTGTGGAGGCTCGAATGAGCCAGTCGTCTAAGTAAGGGAAGACGAAAATCCCCAGGGTTCGTAGAAATGCAGCTACTACTGCCATGCATTTCGTGAATACATTTGGTGCTGAAACCAGACCAAAAGGAAGAACCCTGTACTGGAAATGTCTTCCCCTGAAAAGGAAACGTAAACATTTCCTGTGATCTGGATGGATGAGAATGTGAGTGGGAGGAGTGGCCTAGTGGTTAGGACAAGGTACTTCAGGCTGGAGGGCCGGGGGTTCAAGTCCCACCTGGGGACAGCAATCTCAGACCGGAGGGACTGGGATTTCTAGTCCTATAGGCACTCCTTGTGGTCTTGGGCAAGCCACTTAACCCTCCATTGCCCATGTTCCCTGTAAGTATTAGCGTATGTGTGTCATATCCCCTCGTGTTAAATGTATCGCCCAATTGACCGCTTTGACCCGGTGAAAAGCGGGATATAAATACAGCTAAATAAAAAATAAATAAATAAATGCATCCTTTAAGTCTAGAGAGCAAAGCCAGTCCTGGCTTTGAAGCTATGGCAGAAGAGTTCCTAGAGAAATCATTTTGAATTTCTCTCGAAACAGATATTTGTTCAATTCTCTGAGGTCTAGAATGAGTCTGTGTCCCCCTGTTTTCTTTGGAATAAGAAAATAGGGGGAGTAGAACCCTGCTCCCTGTTGAAGAATGAGTACTTCCTCTATTGCCCCTTGGGCAAGAAGTGTGGAGAACTCGTGATCTAGCAGATTGTCTGCAGAGGTTTGTGAACTGAATTGCTTTAGAATTGTAGGAGGGGGTATGCTGTGAAAATGAAGTTTGTACCCCTCTCCTACAATGGACAAAGTCCAATCTTCTGTTGTTATCTGATGCCATCTGTTGACAAAGTGGCATAACCTGACCGTAATATTGGCGGGTTGGGGACCCCTCAGAGGCAGGAAGGCAAAGCTCTCTAGTAAGGAGTCAAAGCCCTTGAGGGGGCTGAAGCTGGAGAGCTGGTTGGGCTCTCGGGCCTTTTGGTTTCTTTTGTTGTCTAGTTTGTCCCTTTTGGGCAACCTGACCTGGAGTCTGACTCTGCTGGGTATAGGAAGGATAAAACTTCCTCTTTTTGCTAAAAGAGGGTTTTTTATAAGGCTTCCTTTTGGCTGGAGTGGCTGTAGACTTTGACAATCTATCTAAGGTAGAATTGTCAGCATCTAACTAGTTAGCCTTTTCCTGCCAGTTCTTGCTGAAGAGATTCTCCCCCGTGCAAGGAATGTTGCCTAACTTGTCTTGTACCCAAGTCTGATGCCTGTAGCGAGGCAATCCGTCGTGCGCCAATGACAATAGCAGAAGTTCTGCTGATGCATTCGAAGCAGTCAAAAGCTGCACGATTGACAAACTTGGAGACATCCTGAGCATGCTTAACTAGAGCAAGAAAATCTTGTCTCTTATCATCTGGGAGAAATGGGCTCATAAGTTCCAAGTCTCCTGTGATTTCTTTGAGGAACATTCCCATATATAGGATATATGAACTGATCCTAGCTGAAAGCATGGAAACTTGAAAAGTCCTGCGTCCAAAAGCATCCAGAGTCCTGCATTCCCGACCTGGAGGATTGGATGCATGCCTCTTTGCACTTTTCATCCTATGCATGGCTGATTCCACTACCATTGAATGGTGTGGCAGCTGAGTTTTCTGAAATCCAGGACATGGTGGAACTCGATACATAGTATCAAGTCTCCTAGAGTGAGGAGACGTAGTCAGAGGTGTCTCCCACATTCTGAGCATCAAGCTATGCAGAATTTCATGGACAGGCAGAGTGGCTGCCTCCTTAGGAGCTTTAGGATATTGGAGGATTTCCAATTCCTTTGCTCTGGGTTCCTCTTCAGGAGCTACTGTGATTGAAAGACCTTTGGCCATATCACGGATGAAATCCTGAAATGACATGTCCTCTGGAGGTGACATTCTGCGTTGGGGAGAAGAGGGATCTTCTAGGAGAAACCCTCTAGTGCCAGCAGAATTGTCAGAGTCTTCGGAATCGGAGGAATCAAAGTATTCCTGACCCCGATGCTCTTGCAAAGCACGATCCAGGTACCAATCGAAGTCGGCACCAAGGTGACCCGGTACCGCTTTGTCAACTCCAGCCAGAGATGGCATGGGAAGAGTTCCCACCAGGGCCGGTACCGTTGGTACCGGCATCGTCGGTGTCTGTACCGGTGTTGGTACAGGCATCGGTGTCGATGTCGGTACCGGTGCTCTTGGGACCACCGTTACCGCAGCTGAAAGAAGAGTTGCGATACTGCGCTCGATAGGAAGAAACCTCTGGTCTATCTAGTGACCAGAACCCCTGAGCATGGCACAGGTAGTTCTTGCGAGGTTGAGGCCTCGAGAACATCCTGAAGCCCCATCGATGCTTTGGAAGCCGAAGCCTCCCACCGGGGCTGTTTTGCCGGTGTGGTTCCCTCAAGGGCAATGCCAATGGCCTCTCGATGCTTAGCAGGAGAGCTACCCTTTGAGGGCCGGCTTTTATGTTTAGTTACCTGAGATCCATGGGAGGAAGAAGAGGCCCTTGACGATGTCGATGCAATGGATCTGGCATCTGAAGAAAAGAGGGTACCGAGCTTTGCAGCCCGGTTCTGTCTTCCTCTTTTGGTCATCCCCATGCAGGAGAGACATTCAGTTGGAGAATGATCAGGTCCTAAACATTTTAGACACCAATCATGGGTGTCAGTGACGGAAATGGTACCGTCACACTTAGTACATTTTTTAAAACCACTAGTTGGCTTTTCCATGATTTAGGAAAATGGGGCCTAATGCCAAAAATGGCGCCTAGCACCAAAGAGGAAAGTTTCTGAAAAGAAACAGTCTAAGTTGAAGGTTTTTTTTTTTTTTTTTTTAATATGAAAAGAAAAGAACCGGCGGTACCGGTAGGCGTCGTGCGGTAGGCAAACGCGACCACAAGAAAGAAATTAAAGATGGAATTTTCTGCGGTGACAGGGAATAGATCCTGTCAGCTCCGTGGAAAACGAAGAACTGAAGAGGGACAGTTGGAAAGGCGGGAAAGCAGCACGCATGTGCTGAGGGATGCTCCCAAAAGCGTTCCTATTGGACGCTTGGGAGCGTTCCCGCGCAGGCTCCGTCGGTACCGATGATACCCCATATGTGAGGACTACATTCCATATGTGAGGACTACATTCCTGCTTGTTCCTGGAGATTAGTTTATAGACCTTTCCACCAAGAACTTGTCCAAACCTTTTTTCAACTCAGCTATACTAACAGCTTTTACTACAACCTCCAGTAACGAATTCCAGAATTTCATTACACTGAGTGAAAAAATATTTTCTCTAATTAGTCTTAAATTCCAAGTTGAAGAGCCCTAACCTTTTAAGCCTTTCCTCATAGGGGTATCACTCCATTCCTTTTACCATTTTGATGGCTCTTCTCCATAACTTTTCTAATTCTGCTATATATCCTTTTTAAGATTATGGCGACCAGAATTGTACACAATATTCAAGGTGTGGTTGCACCATGGAATGATACAGAGACATTATAATATTCTTGGGTTTTAGTCTCCATTTCTTTCCTATGATTCCTAGCATTATATTTGCTTTTGTGGCCGCCACTGCACACGGGATGAGAGCTTCAATGTATTATCCACGATGACGCCTAAATCCTTTTCCTAGGTGGTGGTTCCTAATGAGAAACCTTGCATCATTTAACCGTAGTTTGGGTTGTTCTTTCCTAGGTGTACATGTCCACATTAAATTTCATCTGCCATTTGGATGTCCAGTCTTCCAATTTATCAAGGTCCTCGTGTAATTTTTTACAATCCTCCTGTGTTTTAACAATTTTGAAAAACTTTGCGTCATCTGCAAATTTGATTACCTCACTTGTTATTCCCATTTCCAGGTCATTTATGAAGATGTTAAAAAGCAGCAGGCCCCGAACATATCCCTGGGGTACTCCATTATTTACTTTTCTCCACTGAGAGAATTGTCCATTTAGCCCTACTCTCTGCTTTCTATCTTTTAACCATTTTCTGATCCATAACAGTACACTGCCTCCTATCCCATGACTTTTTAATTTCACCAAGAGTCTCTCACGAGGGACCTTGTCAAAGACTTTCTGAAAATCCAGATACACTATGGGGGTTATTCTGAGCCACGAATAGCGGGGATGTATGTCCCCACTATTCGTGCCGGCTCCTGCCCCCAACTAACTTCCCTGCCGGTTGTGCGGGGAAGTTAGACGGGGGCGGGCAATGGGTGGCCCAAGGATGAAGACCGGACGTACAGAGGGGATCTACATCCGGGACAGAATCGGGCCTTATATCAACTGGCTCACCTTTATCTACCTGTTTATTCACACCTTCAAAAAAATGAATAAATTAGTAAGACAAGATCGTCTTTGGCTAAATCCATGTTGCCTTTCTCCCATTCAATTTAAGTCCTTTTTTGTACTCATTGTTATCCACTCAATTCCAGCATTTCAGCAACAACACTTCCTTGCTGTGACATATTTCCAATCATTTGCCTCAAATTTACATATTGCTCATAATAATGAGCCCCACTCTGTTTCTGCATTCATGACCTTGGGAATGACAAATGTAGAGTTTATTAGGGTCCTTTACTAACGAATGCTACCTGGCAGCGGGTGTTCTGGCGTGCACTCAAGATATGATGGCACTGCGTTACCAGGTAGTGCAATACCATGACAGTAATCGCAGGATGATTCCCAAGCTAACTGCACAACCCACATTAAGGTCACAAAAGGGAGGGGAAGGGGCAGAGAATAGGCGTGGTAAGCTCAGCGCAGTTTGTGCTGTGTTCACACCGCACGCTAACTGTATTAGTATAGGTTCACCTAACGCCATCTTAATAGGTGTGCTAACAGCACACCGTTTCGGACAGGACTCCTTATTAACTGCCACAGAACTGCTTTCAAAAGGCTGAAAACTACATCTTACCATTCCCTTCAACTACCGACCAATTTCACATATGAAGAGGCACCGGTGTCAATTATCTCTGTAAATCCAACAATTCTCTCCAGTTTTCTGATTTCAGCAGTTTTCATCACTAATTCTGTGTTTTGTGCTTTTTAAAGCCTGCTTTTGTTCTCTCGTGATATTGTAATATGGTCTGATTGTTTTGTTTCTCCATTGCTTCTAAATCTTTCCACGCTAGCTGTTGAGAAGAGGTTATTATAGTCTGCTGGTCCCTGTGTGACCCATTTCAAAGGCAGTCGTGCCACAGAATCATCCATTATTATATTTTTTTTAAAACCAAATAATTTTGTGTGCGATTTTCTAAAGGATTGTTTTAAACCTACTCTAATTAGGAACAAATCATACTTAATGTAAGAACGAACAAAAGACTTAAATTCAGCACTGAATCCTGTTCTAATGCTAGTGGAGTTATCATATTTAGTTACACTGTCATGGAGTGGAAGAGTAGAGCACTGGCTTTGGAGCCACAAGACCATCGTTTGATTCCCAACTAGCACTCCTTATGATCTTGGACAAGTCATTTAGTCCTCCAAGTTATCAAAATCCCTGTTTAATGTATATTACCAAGTGTAAGTTACAATATAAAGCGCTTTGACTGAAATGATACAGCGTTATATAAAACCTGTTAAATAAATAAGTAAGTAATTGAGTGATCCTACTGTACATATGGAGTGGAGCCGCCTAGTGGTTAGAGCAACTGCCTCATACCCAGAAGATCAAGGGTTCAATTCCCACTGGCACTCCTTGTGACCTTGGGCAAGTCACTTTACCCTCCACTGCCTCGGAAGAAAAGGCATTGTCAAAAAAACCCAGAGGTAGCTGGGTCACTATGAGTCGACACTGACTTGATTGCACTTAAAAAAAAAAAACCTGTACATATGATGGCAGACAACAAATATTACAGCAAACTTCATCATTAGAAGATACCCCGATTCTTAAGAAATCAGAAAACTGGAGAGAATTATTGGATTTACAGAGATGATCGACACCGGTGCATCTTCAGAGTGCTACATTAACCCAATATTATTATCCTGTATCATATCAAGAGGTTTACGGCTTATGTCTGAACAAGATGAAGACTTTTTGAAGAAGTGGAATGGAATCTTCAATACATGTGCTCTAGATTTAGTGGTCTTATTAGTGGAGACAGTTGCCAGGATCTGTGCTTTTTACTTTGGGTTATGACTGCTGCTCTGTGACAGCTACCCATACTAGGCTTCTAACCACTGTCAATTTTAAAGATTTGAAAGGATACACTTTATATTTAAACCAGAAGATGCCACTCTAGCAAGACAATATTTATTTTTATTTATTTATTTATTTAATGTCTTTTCTATACCGCGCTCTTTAGAATCAGTGCGGTTTACATGAAACAATAACTTATACAGTGTGACAGAGCCTGCACTGCATTTACAAAGAACAGGAAATGCAACTTGGACATTACTACTACTACTATTTAGCACTTATATAGCGCCACGCATGCAGCACTGTACAGTCAAAACATACAAGAGACAGTCCCTGCTTGTCAGAGTCATGCTCATCTGAGCTTACAATCTAGTCGTAATAATACAGAGCATTAGGCAATTCGGTGCAAGGCCCAGTATGGTCTTTACAATTCGGTCATGAAAATTGATTGGGGTTAGGTTAGATAAGGATAGAGGTCAGGATCTGAAAGCGACAGTGAAGAGGTGGGTCTTCAACCTGGATTTGAAGAGGGCCAGGGAGGGTGCCTGGCGTATAGACATGGGTAGGCTGTTCCAGGCGTGAGGTGCAGCAAGGTGAAAGGAGCGAAGTCGGGAGTTGGAAGGTGAGTGAAAGGTCTAGATAGAAGTAATTTGCTAGCGGTAACTATATACAGGTTGAGCAATCAAGTCACGGTATACAGTAGGACCATAATTGCTTAGAGATTATTTACAGGCCTAGGGGATTATATACACTGCACTGTATTTACAGGTGATGCAACTTGGACGTAACTAGGGTACAGGATGAGAACCAGAATTGCTTGGATCAATTTCCCATAATAGTGGGTTATATACACACTCTTATTTACCGGTTATGCGGTTGAGCCAGTGGGTAGAGATGCATCATTATGAGATGGGTGCGCTGGAGGTGTAGTCCTGGTGGTGGGAGGTGGCTGCTTGTGATCCATCGTTAGAGTAGTGCATAATGAAGAGATGGGGCTTCAGTGCCTTTCTAAATTGGGCGAAGTCAGTAATGAATCGAATGGTGGTAGGAAGGGCATTCCAACATCTGGGCGCATAGAACAGAAAGGCCCTGTTTATTGTTGCATGGGAGCATTTCGTTATTGTACTTGGAATTACCAGTGTGTTGGCAGCTGCGGATCTTCTGGATCTGTTGGAGGGAGTGGGGTGGACTAGTTCCGTGAGGGAGCTGGAGGAGCACTTGTTGATGGCCTGGAAGGTCATTAATACTATTTTGAAGGAGAGTCTGCAGTGAATTGGTAGCCAATGGAGGTGTTTCAGGATTGGTGTTACATGATCCGTCCTGGCGGCTCCGTGTAATATTCTGGCAGCGGCGTTCATTGGGAGCTGGAGTGGGTTCAGTGTGTTCTTCGGGAGTTCCTGTAGGATTGAGTTGGCATAGTCAAAGTGGGGGATTATAAGTGCCTGATAGACTGTCCTGAAATCATTTGGAGCCAGTAGGGGTCGTAGATGCCGGATTGTCCGTATCTTGTGGTAGACTGCCTTGATGATGTTGTTTATGTGGGCTTTCATGTCTAGCTGTTGATCTAGTGTGACCACTAGGTATCGGATAGGGGGCTTGCTAAGTAGCTCAGCACCTTTTACCTTTAATGAGGCGGGAGGGGTAAATACAATAGGTATTATCATGTTTTTCCGCAACTACCTGCCTACACACAGAAACCAATAGCAAACTGCATGTTCTGGAATGAGGTGTCACCCAACCTAGAAACTATTAATAAAGTTTTATGGTTCAGTCACTAGGTGGCACAGCAGAATTAATAAGTAGGAAAATGAAATACATATCTGAATCACTAAGAGCCAGTCCAGCAGAGAAAGAATTTCATGGGTGTCATTTCTCAGGAACCTCCTGTCCAGTCTATCCCATTTTCAAACTTGATGTGCTTTTTCACTGGTTTTCCCTTTGCTAATATTTTAGAGAAATATTTTGCCCCAGAGAGACTTTTTTTGTCCTTAAAGTACAGTTTTTGGAGTGTTTGGTTTTTTTTACAAAATTCTATTTAATTGGAAAGAACAAAACAAATGAGGAAAGCATCTAAAGCATGGCTCATGAAATTGTTTGCAATGCTTCAGAAAGAAAGAGTGTGTGTTTATATGCATGAATGTGCACTGTCGCAACCCCAGCCCCCGAGCCACATGCTTAAAGGGTCTGGGTGGACATTATTGTTTTCGTCCAAGGGTGAAACTTGATACTAGTAGCCCCTTTCTTGAAATAATTAGTTGTGAAAGCCATGTGTAAGGTAAAGGGTAAGGTTTATTCCCATAATGCACAAACAAAGGTTCAACGAAGGAAAACAGGATTCTCACCTCATTCAGGATTTTCAAAAAGGTATTTACAGACTTCAAAAGTTAGACGTGCTTCACAGTCTTATTAGCTATGCAGGTGTTAGAACAAACCAGTTCATGGAAACAAAAGCAAGCTTCTTCTTTTAGCTTATCAAAACTGTATTTTAACGTATACCCTGTGAGCTATACTTCTGCCAAGGATTCCAAACTCCCGGCTAGACAAAGTGTACAATCCATGAGACAGTCAGGTAGCAATGAATTGGGTTGAGCAGGGTCTATTTGCATCTCCTCCTGTTCTGATGCTATATCTGCTGGCCCTGAGCTTTCCTCATGTAATTCTGGCTTCACTTCAGAGTTTCTCTCTAAAACTCTCCAGCCTTGCTCTACCTGGTCTGGAAAACAGGTAACAGGACTTTTAGTTAGCACTTTTTGTACAGGTTCCCAAACCTCTCTCCAGCTGTGTTTACTGCACCTACGGCTCTCTGGCTTCCATGCCTTTCTAGGGCTTGGCCACAGTTCCTGGTTCAGTGTTGTGTTTCTCAGAGTCCTGGGCTGAGTCTTGTGCACCTACCTCTGAACTCCTTGTAGCTCACGGTCAGGAAAGGAAGTATGCAGGTACCTCTGCTCTCTGAGCTGTGCTTCTCTGGTACTTTCTTTACCAGGCACTTTCCAGGTCCCTCTCCTTTCTCTGTCTTCCTTGAAGACTTCTCCCTGGAGCTTTCCACGGTGGAACTGTTTCTCTTGGAACTTGTTCCTTCTCTGTAAGGACCGCAAATCCAACTGCCTCTCCTTCTCTCCTCGGCACCGTCTCCTTCCTCTCTCTTCTGCTGCTGCTGCTGCTGCCTCTGTCCTGTCTAAGCCATGCTTATAAAGCTGCTTCTCAGTTAGGGTTTCTCTCACCCTGACCAGGTGTGTCTGATTATCCCTTGAGTTAGTTATTGCATCATCCAAGCTTGGGTGTGTCAGCCTACCCTCTGATTCTTCGTGCTTCCTCCCTCTGGCTGCGCTTTGCAGTAACTGCACTTTAGGTCTGTCACTTTCTTTAAAGGGATCAGTGATTTTTCCTATCTCCATAGGTTCACTGGCCTCTGCTTCATCACAGCACATATGCTTGTATGCGTACGCACATCTGCATGTGCGTTTGTCTCTAACCTGGTGGGAAGAGGGCCTGGACATTCTGAAGGACACTGTACTTAAACATTTTGTTTACTAAATGAAATCATGTGCTATTTGCTGCAACACTCATGTTATTCCTACAGGCACAATAGCAAACAGCGCATGTTAAGGTTTAGTAAACATGGCCCAAAGTGTGAAAATACATCTAACCTTTAGATAACAGATTTCGAAGGACAGATTCAACAGGTGACAATTATTATTCAACAGGTGCTGACTATTATCCTATGTTGCTCATCCATGTTGGCACAAATGATACTGCCAGGTATCCCTCTGAGCATATCAAAAGTGACTTCATGGCTCTGGGACAGAGAGCGAAGCAGATAGGTGAGCAGGTGGTGTTCTCTTCAATCCTCCCTGTTCAGGGTAAAGGCCAAGGCAGAGAAGCTCACATCCTGGAAATGAATGCATGGCTGCATAGATGGGGTCATCGATAGCATTTTGGTTTCTTGGATCATAGGATGATTTTCCAAGGGCTGCAGAACAGAGATGGCATCCATCTGCCAAGAAGGGTCGGGTCGACGTGTCTTCAGTAGCAGACTGGCTAAACTACTAAAGAGAGCTTTAAACTAGATTTGTTGGGGATTGGTGAAGAAAGCCCCCAGGTAAGTAAAACATTAAATACCTCCTTAAAATTGGTAAAAGCAGCAACATCTAAAAAGTGGTGTGTTAAATGCTCGTAGCATGGGAAATAAGATCCCAGATGCTGAGGCTTTAATGGAAGAGGCGGACTTGGATTTAGTGGCGTTTACAGAGACATGGTTCACGAACAACCATGACTGGGATATAATTATAATAGGCTATACTTTATTCAGGAAGGACAGGGTAGGAAGAAGCAGAGGAGGAGTGGTACTATATGCAAAAAAGAGTAATTAGTCCTTACCTGCTAATTAGTGTTCCTGAAGGAACTCCAGTCCAGTCCCTTTACTCTCGGGTTGCGCAACCCTTCCAGCAGCTTGGAGGCTAAGCCCATCATCGTTTTGATGATGGTGTGGTATAAATACCACTGGCACCACCCCTAGGCCCCAGTAATCTGATGAAAAAGCAGTCCTGACAGGTACCCGCTTAAGCACCCGTAACTATAACGCGCGAAAAAAACAAAAACCAAACAACTAGGAAATAAAACACTTTTTTTTCTTTTTTTTTTTAAAGAAAGAAACAGTGGCAAGGGAGAAGAGGGAAGGAGAAGGCTTACCTGAGGCCGACCCAGCCTTTACCCACTTCCCACCGTACCTCCCTAGAGTGTAGCCCCGCCGCTGGGGCTCCTCAGACCGGAATTTTCCGCTTCCGCTCCGCTCCGCTCACTGACTTCAGTCCGTTATTCCATTCTGAACACTAGAAACTGAACCTGGGCGGGATCAGGGACTGGACTGGAGTTCCTTCAGGAACACTAATTAGCAGGTAAGGACTAATTACTCTTTCCTTAGCAGAACTCCAGTCCAGTCCCTTTACTCTCGGGATGTAACAGAGCAGTTCAAACCTGGGCGGGGTTCGCCAACCCAGACCGAAGCACTGCACCTGCAAACCTGGTGTCTGCTCTTCTCTGGACATCAAGTCTGTAGTGCTTGGAAAAGGTATGTAGAGAGGACCAGGTAGCCGCTTTACAAATGTCCAGCGGCGGAACTAAGCTACGCTCTGCCCAGGAGGCCGACTGCGCCCGCATTGAATGTGCGCGAAGACCTACTGGGACCTGCCTCCCCTTGAGGATGTAGGCAGAGACAATAGTCTCCCTGATCCACCTAGAAATGGAAGCTTTGGCCGCTGCTTCCCCCTTCTGCGGCCCTCCAAATTGAACGAATAGTCGTTCGGACTTGCGGAAAGATGCTGTGCGCGAAAGGTAGCGTCTCAGCACTCTATGCAAATCCAGGAGACGCAGTTTGGCACTCTCCCCTTCTTGAGCTCCCCCCGCGAAGGACGGGAGCGAGACTGTTTGGTTCACGTGAAAAGGAGAGGAGACCTTGGGCAGGAATGAAGGAACCGTCCGTAAGACCACCTTATCCTTGAAAAATAAAAGAAGAGGTCAAGATGACAGAGCTTGAAGCTCCGAGACCTGCCTAGCAGAACAAATAGCTACCAAAAATACCGTCTTCAGGGTCAAATCCTTTAGGGAGGAGCTTCTTGCTGGCTCAAAGGACTCCCTGGTTAAGGAATCCAGTACCAGGTTTAGGTCCCAAGGGGGGATAATTGATCTTAACTGGGGCCGTAAGCACTTGACCGCCCTCAGGAACCTACCCACATCAGCGTGGTCCCCTATAGACTTGCCCCGGACCTTTCCCCTATAACAAGAAATGGCTGCTAGCTGAACTCGCAACGAGCTGTGAGCTAAACCTTTCTCGAAGCCTGCTTGTAGAAATTCTAACACCTCCGGAACCAAGGCTTCTAAGGGTTTCTTATGATGATCCGCGCATCATGCCTCAAATATGCGCCAAACCCTGATATAGGAAAGGCAGGACGAGCGTTTCCGTGCGTTCAGCAGGGTCGAAATTACCGAACCAGAGTAACCTCGCTTCACGAGCCGCGCCCTCTCAAGAGCCAAGCTGTAAGCGAGAATCGATGCACGTGGGGCATGAGAACCGGACCCTGCCGTAGCAGATCCTTTCTGTCGGAGAGCCTCCAAGGGCGATGAGCCGTTAGTCTCACCAGGTCTGCATACCACGGGCGACGAGGCCAATCCGGAGCTATGAGAATTACAAGACCCAGGTGGGCCTCTATTCGTCTTAGAACTCTCCCTATGAGGGCCCAGAGCAGGAACACATACAGGAGACCTTCCGAAGGCCACTTCTGGACCAGGGCATCCAAGCCTTCTGACATCCTTTCCTTCCTTCGACTGAAAAACAGGCTTGCTTTGGATGTTTCGTAGCGCGCCATGAGGTCCATGATCGGCGCCCCCCAGAGGGCTACCACTTGGTCGAACACTTCCTGCGCTAGCTCCCATTCCCCGTGGTCTATCTTGTACCTGCTGAGGTAATCGGCTGTCACATTTTCTGCTCCTGCCACGTGTTGCGCTGACAGGTCCAATAGATGGGCTTCGGCCCACTGTAAGAGACTGTCCGCCTCCTTCTCCAGCGTGGGGATGCTCGTTCCCCCTTGGCGGTTGATGTAGGCCACCGTGGTGATGTTGTCCGAAAGGACGCGGACTGCGCTTTGCCGAACCAAGGGCTCAAGAGTTCTGAGAGCCAGTGCCACAGCCCTCAGCTCTAGTCTGTTGATGGACCACCGAGATTCCCTCGGGGTCCAGCTTCCCTGTGTGAACTGGCCCTCGCAATGTGCCCCCCAGCCTACTAGACTTGCATCCGTCGTCAGCTGTACCCATTGGGGTGGCTCGAGAGGCATCCCTCATCCTAGGTTCCTTGGGCACTCCCACCAGAGGAGAGCCCTCCTGACCTGAAGAGGACAGGGCAGTTGCATGGATAAGGGATGATGTTGAGGGGACCAACGCCGTAACAAGGCGCGCTGAAGGGGTCGCATATGTGCCTTGGCCCACGGTACTACCTCTATCGCTGCCGCCATGGTGCCCAACAGTTGTAGGTAATGCCAGGCGGTAGGGATTCGTCTTGATATGAAGAGAGAGACCAGGCTTTTCAGATCTCGTAACCTCTGTTTCGACAGGAAAACTCTTCCTCTCCTTGTGTCGAACCTTGCTCCGAGGTAATCGATCTCCTGCGAGGGAATTAATCTGCTCTTTGCCCGGTTGATGACCCAACCCAACTCCTCCAGGAATTCCACCACTCTGGCTGTAGCTGTACGACTCTCTGTCTCCTATTTTGCCCGAATCAGCCAATCGTTCAGGTAGGGATGTACCAGAATTCCCTCCTTGCGAAGAGCCGCGGCCACCACTACCATTACCTTGGTGAACGTCCTGGGGGCTGTTGCTAGGCCAAAGGGAAGGGCCTGGAACTGAAAATGACCCCTCGGGACTGCAAATCTCAGGAACTGCTGATGAGATCTTCGTACTGGGATATGTAAGTATGCTTCCGTCAAATCTAAGGATGTCAGGAACTCCCCCTGTCTTACCGCTGCAATGACTGACCTTAGGGTTTCCATTCGAAAATGAGGAACCGAGAGGCAGCGATTGACTTGCTTTAAGTCTAGGATTGGACGAAAGGATCCTTCTTTCTTTGGTACCACAAAATAGATCGAGTATCGACCGGAACCGTATTGGTCTCTCGGGACGGGTACCACCGCTCCCAGCGCAATCAGCCTTGAAAGAGTGTCCTCTATCGCTGCCCTCTTTTCTGGAGAGCCGCAGTGAGACTGCATAAAGGCTGGGGGAACTTGCTTTGTGAATTCGAGAGCGTACCCCTCTCTGATCACTTCCAGTACCCAACGATCCGATGTGAGTCGGGCCCAGGCGGGAAGGAACTGCCTTAACCGACCCCCCACCAGCAGGCCTTTCTCCTGGGCCCCCGCTGTTTCATTGTGGTTTCCTAGGGCCTGAGGAGGAGGAGGGGGCGCCAAAACCTCTTCCAGCCCCTCGAAACCCTCGGAAGCCTTGTCCTCTAGGAGAGGGGCGACCCTTAGGAAAAAAGTTCGGTCTGGCCGAACCTACGAAAATCCCTCGGCTGACTGCAAGCTGAAACCGTCGAGCGGCCTTGCTTAGGCCTATCTTCCGGGAGCCTACCTCCCTTGGACTTGCCTAGGTCTTTCACCAACTTTTCCAGGTCTTCGCCAAATAGCAGCTTCCCCTTGAAGGGGAGGAGACTCAGGCGAGCTTTCGAGGAGGGGTCCGCCGCCCAATTGCGCAGCCACAAATATCTCCTGGCTGCTACCATCGAGGCCATGTTCTTTGCTAGACTCCTAATAAGGTCGTACTGGCTATCTGCTAGAAAGGCGGAACCAGACTCTAACCGAGCAGCACTAGCATGCGCGTTGGCAGCGGCGCCGTCAGCTAGTTGAAGCTGTTGAGCCCACCTCAAACAGGCTCTTGCTACCCACGCTCCAGAAACTGAGGCCTGCAGGGCAAGGGCACTAACATCAAAGGCTTGCTTCAGCAGAGAGTCCAGCTTTCTATCCTGACTATCCCTAAGCGCTGCGCTGCCTTCGACCGGAATGGTCGTCTTCTTTGTCACCGCTGACACCGCCGCGTCTACCCTTGGGGACTTTAGCAGATCCTTGTCCGGTTCCGGTAAAGGGTACAAGCGGGCAATGGCCCTCACTCCCCTTAGACTCGACTCTGGTTGGTTCCACTCTTCCTGGATCATCTGGCGTATCTCCCTGTGGACCGGAAACACTTTCTGAGATTTCCTGACGGCTTGTATCAAAGGATCCTCTAACGCTTCTTCCTCTGCAGGAATGTCCGAGGCCATATTGAGCACCTTCAGGGATTCATTTATTAAGGCTGGGAGCTCCTCTCGACGAAATACTCTAACTATTCGGGAATGCTCTTCCTCTGGGATCTCTCCCTCCTCAAGTTCTTCCTCTTCCTCCCCCACTTCTCTGTCTGATCCCTCCTCATCCGGAGTGATCGGAGATGGAGACGTGAGGGGTTCTTCGCTCATTAGCCTTGAGCGCTTGGGAGGGGCTCCGGGGTCATGGGAGCTTGTCTTCCCTGGACCGGTCCGGCCACCTTCTTTCAGGAGCGCCGGCTCCATGATTCCTTGCTGACGCATACAATAAGCTTTGTGTAACAGAAGGACAAATTCTGGAGAAAAGTGCTTCCAGCCTCCCTCCGCCCCGCTGGAAGCCGGGGGAAGGGACTGGGGGGGGCTGGTAAAGCTGAGGTAGAAGGGGGGATGGAGGAAGAATCCCCTCCCCCTTCCCGGAGACCTTGAGGCCCCTGAGAAGTCTGGTCCATGGACAACTGAATTTCCTGCTTCCGCAGCACAACACCTGCAGATCCCGGCTTCCGAATCCGCAATTCTGTGTGTGCCGCAGGACGGGCACTGTAATTTGCCCGTCATTCTCCCACTTCTTTTTTTTTTTTTTGAGACCACCTAGTGGAAAGATTCCAAGGCAGGCCTAAAGAAAGACCTAGAAATTAACCTAAACAAAAACCTGAGAAATAAATGAAAATAAATGAAAAACTTCCAACCAAAAGGAGGGGGAGGGGGGGCCCTCACCCAAAGGCTGGAAACGGCACTCTATATGACCAAAAATATCAAACTAAAAATATAACTAAAACTATATGCATACTGTAAAATTTGCACAGGAAAAATATGAACAGGTCCTTAATAAGGCACATAGTCCTCTATACTTGCGATTTCGCTGCCCTGTTCCTCTGCGTGCCGCTCCTCACACTGTGGTCCGATGCCTCCTGTTAGACTCCACGTGGTAGGCCGCAGCCACGTGGAGTCAGGGCCTGCGGCTGGCGGAAGTGTCCTCGCTGCCAGAGCCCGGATTCCCCAACGTTGAGGCAATGAATTCGTCCCCCGACGCCGCCTCTAGCGCTCAGCCTGGACAGCCGCTGAAAGCGCGAGGCGGAGGAGATGCAGTAAGTGGAGCGGTGTTATCTCAAGCGTTCAGCCCGCCCCGGGGGCTTCAGCGCGAGACAAATGGGAGCAGAGGGAAGGCCGCGGAGAAGCCGGATGACCGCGAACGCGGGAGGAGAGTACCCCAAACCTCCCTGCCGCCAAGGTAAACCCCCTCCTTCCAAGGGTACCGGGAGGAGGACCGGGGGGGGGGGGGAGAGAAAACAACAGCGGTTTTAAAAACGCATGGGAGTAAGACGAACTCCCCAACTAAAGTCAAAGGAAATTAAAGAAAGGAAAGTAATAAAAAAGGGTATAAAAAAGAAAACTAAACTCCAGTAAGCTCCTGGCTTAAGGGAACCCTCCAGCTGCTTGGAGGCTGAGAATACTGGGGCCTAGGGGTGGTGCCAGTGGTATTTATACCACACCATCATCAAAACGATGATGGGCTCAGCCTCCAAGCTGCTGGAAGGGTTGCACAACCCGAGAGTAAAGGGACTGGACTGGAGTTCTGCTAAGGAAATAATATTAAAGCTATAGAATTACAGGGCGTAAAAGGGAGAGAGGAGGCACTGTGGGTTAAACTAGAAAGAGGGAAAGGAAAATCCATTTGCACTGGTGTGATATACAGATCTCCCTCACAGGGAGCAAAAGTGGACAGAGATTTAATAGAAGACATATGCAGTATTGGCATGAAAGCAGAAGTTCTACTGATAGGTGATTTCAATATGCTGGATGTTCACTGGCACATCCCTGCTGCAGTATCATCTAGAAGTAAGGAGCTCGTAGATTCTCTACAGGGAAAACTATCCCAACAACTGGTAACAGAACCCATAGTGAATGGGCCATACTGGACTTGGTGCTCACCAATGGGGAAAGTGTTTCTGATGTGACAGTGGGAGATCATCTCGCTTCCAGTGATCACCATAGTGTGATTCAGTATTAGGACTAGGGCTGATAAAATCCATTCAAAAGCGAGGGTCTTATGTTTTAGGAAAATTACTTTGCTAAGATGGGACAATACTTCAAGGAGTCGTTAGCGGGATGGGAACAGCTGTGGAGGTAGAAAAGATATGACCAATACTGAAAGGGGATATTTTAAAAGCAACAAACCTTTTCGTTAGAGAGGTAAATAGATGTAAAAGGAAAAGGAGGTCACTATGGTTCTCGAAAGATGTAGCTGAAAAGGTGAAGAAAAATAGGGTGGCCTTCACAAAATATAAGAGGTCACAGAGAGAGGAAGACGAGCATCTATATTTAGGAAAAACTTAGAGAAGCTAGCAAAGTAGTCAGGAAAGCAAAGATATAAAAAGAAGAAATAACCAAGGCAATAAAATTATTATTATTATTATTATTTATTCACATTTATATACCGCATCTTCCAAGAGTTCAGTTGCGGTTTACAGTTAACAATAATTAACAAATCAAGTTTGTTTTACATGGAACATTGCAATAATACAGAACTTATTTACAAGGAACATCATATAAAGTATAGAACAAACAATGTGGTATAATACCGAACAGTGTGGAAACTATATACAAGTTATATATGAATATATATACATGGATTACATGGGGGAGGTCAGAAGATCATCATTGGAGAGTGCTATCTGTATAGGTTAAAGGTTTATTGCATAGAGCAACCGGATTGTCTATTTAACCTTTGTCTATTGTAGATATTGAGTTATTTATGTTATAATGTTTGGTGAACAGATAGGTTTTCAGTTTCTTGCGTAGTTCTGTGATCTCTGTTAGCTTTCGTAGCTCCTCTGGAAGGGAATTCCAGATAGTAGGGGCTATGTGCGAAAATGCTCTATTGTTTGTTGATTTGTGGGCTTTTGTGAAATCTTTCGGGATTTTTAATCTGCATAGTTGTCCTTTTCTGTGTGTAGGCTTAGCTGGTTCTTTGTGTATTAAGTTACATAACATGGGTGGGGCCAAAGCATATAAGGCTTTGAATGTTGTTATTATTGTTTTGTAGATTATTCTACTTTGAATTGGTAACCAATGAAGGGAGACTAGTATTGGTGATATGTGTTGAAGGGAATTGATTTTCAATGTGATTCTAGCTGCAGCATTTTGTGCGAATTGCAATCGTTTTATACTTTGTTTTGTTAAGCCTATTAGGATTAGATTGGCAAAGTCAAAGTGTGGGGTTATTGTAGCTTGTATTATGTTGATGAAGTCCTGTGTGAAAACTAGTGGACGAAGTTGTTTAAGGGTTTTAAGTTTGAAATAGATTTTCTTTATGGTATTGCTGATGTGAGTTTCCATCGTAAGGTGTGTATCTAGCATGACACCTAGATATCTTATTTCCTTTTTTATTTGATTTCTTGGTTTTGGAGTCTTATGTGTGATGGAGGGATATAGGTTCTGTTCTTGGTTACGATTAGAACTTCGGTTTTAGCGTGATTTATGTGGAGGTTTTGTGTTTTTAGCCAAGTTGTGACTTCATTATAGCAATCCGATAAGAGTTGAAGCGGTAGGTTGGGAATTGTGAATGGAATATAGAGCATAATATCATCTGCGTAGAGATGATATTTTACTCCAAAGCTTTTGAATATGTTGCAGACTGGTTTTATGTAAATATTGAAAAGTAGAGCTGACAGCGCTGAGCCTTGAGGTAATCCAATTTCTTGCTTGTAGGTGGTGAAGTTTTGATTTCCAATTCTTACATTTTGTGTTCTATCAGTTAGATAGGATGAGAACCATTTGTGTACTGTAGAGTTTAATCCTATTTGTTTTAAGTTATTGAGCATTATTGTGTGGTGTACGCTATCGAACGCAGCTGATATGTCGATGAACAGTAGGATAAATGCCTGTTTAGGATTGTCAATCTCTCTTAGGAGTGCATCTATTAAAACTGTGAGGAGTGTTTCCACTCCATGGCAGGGCCGAAAGCCATATTGTTGCTCATCAAGAGGATAGGATGAGTCAAGAAAATCTTGTGTTTGTAATTGAACTACTTTTTCAATTATTTTGGCCAAAAAAGGTATGCTTGATATGGGTCTATATGACGTTGGGGATGTTTTGTCCAGTTTGCTGTTTTTGAGGATTGGCCGGATTTGTGCGTGTTTAAGAGATGGTGGGAGGTAGCCTTGGGTAAGTGAGAGGTTTACTATTGAGAGAATGTAGGGCAATAAGATTGGTAGTGTGTTTTTTATCCAAGTTACTGGACATGGATCTAGATAGGATGTTGTGGTGTTGAGGCCAGAGATGATGTTTTTTAGTGTCTCTTTAGTTATAGGATGGAACTCTAACCATTCGTTTGTATGTTGGTGTGACAAGAGGATAGTGTTTATAGGTATTGATGGCAATTTTGCTTTGTTTTGATAATGTTGGGCTAAAGTTTGGACTGAGATGTCTGTGATTTCGCTGTCAGAAGTTTGGGGGTTGGTTAGATTTCTGACAATGGAGAATAATTCTCTTGGTCTGTTGTATGATTTTGAGAGTATTTTGGCATAATATTCTTTTTTTGTGCTATCCAAGGTATCTTTGTATTTAGTGAGTAGATTATTGTATATTTCTTTGTGTATCGTCAATTTGGATTTACGCCAGTTATGTTCTAGTTTTCTAAGGTTCCTTTTCATCTGATTTAGTGTAGTATTGAACCATGGTTTGGCATTGGTGTTAGAGTGGTTACTCTTTTTGTGTATTTGATTAGTTTTTGCGGCATTGTAGATGGTGTCATGCCAGTTTTTAACAATGTTATCTAAAATGGGGGATAAGAAAATTCTCAGATATGTTTGTGAGAGGAGGAAGTGCAAAAGTGGTCTTGTCAGACTTAAGGTTGAAGGGGAGGATATGTAGAAGCTAGAGGATAAAGCAGAATTGCTTAACAAATATTTTTGTTCTGTGTTTACAAATGAAGGAGAGTCAGGAGCAGGACTTCAGGAAACACCCACAAATAGGGGCAGAAGTGACAGGGATCTTGAACAATTTCCACAAGATTGTATTCATGAGGAACTAACTAAACTAAAAGTAGACAAAATGATGGTACAGAATAGGATACATCCAAGAATACTGAAGGAACTTGGGGACATTCTAATGGCTCCACTTACTGAACTTTTCAATGCTTCTTTAGGGGTCGAGAGTGGTCTCAGGGGACTGACACATGTAGTCCTTTTACACAAAAACGGAAGTAAGGATGAGGTTGAGAACTACAGGCCAGTTAGTCCGACCTCTGCAATGAGTAAATGATTGGAAACACTACTAAAAGAGAGATATAATGAGGTTTCTGGAGTCCAATGGATTGTAGGATCTGAGGCACCAAGTGTTTACAAGAGGCAGGTCTTGTCAAACAAATTTGATTGACTGGGTGACCAGGGAGTTGGACAGAGGAAGAGCCCTAGATATGGTGTACTCAGATTTCAGTAACGCCTTTGACACCATTCCACACAGGCGACCTATAAACAAACTGAGCATCCTAAGGATGGACCCTAAACTGACTGACTGGGTTAGAAATTGGTTGAAGGGGAGGAGACAAAGGGCACAGGTACTATTAACAGAGCTCACTTTGAGAAAGATGTTACCAGTGGTGTGCCGCAGGGATCTGTCCTGGGTTCAATTCTTTTCGACATCTTTGTTAGTGATATTGCGGAAGGGCTGTCGGGTAAGGTTTGCCTCTCTGAGAATGATACCAAAATCTGGAATAGAGTAGACACCTAGGGAGGAGTAGATAACATGAGGAGGGATCTAGCTAAGCTTGAAGGGTCAAGAATTTGGCAGTTGAGATTTAATGCTAAAAAAATGCAGGGTCATGCATTTGGGCTGCAGAAATCCAAGGGAGCGGTACAGTATAGGAAGCAAAGTACTTCTGTCCATGAAAGAAGAGCGGGACCTGGTAGTGATTATTTCTGATGATCTTAAAGTGGCTGAACAGGTACAAAAGGTGACAGCAGTAGCCAGATGGATGCTTGGGTGCATAGTGAGAGGAATGGCCAACAGAAAAAAGGAGGTGAGAGTGTGCAATTCTGGAGACCACACTTTCAAAAGGATATAAACAGGATGGAGTCGGTGCAAAGGGTGGCTACTAAAATAGTTAGTGGTCTTTGTTATAAAGCATATGAGGACAGATTTAAAGATCTTAATATGTATACCTTAGAGGAAAGACGGGATAGAGGAGATATGATAGAGATGTTTAAATATCTCCATGGCATAAATGCACAAGAGGAGAGCCTCTTTTGATTGAAAGCAAATTCTGCAGCGAGGGGGTATAAGATGAGGGTGAAAGAAGATAGATTCAGGAGTAATATCTAGAAATATTTCTTTATGGAAAGACTGGTAGATGTGTGGAATAGTCTCCCAGTGGAGGTAGCAGAGACGAGGACAGTATCCGAATTCAAGAAAGCATGGGACAAACACAGAGAATCTCTAAAGGAAAAAAGGGAACTTTGAAGTAGTTGATATAGAAGGGCAGACTAGATAGGCCATATGGTCTTTTTATGCCGTCATGTTTCTACAGTTCAACTACAGGGTGTCACTGTCCCAAGGCAACAGGTACTGCTGTACTTCACCACCACCAGGACCAACATCAACTATATCAGGGGTCTCAAACACGCAACTTTGTGCGGCCCGCGACAGAGGAAAACAAAAAAAACACAAAACCCTGGCTTCTGCCGTTGCCGCCGTGGCAGCAGCAGAATCAATTGTCAAATTTTAAAAAAAAAAAGACTTCTGCTGCTCAAGCAGCAAAATCAGCTGTCCTGCGGCCCCTTCCCCTGTGCCCGGAGATCCGAGTCTGCTCTATCAGCGG
This sequence comes from Ichthyophis bannanicus, assembly GCA_033557465.1. NCBI lineage: Eukaryota > Metazoa > Chordata > Amphibia > Gymnophiona > Ichthyophiidae > Ichthyophis > Ichthyophis bannanicus. The sequence continues at coordinate 1,134,315,682 of CM066033.1, forward strand.
CGTGCTTTTCAAGCCGCAAGGAGAGTATTCCCCTCTCGCGCGGTTTCAAGCCGCGCGAGAGGGGAATACTCTCCTCGCGGCTTGAAAAGCACGCCGCTGATAGAGCAGACTCGGATCTCCGGGCACAGGGGAAGGGGCCGCAGGACAGCTGATTTTGCTGCTTGAGCAGCAGAAGTCTTTTTTTTTTAAATTTGACAATTGATTCTGCCGCTGCCACGGCGGCAACGGCAGAAGCCAGGGTTTTGGGGTTTTTTTGTTTCCCTCCTTCGCTGGCCGGTAATGAGCTATGGAGGGGCTGACTGAAATGGGGTAATGGGGGTTAGGACTGGAAGTGGGCTATTGGCAAGGGGGGGGGTTATGACTGGTAATGGGCTATGGTGGGGGCTAGGACTGGAAATGGGCAGATGGGGGTTAGGACTGGAAGTGGGCTATTGGCAGGGGGGGTTATGACTGGTAATGGGCTATGGTGGGGGCTAGGACTGGAAATGGGCAGATGGGGGTTAGGACTGGAAGTGGGCTATTGGCAGGGGGGGGTTATGACTGGTAATGGGCTGGGGGGGGTTATAACTGGTAATGGGCTATGGTGGGGGCTAGGACTGAAAATGGGGTGATGGGGGTTAGGACTGGAGGTGGGCTGATTGGGGGGTTAGGACTGGTAATGGCCTATGAGGGGAGGTAAGACTGAAAATGGGGTGATGGGGGATACGACTGCAAGTGGGCTATGGGGGGGACTAGGACTGGTAATGGGCTATGGGGGGGGTAAGACTGAAAATGGGGTGATGGGGGGGTAAGACTGGAAGTGCGCTATGGGGAGGTTAGGACTGGTAATGGGCTATGGGGGGGTCTAGGACTGGTAATGGGCTGGGGGGGTTGCTAGGACTGGAAATGGGCTGAGTGGAAGGGGGGCTTGAACTGCAAATGGCTGATGGGGAGGGGGGCTTGGAATGGAAATGGGCTGTGAGGGGAGGGAGCTAGGATTGGAAATGGGCTGATGGGGGCTAGGATTGGAAATGGGCTGATGGTGAGGCTAGGATAGGACTGGAAATGGACTGATGCAGGGACTAGAAAGGAGCAGATGCTGGGTGGGGCTGGAACTAGAAGGGAGCTGATGTTGGGGGAGGATTAGAATGGGATGGAGCTGGGAAAGTGAAATGGAGAGGGGAAAAATATTTTGTCTGGAAGAGAAGACAAATCTACAATTGGCCAGGTATTGGGAGAGTAAGTGGGGATTGAGGATGGAGGGGTAAAATTTGAGTGGATGAAATAGGAATGAGGAAAGAGCAAAAGGAGAAAGATTAGTATGTTAAAGCAGATGTAGAGAGAGAGAATGGAAAAAAACTAGAAGAGAGAAGAAAGGACAAATGGACAGCAGACGATGGAGATAGCAGAAGACACGAAGAAACCAGAAGTGGCTGGAGCAATTGCAACTGAAAAAAAATGCACAAAAGGTAGAAAAATATCTCTTTATTTTGAATTTATTAACTGGAATATGTCAGCTCTGGGAAATGTGCATCATTAATGTTTGCACTTTGTTTAGTACAAGAGGAAATTAATTTATAGTTTTATTTCTACAGTGTTGTTGTACATTCCAAGTTTGGCTTTTGGGGTTCCCAGTTTAATTATTGTCTTCCTATTTCTAAATCTTTTAGTCTTTCTTTATCCATACTCATTAAGAGGCATGTTTACTAAAAGTTAGTGTATGGTAACATTATGCAAATATTTATGCAAATGAGGCCCCTTATGCAAATGAGGCCCCACGTCTTATGCGGCCCCCGGGTTACTTTACAAGTCCTCATTTGGCCCTCAAAGCAATTTGAGTTTGAGACCCCTGAACTATATGGTTCAGTCACTCTGAATCTGTATCACTGCACATCGCAACCATTAAGAAAGTTATGCAGTTTAGTCAGCACAGTAAAGTTTACAACAAAGAAAGTCCCTTACTTTGGATGTGGCAGGGGAAGGGGGTTAGGCAAAACTGGCCTGAGGTTTTTTTCCATGGCAATGAGTAGAAATGCAGTGTTACTTAGGTATTCAGCTACATAGAGATCCAAGTTGAATATATGAATATAATATTTGGCCGCTGTTGGCAAGAACTGCTGAGCATTTGAAACTAATCTCACTTGTCGCTCTCTTTAGGTGGGCAAATCTGTTTTCTTAAGATGATGGAGTTGCCATGGTGGCTTTAGGTTATGTAGCAGTTACCCTTGTTAATAAAACAAAGATCTGATAGAACCTGAATGTATGTCTGTGAAATTTATATGGGCTGGGAGGGAACCACATCTTCCATTCAAAGTGTTTTTGAAGTGACGGGAGGTGGGGGGGGGGGAAGCTTATATAAACATGTTGCATACTGTAGTGACTGTCAGTGGAATGCTGGTGTATGCCCCAATTGAGGTTATAGATTGGTTGTTTGTCAAATTATACAGGGTTTTTGTTCTGCATATGGATAAATATAGGGGTATGTTTACTAAACCGTCTTAATGTTACCGGCGTTAGTTGCAGTCTTACTGTGACGAATGCCATATAAGGCAGCGGGCGTTCCGGTCTTAAGGTAGCATTTCGGGTTATCGCGCGATAAAGTCCATTATCGCGCGATAAGAGGGAGCCGTGGCACGTTAACGCGCGTTAGCCTTAATTAGGCACACTGACCTGCAAACACAGCAACAGAGGTGTAGCACAATGGTTAATACATTGACTGATGAAACAGGGGTCATGAGTTTGATCCCCCAGTGGGCTTAATGAGTAAGGCTGTCTGAGGCATTACCCTTTACTTTAAATCAGTGTTGTCTGAGGCATTTTCTTTTTTAATGTAAATTAGTGCTACCAGCAAACACACCCTCACAGTGCCGTAACCTAAGGTGCCGCATAAGGCGCCCTATAGGGCACTCCAGAGGGCACATTATAAAGTGCACTGTCCGCCAAGGCACCTTATAATGTTCCCTATAGGGCGCCTTATGAGGCACCTTAAGGTTACAGCACTGAGGGTGTTTTTGCTGGCAGCACTAATTTAAATTAAAAAAGGAAATGCCTCAGACAGCCCTATCAAATAGCACCACTGTGGGATCAAACCCATGACCTCTGCCTCCATAGTCAGTGAAGTAACCAGTGGGCTACATCTCTACAGCTACTAACAAACCCCTGGCTGGCTACAGAAGGACTGCAGGTCACCACACAAACTGTCTGCTGTGGTTACCAGGATAGGGTTAACCCACCTGTACCCATGATGCACTGCACATGCAGATCAGCAGTCTACAGATGATCACAAAATGGGGTATGCACCCCCACAGCACCTCGGCCTGGTAGGGGGAACTAACCATGTGTGTTACTGGCACAGAGTAGCTACAGACCGTCACATTGTGGGGGTACTGTGCTCACCCTGAGGGCGAGGTGGGGTGCCCAGCACCAGGTCCGCAGCACCTGGCTTAGCTGAGATAGGCTATGCTGCAGGTCGCCATCAGTGCTAGTGTGCGATAGGTAGTCCTTGCAGACACACTTAGGATACACCTGTGTCCATCCGTATTTACCAGTCAGGTCTAGCCCTTGTGGACTATGATGCACCCAGAATAGTGCATATCCTGTGTGGGTGCCATGGTCACATGATTTAAGTGAAGGGGAATGTTTGGACCCATAGGCGGATTATGTAGCACCACCCAACCCGCCCTCTGGGGCTCAGGGTGGGGGACAGGATCTCCCACCAACAGATCCACATTCTACATCCCTGCAATGGTGGCAGGAGAGGGGACCATCAACCCCAGTCCTGCTGGGGAACAGGCACCCTACAGAGCAGTCAATGCAAATCTGTACGCATCCATAAAGCAATAGCAGACAGACAATAGGCCTGGAAATGCTTAGCTGCCCCCCACCACTATCTGACATTCTCCAGCAGCGAGCACAGTGAGTCTCCAGCCGCTGCAACCTGCAAGGTGTTCCAGCCATACACATACTAACTGCAGACAGTCTACTAGCTAGTCCATAGTGCATGTTCCTGGAGGAGATGCGTGCACCCAAAACTGGGATGTGAGCACACACACCAAGCAGATAAGTCAGTGATTGGGCCCCAGAAAAGAGAACCCATAAATATCACTTGAGAGAAATGCTATATAGCACTATGGGGGAACCTAGCCATGCCGTGGTCACTGCTCAGTCAGGGTGAGAGTGACCTCCCAGCAGGACATGCTGTAGCCACCCTGTCCGTGCAGGTGGTGGCCAGGCACTATAATGTCCCAGCCATTGCCCAATGCCCTGTGCAGATGCATCCTGCCCAGGCCACCCTGTCCGGGCCATACCCACAGTACCTTGCTCCTCATTATGCACATTGGCAGGCTAACACTGGAAACAGTGCAAGCAGTGTGGGCTGAGTAAGGTGTAGGCAGCCATAACACACTGGATAGACAGACACACACTCCCACACCTATGCCAGCATTGTGTAAATATAGAGGCTTTTGGCAGCCCTGGTCACCACACCAGTCCTGGGCACAGTGCAGGCATGGCTATGGTACGCAGTACTGTTGGGGTCACTCCCCGGGGTGGTAAACACTGTCAGAAACCAAAACTGAAACACACTCTACAGATATCAGAAAGGTTGCTATGATGCAGCTCTATCAGCAAATTGTGCTCAACTTAGGAATTGATATCTGCCATTAATCATAGCAACCTTTTGATATATGTGTAACGTATTCCCAAGTTTAGGGCGGCATTGCTAAGGTATGCAAGTGCTAGTATTGGGAGATGCTGCTGCGCGCAGGGCCCAACAGCCTGACTCTCCATGAGGCTTTGGATAGTGGAGTCTGTGGGTGTGGGTGTTTATGCCCCTGTTGGCCGCTGCTCTAGGGCAGAGGTTCCCAACTCCGGTCCTGGTGGACCAAACACTGTTCAGGTTTTCATGCTGTCCCTAATGAATATGCATGAGATACATTTGCATACAATGGGGGCGGCGCATACTAATGCAGCACAGGCATATTTATTAGGGACAGCATGAAACCTGAATGGTGTTTGGCCCTCCAGGACTGAAGTTGGGAAACTCTGCTCTAGGTATTGCACATGTTTATGGTGTCTGTGCTCTGTAGGGTAAAATATAGGCATTTCAGGCATGTTTATTTTATCTGCACATACCAGGTTTATTGTGTAAATGGGTTTTGTTTTGCATTTGTGAAAATGAAACAAAAAAAATCAGATAAACTAAAATTTACAGCAAAGAAAATTAAATACACATGTGAATCAGTAAGATCCAGCCCATTGGGAATAGGTGCATGGCAGCAGTGGAGGTGGGGTGCTTGGTGGGAAGTTTTTCCCCACCAAACCAACTTTGTCCCATTCTGTTAACTTCTCAGAATATTATTTTGCCCCTAGACAAACAATCTCAACCCCTTATGTATAATTTCTTTCCTACATATACTAGGATAGAAAGAATAAAAATGCCAGGTTTATTAGTTAAATTTGATAAAGTGTAGTCACATTAAGAGAAATGTGTAGTGCACTATAGAGGTTCTCCCTTCTTCATTTTGCTTAAATTTCAAAGCAAATAGATTAATAAATTAAATGACAAGAAAAAGCTTATACATAAATGTCTAGATTTATTAAAGCATGCCACATAGAGCATGCTAACATCTAAACATATGGGTTTCTTTTAAAACTGTAGGGCTCACTTTATGCAATGACATTTGTTTACTAGTAGCACGGGCTAAAACGCTAGCACACTCTAATAAAATGATCCCTAAGAAATTTTACCACAAGGCCTGTGATGAATATCAATGCCTCTAAAGAATGTCTCAAAAGAAATAAATAAAAAAGTGGTAAATTCCAGGCCCTGCTCCATGGTCTACAGAACTCGTAAGTGGAAAGAATGACATTGAAATTGAAACCATGTATGCTCTGCCAAATCTACAGTTCTGGGGCCAGTGTAAACTATAGTAATGCTTTCTTTTTCAAAATGGCATCCTTCTATGGGAAATCTTATCAAAATAGAGTCTTAGCACAGTACAAGATCAAAAGCTGAAAGAGAATCAACCATACAACGCCTCTGACCATTCATCATTGAGAATGACAAAACAGAAATCCACAGTTCGAATCAAGACTTCAGAGGAGCTCACTTCTCTTTTTAAGTGCCAGGCTGCTTTCTGATGCACACCAGTTTCCACTGAGGTAATAAACACTAGCTTTTCTTTCATGAACCCCTTACATCAAATCAACTGTCAACTGTGCTCTGTTACCCTGTGGGCCCGCTGAAAATAAAACGAGAAAACAGTGCTCTGTTATACATAAAAACAGCAGTTAAGTCTCGTAAATAGATAGTTATTCAAGTATCAAATTTATAGCTGTCAGTCAAACCAAATTAATAGTTCAAGAATTCGGGAGTTCTGACCTACGTTCATAAAAAACCCCAGCAGACTCGCAGTGCCAGTGCTATTGGGATACCGTATCATTTTAGTATTTCATTTGTTTATATTACCAAGCAATTTTAAACAAAAACCTTTACCTACCATATAATACACAAAAGTGTATATTATATGGTACATAAAGCAAATAGAACAAACACTGCCAACAACCAAATGAACTCTTAGATGTCCAGTGAGTAAATGTCAGTCCCCTTAATATCGCAGCAGGCTAATCTGTCCAGGCTATTGCCATAGAAACAGCAAACATGGAATCAGAAGTCACACTGTAATTTCGTAAAACTCATTTTACACACACTTGGCAAGGAGCTTTGATAAAACTGGGTTTGAGCATGATATAAGAAAAGAACTCCATAGAAACTGGAAAGAGTTGCGACGTTATTCACACAAGGAACAAAAAGAAAGAGCAAAGACACAGCAAATTACATAATATTAAATAATAAACAAATCATAAAAAAAGAAAAATAAACTATTTTACACAATGCTAACTGACAAATCATAAATTATAAAAAAAAAACAAGTCATGTGTTAATTCGAACAGACAGATCAAATGCTATATTAAACAAGTGGGTTTTCAACTGTGATTTTGTGGCAGGTGCAGGCCTGTGACCCACGGTGTCTGACATAGGCAGGCCAGCATGGCTAGCTTGACCTGTAAATGAGGCCTGTGGAGAGGCATATAGGATTGCACATCCCCCAATATGCTGCTATTGTAAGATAGAACTCAGTAGAAGTATTGAATTTGCTTAGGTAAGCAGAACTGCAGAATTAAGAAATGGAAAAATACAGAAAAGACATGTTTGAAAGTTACTGATAAGAAAAAGTACATCTGCAAAGAAATAATGAGGAGTGCTGACAGATGAGTTACAGAACCTTGCTCTTCTGCATGCACAAATTGGTCCCATAACCTTGAGAGTGTGAAAGTAACAAGTTGATGAACTGACCATTGTAAATGGGACTAGAAGGGGGGCAGGCAGGTGTCATGCCCACAGAAGGGACATAATTGGAGAAACTTATCAGTACCGGGACCAATAGAAGAGGTACGGGAGGTATGGGAGGTTACCGGGACCAATGAAAGGTTTTTCTATACCTAGAATGGAACAAAAGTCTATAAAAGTTGTTGTAATGCTTGAAAACTTTGCTCAGCCATTTTGAATTTGACTTGCTTGAGACTTGTGCACAAATAAATGATTTGGACCTTCTGAACAGACTCCTGGTATCATTGGTTTGTCTGCGCTTTGCTGCTACATATTCCTTGGTGCGTTGGCCGGGAAGTTGTGGAATCAAAGTGTATATAGGGCAATATACCACGACTTTCCGCCTCTATAGGCTTGGTCCTGCCGGGATCGCGCCCTTCCGACGAGGGCCGCTCCCTGGCGCCACCGGTCCCTTGTATCGGAGGGAGCTGGTCGGACCTCGGCGGGTGACGAGCCCGGCTGGAGTCAACGCCTCGAACCCGAGTGAGGGGAGTCCGAGGTCCAACTCATGCGCCTGCTTGGGAAGTTTGAGGACCAGATCCGGTGAGTATAGTTTTGATTTTGGGTCTAGACAGAAATAGAAAGAGCAGTACTGCCATTGGAATTTGGAATTTGTAATCTCGAGATATTGGGAATTGGTAAGAGAGCATGATCAACTCTCAAGGAAGAGCCGAGTAGCCTGGCATGGGAATTCGCTGGGTGAAACCCTCATCCTTTTTGTAATTGGGAAAAGACTAGTCAGAACAGATAGAAACGAATGCATTCTGGGATACGTTGCTAGCATGATTGTGAACGAAGTGTGAATGAGAGGTCTGGCAGCACGGACCAAGTGAAGGCGGACCCCTGATTAGCGCATTTCCTGACCGGGCGACCGCGTTCAGGTCGCGAAAAGGGGGAAGCGGTTGTCGTCTTGTCTTGTTATTTGTATTCCCTATACGTTTCCAGGGCCGTGAGGACCCCTTACCCACGGTCCGCCCTCCTTTTCCCTTCTGTCTGTTGTTGCGCGCACACATCGAAATGGGAGGGGCGGGGTCTACTAGAAACACTCCATTAGAATGTATGATCGCACATTTTAAAGAGGGATATTCAGGAGATTATGGTATTAAAATGACAGCAGCCCGTTTGCAGATTTTGTGTACTAGGGAGTGGCCCGATCTAGACCCCATCTGGCCCCGAGAGGGAACGTTCACTGTAGAGATTATTCAGTCAATACATCGTAGAGTGCGGGTAGCGCACCCCGATCAGTACCCCTATATAGATTCCTGGTTAAGTATTTGTGAAGATCCGCCCTCCTGGGCGCAGCGCTGTTATGAGGAACAGTGCAGAATAATGTTAGCTAAAACAGATTCTAGACAGAAAACGGAACAGCCTAGAATGAAAGAGCAGGATAAGAAAGCCAAGAAGAAGCCCATCTTGGTAGATCCTGATTCCCCAGAAATAGTCCTCAGGCAGCCCCGAACCCCAGGTCCAGTAAGAGTAGCCCGGCGTCGTCCTGCCCCAGAACCCCAGAGACGGCCAGAGCCGAGGCGGGACCCAACCCCTGATCCCCCTCCCGGAGGAGAGAAAGAGGAAGAATTAGCGGGAAAAGAAGAGGAGGACCTAAAAAGCGAGTCAGAAGTGGAGACAGAAGAAGGAGAAAGAGAGAATCCCCCAGATGAGGAGGAAAGTGTACAAATAATTGAGAAAGCCAGCGCTAGCACTAGTACGCCAGTGAGAGAGAAACCCAAAGCAAAACCTGTTGAGAAAAAGAAAGTGACTCCTGCAAAGGCAACGGCCATAACCCTTAGATCCCAAACCCAAAAGACGCCTGTAACAGCCAAACTGTTTCCCTTAAGGCAAGTCCCGGGAGTGCCCGTAAAGAATGATAATGATGAAGTGGTAGCGGGACCCCTAACTTATGTGTATATCCCTTTCTCTACAACTGATTTATTAAATTGGAGGTCGCACTATGCCTCCTATACTAGTAAGCCCCAGGAGCTGACAGAATTAGTAACTAGTATTATGGAAACTCACCAACCCACTTGGCCAGATTGTCGTCAGCTCCTGACCACCCTATTCACTACAGAAGAACGAGCGAGAATTAGAAAAGCAGCTATTGAATGGATGGCAGAAAACCCTGCAGCTCCGGCACAGGGACAGAATATAATAGACCGTAGGGAAGCAGCTCAGAGAGAATTCCCGAATGAAGACCCCCAATGGGATCCAAATACAGATGAAGGATCCACAGCCCTAGCCCGTTTTCGCCAAGGCTTTTTACAAGGCCTGAGAAGGGGGGGCCAAAAAGCTATGAACCTTTCCAAAGTTACAGGAGTTATCCAAGGGATAGATGAGAGCCCAGCAGATTTTTATGAAAGATTAACTGAAGCCTACAGAATGTATACTCCCTATGATCCCGAGGCACCAGGAAGTTTATGTATGGTGAATTCTGCTTTTGTAAACCAGTCTCAACCAGACATTAGACGTAAATTACAGAAATTAGAAGGGTTTGCGGGCATGAATGCAACACAGTTACTGGAAGTCGCTCATAAAGTGTATGTGAATCGTGATACTGAAAGACAGAGAGAATGTGATAGAAAGATGAAGAAGAAAGCTGATTTTTTGGCTGCGGCCATAGTTGAAAAGAAAAGGGGAGGTGTCCCTAGTCGAAGGAGCAGAGGAAGAGGGCGGGGTCAAGGCGGAGGCCGGACCCAGAGACTAGGCGTGAACCAATGCGCCTATTGCAGAGAGGAAGGACATTGGAGAGATACGTGCCCGCAACTCGAAGACGCCCAGCAAGATGACGACAACGATCATCAGTGGCGAGAAGAAAGACGAGGCCGTCCCCGAGGCCGAGGAGGAGCCAATCGAGAACAATTCCAGCGAGAGAGAGGAGGAGGAGCCATTCAAGCATTGGCCACACAAGCCCATGATGAGGATGACGTGGATTAGGACAGACCGGGCTCCAAGTTTGCTTTAGGTCTCCAGGAGCCTATGGTCGGAATACAAATAGGAGACCAAATTATGAACTTTATGGTTGATACTGGAGCAGAGCATTCAGTAATAGACAAAAAGATAGCCCCATTCACTACAAAAGCAGTCACCATTATAGGAGCAACTGGTGCCAAAGCCACAAAGTCTTTTCTTCAAAACCGAATATGCAGTCTAGGAGGACAGCAAGTAACTCATCAATTCCTTTACATGCCCGAATGTCCAGTGCCACTACTGGGACGAGATATGCTAGCCAAGCTTCAAGCACAAATATCTTTCTCTGAACAAGGAGAAATGCAAATGACCGTAAATTCCAAAGCCAAACCAGCAGGAGTAATGCTGCTGACAGTTCCCCGAGAAGAAGAATGGAGATATTACATTGATGATTCTGTCCAAGATACCTATTTTGAACAAACTTTAAAGAACATTCATGCACCACCTGGAGTATGGGCAGAAGGCAGTCCCCCAGGCCTAGCCAAGCATATAGCTCCAGTGATTGTAACCCTCAAGCCTAGTGCTACACCAGTGCACGTCAAACAGTACCCTCTCCCAAGAGCCGCAATTGAAGGCATCCATCGTCACCTACAGAGATTGCTCGAATATGGCCTACTAAAAGTATGTCAATCCCCATGGAACACCCCACTTTTGCCAGTAAAGAAACCTGGGACAGATGATTACCGCCCAGTGCAAGATTTGAGAAGAGTGAATGATGCAGCTGAAACCATACATCCAGTTGTGCCCAATCCTTACACTCTTCTAGGACTGATACCTGCTGAAGCTACCCATTTCACTGTACTGGATTTAAAAGATGCATTCTTTTGCATAAGATTAGCCCCTGTAAGCCAAATATTGTTTGCATTTGAATGGCAGGACCCCATCTCTGGAAGAGGGGGTCAACTCACCTGGACAAGATTACCCCAAGGATTCAAGAATTCACCTACCATCTTTAGTGCTGCACTAAATCAAGACCTTTCAAGCTATCCAGTAGCCCCGGGGAAGAGAGTGCTTCTCCAATACGTGGATGATCTGTTGATAGCTGCCGTATCAGAAAGAGAATGTATATTAGCCACCAAAGATCTCTTGCAGTTACTAGATGAAGCTGGATACAAGGTTTCCAGAGCCAAAGCACAGCTATGTCAAAAAGAAGTGAAATACTTGGGTTTTCGTATTACCCAAGGAAGCAGAAGATTAGGCAGAGAAAGAAAAGAAGCAGTATGCAGAATTCCAACTCCAACAACCAGAAAGCAGGTCAGAGCCTTTCTGGGAGCGGCAGGATATTGCCGAATCTGGATACCCAACTTTGCCCAAATTGCCAAACCACTGTATGAAGCCACAAAAGGAGAAGAGAAGTCACCACTGGAGTGGGGACTTGAGCAGGATACAGCCTTCCAGAAGTTAAAAGAAGAATTGATGTCATCACCAGCACTTGGACTACCAGATGTCCACAAACCTTTCCACTTGTTTGTACATGAAGCACAGGGAAATGCCCTAGGCATGTTGACTCAGAAATTAGGAAATTGGGAGCGACCTGTAGCCTACCTATCGAAACAATTGGACCCTGTGGCCAAAGGATGGCCACCTTGCTTGAGAGCAGTCGCAGCTACAGCGCTACTAGTGAGTGAAGCAGACAAACTCACACTAGGACAGAACATACGAGTCACTGTGCCACATGCAGTCCTTGCCCTTATGGAACAAAAAGCAAATTATTGGCTCACCAATTCCCGAATGTTGAAGTACCAGAGCATGTTATGTGAAAACCCACAAATACAACTTGAAGTGAGCCATGCCTTGAACCCAGCCACCTTGATACCCATCAGTGAAGAACTCCCAGAACATGACTGTATCGAAGTCATGGAAACTGTGTTCTCTAGTCGACCTGACTTAACAGATGTGCCCATAGACAATCCCGACCAGATCTATTATGTTGATGGGAGCAGTCTCATCCTTGATGGACGACGCTGTGCCGGATATGCAGTCGTCACTCAACACGAAGTAGTTGAATCATCAGCTCTAGCCTCAGGCACATCAGCCCAGAAAGCCGAATTGATAGCACTTACCAGAGCATTGTTGTTAGGAGAAAAACTTGTGCTAAATGTATATACAGATTCCAAATATGCCTTCACTACCTTGCATGCCCATGGAGCTCTCTATAAAGAAAGAGGACTCATCACATCCGGAGGAAAATCAGTCAAATATGGTCCCGAGATATTGATGTTACTTGATGCAGTCTGGGCCCCAACACGTGTAGCTGTCATGCATTGCAGAGGACATCAAGCAGGAAAAGGAGAAGTTGCCCGAGGAAATAGATTTGCAGATGCCTCAGCACGACAAGCAGCTATGACAGGACAAATTGCCCCACAAGCCATGCCAATGCAAGCAGCATTGTTTCCAGTACCCTTGAATCTATGGACCCCACGATATACCACCAAAGAATTGGATTACTATTGTGACAAAGAAAATGGAGTATTGAAAGACGGATGGATTGAGCTGCCACCAGAAGAGGGCAGTCAACCTCCAGGACGAATAGTAATTCCTGAACTGTTAGGACCATCCTTTGTCAAAGCTTTCCACGAAGCCACCCACTATGGGAAGAGTGCTATGGAGAAAGCACTCAGACCACATTTCTACATCCCTCTGATGACAACCATATCAGCCTCAGTAGCACGTCAATGTGTAACTTGTGCCAAAAATAATGCCAAGCAAGGCCTTATTACAGCACCCCGAGTTCAGTCAGGAGGTGTCACCCCCATGCACAACCTCCAAGTTGATTTTACCGAAATGCCAAAAGCCAATGGATACCATTATCTACTAGTATTAGTTTGTACTTTCTCTGGGTGGGTAGAAGCCTTCCCAACCAGAACTGAGAAAGCCCGAGAAGTTACCAAAGTCTTAATGAGAGAGATTGTCCCCAGATTTGGAATCCCAGCAGTAATAGGGTCAGACAATGGACCCTCATTTGTCTCCCAAGTTACTCAGCAGTTAGCAAAAGCTTTGCAGATACAGTGGAAACTCCACACTGCATACAGACCCCAGAGTTCAGGGAAAGTTGAGCGAATGAATCGTACGTTGAAAGCCCAAATGTCTAAGCTTTGTCAGGAGACACACTTGAAATGGCCCCAAGTGCTCCCCATAGCTTTACTCAGAATACGCTCAGCCCCTGTAAAGTCAACAGGATTTTCCCCTTTTGAAGTTTTGTATGGTAAACCCCCACCAATAGTGCAGGGAGTCAAAGGAAGTTTAGCCCAGATTGGTTCAGAAGTAGCCAGACAAGAACTCCTAGCTCTTAGTTTTGTTCTGCAGACTCTCCATACGTGGATCCAAGACCAGTTGCCTATCAACCTGACGGAACCCTTGCATCCCTACCAGCCTGGAACTTCGGTGTGGATCAAAGATTGGAAGAAGATACCGTTGGAACCCCATTGGAAGGGACCATACACCGTCATCCTGTCTACCCCAACTGCAGTAAAGGTAGCCGAGATCGACGCCTGGATCCACCACAGCAGAGTCAAGCCCGCCGCCGATCCTGAACCAGAGCGGTGGACAGCAGAGCAGCACCCTGATGTACCCTTGCGAGTTACTTTGAGACGGCAACCAGCAGCATAGACACTTCATCACAAGTGCTTTGCAGTAGCCAAGTCTTTCGAAGAGGATTGCTGTTTTCCATGCAGCAACAGTTTTGTTTCAACGAACCCAATTTGTGTGTGATTTGACACACTACTTTTAGACTACATTGACTAAGCCAGACACAAGCCAACTGAATTGCTAAGTTGGTTAATGTGTACTGGACATCTTGAGGATCTTCAATCAACACTCAGCACACGTTAAATTGCTTCATTAGCAAACGGGACGAAGAATAATAGACCGTCGTGATCAAGATCAGCAAGCTGAGGATTCAGAAGAACTCCAATCAACATCAACATGTATCTCTGTTTTTGCTTTACCTTGGTTGCCTTCTTCGGAGGTTTTGAACTGACTTATGCTCTACCTCCATGCACTGCTTGCATTACTTCTACTAGAACTGGACTGAAAGTAACTCAGACTTTGCTTTACCATTCTTACTATACCTGCAAGGGAACAATAACTCGGTGTATCTATAACACCACTGAACTAAATGTTTGCACTCATGGCAAAATCAAAGCATGCTATAATCCGCATCAGAATCCATCCTATTACACGTTGGAAATAAGATGGAAGGATGCAGATGGACCTATATTAGCTGCTACACCACCACTTAAGGACATTACTAAACCTGCTGTTTTGAATTTTGATGCATGTAATGCTATTAATAGAGATAGTCAGTCCACCTGTGGTACATGGGAGAAAGCGTATCGAAATGACCATAAGTATATGTGTCCAGAAGGTGCCACAAATTGGTGGAAGTGTACAGGTAAAACAGGATCAGGGTATAGTACTGCTACAGCGGCAGATTACTATTGCCCGTATTGGGGATGTGTTTTTTTTATGCTACCTGGAACACTGGTATAACTAATGAGAAAATAGATAAGCGGATGGCTACTCTAACCAAGCCAACCACAAATGATAAATGTCAGAAAGATGCTTGCAACCCCTTACACTTGCGTGTACATAATCCCCATGCATGGAAACAAGGATATAAGTTTGGTTTACGTATTGCTGGAGGAGCAATAGATCCAGGGACCATTGTGTATATCAGATTGAATACTCAAGCCCACAAGTCATCTAAATATCATATTCATAATACCTTTTATGAAGCTATGCATGTAAATAAGTTTGAGATCCCTCACCCTTCACAGAATTTGTTTCTAGAATTAGCCGGAGCAGTAGTATCTAGTCTTAAGATCACAGATTGTTATTTCTGTGGCGGAACCCAAATGGGAGACCAATGGCCCTGGGAAGCCCAAGAATTGAATTATTCCATGATTTACAACCAGACTGAATTACACAAGACTACCAGTGAATGGGTGTTAGCGCACTCAATCGTTGGACGTCTTTGTTTTGCCAGAACTGGACCCCAGTTCACCCAAAAGGTAGGACAGCTGGTCTGTCTTAGCCAGAAATACTATAATGCCACGACTAAAAAGACAGCATGGTGGTCAGGAATCAGACATCCTGAACCTCCTAACCCATTAGCTAGATTTCCTGAACTTGCAGGTCTATGGACTAACCTTGCCAAAGTCCAAGCCTGGCAAGCCCCACCTGGCCTATATTGGATCTGTGGAAACCGAGCATATGCGCAACTCCCGCCACACTGGGGAGGAGCATGTGTCTTAGGAACCATCAGACCTTCTTTCTTCCTGTTAAACACTGAACATGGAGAACAATTAGGATACCCTGTATATACTACCCACAAACACAAAAGAGCATCAAGACAGAAAAGAGAAGCCTTACAGATAGGCAAGTGGGAGAAGTGGCAAGGTGATGATTGGCCACCAGAAAGAATTATTGAGTATTATGGACCTGCCACTTGGAATGATGATGGCATGTATGGTTATCGTACCCCAATTTATATGATTAATCGTATTATTCGCTTACAAGCAGTAGTTGAAATAATAACCAATGAAACTAGTCATGCTCTCACGCTCTTAGCTAGACAAAGTACTCAGATGCGCACTGCCATATACCAGAATCGCTTAGCACTTGATTATTTGCTAGCAGCTGAAGGAGGAGTATGTGGTAAACTGAATTTAACTAACTGCTGTTTGAAAATAGATGATAAAGGTCAAGTAGTTGAAGAAATTGCTAAAGATATGCAAAGACATGCTTATGTGCCAGTACAGACTTGGCACGCATTGAAATTTCCTAACTGGTTTGCTAACCTTTTCTCTTGGCTGGGAGGATTTAAGACTTTCATTGTTTTAGTACTAATCCTTGTTGCTGTTATCCTCTTATTACCATGTTTAATCCCATGTTGTATGCGTTCCATTCATAGTGCTATTGATAGTACAGTAGAGCGGAAGACCGCAACTAAAATAATGGCTTTATACAAAGCTAGTCCTAGTAGAAATCCTTCAATCATGATGTGATTCTTCTAAAAAGTGATTTAATTCTCACACCTTATTAAGTAATAGGGTGAGATTAATCAAAGGGGGGAATGTGGCAGGTGCAGGCCTGTGACCCACGGTGTCTGACATAGGCAGGCCAGCATGGCTAGCTTGACCTGTAAATGAGGCCTGTGGAGAGGCATATAGGATTGCACATCCCCCAATATGCTGCTATTGTAAGATAGAACTCAGTAGAAGTATTGAATTTGCTTAGGTAAGCAGAACTGCAGAATTAAGAAATGGAAAAATACAGAAAAGACATGTTTGAAAGTTACTGATAAGAAAAAGTACATCTGCAAAGAAATAATGAGGAGTGCTGACAGATGAGTTACAGAACCTTGCTCTTCTGCACGCACAAATTGGTCCCATAACCTTGAGAGTGTGAAAGTAACAAGTTGATGAACTGACCATTGTAATTGGGACTAGAAGGGGGGCAGGCAGGTGTCATGCCCACAGAAGGGACATAATTGGAGAAACTTATCAGTACCGGGACCAATAGAAGAGGTACGGGAGGTTACCGGGACCAATGAAAGGTTTTTCTATACCTAGAATGGAACAAAAGTCTATAAAAGTTGTTGTAATGCTTGAAAACTTTGCTCAGCCATTTTGAATTTGACTTGCTTGAGACTTGTGCACAAATAAATGATTTGGACCTTCTGAACAGACTCCTGGTATCATTGGTTTGTCTGCGCTTTGCTGCTACAATTTGAAGGATGAGAGGGATGGAGCTAACTGGATGTCAGGGTGGAGTGAGTTCCAGAGGGCAGGGGCTAGAAAGTAAAAAGCCGAGGAACAGGTAGGGTAGTGGAGAGCAGAGGAGGAGAGTTCTGAGAGGGCTAGGAGGAGCAAAAAAGGACTCTGCTGCAGCCTGAACAGGATAAGAGAGGGCAGGCTAGCCCGCAGTTGAGGAAAGGATCATCCTCATTCAGAAGACAGGTTTCAGCTAGAAAGAGAGCATCAAGACTATGGGCAGTGATAAGGTCATGAAGTAAAGGGGTCTTGGATCTGAAGGACTGGCAGCACTAAAAAAAATAAAATAATAATAATATATGCAAGACAGACAAATACAATATATAGGGGACTAGAGTAAAACTAAGGGGAACTGGTTATAATGCACATGAATGGTAAACAGAAGAATAAGGAAGTCAGGATCTAAAAGCAGGTGGGTTTTTGGTCTGGATTTGAACAGGACCAGAGATGGAGCCTGACTAACCAACTCAGATAGTCTATTCCAGCCATATGGTGCAGCAAGTGGAACAAATGAAGCCCGGAGCTGGTAGTGGACGAGAAGGGCATTGCATTTTACATCCCTGCCCTGCTTATTTAACTACATATTGAGATGTTGCATTGGCATAGTGTTATTTGTATCAATGGCTCCATGGAGAACTTTACATACCTGATCATTTTCTTTCCTTGAATCCTGCTAGACCAGTCCAGATGAGTGGGTTATGTTCCTTTGCCAGAAGTTTAAGGCAGACTTGAACAGCTTGAGAGAGAAGCTAGTATGAAACTTCTGAAGTAGTAAGCAAGACGGAAAAACTCAGAAAAGACTACCGGTGTGAACCATAAAGTGCATTATTAGGTGATCCTTTGGTAAAATCACCCCTTTGCACACTTTTACTGGTGGGTTTCTGGAACCCTTCTACTACTACTACTGACCATTTGTATAGTGCTACAAGGTATACTGATTTAGTACTTACCCCACAAAAAGGCCCAGGCTTCCCTAACACTCAGAGATAACTGCATGCCCTTTCAGTAGTATCTAAAGGTGAGTTATACTCAAGTACAATGGATATTTTCCCATTCCTGAGACTTACAATCTAAGTGACCTGTGACAATGGAGGATTAAGTGACATGCCCAGGACAGTATTAGCATTTCAGCGCACATCTTTCCACTAGTAGTTTAAGTGGAGTTACATTCAGGTACAAGGAACAACAGTGGGATTTGATCCCCAGTTGCCCTGGTTCTCAGTCTATTGCGTTAACCATTAGGCTACTCATTCATTCCTCTTTTCTCCTAGCATTCCTTTATTTATTTATTTGTATTCTCTTATATATTATGCTATTCTGCATCAGTGTGGTTTACACTGAACAAACTGAAATTACATTGAACAGGGCATTATAACTTGGAGATAACTATTTTACAGGGGACATGGGCTATGGAGGGTTAAGTGGCTTGCCCAAGACCACAAGGAGCACCTGTGGGACTAGAAACCCCAGCACTTCCGGCCCAAGGTTGCTGTCCTCTAGTGGGATTTGAACCCCCGACCTTCCGGCCTGAAGTACCTTGCCACAACCACTAGGCCACTCCTCCACTCCTACTGGTCATAAACTCTCATAGTACCATAATGGATGAGAGCAGATGAAGATCAATATGGTGCATTCAGTCTGCCCAGTATAAAAAGTCTAATCAATCTAGCAACTTCTGAAAAAGTCAAGTCTTCAGCTCCATTACTTCCTTTGTGCATCCACTACGTTCCTCTTGCACATTTGGGCTTCCAGCTCAGTCAGAATCAGAACTCAAATCTAATGCCATAAAGCCTTCTTTTCATAACTACCTGAGGATATTTTTCTCTATTTTATATCCCCTACCCACCTTACCTATTCTGATCATTGCACTGACAGTTCTCAGCCGAGGGCCATGCACCAGAGCTCCTTCTGCAACACTTCAACCATGGGTCCTAAGTCCTGCCATGATCACCACTAAATGTTATCTGAAATACTATCCCAGTGGGGGCTGTGAACACAAGAGAACAGAAGACCTCACCCAAAAAAACAATAAAATCCACATCAGAGAGAAGAATACCATGTAAAGTTATACCTTCAGTTATAAACCAGATAGATCACAACCTGATGTGGCTTTTGAAAACCAGTCCAAGTATCGTGGTTTTTTGTGAACATAAAAGGTCTTATTCTGCCATCACTAGCACTTTAAGAGGATTTCTAGTGAATTCTGTTCATTGCGAAGGAAGCAATAATTATGGCAACAGGAAACATGGACAAGTGAAAAACTGAACTATAAAGAAAGAAGAGAGCAGGTGTACACTACTCTGCATGCTAGGCATAATTTCTTGAGATGACTGCTGAGTCGTGTTGATTGAAATAATAACCGCTAGGAAAATCGGAGCCTGACTACTTTCCAAGGAAACAAAAAGAGCAACTGCCAAGACACAAAAATGAATCTAGCTCAATGCCAGTATTTTCCATTTCTTACAATCAAAAAGCATGAAAGCTGCTGTCATCCTACTCTACTCTTCAGGAAGTAAAGGACACAAAAAACATTAAGAATGGCCCATGCAAAAAAATAAAAATAAAAAATAGGACAATCATTACCTAAAAAGTATGACTTTTCCAACACTACTTCTACTATACTTGATTCATATAAAATATATTTAAAGAAACAAAAATGAACTTAGCAACTTCTGATTTCATTTAGATCACACAAAAAAGAAAAGCATACTGGTGCAGATCAGTGGCATTCCGACTCCCCATGTCACCCGAGGCGGGCACCCTCCTGTGCTGCAGGCACCCCCTCAGCGCACTGCACCGCCCCGCAATGCAACCCCCAATCTGCCTTACAGAGGCAGCATGGCAAACTTACTGTTAAGTTAGGGGCTGGGTGTTGTGCTCTCCCGGCCAGACCCCGCAACACAAGATACCATGGTAAATCAGATTAATGGTAAGTTTGCCGCGCTGCCTCCATGGAGCCTGTCGGGGTTACACCGCTCCCAGCTGGCATCTGGGACCGGCTACACCCACCACCCTACTCTTGAGACACCACTGGTGCAGAGTAAGTATTTAAAAGATTTAAAGATAATATTTTACACTGTTAATCTGTGAACATTTAAAAGCTTTTAAAAAGGGGTTGTTCTAGTATAAACAAAATAAGAGCATTATGGAACTGCATTCGTTAGTGTGTATTCAGTTCATTAGTGCACCTTAAAAAATCATGGGACATGTTTACTTAACCGTGCTAATGGTTAGCGCGGGATTTATCACACACTCAGTGGTAAAAGTGCAGCTATGGTAAAAATCCCACGTTAACCGCTTGGCACTGGTTGGGGTGGAAACTGGGTGTGTTGGAGTGGGGTGTAGGTACTGCCTGCACACTGCTGAGGGCATCTTTAGTATGCACTCACCGTCGATGCTGAAGTTAGTGCGGGTGCACTTCCTGCAATCTCAGTGGATGGCAGGAACTGCATCCATGGCAGGAGTGGCGCTGGATACGAACTGCATACGTATGCCTCGCATGCTCCCATTCATTACCGTGGGTCCAGTGCCACCCCTGCGCTAAGTTCAGGGAATGAATGCATGGTAAACTACCACATTTTAGTAGACACTGGTGTGTGCTGAATCAATTGGACATGCATTAACCTATAAATAAAACATGCATTAAGTCCATTAACATGCATTGCAAAGTTGCAACACACACTAACATATTTGTTATTAATACAAATATCCAAAAAAATTGGAAAGAGTCCAAAAATGATTTGGAATTGTTTTTTCCTGTGCACATTCCTAATGAGTATAGATCAATATGCTCCAATTTAGATATCCAATTCTATAAATAATCCAAACCAGACAAGGTTGCGAAACGTGTTAAGTAATATTCAATATTTTGAGTACAAGTAAATAACTATTTAGCCAACTAAAAAGATTTGTTGAAAAATGCCCATCCTCCCCACTTGTACAAGTGTTATCCCCACAATGGGAGTAATTTTATAACAGGCTGCCTACGTTTGAAGACGCAGAAGGCGTCTTTTTTTAAACTATTTTTTAAACAAACCCATGTTCACCCATCAAAATAGCTTACAGATATCCAGTGCTTCAGTATAAACAGACAAATAAGTGCGATATTATCATCAAAACATTACCCCTTCCTCAGACCAAACAGATGTAGAAGATAAAGAAAGAAATTTCTAGTTGCTTCTGGCTCAGAGTAGATCATCTCCCAATGAAAGAGCAGCAAAGACCTGGTTCAAGAAGAGAGAAGTAGAAAGGACAAACAATCATGGCAATTACAGCAAGCCACAAGTTCATTATCCATATCAGCAAACCGTACAAAAGAAAAAGTTAGAAAAATAAAACCCCCAGAACAGAGAAACTAGCAGCAATTGAGTATTTACCATACTCAGTACCCCCCAAACAAGTGCATGCATGCTGCAATCCAGATTCATGGGAAGATCAGCGGTTTTTGTGCGTGGGTGCAGCTGCTTCCCATGCTGCAGCACAGGAAGGGAAGAACGTCGGTGAGACAGTGCGGTTGGCGACAGGCACCTGTGCGGCCATTTCCCTTGTGACATCACCGCAGCAAGACCCCAAGGGAGTATAAAACCTGGCCAGGAGTCCTTGACTGGCGGAAGATCAAAGATCTTTGTGCGTGGGCACAGCTGCTTCCTGTACTGTTGCACTGGAAGGGAAGAACATCAGTGGGAGAGTGCGGTTGACAGTAGGCGCCTGTGTGGCCATTCCCCCTGTGACATCACCATGGCGAGGCCCTGAGGGAGCACGTAACCCAGCAAGACCTCTGGGCCGGGTCTAAAGGGGCAAGTCATGCCCCTTTGGAGCCCTGACAGACGTTTAGAGCTTTCTGCTCTTTCTTATGATCAGGTACTATGGTGTTTAGGTTGTTGTAATATCTGCCTTGTCAGCATGGGTAAAAGGAAGGCAAAGATTTTGCCCAAACCAGCACTTGCTGCACAGTCTTTGGGCAAAGTAGTGGGGCCTTTGGACAAACCCTTTGCCACTAATGTCTCACAGATCTCCTCCAAGGGAGCTTCTCTTAGCTCCGCAGAAAGGACTCCTCTACCATTTCCCGAACCACAGTTGTCCTCTACTGTTTTTGAGATTTCTCCTGGGTTGCTGGCTCCTGCCCAGGTACCTGGTCCTCTGCCAAAGCCAGTTGTATTACTTGATGTGGGACAGATTGCTTCAGTGTCTCCTCAAGATATTTCTTTGAAGGATTTATGGGCTGCCATTTCTAATATTGATTCTAAGTTACTATATCATCACTCTGTTCTCTCTGTCAGGAGGTGGTACAGAAACTTGTTGAAGTAGATAGCAGGATTACAGACATGGGTAAGAATACTTCTAGAATGGAAGGTGAGCTGGTTTCTTTACAGCAAGCCATTATTTCTTTTATTAAGGATTTTTTGCATTACAAAATAGAAACTCTGGAGAATTTGTCTAGAGTTAATAATTTGCAATTTCTTAAATTTCTCGATAGCACATCTATTATCTGCTCAACAAATTTTGCTCAACAAATATTTTAAAGAGGTTTTTCTATTGTCAGATTCTGTCCCAGTTCAAAAATGTTTTATTTGCCTACTAAGCTTCGTAAAGAAGATGCTGGGGGTGAGGGTTTGGATGTTTTGTCTAATGTTAGGATGTGATTAAATTTCTTGAAGATTGGTCAGATGATATTTTCCAGAAGGCCATCTTATTGGTGATGTTTCTTTCAGTAGCAGATAAAAAAGTTTAAACACCTTGATCTTAAGTACAAAAAGGAGTGGAGGAGTAGCCTAGTGGTTAGAGCACTGGCTTGGGAACCAAGAGGCCAGGGTTCGATTCCCACTAGCACTCCTTGTGGCCTTAGGCAAGTCACTTAACCCTCCATTGCTCAGAAAAATCCAAGTCAATGTCCCTGTTTAATGTACGTTTACCAAGTTTAAGTTACAATGTAAACTGCTTTGATTGAAATGATAAAGTGGTGTTAAATAAATATGCCAAGTTTTGCAGCACGAAACTGAATGTGTTTCCTGATGTGTCTAGGGACACAACTTCACCGGAAGCAGTTTCTTGCCGTGAAGTCTAAGGTTTTGGGTTTGGGTGCAACTTTCTTTTTGCATTTTCCATGCAAGTGTATTATAATTTGGCATGGAAACACATATTATTTCTATGAGTCATCTTAGTTAGAGAAATTTTTGGCAGATAAGGAAGTTAGAAACAAAGGCATCACGGCGGAAAAGACCAAATGGCCTATCCAGTCTGTCCTTCCATATCAACCACTGCAACAGTCCCATCTTTTCCTTTAGAGATCCTCTATTTTCTCATGCTTTTTTGAATTCAGATACTATCCTCATCTCTACCACCTCCACTTGTGACTATTCCATGCATCTACCACTCTTTCTGTAAAGAAATATTTCCGCATATTACTCCTGAGTCTACCCCCCTTCACCCTCATCCTATGTCTCCTCGAAGCAGAGCTTGCTTTCAATCAAAAGAGGCTCTCCTCTTGTGCATTTATGCCATGGAGGTATTAAACATCTCAATCATATCACCTCTATCCCGCCTTTCCTCTAAAGTATACATATTAAGATCTTTAAGTCAGTCCTCATATGCTTTATAACGAAGACCACTAGCCATCTTGGTAGCCACCCTCTGTACCAACTCCAACCTGTTTATATCCTTTTAAAGGTGCGGTCTCTAAATGAGGTCGCACCAAAGACTTATACAGAGGCACTATCACCTCCCTTCTTCTGCTGGCCATTCCTCTCCCTATGTACCCAAGCATCCTTCTAGCTTTCGCTGTCGCCTTTTCTACCTGCTTAGCTACTTTAAGATAATCAAACACAATCACGCCTAGGTCCCGCTCTTCTTCTGTGGACAGAAGTACTTCACTCCCTATATTACACCCTTGTGCAAATTAATAGAAACAAACCAGATTTTTTAATCTTTTCAGCTTACAAACTGTATATGCATTTAAATTTTGACCTTTTTTTTAATCAACTGGGTTAAATCATCACATATGAGATGTTTCATCGTTATTTGTGGGTTTATGGGTTAAAGGACATAATAGATGATGTGATATGACATAGGAATGACTTATTGTGTATGCGACTATAATATCAGCCAACAACTGCATCAGATTTTCTTTTGAGTGTATTCTTAGTTGTTAATCCAACCGTTGTGCATGATGGATACGACACCCAGAAAATGCACAAAGATCGTCACCCTGCACGAACACATAGGGAAGACCTACAGGGATATAGCAAATATAGTTGGTGTCAGTCTTGCAACCGTCAGTCATGTGATCAAATCTAAAAAGAAGACAGGATCCATCTCGTCTAAACGAAGGGGAAATTGTGGTCGTAAGAGGAAAACCACACCCAGGGATGACAACTATGTTCTCAGGGAAAGTAGAAAAGAACCTCAGAAGACAAACACATTAAAAAGAGATTGAGAAGAGAAAGGTATAGCGGTCAGTTCTTCCACAATTTGCAGGTGACTTTTGGAAGCTCGTTGAAAAGCATGACAACCTCTGAAAAAACAACTTGTGACAAAAGTTATGAAAGAGAAGTGCTATAAATGGGGAATGAAACATAAAACGTGGACTAAAGACTGGAGAAAAGTAATATTCAGTGATGAAAGTCATTTCTTCGTCCACGGCCAAAGAAGCCAACATGTTCAGTGTTCACCTGGAGAAAAGTTCTGTGATTCCCACATCAACCAGAATGTGAAACACCCCCAAAAGAAGATGCTCTGGGGGTGTTTCAGTTATTATGGAGTCAGCAGCTTGCATCCAGTCGATGGAATGATGCATTCACAATACATCAATGTTCTCGAAAGAAGAGTTGTTCCAGAGGTAGAGAAGACATTTCCTGATGGATCTGGCATCTTTCAGCACGAACTTGCCCCATGCCACACATCGGAATTGGTGAAAAGTTTTTTTCTTTCAAAAGAAGCAAATAAAGGTACTGGACTGGCCAGGAAACTCTCCAGATTTAAACCCAACAGAGAACCTGTGGTCCATTTGCAAACTTCGCCTTCGTGAAATGGACTGTAAGACAAAGAAGGTTATTCAAGCTCTGATTCAAGTCTGGTATAAGGACCCAAAAATCGTTGCAGACTGCTTGAAATTAATAGACTCCATGCCAAATTGTGTCCAGATGCTGGTAAAAAAACAGAGGAGGTCATATTATGTACTAATATGTGGCTATTAATAAGTGTTTCATTGGAAATTCCAGTTTTCACTTATTTTTCAGTTTGTTTCAATTAATATGCACAAGGGAGTATATAGCTCCCTTGGATTGCTGCAGCCCAAATGCATGACCTTGCATTTTTTAACATTAAATCTCAGCTGCCAAATTCTAGACCATTCTTCAAGCTTAGCTAGATCTCTCCTCATGTTATCTACACCTTTCTGGGTGTCTATTCTATTGCAGATTTTGGTATCATCCGCAAAGAGGCAAACCTCCAAAGTTCTGGGTTAAATGGAGTTAGAAATAAGCCCACTATTGTTTGTTTATTAAGGGGGGGATCTTACCCTCCCCCACTTTATTTCTTATTATGTTTTATTATTTTTTTTTTGTTCTTTCCTTGATGTGGACTGTTGTTCAATTGCCTACCCCTATTTTTGAGGGGGAATTATATTTTTCTCTTTTCAATATTTGTATGTAGCACTGCTGGTATTCTATATTTTAATTTGCATATTTTCAAACGTTTAATAAAAAAAATAAAATAAAAGCTAGACCAACAGTATAAGGGGGCCCACAAAGCATGAAGTCCCCCCCCCCATTCTACCCTTTAACATATAGGACAGCTTGTCAAAACATATAAGCTCTCCAGCACACAGATATCATTCCGTCACAGTTGGCCACCTTATCCTTCTTTCATTCCCTTGCACTGCTATAGAGCAGCTAAGAGCGTAGCTCCACCAGTCTTCTGCTCCCCACTTCAACTATATCCACCTGATCTAAAAAGCCCAGCAAGCAAGGGACTTGTTTCATATTAAAAGCAGTCACAGTGATTTCTGCAATTTTCCCCAGTACCTTGGACCAATATGTCTGAGCATGAGGACACTCCTACCATAAATGATAGAAGTTACCAGGACCATCACAATTCCCATCTCTTCTTATTCTAGTCAACCAAGCTGGAGTTAAGTAAGATTGTGGGTCCAAAGACTTCCCCAGCAAATCATGCCATTTGGTCATAGTGAGAATAGCATGAGGAACGCAAAAAGCACAGAAGGATCATATATTTTCCTTTTCTTTAGGAAATATGTGAACACTCCCTTTTGAGAACTGATGCACAGTTCTCGGGGAGAAGAACCCGTGGACTTTGCAGCTATCTGCAGATATCTGAGAAATACCTCCTTTACTATACACAGAAGCCTCTATATGGTTTGGA
This sequence comes from Ichthyophis bannanicus, assembly GCA_033557465.1. Lineage (NCBI taxonomy): Eukaryota > Metazoa > Chordata > Amphibia > Gymnophiona > Ichthyophiidae > Ichthyophis > Ichthyophis bannanicus. The sequence goes on from CM066033.1 coordinate 1,134,342,166, forward strand.
TGGGATGAGCATACCTCGCTTGTTAAACATTATTGTTGGATTTCATTTTCTTCAACACAGTTTATTTCTTTTCTGTTTACTCAGTGTGAGAACAGTATAAATATTAATGGCACAAACTTGATGAGCATTCAGATGCTTCTATGTTACTATAAGCATCTGAGAAAGGAGATTTACATGAGATGATAGACCGCTTGTACTCTGTAAGGTCTAGGGAAAGCTACTGAATACCAAGACAATTAAAATTAAGACACAATGGTAGTTACTCACCTGTAATAGGTATTCTTTGTGGACAGCAGGAATAAATCTTCACATATGGGTGACATCACTGACGGAGCCCACACAGAACACTTCCCAGCTTCCATTGGAAGCTTTTCGGAGCTGCACCATGCATGCGTGCCTGCCTTCCTGCTTCCCATAGCGCCATCTTCTCCAGTCAAATTCCAAAGCAGTAGCCAAGAAAAGTAGTTCCTCAGGGAGGTGGGAGAGTTGTGAGGAATTATTTCTTCTGTCCTTAGAGAACACCTGCTATAGGTGAGTAACTATCCTTTATCTTAATTTTTATTGCCTTGGTATTCAGTAGCTTTCCATAGACCCTTTCTCTGTGGACAAGAAGGAATGAAGTCCTCACGTATGGGACTCCCAAGCTACAGGCTACCGAAAACCAAGGAGAATGAAAAGCCCAACAGGGGAAAATTAAACAAGAACTGGAGAATCGACTATGTACAGCAATGGAAATCCCCAAAGGGGAACTCATCTGGTTCAGCTTCTTCACCATACAGTCTCACTCATTATCCTTCATGCTCTTTAGTATATTTTCCTGTTTTATTTTCTTTTGATACCCTGGACAGACAGTAGGTTCTGGGGGAGATGGAGTTGGATTCTAATCCCCAAACAGATGCCGGAGTACCAAATGGCCAAAGGTGCTATCACATCGGGAACCCACATCCAGACAGTAGTGAGATGTTAAATTGTGGAGAGAAGACCAGCTGCAACTCTGCAAATCTCTTCCATGGAGACAGAGTGCAAGCTGGCCACCGATGCAGCCAAGGCTCTGATGTTGTGAGCAGTGACATGACCATCAAGTCTCAGGCCAGCCTGGGCATAAGCGAAAGAGATGCAGTCTGCCAGTCAAATTGAAAGAATATGTTTGGAAATGGTAGCTACTAGCTTGCTGAGGTCAAAAGAGACAGACAGCTGGGTGAACGTTCGGTAAGCCTTCATTTGCTCTAAGTAGAAGGTCAAGGCTTGCTTGCAGTCCAGCATGTGCAGTGCTGCATATCCTCTATAGGCTTGAGGCCTTGGAAAGAAAGTCGGCAAAGGGACTGACTGATTAAGATGAAAAGCAGATATCACCTTTGGGAGGAATCACGGATGAGTGCATAGGACCACTCTATTATGATGGAACCTGGTATATAGTGAGTGCGCCATCTGATTCTGGAACTCAACATGGCATGCTGAGGTAACCACCACCAGTAACAAGACCTTCCAGGTCAAGAACTTGGAAGATCTGGAACTTCAAAGGGCAGGAATCAAGCGATTCAAAGGGAGCTAACATGAGCTGCGCCAGAATCACATTGCGGTCCCAAGCTAGTGCCGGAGGCTTGAAGGGAGGTTTTGAGAGGAACAAGCCTTGCATGAAGCTAAGTCGATATGGACTTTCCCTCCAAACCATGATGGTAAGCCCCAATCATGCCGAGGTGGACCCTGACAGAGTTGGACTTGAGACCCATCTCTGAGATGTGCAGGAGGTAGCCTGTTGACTGAACTATTAAAGGGATCGAGCACCCGTTCTGTGCACTAGGAAGCACATTTTTTCCATCTGAAAGCATAAGACTTTCTCATCAAGGCCCTCCTAGAAGCCAACAGAAACTCAGTCATTCTGTCAGGCAGGTTAAGCTCCAACAGGACTAGCCTCTCAACATCTATGCCGTGAGGGCCAAGGACCTGGTGTTGGGATTGAGCAACCTTCCATCCTCCTGTGAGATAAGGTCTGGGGCAGAGTCCAACCACAGAGGCTCCTACTGGGAGAGCTGAAGCAGAAGGAAAAACCATGGCTTCTGGGCCAATACAGTGCGATGACTTGAGTTTCAGCAGGGTCTTAGCTATGAGAGGTATGGGAGGATCTTCCCCCAGTGCAGGAAGCAAGCATCCAGAGTCAGCCGGCTGCGCAAGAAACCCTGAAGAAAAACTGATCCACTTAAATGTTGTGCTGAGTGGAGAATAGATCTATTGAGGGGGCACCACTTCTGAAAAATCTGGACTGTGACATCCCTGTTCAGAGTCCACTCGTGTTGCTGGAGGATGCGGTCAGTTGGTTTGCAAGGGTATTTTGCTCCTCCGTAACCCTTAATACCATACCATGAGTGGTGGCAAACTTCCAAAACTGGACTGTCTCCCAGCACAGGAGATAGGAACTTGTGCCCCCTGCTTGTTTATGCAGTACATCACGACTTGATTGACGGTCTGAATCAGAACAATCTGGTGGACTAGGTGATCTCGGAAAGCCCTGAGGGCATCCGCTATGGCTCGTAATTTCAACAAATTGATCTGGTGCAGGCTCTCCTGTTCGGACCAGACATCTTGAGTGTGGAGCCCATCTAGATGCTCCCCCCAACCCAGCTTGGATATGTCCGTCATCGGTGTTTTCTAGGGTGGCACCTTCTGAAAAAGAGGCCCTTGAGCAGGTTCTGATGATCCAACCACCAGTGCAGAGGTATGGTGACTGCCACCCAGTCCTGAAGGCTGCCAGTGGCTTGCTTCCACTGAGTACACAGTATCCATTGAGCTTATCTCATTGATAGATGAGCCATTGGAATGACGTGCACCATGGGGGCCATGTGGTAGAGCACGGTCAGCATCCCACAAATCATTGTCTGACTCTTCCGCTGTGTATCGCAGACCAAAACTGCCAATTTCTGGAGTCAGTCCAATCGGAGAAAAGCCTTTGCTTGAGTCGTGTAGAGGAGTGCTCTATGATCTCCAGTTGTGGGTAGGCTGAAGGTGGGACTTTGGGTAAGTGACTACGAAACTCAACAGATCTGGATGGTCAGCCATGCTGACTGCAGGACTCTTTCTGGAGTGGAAAATTTTATTAGCCGGTCATCCAGCAAAGACCCCTAGTGCTCTGAAATAGGCCGCTGCCACTGCAAGGCAAATCGTGAAGACACGGGACGCTGAGACCAGTCCAAAAGGTAACACTGGGTACTGAAAGTGATGTCCTCCCAAGATGAATCAGAGATATATCCGGTGGGCGGAATGGATCAGTATGTGGGTATTCATGTCCTTTAGATCCAAAGAGCACAGACAACTTTTTTTCTTGAAGAGAAGGAAGAAGGATCCGTAGAGAGACCATCTTGAATTTTTCTCGCACCAGGAAGGTGTTGAAGTTTCTGAGGTCCAGGATGGGCCAACTCCCCCCCCCCCCCACCCCCATCTTCTAGGGGACCAGAAAGTATCTGGAGTAAAACTCCCACCCGACCTGCTGCTGAGGCATGGGCTCAATGACAAGATCGGCCAGAAGGGTGGAGATTTCCCCCTGAAGGAGCTTTAGATGCAGAAAGTTGAGGGGATATGCCCTCGGGGGCAGGGGGGGGAATGAGGTGGCAGTTCAGCAAAGTGCAACATCAGCCACTTTGGAATATTTGTAGCACCCACGAGTCCGAAGTTATAAAGGGCCACCTGTAGGCAAAAAGAATGAGCTGACCCTCCACCGGAGGGATCCGCTCATGTTGTCACCAGCAGATTGGCTATGCTCTGGAGGGACCAGTGAAAATCCTACCCTCCTGGCTTGAGTTACGGGGCAGGCTGAGTCTTTTGAGGCTTCTCCCGATGCTGTGGGCATAGAGTCTGTGTCTTTTGCTGGGCATTTTGAGGACAAGGAAAGTATCTATGCTTACACAGGTAGTAGACCTTCTTCTGACTGCCACTTTGATACCTCCTGCAAGCAGGATCAGATGTGCACCTCGAGAGCCTAGTGAGGGTAATGTGTTGCTTCTCTATGAGCCAACTTTCTCCTCCACCTGCTCTCCAAAGAGGTTCTTTCCTCAGCATGGCACATCTGCAAGCTTATTTTGTACTAACAGTTCCAGGTCGGAAGACTTAAGCCAGACAAGTTTGCAGGCTCCAATACCAACTGCTGCCGCTCTTCAGACTGTTTCAAAGGCGTCATACATCACCCTGGCCAGGAACTTCAAGCAGTCCTTGCCATGGCCAATCAGGGTACAATAATGCTCCAATTTCTCCAGAGAGAGGAACAGGCACAATTTGGCGAGATCACACATGATGTCCTTCAGGAACATGCTGAGATTTAATGCTAAAAGGTGCAGGTTCATGCATTTGGGCTGCAAATTCAATACAATCATGAAGGAAGAGCAGGACATGGGTGTGATTGTTTTGGATGATCTTAAAGTGGCTAAACAGATAGAAAAGGCGACAGCAAAAGCCAGAAGGATGCTTGGGTGCATCGGGAGAGGAATGGCCAGCAGCAAAAAGGAGGTGAAAGTGCTTTTGAATAAGTCTCTGGTGCAACCTCATTTGGAGTATTGTGTGCCATTCTGGAGATCACACCTTCAAAAAAATATAAATAGGACGGAGTCAGTGCAGAGGGTGGCTACCAAAATGTCAGTGGTCTGTTATAAACCATATGGGAACAGACTTAGGGGTATGTTTACTAAACCGTCTTAACGTGCACCCGGCGATAGTGTGCAGGCTGCCATAAAAGGAGTGGGCGTTTCAGTCTTAACATAGCAAAACGTAATTATCGCGCGATAACGTGCGTTGCGCACATTATTGGGCGAGACGCCGCTAAGCACGTTAACGTGCGGTAATATTAAGTAGGCGCGCTGACATCTAAACACAGAAACAGAGGTGTAGCACAATGGTAAATACACTGACCGATGGTACTGAGGACATGAGTTCAATCCCCCAGTGTACCTAATGAACAAGGCTGGCTGAGGCATCTCCCTTTATGTTTAAGTAGTGCTCTTTGAGGCATTTTAATATTTTAATTAGTGCTGCCAGCAAATACACTCTCACAGTGGCGTAACCTAAGGTGCCGCATAAGGCACCCTATAAGGCACTCCAGAGGGCACATTATAAAGTGCACTGTCCGCCAAGGCACCCTACAATGTCCCCTATAGGACACCTTATAAGGCACCTGATAAGGTGCTTTATAGGGCGCCCCATAAGGCGCCTTATGGGGCGCCTTATGGGGCACCATAAGGTTACAGTACTCTGAGGGTGTTTTTGCTGGCAGCACTAATGTACATTAAAAATAGACAATGCCTCAGACAGCCCTATCAAATAACCCCACTGTGGGATAGAACCCATGACTTCTGGCTCCACAGGCAGTGAAGTAACCAGTGGGCTACAGCTCTACAGCTGCTAACAAACCCCTGGCTGGCTACAGAAGGACTGCACGTCACCACACAAACAGCCTGCTGTGGCTACCAGGATAGGGGCAACCCACCCGTACCCATGATGCACAGCACATGCATATCAGCAGTCTACAGATAATCACAAGATGAGGTATGCACCCCACAGCACCTCAGCCTGGTAGGGAGTGCCGACGGTGTGTGTTAGTGGCACAGAGTAGCTACAGACCGTCACATTGTGTGGGTATTGTGCTCACCCTGAGGGTGAGGTGGGGCGGCCAGCACCAGGTCCGCAGCAACTTCAATGGCTGAAATAGGCCATGTCGCAGGTACCCATCAGTGCCAGTGTGTGTGATAGGTAGTTCCTGCAAACACATCTAGGATACATTAGTGTCTATCTGCAGTTGTCAATCAGGTCTGGCCCTTATGGGTTATGATGCACCCAGAATAGTGCATATTCTGTCTTGGTGCCATGGTAACATGATGTAAGTGACAGGGGGTGTTTGGACCCATAGGCAGATTATGTACCACCACCCAACCCACCCTCTGTGGCTCAGGGTGGGAGACAGGATTCCCCCACCAACAGATCCACATTCTACCTCCCTGCAACAGTGGCAGTAGAGGGGGGCCATCAACCCCAGTTGCACTGGGGAACAGACACCCTACAGGGCAGCCAATGCAGAGCTGTACACATCCCTAAGGCAATAGCAGGAAGACAGTAGGCATGGAAATGCTCAGCTGCCCCCCAACACCATCTGACTTTCTCCAGCAGCAAGCACAGTGAGTCACCAGCCACTGCACCCTGCAAGGTGTTCCAGCCATACACATATAGCTGCATACAGTCTGCTAGCTAGTCCACAGTGCGTGATCCTGGAAGAGATGTGTGCACCCAAAATCTGGGATGTGAGCACACCCACCAAGCAGATAAATTAGTGAACCTATATATTTCACTGAAGAGAAATACAATATATCACTATGGGGGAGCCTAGCCATGCCATGGTCACTGCTCAGTCAGGGTGAAAGTGACCTTCCAGCAGGACATGCTGCGGCCACCCTGTCAGTACAGGTCGTGGCCGGGCACTACAATGTCCAAGCCATTGCCCTATGCCCTGTGCTGATGCATCCAGGCCAGGCCACCCTGTCCAGGCTATACCCACGGTACCTTGCTCCTCATTATGCACATTGGCAGGCCAATACTGGCAACAGTGCTAGCAGTGTGGGCTAAGGAAGGTGTTAGCAGCCACCACACACTGGATAGACAGACACACACTCCACACACCTATGCCAGCATTGTGCAACTATAGAGGTGTTTGGCAGCCCTGGCCACCGCACCAGTCCTGGGCACAGTGCAGGCATGGCTATGGTACGCAATATTGTTGGGGTCACTCCCCAGGGTGGTAAACACTGTCAGACACCAGACCTGAAGCACACTCCACAGACATCAGAAAGGTTGCTATGATGCAGCTCAATCAGCAAATTGTGCTTAACTTAGGAATTGCTATCTGCCAGTAATCATAGCAACCTTTTGATAGCTGTGTACCATATTCCCAGGTTTAGGGTGGCATTGCTAAGGTATGCAAGTGCTAGTATTGGGAGATGCACGCAGGGTCCAACATCCTGCCTCTCCAGGAGGCATTGGATAATGGAGCCTGTGGGTGCAGGTGTGTCTGCCCCTGTTGGCCGCTGCTTTAGGGCAGAGGTTCCAACTCCAGTCCTGGTGGGCCAAACACTGTTCGGGTTTTCATACTGTCCCTAATGAATATGCATGAGATACATCTGCATACCATGGGGGCAGCGCATAGAAATGCAGCACAGGCATCTTTATTAGAGGCAGCATGGAACCTGAATGATGTTTGGCCCTCCAGGACTGCATTTGGGAGACTCTGCTCTAGGTAATGCGCATGTTTATGGTGTCTGTGCTCTGTAGGGTAAAATGTAGGTGTTTTGGGCATGTTTACGTCATCTGCAATAAAGGTTCTGTCTGTATTAGCACGTTTTAGTAGTGGGTAAAATATGGGGACTGGGTTGGCAGGAACTACAGCTGGGACTTGAACCTGTGACCTTCTGCTCCTGAACACACTGGCTGTGTGCACTGCACCATCGTGTTGCCACAGAGACAGTGCATTCCCTGGTGATACCATGACTGTTTGTCAGACAGGGCCTGTCTGTTGCAGTGCATGGCACCCACCTACACAGGGCTAGGCCATGGTCTGTTCTGGGCAGCTGCCACTGCCCCCTCCACCACCAGTACCCTTCCGCCACCATGCTGACATGCCCTTCTGCTGGTGGTTCTGGTGGTGCGCAGTCTCAGGCCAGCCAGTGTGCGGGTAGGTGGCTGCCTGTATAGCTGTCCATGCCACCTGCGGGTTTTGGGGTAGGGGTGCCTGCATAGCTGTCCACGCTTCCCCCCAGCACCGCCTGCCAATGTTCTGTGCCCTTGGGGGTACCTGCTGGGTACTATCCCCTGTGACACTGTGGGAAGCACACTCGTGCCCATGTTGGGCCTCATCAGTTGCTGTCTGGCTGTTCTACTGTTTCAGCATTCCTATGGGCCACCTAGGCATCACCCTAGTCCGCACTGTGGCCCAGCTGCACCACAGCATGTGCCGCCTGCAGCCCTCTGTGTCCCCTTTTCCAGCATCTGTCCAGTTGTCCGTTCCAACATGCCCGCCCTGCTGTTGCGGAACATGTGCATGCCATAGGAAACCTGTCCAATGGAGAGGGAACACCCTGATCAGCGCAATTTCACTGTGGGCTCATTCACCTTGTATGGGGACGGAGCATGGACACTTCCAAAATTCATATCTTTTTTTTTGGAGCTTTCTCGGGAGTGTTTTTTTATGTTTCCCATTAATATCACTATTGCCCAGCTTGGTTATGTTGTTTTTATATTTACATCTGGTCATTTTCACTGTTTATGCCCTTTTGTTCCGTGCACATGTATCACACTTATCACTTTTTGTAGGTTTCCCAGGTTTTGCTGTACATTGCTGACGGAAATTGTTTCTTTTCCCTTTAAATCTGCTCTAACGCCAAGATTTCACTGGCGTTAGGTTTCAGCCCCAGATTCCACGGCGTTAGTGTGCAGGGAGCCTCTCCCCTCCCACTCTCCGCCCATTGACCCTCTCTCTCCGCCCCTGGGGAGCCTTCCTCCGCCCTCCGGGAGCCTTTCTCTACCCTCAGCGCTCATTTGCGCCGCTGCACACGTTATCACGCGCTAAAGGTACCTTATTGCCTGGTAACACACCTTCATCGGGCGATAAGATACCTTATCGCCCGATAACGTCGCCAGGCACACATTAAGATGGTTTAGTAAACATACCCCTTAAAGATCTTAATATGTATAAGTTGGAGGAAAGGTAGGATAGAGGAGATATGATAGATATGTTTAAATACCCCCATGGCATAAATGTACAAGAGAAGAACCTTTTTCAATTAAAAGTAAGCTCTGCAACAAGGAGGCATACGATGAGGGTGAAAGGGGATAAACTCAGGAGGAATATGTGGAAATATTTCTTTAGTGAAACAGTGGTAGATGCATGGAATAGTCTCCCAGTAGAGAAGAGGACAGTATCTGAATTCAAGAAAGCATGGGATAAACACAGAAGATCTCTAAAGGAAAAAAAATGAGACTATAGTATTTGATATAGAAGGGCAGACTAGATAGAAACATATCAGCAGAAAAAGACCATATGGCCTATGTGTAGCTGGTAAGAGTGTACTCCAGCTGCGAGTATGGAGCTCTAGAAGCACCTCCTTCTGAAGGAGTCCAATGTCCTAGCCTCCATGACTGAGGGCATCGAGAAATGAGTCTTGGTGCTCTTAATCCTTTTTAGGGCGGACTCCACCACTAAGGAGTTGTGCAGAAGCTAAGGCTTCTCAAATACCAGAACCTTTTGAACCCGGCACAGTTAGTCCAGACTCCTACTGACCAAGGGCACAGGGAGGGATGTTCTCCCACATTCTCATTTGCAGCCTTTGTAGGATTCAGTGCACAGTCACTGTCACTGCTTTCTTAGAGCTGAGGAGTACTGGAGGATCTCCAACTCCTCTGCCCTGAACTCATCCTGTCTCTAGTGAAAATGGGATAGCCTTGGCCATATCCCTCACAAAGTCCTGGAAGGATATGTCCTCTGGAAGAGACTGCCACCATTTGTATGGAGGGGAGGGGTCTGATGGCAGCTCAGGAGACCTGCCCTCCGACAGGATCTCCAATTCCACATTGGTCACCCAGCCATCAGAGTCAGACTCTGAAAGGAAGTCAAAGTACATCCGAGACACTGCCCAGATCTCCCTCCAGCCTTGAGGGGAATGGAAGCATTGACTGGATCAATGATGCATCGACTGCTTCTGAGGTTTCATCGTAACATCAGAACCTGATACACTCAAGAGAGAGATAGCCCTGCCAGGAACCGGCATCAGATCTCGTCGATGCCTCCATAGGCAGAGAAAACATTATGAGGATTGGCTGCATAACGTGTGATGACAAATGCCATGGGCATCGAAGAACCAGCCAGTTGTTTATCTAGCATCAATGTGATGCAGGCCACAAGCGCCTGAAGATATTCCTCCATGGCTGCCGATTCCGAAGGCCGGAGCAACTTTGACCAATGTCTCCAGCATGGCCTCAGTTGTCGGGAGATGGTCTGTGTCCCTCCAATTTCTCCAGAGAGAGGAACAGGCACAATTCGGCAAGATCACACATGCCTCTCTCTGGGGCACCTTGGTACGCCGTTCGTGACTATCACTCTTGACATCACGTTGGGAAGGGCTCCAATGCTAATGCACATGGGATTTAGCTTGGTGCTTGGAAGAGTCCCCCTTTGATGCTGATGAAGTCAAGGTCGAGTTGTTCTTCTTCGATTCCAGGTGGAGATTGACTGATGGCCGATGCTCTGGGGCAATACGGGCCCTTGGCTCCGACTGTGCCTGGGAACCTCTGGATATCGATGTACCTTTGGCGGATCCTAGGGGAGTTATCAAGTCTAATGCTAGTGCCGAAGATACTAAATGAGACTTCTGGCCAAAGAGGGGATCTCTCTGCTTCTCTCAACCTTTCAGGCCTCTCCTTGTCATCTGAAAACATAAATCGCAAGAAGAAGAATGGTGATTGGGACCCCGACACTGGAGGCACCAATTGTGCTTGTCAGAGACAGAAATAGTCCTGGCACGTTTGGTGCATTTCTTGAGTCTGCTGGCCAGTTTCTGGGACATATCTGGGAAGATGACCATGGCTAGATGAAACAGCTTGATATTGCCAGCCAGATCACAGGAAATGATGAGAATAAAAAAAGTTATGGAAAAAAAAGCACCAGCACAGAAGGAAGAACCGTGATCGACGCTACCGATGGCAGGCAGCAATAAGAAGAAAGCACAAAAAGACCCCTGATGGATAACCGATTAACGTATGTGTGGCTCCACAGAAAACAGAGAAGATGGCACTGCAGCAGGCAGGAAGACAGGCACATAGGCACACTGGAGCCTTCCAAAAGCTTCCAACAGAAGCCGGGGAGCATGCCGACGCGGAACTCTGTCAGGACATCACCCATACACAAGGGCTTCATTCCTGTTTGTCCTTGGAGAATCAGCAAAAAACATCAATGCTTGAGAGAGAGAGAGAGAAAGAAACTGGATCCAGAAGATGGGAAATGCCTAAACAGAAGTACTATAAAAGAACTGAGATTGTACAGAAAACGTCTGGGACAGAGGGGGTATTTTTTGGGGGGCGGGGGATTGCTTGTTCTAAGGGAGGAGTGTGACTTGGATTTCTACAGTGATAAAGAAAACAGCTGAATGTGTAACTCTTCTGTCAAGATACAGAAAACCAAGAAAGTAAAAGGATCACAAAACAAATACATGCATGTGAAATATGGTGTTACTGAATTCTGAAGATTAACTAGGACATGATGTCTAATTAAAGTTCATGAAATAATGGAAAAAGGAAGACTTCTTCCTGGTAAAAGACCTGACCAAAAAAGATATACGATTTGTTGGTTACATATTTAGAGTCATAGTAACATAGTATATGACGGCAGATAAAGACCAGTATGGTCCATCTAGTCTGCCCAGCCAGGCGATAAGAGTAGGTGCCCCTGCCGCTCCGTGCAGGTCACCCTTCCCCATCCCTTTGTTTAGGGGTATACCCACCGCTCCGTGTAGGTCACCCCTATTTGTTGAGATATAAGAAAGTTATGATTATTTTGATTTTATCCTGCTGCTATAAAGGGATCCACTGTGTCTGTCCCAAGCCACTTTGAATTCAGCCACTGTATTTGCCTCCACCACTTCAATCGGGAGGGCATTCCAAGCATCCACCACCCTTTCAGTGAAAAAGTATTTCCTGGCATTGCCTTTCAGTTTACCTCCTTGCAACTTCATGCTATGCCCTCTAGTTTTACAGTTTCCCCGTCTTTGGAAGAGGTTTGTTTGTTCGTTAATACTTTAAGTATTTAAAGGTCTGAATCATATCTCCCCTGTCCCTCTTCTCCTCCAGACTGCACATATTTAGGTCTTCAAGTCTCTTCTCATATGTCTTCTGACACAGATTGAGTAAATATCTGCATAATATCTACCCCGTCCCTCCTCTCCTCTAGAGAATACATATTGAGATCTTCAAGTCTTTTTTCTTATATTTCTTCTGGCTTAGGCCCAAAATCATCTTTGTCTCCTTCCTCTGAACCATTTCCAGTCTTTTTATATCCTTTGCGAGATATGGTCTCCAAAACTGAACACAATATTCCAAGTGAGGCCTCACCAGCGACCTCTACAGTGGCATTAGTACCTCTTCCTTTCTGCTGGTAATTCCTCTCTGTATGCAACCCAGCATCCTTCTGGCTTTTGTCACCGCCTTGTCACACTGTTTCGCCACCTTGAGATCCTCTAAAACAATCACTCCGAGGTCCTTCTCCTGGTCCGTGCCCACCAACCTCTCGCCCCCTATCGCATACAATTCCCTTGGATTTCTACTTCACAAGTGCATGACACAGCACTTCTTCACATTAAATCTTAACTGCCAAGCATTAGACCATTCTTCCAGCTTTTGTAGATCTTTCCTCATGTTATCCACTCCCTCTGGGAGTCCACTCTGTTGCAAATTTTCATGTCATCTGCAAAAAGACAGACTTTTCCATTCAGTCCTTCAGCAATATCACTCACAAATACATTGAACAGTACCGGTCTCAGGACCGAACCCTGGGGCACACCGCTAATCACTTTCCTTTCATCCGAGTGAGTTCCGTTTATCATCAACTTCTATCGTCTGTTAGTCAATCAATTTATGATCCAGTTCACCACCTTGAGACCCATCCCCAAGCTATTGAGTTTATTGATAAGCCTCCTATGAGGAACAGTATCAAAGGCTTTGCTGAAATCTAGGTAGATCACATCCATTGCATGCCCATGATCTAGTTTTCTGGTCACCCAGTCAAAGAACTCAATCAGATTTGTTTGGCAAGATCGTTCTTTGGTAAAACCATGTTGCTTCTGATCATGCAACCTGTTGGTTACGAGAAAGTCCACTATTCGCTCTTTCAGGAGCGCCTCCATTACTTTTCCCACTACCGAGGTAAGGCTTACCGGCCTGTAGTTTGTCACTTCTTCCCTATCACCACTTTTGTAAAGAGGTAGCACATCAGCCCTTCTCCAGTCCTGTGGAACTTCTCCTGTCTCCAAGGAGCTCTTTCAGTATCCTGGGATGTATACCATCCAGTTCCATGGCCTTGCCACTTTCAGTTTTGCAAGCTGTTCTAACACATCATCTTCTGTGAATGGTGTGGTATCTACTCCATTCCCATTTGTATACTTGTCAATCACAGGTGGACCTTCTCCAGGATTTTCTTTAGTAAAAACAGAACAGAAGTATTTGTGTAGCATGTGCACTTTTTTAATGTCACTTTACACAAATCTGTTCCCAGCACTTTTGAGTCCTGCAGCTTCACGTCTGATTTTCCTCCTCTCCCGAATATACCTGAAAAACGTTTTGTTGTCACACTTCACATCTCTAGCCATCTTTTCTTCTGCCTTGGATTTTGCTATCCTTAGTCTCCAATGGCAAATTAGCTAGCCCAGTACTGGAGAGCATGATCACAGGCAAGAGAGAGGAAAATTAGAGACCATGGTGGGGAGAACGTTGAAAATTATCAAGATGCAGAAATGTATAAAAGAGAGAAAAATAGAGTATAAACAGAACTAGTACACTATAAATGCCAACCTTTCAATCAAAGAAAGAACCTGTTGATGTGTAATTTTCCTAGTACAGCCAAGCTTCAAACAGTTTTCTGTCCCCATTATGGTCAAGTTTCAGGCTGTAACACACCCTCCCCATTATCCACCCCTGATTAAATTGTCCAAACAAATTTTCACCCTCAACTCATGATTCATAGTAACATAGTAAATGACAGCAGATAAAGACCATCTAGTCTGCACAGTAAGGAGGCTAGAGTGATGTCTGCTGCTCCGTACAGGTTAACTCCCTCTATTTGTTGAGGTGTAAAAGTTAGTTAAGTTTGCTCCGATTCTATCCTTTTGCTATATAGGGATCCTCTGTGTTTATACCAAGCCATTTCTAATTCCATCACTGTTTTTGCCCCCACCAACTTCACCAGGAAGGCATTCCAGGCATCCACCGTCCTTTTCATGAAAAAGTATCTCCTGATGTTGCTTTTAAAGTTAACCTCCTTGCAGCTTAATTTCATGTCCACTATTTTACAGCTTCCCCATTTTTGGAAAGGGTTAGTTTGTTCATTGATACCCTTTTAAGTATTTAAACATCTGTATCTTGTATCCCCTCTTCCTCTTCTCTTCAAGGGTATACATATTCAGGTCTTTGAGTCTCTTATATATATTTTCTGACATAGGCTCCAAAACATTTTGTTCGCCTTTCTCTGAACTGTTTCAAGTCTTAATATCCTTTGCAAAGTATGGCCTACAAAACTGAACACAATACGCCAAGTGAGGCTCAACAACGACCTGTACAGGGGCACTTATACCTCCCTCCTTTCTGCTGGTTCTTCTACTGTGTATGCAGCCTAGCACCCTTTTGGCTTTGGCCACTGTTTTATCATTTTGTTTCTCCACCCCGAGAGCCTCAGACACTATCACCTCGAGATCCCTCTCCTGGTCCATGCATATCAGTCTCTTACCCCTGATCACATATAGCTCCTTTAGATTTCTGTATCCAAAATGAATCCCTCTGCACTTCTTTGCATTAAATCTTAACTGCCAAACATTAGACCATTCTTCTAATTTGTGAAGATCTTTTCTCATGTTGTCTACTCCATTCGAGGTGTCTACTCTGTTGCAATCTTTGTGCCATCCACAACAAAAAAAACTTTTCTATTTAATCTTTCAGCAGTATCATTCACACAGACATTGAACAGTACTAGTTGCAGGACCAATCCCTGAGACAGTCCACTACCCACTTTTATTTCTTCAGACTGAATTTCATTTACCATCTTGGGACCCATCCCCAGGGTGCTCAGTTTAATCATAAGCCTCCTATAAGGAATAGTATCAAAGACTTTGCTGAAGTTTGACTGAAGACCAGATATAGCTTAGAACAACTAACAGGGTTGCCATGAGTCAAGATCGATTCAATAGCATGTAACAATCACCACAACAATAAGTAGATCACATCCATTGCATACCCTCTAATTTCTTGATCACCTAGTCAAAGAAATCAGATTTTTTAGCATAATCATCCTTTGGTAAAACCATGTTGCCTTGGATCATGCAACCCATTGTGTTCAGGAAAGTCACTATCCTTTCTTTCTGCAGTGCCTCCATTACTTTTCCCACCACTGAGATAAGGCTTAACGACCCATAGGTTGCCACCTCTTTTTTTACTACTTTTCTGATGTGGGACTACATCAGCCCTTCTCCAATGCAGCAGAACTTCCCCCTTTTCCAAGGATCTATTAAATAGATCCTTTAAAGGTTCCACCAGAACCTTTCAGATCTCTCAGTATCCTGGGATGGATTCCATCAAGTCCCATAGCCTTTCCATTCAGTTTTCCATGCTGTTCATAAACACCATCTTCCATGAATGTGGTGGTGTCTACTCTATTAGCATTAGTCCTTTGTCAGTCATGCATGGTCCTTCTCCATGATTTTTTTTCATGAACACAGAAGTATTTGGCATTTCTGCTTTTCAAGGTCACTTTTCACAAATGGGTCCTCAGCACTTGAGTCTTGCAATTCCACCTCTAGCCTTCCTCCTCTTCCCAGTATACCTGAAAAAGTCACATAACCTTGCTTCATACCTTTAGCCATTATTTCATGTGCTTTTGCCAGCATGATTTCTCTCTTTGCCTCTTTCAGCTTCATCTGGTATCCTTTTTCTGTGTTTCTCTTTTTTGATCTTTTGAATTTTGTGAAAGCAGGAGAGATGGGAAGAGGCCAATATATTGCTACAGCTGAGGAAGCAGCCTTACAGAGATTTTTTAGAAAACAAGGAACTTACAGCCACAGTGATAATCACTAGACACCAAGATGGAAGAAACAGACTGTAGTATAGGAAACAGCTAGGACAAGCTTGTGAATTGGCAGATAAAGTCCAAAGGACAGTGAGGTAACATCCAGGGCAGATTCCAGAGGGCTGTAGCCAAGGAAACAATATGAATGCATGGTGAGCAACTCAATCTGAGACCTGTTGGGGGAAACGGCCCAACAAGGGCTCCAGAACTGAAGTAAAGAGACAGTGTACCATTGGTTTTAGTAAGGAAGAAAGCAGTCAAGGACGATGATACAAATAGGAGAGGACTAACAACCACATCACAAGAACTTACTTTTCTATAGCACCCAACATTTATTAGCAATTACAGCCTCAATGAGTAAATGTTTTTGGAAACATACAAAATAGTCTGCTACATTAATCTGCTACTGAGAAACATTTTCCATTTTTATTTCCATTTCTTGAGAGGCTGCCCTTCATTACAGCATCAGGTGGTTTACAATAAAACAGCAAAGCCAGAAGTATTTTAGGCTGTATACAGAGAGGAATAACCAGAAGGAAAAAGGAGGTATTAGTGTTCCTGTACAGGTCATTGGTGAGGCCTCACTTAGAGTACAGTGTTCAGTTTTGGAGACCGTACCTTACAAAGGATATGAAAAGACTTGAAATGGTTCAAAGAAAGGCGACAAAGATGATTTGGGGCCTAAGCCAGAAGAAATATAAGAAAAAAGACTGGAAGATCTCAATATGTATTCTCTAGAGGAGAGGAGGGACAGGAGAAGATATTAGGCAGATATTTACTCAATCCTCATCCTTCTTTAACTTCCTGCTGCTTTTGACACTGTTGACCACAACCCTCAGTTGCCTCAGGTAAGCATGTAGATTGCGAGCCCTTTGGGGACGAGGGAATATATCCAGTACCTGCTTGTAGCGTTTGTAAACTGCTCTAATGCCTTTCAGCCTGGGAGATATATCAAGCAATTAAACAAAGATAAAGATACCTTGTCCTAGCTTGGTTTTAAAGGCTCTGTGCTATCTTGATTCTCTTCTTATCTCTCCCATCGCACTTTCAGTGTTTGTGCTGGTGCTATCTCGCTCTCAGTTGGTGTACTCCAAGGTCTATCTTAGGCCCACTCCTTCTCTCTATATATGCAATTTCTTGGTGCACTCATCTCGTCCCATGGTTTTCAGTATCATCTTTATGCTGATGACCCTAAGATCTACCTGTCTACACCTGAAATCTCTGCGGCAATCCAGGCCCGGATCTCTACCTGCCCATCAGACATTGCTGCCTGGATGTCTCACCACTTTTAGAAATTCAACATGGTCAAAACAGAGATCCTTATTTTTCCCCCTAAACCCACCTCCACCCTTCTTCCTTTCTCAATCCATGTGGATAACACTCTACTACTCCCTGTTTCCTCGGCTCACAACTTTGGGGGTAATCTGACTCCTCCCTCTCCTCCACACACATCTGATAGCTAAAACCTGTCATTTCTTTTTCTATAACATCAGCAAAATTCCCCCCCTTCCTTTCTGAACACACTACTAAGACACTTATCCACTCTTTAGTCACCTCCCATCTAGACTATTGCAACTACCTCCTTGCTGGTCTCCCTCTGAATCATCTCTATCCCCTTCAATCTGTTCAAAACACAGCTGCACGGCTAATCTTCTGCCAGCCTCGATATATTCATATAACCCCTC
Source organism: Ichthyophis bannanicus (assembly GCA_033557465.1). NCBI lineage: Eukaryota > Metazoa > Chordata > Amphibia > Gymnophiona > Ichthyophiidae > Ichthyophis > Ichthyophis bannanicus. Next base: position 1,134,359,695 of record CM066033.1, read on the forward strand.
TTCTCAAGTCGCTTCATTGGCTCCCTATCCATTTCTGTATCCAGTTCAAACTTCTCCTACTGACCTATAAGTGCATTCACTCTGCAGCTCCTCACTACATTCCTTCTCCTATCTCTCCCTACATCCCTCCTCGGGAACTCCGCTCTTCTGGCAGATCCCTTCTATCTGTGCCCCTCTCTTCTATTGCCATCTCCAGACTTCGATCCTTCCACTTTGCTGCTCCTTATGCCTGGAACAAACTACCTGAGTCCGTGTGTCAGGCTTCATCTCTGGCCCTTTTCAAATCCAGGCTGAAAACTCACCGCTTCGAGGCTGCTTTTGAATCCTGATCCACTTAGTCTCCTATGTGTTTCCTTACCATTTCCCTAGATGTATCCTTGTCCTCAGCTGTTCTGTTGTCTGTCTTGACTAGACTGTAAGCTCTGATAAGCAGGGACCATTTTGTACATGTGTCTGTACAGCACTGCATATGCCTTCTAGCGCTATACAAATGATATCAACGACAAAACAAAACCTTTTCCAAAGATGAGGAAGCTGTAGAACTAGAGGACATGAAATGAAGCTGCAAGGAGGTAAATTTAAAAGCAACATCAGGAAATACATTTTCACAGAAAGGGTGGTGGGTGCCTGGAACGCCCGAAGGAGGTGGTGGGAACAAAAACAAACAATGACAGAATTCAAAAAGGCATGGGACAGACACAGAGAATAGAATCAAAACAAACAACTTCTAAATGGAGGGGTAAGCAGTCTGGAGTGGCATGTACAACTCTACAATTCTGGCACCTTACTGGGCAGACAAGATGGACCATGCTGGTCTTTATCTGCCGTCACTTACTATGTTACTGTATTTGTATGTTATCAATTTCATATATTAACATATATCCTACCCTAAAAAAAAAAAAATCACAGAAGTTGAAAAGTGCACACATGCAGTATGATCCATTTCCTCTTTCCTCCATACACAGACTGGGGCACGTCTGTGTAGGGGATTCAGCTGAAATAGCTATGATTATGTGCATCTTGTAGGGTAGAAGTGGATGTGTGGATGGGTATAGTTCATACACTATGAGGGTCATTTAGGAAGTCCTGTTCATGCTTTGGGTGTCCAAAAATGGGTATAGAGAAGTCCAAAGCACAGAGACGTCTCCATAGCCATTTTAGAAGCCAGGTCTGTGGATGCCCCCAGCTTGAGGACACCAGAGTATAATTGGGGGTGTGTTGGAGGCATGGCTGAGGCATTCCCAGGAACCTGGACATCCCCACTTGATCTCAGAAATGTCCTGGATGTCCAGCATCATGTCCAAGTTTAGACCTGCTCCACTCCAGGCACGAATAGGCATCTGAAAAGTGCTCATTTGGGCTGAAAAACATCTAGAGGGCGTAGAGAAGAAAGTACGTCATTATCTCTAGTACTCAGCACAATGTCAATGATAGCAGCAGTAGGATCTGAACACAGGCTTCCCTGTTTCTAGTTCACTATACTAACCATTAGGCTATTCTTAGATGACCAGGTTCTGAAATTAGTATTCTGGGGAAGTCTACATAGACACCCCCTCAGGCAGCCGTATCAGGCACATCCAGGTTTGTGAAATCGTCTGCCCATGGACTTACCTGCTTTTTTTTTTCCAGACATTCTGGCTAAGACATCCTAGATTGAACTTGGATGTTCCCGCTACAGTTCCCCACTATGCCCACAGTGAGTACATTGAGGGTGCACTTGAGGTACATATGATACGCAGTGGCACAATGTGCATATCTTTTGCCACAGGGTGGGTTTAGAGCTATGAATCTGTGAGGATGTGAGGTGCGAAGTCACACATCCCTACAACCCTCCACTCCCAATCTTTACACACATCTTAATCCTCTCTTGCCTCCCCCTTGCATTCTCATTCCTGGCACTCACCATCCCATCCTTCCTTCATCTTCCACTCTAGATCTTCCTGGATTACCTCTTCCATACCCCTCGCCTCTCTCTCCTTGCACTCTCTCCGATCACCCATTCCTACCTTGCACCCCCTTTCCCTTCCAGTTTTTATTACCTGATGCCTGGGTCTGTCATGGTCTCCCTCTACCACCAATAAGTTCCCTGGGGGAAGTCAGGCTTCATCCTCACTGCGGGCTGTGGCTACTCTTGCCTCCTGCTGCTGGGAGTTGAGTCCCCAGTGGTAGTCTGCCTTTGTCTTCACCATGAACTGTGGTGCCCGTTTTTTTCCATTGCCAGCAGGCGTTGATTTTTTATTTCCTTGATCTTCAGGTAACAGGGCCTGACTTCCTTGCTATCCTGTTTACTTTTCAGTGCTTCCTTTTTCTTGTCTTATATGTACTGTAAGTTCATCTGTGCTTGTGCAGACAAACCTTTGCATATGGACTACTGCATTAGTGATATGCACCTAAGAACTAAACAGATAAGCTTCTCACTTGAGAATGACAGACATTAAGATCAAATTGAACATAAAAAGACTGGAGGGAGAAAGAGGAAATTAAGAGGTGCAGAAAAAAAGTAAAGATAAAATTTAAGGAAAAAAATATAGATTAGCTGCAGCTCTACAACATAGCTAAAATATTGTGCTCTATAACACTGACAAGAACAGTCCAGGCCAATGTTCTTTCACCACTTCGATGTGATTATGGTCACAGTTGTCAGAGGAGGAAATTGAGCACACACTTGTCATGTGCTCTCGTATTTCTCTCTCTCTAGGGTGCACAATTCAGTCCTCTGGGGGCTGTAAACAGAGAGGTTTTCAAGCTATCCTTAATGAATATGCATGAGACAAATTTGCTTAAAGTGAAGGTATTGCATACATGCATCTCTCTCTCAAACGTATTCATTTAGGATATCTGGCCTGTTTGCAGCCCTTGAGGACTGAACTTGTGCACCCCTGCTCTAAATATATAAACTGTAAAATCCTCTATGAATTGTCAGTCAAAATGCTTGTAAAATATAAAAAATTGCTTTCTTCTTTTGTAATAAAGAAATTAAAAAAGAAAAAGCACGATGAAACACATTGTTATGAAAGAGTCTATTCAGCTATAGGGCAAGAATTTTAAATTAGCAATGAACCAGAACACCACCACGGCTGAAGTCAAATCCCATGTCTCCGACTTGAGAGGTAGATTAACCAATAACAGCATTAACAATAAAAGAAAGAAAGGCAAGGGACTGCAATGAAGCAGAATACAATTTAGGCAATTCATTAGGAACAACAATGCCCCTAATGAACTCTCTGGCGCACACAGTGCAAGTGCTGCCACACTGAATTGGCCAGCAAGAGCTAAACCAAACTGGCAGAACAATCTCTAGCTAATAGAAACCACAACAGTTCATTTGATAGAGCTTACGCTCTTCCCACTTCCATTTATTCTTAATGGCCCCCCATATGCCAATGCAGGAATGGCTCTTAAGCTAATCACTGGAGCAATTGCTCAAAGTATATTTCACTAAATAATTACAGAAAAACTACAGCCTATAAATTACATAAGTATGTGATAGTTGCTCCACTAGGGCCCACACGTGATAAATATTTAACAGCAGACCACTGTTTAATCTATGGAAACTAGTTCCACCTAGAAGTGCTTGTTTGTTATAAACTAGTGGACGCACAGGCAGTAACTCTGTCATTAAAATCACCACATTAAATACATTCCCAATAAGGTTTAAATTGCCACATCTCTGTCTTTATTTTGCCTCTTCTTAAAAAAGCTGGTCTAGATCATTTAACAGAGCTTAATCTGGTTCTCATTTATTGCATTTTAATTTCAAGGAAACTTATTCCAAATGCTTAACGAGGGCCCAGATGCAATGGGTTTGAAAAGAACATCACATTTTGTCTCTATTCATTTTCCTTCTCTTGATACTGTGCTTCCAGTATGCATGTCTGGTGTAAGGCGCTGGATTCCAAAACCATACCATTTAACTATTGAGCAATCATCTCATCTCTCTGGGTTCAGTTTAGATGCCCCAAAATATCATGCATAGAGGACATCTTCATGAGAGCTGAATAACTTACCTTGAGCCAGCCCAAATATTCTTTCTGCCATTAGAAATAATAGAGATATTTCATTCTGTACAGAGCAAGTAATCCAAATCTGGGAGTTTATTAAAAAGCACAACAATGGTCTGTAAACACAGGAATACCAAACCAATTAACCCATTATTCCTGTGCTTACAGACCATTGTTGTGCTTTTTAATAAACTCCCAGATTTGGATTACTCACTCTGTACTGGTGTTCCTTGGACCTTGCGAGTTTCCTGATGCTTTTGGTGTTGGACTGACATTTTGTTCTGTGATATTGAGCAACGCAGTTTTGTAGTTCAAACATAGCAAGTGTAAAGGCAAGACCAACATCTAGGTCTTCCGGTTTCACAGCTCCTACTTTGGAAGGTTAAGATATCAGAGCCATAGCAAAGTAATAAGGTAGGGTATTGTTTTCATAAACCAAAAATAAAAACCTCCAACACTGATCTGTCTTACTCGAATAGATGGTTTGCTTTCTTTAAGTTAGGAAATATGCTAATAGATGAAATTGCTATTTCACTGTAAACCATCTTGGGTGGTATATCAGTTTGAACATTCATCTTGCCAGCCACGTGAGCTGCTGAAAGAGCCTCAAGGTTCTCTTCTGTCCACAGAAATAGAGGACGAATCTCTTCCACAAATGTCGCACTGCTTGTGCCCCCGTGACGATTGATATATGCTACAATCGTCACATTGTCGGAGCAGACCCTTACCACTCTGATGAATCAGAGGGAGGAAGGATTGTAGAGCTAGAAAGACTGCCCTCATTTCCAGGCAACTGATGGACCATGAGCTCTCCACCTAGGAGTAGAGTCCCTGTGTCACCCATGTCTCTAAATGTGCTCCGCACCCCGTGAGGCAGCATCTGTTGTCACCAAAATCCAGTTCTGTGGTTCCAGTGGCATTCCTGCCGCAAGGTCCTCCAGTCACAGCCACCAGTGGGTAGACCAGCTTCTTTGAAAGCAGGTGTAGCTGCAGGGACCAACGAGACAGCAGAGCCTGCTGAACAGGATGCATGTGAGCTCCAAGGCTGCTGCCATGGAACCCAGGAGCTGAAGATAGTACTACACCAAAGTTGCCATCATGTCAAGGAAAGACCATATCTGAGCTTGAATCTTCTGTGCCCACTCTTCCAGGAGGAAAACAAGTCCTGCCTTGGTGTCAAAGTGGGCTCCCAGATAGACTAGATCCTGCACTGGATTGATCTTGCTCTTTGTCAAACTGACCACCCAGCCAAGACTCCAGAGGAATTCCATCACCGGCTGGGTAGCAGAGGCACTTTCACTCTTGGATTTTGCTCTGATCAACCAATCAACCAATCAACGAGATATGGATGAACCAACTTGCCCTTCTGTTTCAGAGTGGCCGCCAGAACCACCATGAACTTGGTGAAGGTCCGTAGCGCCATGGCCAGGCTGAATGGCTGTGCCAAGAACTGATAATATCCCAGCAGCACTGCAAACTGCAGATACTGCTGATGGTCTGGTCGAATTGTGATGTGAAGATATGCTTCCATGAGGATCCAGCACCAAGAGAAACTCTCTCTTGCTGGTCGAATTGTGATGTGAAGATATGCTTCCATGAGGATCCAGCACCAAGAGGAACTCTCCCTTCCTGACCACCACTATCACCGAATACAAGGTTTCCATGTGAAAATGCAGCATCCTAAGGGCCCGGTTTACATACTTGAGATCTAAGATGGGACAGAAGGTACCCTCTTTCTTGTGGACAACAAAGTAAATGGAGTATTTACCAGATCCGCATTGGAACAGGTACTACAGCCTGGAGGTCCAGCAACCGCTTTAACGTATCCTGGACCATCCACTGTTTTGAACAAGTTTTGCAAGAGGACTGTATGAAGGTCTCCGAGAGAAGACAAACCAATTCCAAAGCATACGCCTCTCTGATAACTTCCAGCACCCATTAGTCGGTGGTAATAGACACCCAGGTACAGTAAAACTGTTGAAGATGACCCCCTACTGGAACTATCACCACCTAGGCTTGCCTCGTGTCATTGGGACTTTTTGGGAGGAACCGAAGGAGCAGAGAAGAACCCCTATTGGAACTTCTGTTGCCTCGAAAAGTATAGTGATCTTGCTGAAAAGGGGAAAAACGAGTAGATCAAAGCTTTATAAAATCCCTAGACTAACCCCTTGGGATGATCCCCTACTTTATCTTCTGGCAATCGAGTGCCCTTAGACTCACCCCGATCTTTAACCAATTTGTCCAGAACTTCTCCGAAGAGCAGCTTGCCCTTAAAAGGGAGCTTGCTGTGCCTACTTAAAAGACACATCAGCTGACCAGTTTCATAACCACAGAAAGCGCCTGGCCATAATAATCAAAGCCATGGTCATAAAAGGCATTAAAAAATTCCTCTTTTCATGCAGATAAAATTAACAATATACCATTCAAAGAAACTGCTCAATGGGCTCAAAACAGCAAAAGAAACAAACAAGTTACACATCTGGAAACATTTTTATCTAAGGTGATTAAGGATGGTTGATTTAAATTGCCTCCTTATTGTGGGCATATTGCCTTATTTTTCTCTTTCTTTTTTTTTTTTTGCTTTTTGTTTTAGCAGTCCGATTTCCTTAATGTGGACTTTATCTATTATATTTGTTCTTCTTGATTGGTTTGTAACTTTTCTTTTTTTGTAATCTGAGATTGTTCTTGACATTTTGGTTGTTGTAAATTGACTAAATGCCATAAATAAAGTAAAAAAAAAAACATAACCATAAGCCAATTCCCTAAAAATCCTCAACCGAAATATGAGAGGAAAAGGACCTCAGTATTCCCACAAAGATAGAAAATAATATACTTCAGTGACAGCAGCCAGTCATAAAGACAAGCAATGAGAAAGCTTCTGAAGAATACATCACCGGTCAGAGAAAAAAACCTCTCAAAGACAGACCTCTTTATCTGCTATTTGCAATATGGTGAATGTTCATAGTCATTTGTCGCAGTTTACTGTAGTTCTTCTGGTGTTTTTGGTCCGTCTTTGAAAGTTTTTTTTTTCTCTGACTGGTGATGTATTCTTCAGCAGCTTTTTCATTGGGTTTAAAAAGGTTTGGACAAATTCCTGCAGGAAAAGTCCATAAACGATTAAGATAGTCCACGAGAAAACTGCAGCTTATCCCTAAGGAGTTGAGATCCAAGTTAAGATTCCTGTTCAATGTAAGTGCCGCTGGCACAACCTTGTTTTATGTGAACCGCGCTGATTTCTAAGAGTACGGTATATAAGAAACAATAAATAAATAAGTAAGTAGCATGGAACTGGCTCCTTTTGGGATATGACAGGTACTTGTGACTTGGACTGGCCACTGTTGGAAACAGGACACTGGGCTTAAATGGACTTTTAGTCTGACCCAGTATGGCAGTTCTTCTTATTTCTTATGTCTCTGCATGTTGTTTCACAGCACTTGTCATTGAGCCAACAGTCAACCCCGTAGACCAGTTTAAAGGAAGGATATTTGGGTTTTTCTCTTTGGCATGAGAGCTCAAAAGGCTGAATATAAGGAAAGAGCTGAACTGTAAGAAAGGTAGACCTAGAAAGGACAAAGTCACTCTGTTTAACCAAAAATGACCTAGCTGATTCACTGTCTAGTAAAATGTTCATTAGCAGAAAAAAAAGTCATGTTCATGTTTTATATTTCCTTTATAAACACTGTACAAGGACATCCGGCAGCAAAAGACATTGTTCTTTCCATGCAGCAACAGTGACAGAAGGACCATAAGGAATCTCACATTACTACTTTAAAAAAATAAAGTTGAAAACTAGATAACTATTTTTAGTAAGATATTTTGGAATGATACGCAGTTTGATGCAAAAGTTAACTAAGGGGGATATGTCCTCCCATGTAGCTTTGTACCTGTAGGTGATGGAATCAATGAGGGAAGGGCCAATACCACTCCTGGTACTCACAAATGGAGACCATCTATTGTCCATTTTGAAGCCACCCTGAGCACAAGTGATCATATGGTATGGTATGAGATAAAAAAGAAGTTTAGACACCAAGATTTCAAACATGCTAGCTTTTGCAAAATTTTGTTTATTTACATGCTTTTAAATCCTACGATATTCACAAATCTTGGAAGGATTTGTGAATATCACATAATAAATGTAAACAAAATTAGAAATTACAATTATAAATAATAAAAATAAAAACAAATCAATTATAAACAAGCTTCTTCACCAGTAAAATGACTAGCTAACACTGCACAGAAAATGGTTTCCTAACCAAGATAATAATAGCTGGATACTCTTAACTGGTATAGATAATGCTATTTTGGTCAATAGGGATTATCTGCTGAAATAAAATATGTTTTTAGCTGTGATGTGTGATTATTAGATCTTTTGGGAAGGAATTCCAGAGTGTAGGACCAGTCACTGCAAGAACTCGAGTGTGAGTTTCTATTAAATGAATCTTCTGGAAAGAAGGAACATAAAGCACTCATTCTGCTCTTAAACAGGGGGGATGGTAAATATTACAAGATAAACAAATACTAAAGGGTGCCTCACTACTTAATGCTTTAATCAAGAAGAGACAAACCAGAAAATTAATTCTCCATAAAACTGGCAACTGATGTAAAGCAAACAATACTGGAGTGATATAATCATGTCAATGATTTGCAGTCAGCACCGGGCTGCAGTATATTATGGTCTGGAGACCTTGTAATGAGGATGCTGAGAGACCCATATATCAATTAAAATGGTCAAGAGGCAACATGACCAGTCTAAATAACTCTTCGAAAATCAACAAAAGGTTAATAAGGTTTCAAATGACACCATTTGCAACTTCAAAAATGGTACTTTTTACTACCACCAGTTTCACAGACAGGCTAGTATTAAGACTGCCTTATTTATATATAATTTTTTACAGTTGTTATATTCTTATGACATCATTGAAAGATGCTCGTCTGCCTCTACCTGTAGGCAACGGAATATAACCCACTCGCCTGAACTGGTCTAGCAAGATAAGGAAGGGTGGTGGTAAGTGCACCCATGTGCCAAATTGCGCTAAAAGCAGGGGATGAACATACACGCCTCCTGAAGTTGGTTCGGACTTCCGCACTAGATTCATGGCCCAACTGCATTCTACATGCGTTTGTTAGTAAACATGCTCCCAAACGTTACACCAACACAGCTTTCTCACTAACTGACTAAAAACGATAAGGAAGAAATGGGTTAATAATTCCAAAGGATAATAAAACCACATTTTATTTTCTAAAATTGTACTACGAACACTGGTCTTTTTGATTCAGTTGGCAGAAACCTCTCAGACAGCAATTTATTGATGAGCTATACAGTCACTTAGAATATATCTAAGGCTTCTAGGTGTTTATAAATTGTAAAATTAGGTGTTTAGTTTCCAGTTAGAGAGCTTTTAGAGGATATAAATAAGCGGTTAGCCGTACCTCCAAGCCACAGGCATTCTTGTTAAGTGTATTCTCTAGTGGAATCAAATATGCACAGTTGTGTCCCGGGCACAGAAAAGGCACAAAATAGAGGAAGTTACAAAACAAGCAAGGAGAGGGGTAGAAGTACCAGGGGAAGTAGTATTTTTTCAGTGTTCATCCAACAAAACATTTATTTTAATTGTTTTTGTATTGGGGAAGGGGAAGGTGTTTATTGCTTAACACCTAAAATCAGAAGCTGCATTTATATCTGAGCACAATAATACAGAAATACGAACGGAACAAAGGTTTAATGGGCTAGAAGAATTTTTTTATAACAAATAAAACCATTAAATTGCTCTGCTGTCACAGTGGTAGATTTCTCCCATCTAACTTCAACACGGCCAATCGATCCTAGGAATTTCTTGCGAGGAAAGCTAGCACTTTATGCGCTCATTTTGTAAAGCTTCAGCAAGATCTTGACATTGGAAAGGAGCATGTTCAAATCCTGAGTTTTTAGATCCAGTTATATTTCCTAACAGTTAAAAAAAAGAGCCTTGAATCTTGCTGTTAAACATGTGTTTTTGCAGATAAAGTCAAATTTTTACAACGGTATTAGGGGATTCACGTCCATCTCCTTTCTAATCAAATTAACAATTACCTTTTCTAACCTCAACTGCAGCGTGAACTATGAAGTATGCTGTACCCTTTTGAGAGGGTAATTTAATAAGGGCGCACCTAGTAAAAGCTTTTTAAGGCACCTGTGTTAAGCCTATTTACAAAAGCAGTAAGTTCCTACTTGCCTTTAAACAATACTAGCCTAAGTGGCAGATATAGCGCCTTACGTTAAGGCATGGACATTTATACTAGCCCTAGAGCTAGCATAAATGCTTGCACCTACATGTTTGTCAGAACATGCGTAAATTATGGCATTTTTCAATCTATGCAGGTACGTGTGTTCCCTTTCCAAGCTTTGCCCAAGCTAAGCCCATATATATACCCACCAGCAAAGTACACAAATATTTTTTATGTATGTGGTCCCTTTACACAAATATTTTTATGCTGGTTGCTATTAATAGATTAAAAAAAAGGTTATTAGCATGTATATGTGGCCATATATATGCTTAATGACTAAAATAACCTCCAGTCAGGCACATACTTGGTGCCTAAAGCATGTGCCCCCTTAGAAAATTACCACCCAAGTGTATTTCCATTTTTTACTATTCTACAAACTAAATGAATAAGAAGATATGAAGTGGCATTTTACAAATGACGTCCAAGTGGTGTTCTCTTCAATCCTCCCTGTTGAAGGTAAAGGCCGAGGTAGAAAAGCTTGCATTTTGGAGTTCAATGTGTGGCTGCATGAAAGGTGTCGGAGAGCGTTTTGGTTTCCTGCACCATGGGATGATTTTCCAAGGGCTGCAGAGCAGAGATGGTGTCCACCTATCCAAGAAGGGTACAAGTGTCTTCCACAGCAGACTGGCTAACCTACTGAAGAGGGCTTTAAACTAGGTTCATTGGGGATGGGTGAAGAAGGCCCCCAGGTAAGTAAAACATTAAATACCTCTGTTGAAATAGGTAAAAAGAGTAACATCTGGAAAGCAGTGTGTATAAATGCCCATAGTATGGGAAATAAGATCCCAGATGTTGAAGCGTTAATGGAAGAGGCCGACGGATTTAGTGGCGGTTATGAAGACATGGTTCACAGACAACCATGACTGGTATATAATTATACCGGGCTATATTTTATTCAGGAAGGACAGGGTAGGAAGAAGGGAAGGAAGAATGGTAATATATGTAAAAAAACATATTAAACCTATAGAATTACAGGGCTTAAAAGGAAGCAAGGAGGCACTGTGGGTTAAACTAGAAAGAGGGAATGGGAGATCCATTTGCATTTGTTTGATATACAGATCTTCTTCACAGGGATAAGAAGTGGGCAGACATTTAATAGAAGACATATGCAGTACTGCCATGAAAGGAGAAGTGCTACTGATAGGCAATTTCAATATGCCGGATGCTGACTGGCACATCTCTGCTGCAGTATCATCCTGAAGTAAGGAGATCCTGGATTCTCTATAGGGAGAACTATTCTGGTAACCGATAACAGAACCCACACATGAAGGGGTCATACTGGACTTGGTGCTTACCAATAGGGAAAGTGTTTCTGATGTTATAGTAGGAGATCATTTCGCATTCAGTGATCACCAGATGGTGTGGTTCAGTATTAGGACTAGGGCTGATAAAATCCATTCAAAAGCGAGGGTCTTAGACTTTACGAAATCTAAATTTGCCAAGATGGGACAATACCTCAAAGAGTCGTTTGTGGAGAGGAACAGCTGGGGGATGTAGAAAAACAGTGGACAAAACCAAAAAGGGAATATTTTAAAGGCAACAAACCTTTTTGTTAGAAAGGTAAATAAATGTAAAAGGAAAAAGGAGGTCGCTATGGTTCTCAAAAGAAGTAGCTGAAAAGGTGAAGAGAAAGAGGATAGTCTTCATAAAATACAAGAGAACACAGAGAGATGAGACAAGCATCAATATTTGGAAAAACTTAGAGAAGCTAGGAAATTAGTAAGGAAAAGCAAAGATAAAAAAGTAGAAGAAATAGCCAATGCAATAAAATGGGGGGACAAGACATTTTTTCAGATATGTTAGTGAGAGAAGGAAGAGCAAAAGTGATGTTGTCAGGGCCAAGGGGGAGGGGGAGGAATATGTAGAAGCTGATGAGGATAAAGCGGAATTGCTTAACTAATATTTTTGTTCTGAGTTCACAGATGAAGGTCCAAGAGCAGAACCTCATAAAACAAACACCCACCATAGGAACAGAAGTGAAGGGGATCTTGAACGATTTTCAGAAGACTGTGTTCGTGAGGAACTAGCTTAAATAAAAGTAGACAAAGCGATGGGACTGGATATATTGAAGGAACATGGAGACATTCTAGTAGCTCCACTGACTGACCTTTTCGATGTTTTTAGGGTCGGGAGTGGTTCCAGAGGACTGAAGAAAGGCACATGTGGTCCCTTTACACAAAAGCAGAAGTAATAATGAGGTTGACATCTACAGGCTGGTTAGTCTGACCTCTGTGGTGAATAAATTAATGGAAATGCTGCTTAAACAGAGGATAGTGAGGTTTCTGGCGTCCAATGGACTGCAGGATCCAAGGTAGCATGAGTTTACTAGAGGCAGGTCTTGTCAGACAAATCTGATAGATTTCTTTGACTGGGTGACCAGAGAGTTGGACCAAGAGAAAGCCCAAGATGTGGTGTACTTGGATTTCAGAAAAGCCTTTGATACTGTTCCCGCAAAGGTGACATAAATAAATTGAGCACCCTAGGGATGGACTCTAAAGTGACCAATTTAAAAATTGGTTCAGTGCGAGGCAACAAAGTGTACAGGTAAATGGAGCTCATTCTGAGGAGAAGGATGTTTCCAGTAGTGTGCCACAGGGATCTGTCCTTGGTCTGATTCTTTTTAATATCTCTGTTAGTGATATTGCGGAAGGGCTGTCAGGTAAAGTTTGCCTCTTTGCGGATGATAGCAAAATCTGCAATAGACACCCAGGAAGGCGTAGATAGCATAAGGAGGGATCTGGCTAAACTTGAATAGTTGAGTATTTGGAAGCTGAGATTTAATGCTAAAAAATGCAGGTCATACATTTGGGTTGCAAAAATCCAAGGGAGCGGTACAGTGTAGGGGGTGAAGCACGTCTATCCTCAAAAGAAGAGCAGGACCTGGGCGTGATTGTTTCTGACGACCTTAAAGTGGCTAAGCAGGTAGAAAAGGCAACCATGAAAGCCAGAAGGATGCTTGGGTGCATATGGAGAAGAATGGCAGCAGAAAAAAAGAAGTAATAGTGCTTCTGTATAAGTCTCTGGGCGACTTCATTTGGAGTATCATGTGCAATTCTGGAGACCACACCTTCAAAAGGATATAAACAGGATGGAGTTGATGCAGAAGGTGGCTACTAAAATGATCAGTGCTCTTCATTATAAACCATATGGGTACAGACTTAAAGAATTTAATATGTGTAAGTTAGAGGAAAGGCAGGATAGAGGAGATATGATAGAGATGTTTAAATACGTCTGTGGCATAAATTCACAGGAGAACATTTTTCGATTGAAGGTCAGCTCTGCAACAAGGGGGCATAAGATGAAGATGAAAGGGAATAGACTCAGGAGAGATATGGGGAAATATTTCTTTACAGAAAGGATGGTAGATGCATGGAATAGTCTCCCAGTAGACGTAGTAGAGGACAGTATCTGAATTCAAGAAAGCATGGGACAAACACAGAATTTATTTTATTATTTTATTTATTTGTGTTTTTATATACCACCCCTTCCAGAGATCAAGGGTGGTTTACAGTTAACATAACAAAACTTTTATATAAACTTGTGAATAGAATTAGATTAGTGTACTTACATTGAACTGAATTTTGGAGTATATACATACAATTATGATTATAATTATTTACAGCATCAATATTACAGTTAACATATTTACAACAGAAGTATGTACATGACATTAGACAATGCTTTAATGTTGAGTTAGAGGGTTCTAATTTTGTTAAGTTGGAAATATTTTGCTGCTATTTTCTGGTTTACCGAAATATTCTATGAATAGATGCGTTTTCTATTTTTTCGGAAGTCTTTAAGGTCGTTGATGGCTCTTAGCTTGTTTGGAAGGGCATTCCAGAGAACAGGTGAGAAATGAGTGATCTGTTGCTTGTTGATTGGTTTGTTTTGCGCTAATTAGTTGGGACTCTCAATGTATTTTTATTGCATTCTCTCTGGTTCTTTCAGAGGATGGGATGTCAATGAGTGAGGACAGAAATGAGGGAGCTATTTCTCTTATGAGTTTGAAGGTGATTGTGAGGATTTTCTACTTTATTCGGCGCATTATAGGTAACCAGTGTAGTTTGTATAAAATTGGTGTAATGTGTTCTGTGCTATTTATCTTAAAGATAATACGTGCAGCTACATTTTGTGCCATTTGTAGATGGTTGAGGGTTTGTTTAGGGAGACCATGTAGAATACTGTTTGGGAAGTCAAGGTGAGGAATGATCATAGCCTATAGTACAGATCGAAAGTCATTGTTAGTCAAGTATGGTCTGAGCTTTTGAAGTAGTCGTAGCTTCTAGAGAATGGTTCTTAAGATTTGTTTTATATGGGAAGACATTGTAAGATTTTGATCTAAAGTAAGTATTTTACTTCATGCTTTATTTCTAGCTCTGTATCCATGAGTTTTAGCTTAGGTGGAGGGGTAAAAGTTTGATTTCTTGTTATGAACAGGAATTCCGTTTTGTTGAGACAGCACAGTTACTTACCTGTAACAGGTGATCTCTGGGAACAGAAGGAATAAGTCTTCACATATGGGAATCGTCGGTACTGACGGAGCCTGTGCGGGAACGCTCCCCAGCATCCAGTAAGAAAGCTTTTGGGAGCATCCCACAGCGCCTGCGCGCTGCCTTCCCGCCTTTTCCAACCGCCTCTCTCCAGTTCGAGTTTTAAAGCTGAGACAAAGAGAGAGAGAGGAAAGGAAAGATAGATAGAGAGATACAACTCCTAGGGGAGGTGGGTGGATTGTGAAGACTTATTCCTGCTGTTCCCAGAGATCACCTGTTACAGGTAAGTAACTGTGCTATCTCCAGGAACAAGCAGGAATGAGTCTTCACATATGGGGACTCCCTAGCTGTAGATGCCAGGGAGAAACCCAGGTTGTGTGTCCTTGAAAAGGACTCTACCTCCTCCCATGGATCTCTGGCATCCGACCAGGGTAGGTGGGTAGGAGTTGATTAAGAATGGAACAGGTGTTTGAGAACAGCCTGACCAAACGAGGCATCCTGGCGGGAGTCCTTGTCCAAACAGTAATGGGCTGTGAAGGTATGAACCGAGGCCCAGGTGGCCGCTCGACAGATTTGGTCGATGGACACGGAGTTTAGATGAGCCATTGAGGCTGCCATGGCTCTCACATTGTGAGCTGTGACATGGCCCTCCAGAGAAATGTTCCTACTCTGGTAGGCGAAAGAAATACATTGAGCAATCCAGTTGGACAGTGTTCTCTTAGAGACTGGAAGTCCTATATGAGAAGGATCAAAAGCAACAAAGAGTTGAGAAGACTTTCTATGTTGCTGTGTTCTTTGTAAGTAAAAAGCGAGAGCTCTCTTACAATCCAAGGTATGAAGATTCCTCTCTGCATTTGATGCATGAGGTCCTGGAAAAAAGACAGGTAAATATACCTCTTGGTTCAGATGAAAAGTTGAGACCACTTTAGGCATAAAGTGTGGATTGGTCCTGAGGACTACCTTATCATGATGGAACCTTGTATAAGGAGGATTAGCCACCAAAGCTTGCAACTCACTGATGCGGCGTGCTGAGGTGACTGTAATGAGAAAAATAACTTTCCAAGAAAGGAATTTCAAGGAGGTGGTGGCTAAAGGTTCAAAGGGTGGCTTCATAAGCTGGCCAAGAACCAGGTTTAAGTCCCATGCCACTGGAGGTGGTCTAATGGCAGGTTTAGTTAAAAGAAGGCCTCTCATGAATCTTGCTATAAGAGGATGAGAGGAAACAGGTTGTCCATTCAGAGGCTTGAGGGACGCTGCAATAGCACTCAAATGGACTCTTACTGAATTTGTCTTCAGACCTGCATGGGATAGATGCAGGAGATACTCTAGTAGAGAATTCAGAGGTATTGCAAGAGGGTTTAGACCTTTCCCTGAACACCAAATGGTAAATCTTTTCCATTTGAAAGCATAGGAACGTCTAGTAGAAGGCTTTCTAGAGGCATGAATAACATCTCTGACTTGCTGAGAGAGATGAAAATCTTGAAGGTCTAGGCCCTCAGCAACCAAGCCCTGAGATGGAGTGACTGGGGGTTTGGGTGCCACAAAGTTCCCTCTTCCTGGGACAGAAGGTCTGGTGCAGAGCACAAGTCCAGGGAAGGAGCCTGAGAGAGATGCAGAAGTAGAGGGTACCACACTTGGCGTGGCCAATGTGGTGCTATGAGGATCATGGTCCCTTGATCTCTCTGAAGCTTGAATAGTGTTTTGGGAATTAGGGGAATTGGTGGAAAGGCATAAAGGAAGTCTTGACCCCAGTGAAGGAGGAAGGCATCCTTGGCCTGAACTCCCTGACATGGAATTCTGGAACAGAACCGGGGAAGTTTGGCATTCCACGGACTTGCAAAGAGGTCTATGTCCGGGGTTCCCCAAATTCGAAAAATCCTGGCTACCTGGTCCATGTGGAGGGACCACTCGTGTGAAAGCAGAACTCGACTGAGTCTGTCCGCCCAAGAGTTTTGAACGCCTGAAAGATATACTGCCAGAAGATGGATGTGATGCTCTCTGGCGAAGGCCCACAGTCGCAAAGCTTCATTGCAAAGCGACAGAAACTCAGTCCCACCCTGCTTGTTTACATAGAACATGGCTACTTGGTTGTCCGTATGGATGAGGACTATCCTGTAGCTGAGCAGGGAATGGAACACTCTGAGAGCTAAGAATATTGCTCTGAGTTCCAAGAGATTGATATGGAGAGAAGTCTCCTGTGGAGACCAGATGCCCTGGGTGGAGAGATCCTGCAGATGAGCTCCCCAACCCATTGGAGAAGCATCTGTTGTCAGAGTTGCTTAGGGTAGCGACTGCTGAAAAGGGGACCCCAGCAACAGATTTGGAGGGGACTTCCACCACTGGAGAGACCAAAATAGGCGACTGGAGTTTGCTATTTTGTCTGACAGGTAACCTGATGCCTGAGTCCATTGTTTGGACAAAGTCCATTGAGCTGCCCTCATGTGAAGGCGAGCATATGGAACCACATGCACGGTGGATGCCATGTGGCCTAAGAGTTGTAACATCTCTCGAGCAGTTAAATGGGACTTTAACTGTATCTGGGAGGCTAACTGCACCAAGCGTAGGCAACAGGCCTGAGGAAGATAGGCCCTTGCAGTTGTGGTATCCAGCAAGGCCCCTATAAACTCCAGAGACTGAGTAGGGGTGAGATGGGATTTTGGGATGTTTATTACCAGTCCCAAATACTGAAGGACACGAATTGTGCAGGTTAGAGAAATCTGGGCCTCTGACTGGGATGAAGCTTGAATGAGCCAGTCGTCCAGATATGGGAAAACGAATATTCCTAGAGTGCTTAGAAATGCAGCTACTACTGCCATGCATTTCATGAACACCCTTGGTGCAGAGGCCAGACCGAAAGGAAGCACCCTGTATTGGTAGTGCGTTCCTTGAAAAAGGAACCGAAGGAACCTTCTGTGTGTTGGATGGATGAGGACATGGGTGTACGCATCCTTGAAATATAGAGAACAAAGCCAGTCCTGACTCTGAAGGTATGGCAGCAGAGTACCGAGAGAAATCATCTTGAATTTCTCTTTGAATAGAAACTTGTTCAATTCTCTGAGATCTAATATGGGTCTGTAGCCCCTTGTTTTCTTTGGAATAAGAAAATAAGGGGAGTAGAACCCTGAGCCCTGTTGAAGAAGGGGTACTTCTTCTATTGCCCCTTGGGCAAGAAGGGTAGCAATCTCCTGACCCAGAAGGTTGAGGAGAGATGTTGGAGAATTGAACTGTCTCACCATGGTGTGGGGAGGAAGGTTCAAGAAATGAAGCTTGTACCCTTCCCTTACAATGGAGGGGGTCCATTGCTCTGCTGTAATTTGCTCCCATCTGGGAGCAAAGTAAACCAACCTTCCTGAAATGGTGAGGGGCTCTGGTTCAGAAAGGCTAAGTTCTCTAGTTGCAAGTCAAAGGCCCTGGGGAGGCTGAGGCTGCTGAGTCGTGGGAGGCCTGGCAGCCTTTGACTTGGCCTGTTTAGGTGGTTGCTGACGCTTTGCAGCAAAACGACCTGCAGATGATGCCTGCTGACCATAAGCAGGATAGTATCTTCCCTTTTTAGAAAAAGTTGTCTTTTTGAACAACCTTTTCTTAACAGGAGCAGAGGTAGAAAGTCGATCCAAAGCAGAGTTCTCAGCATCCATCTGAGTGGCCTTTGCTTTCCAATCCCTGCCAAAAAGGTTTTCACATGTACAAGGAAGTTTTCCCAGTTCATCTTGGACCCAAAGTTCCAAATCAGAGGCTTGTAACCAAGCAATTCTGCGTGCACCTATGGCAATAGCCGAGGCTCTGCTTACACACTCAAAAGAGTCAAAGGCTGCACGGTTGGAAAATTTGGAAACATCTTGGGCATGTTTAAGCCAAGTGAGAAATTCCTGCCTTTTATCTTCTGAAATAAAAGGGGCTAAAGTCGGCAGATGATCTGTGACTTCTTTTAGAAACATCCCCATATAGAGACTATAGGAGTTGATTCTGGCAGCAAGCATATTAGCTTGGAAAACCCTTCGGCCAAAAGCATCAAGGGTCCTGAATTCACGTCCTGGAGGATTAGATGAGTGTCTCTTTGCACTCTTTAATTTCCTCATGGCAGACTCTACCACAATAGAGTGGTGAGGAAGCTGAGACTTATGAAAGCCAGGACAAGGAGGGACACGGTACATGGTGTCTAATCTACGAGAATGAGGAGAGGTGGTAAAAGGAGTCTCCCACATGCTCAACATGAGATCATAGAGAATCTCATGAATAGGTAAAGTAGCTGCTTCTTTAGGAGCCTTAGGATATTGCAAAATATCTAGTTGCTTGGCTCTAGGCTCTGACTCAGGGGCCACTGTAATGGAGAGGCCCCTAGCCACTTCCCTAATGAAGTCCTGAAAAGACAGGTCTTCTGGAGGAGACATTCTTCGTTTTGGAGAATCAGACTCCTGAGGAAGAAGTACCGGTGCATCGACAGAAACCTCTGACTCATCAGAGTCTTCGGAGGAATCGAAGTATCGCCTGTCTGGATGCTCCTGTAAAGCCCGATACGCGTACCGAGTGGGATCGACATCAGGAGTAAGCGGTACCGGTTCGGTACCGATGGGCATCATAGGACAGGGTACCGTTGGAGTCGACACCGAAGCCGATGTCGATGCGATCGGTACAGGCACCGCGAATGATGCCGGTGTCCGTACCGGCAATGGAGACTGTTGCGGTACCGGAGGCGTCGAAGCCTGCATAAATGCCGTTAGGGTGCGCTGCATGGATAGAATCTTCTGATCCATCGACGCCACCAGAGTCTGGATGTCGGTACCAGTGCAGGCCACCGGTACCCCAGAACACGGCAACAGGTGATCGGTCGAGGCCGAGCCATCGATGTCAACCTGTGACCCCATAGACAATGCTTTGGAAGCCGGAACTTCCCACCGGGGTAATTTTGCCGGTGCGGAATCCTCAAGGACAAGCCCGGAGGCATCTCGATGCTTAGAGGGAGATTTGCCCTTCGAGGACCGGCTAGATTTATGTTTGGTTACCTGAGATCCATGGGAGGAAGCAGCCCTGGAAGACGTCGATGCCACCGAGGCTGCATCAGAGGGAAACAGGGTACTGAGCTTGGCTGCTCTGTTCTGCTGACCTCTTTTAGACATCATGGTACAGGACACACAATCCGTGATGGAATGGTCAGGTCCCAAACATTTTAGACACCAGTCATGGGTGTCGGTGACAGAAATAGTACCGCCACACTTCGTGCACTTTTTGAACCCGGAAGCGGGCTTCTCCATGAGGAGAAAAAATGTTCAGGCCTAAGGCCCAAACCGAAAATGCACAGTTGAAGAAAGAAAAGTTTTTTTGTTTTTTTTAAGAAAGAAAAGAAAAGACCGGCGGTACCGGTCTGACGTCGAAGAAGGCAGACGCGACACAGAAAAATAAAGAAAAAAATAAAGAATTCTTCTGCGGTGACAGGAACATGACCTGCTGGCTCCACGGAAAAGAAGAACTGGAGAGAGGCGGTTGGAAAAGGCGGGAAGGCAGCGCGCAGGCGCTGTGGGATGCTCCCAAAAGCTTTCTTACTGGACGCTGGGGAGCGTTCCCGCGCAGGCTCCGTCGGTACCAACGATACCCATATGTGAAGACTCATTCCTGCTTGTTCCTGGAGATATATGTGTAGGTTATGTAGTTTTAGCCAATTTATTACATTGTTGAAGCATGTTGTGAGTTGATGAAAATTGAGATTCGTAATGTTTATTGGTAGATAGCACATTATGTCATCCACATAAATGTAGTAGCCTAGTTTAAACTTCCTGAAGATGTTGCAGATAGGTTGTATGTATATATTAAATAGTAAAGAGGCGAGTAAGGATTCTTGAGGGATGCCCTTCTTCTGTTTATATGGTCAAGATGTGTGTTGTCCTGTTTGAATTTGTTGTGTACATTCAGACAGATAGGATTGGAACTATTTATGGACATTATCATTTACGCCTATCTAGCGGAGTCTTGTTAGTAGAATGCTGGGCTGATGTTATCAAAAGCCGATGCTGTCCAAGAATACAATCACAAAGGCTTGTTTAGAGTTATCCAGTCCTGGAATGAGATTATCAAATAGAGCCAATAGAAGGGTTTCTACACCATGATATGGTCTAAAGCCATACTGATGTTCATCTAGCACGGAATTTTGGTCAATAAAGTCTTGAAGTTGTATCTGAACGTTTTTTTTCAATTATTTTAGCTATGAACGGGAGACTGGATATAGGTCTGTATGAATTAGGGTTTTGTTTATCTAGCATTTTATTTTTTAATATTGGTCTAATGGAAGCATGTTTTAGGGCTGATGACATTGTTTTATTTATTTATTTAGCTGCATTTATATCCCGCTTTTCACCGGGTCAAAGCGGTTGGGGGATACATTTAACACGAGGGGATATGAGACACATACACTAATACTTACAGGGAACATGGGCAATGGAGGGTTAAGTGGCTTGCCCAAGATCACAAGGAGCACCTGTGGGACTAGAAACCCCAGTCCTTCTGGCCCAAGATTGCTGTCCTCTAGTGGGATTTGAACCACCGACCTTCCGGCCTGTGGAACCTTGCCCCAACCACTAGGCCACTCCTCCCTAGGTGAAGAGATTGGTTGACAATGTTGCATATGAATGGGGCCTATCAGAGTGGGAGGGTTTAAGCCAGCTAACTGGACAGGGGTCTAGGCTGGATGTCGTTGTGTTAATAGAAGATCTCTAAACGGAAAAAAATGGACTATAGTATTTGATACTTTCTGCTGACATGTTTCTATGTTTTTAAGTGCATTCTGGGACATCCAAGCCAGAATATCTGTGAAGAAAACAGGCACATCCAAGTTCAGGCACGATTTTATAAATCTGGATGTGCCTGATATGAACGTCTGTGGAGGTGTCTACACAGATGCTCCTGGAAGAGTATTCCAGACTAGTCATAGCCTAATGGAAAGGAACGGAAAATAAAACAAAGGATATTATAATGGCTCTGTATCGTTCCATGGATGTAGCATTATTAGAAAAGGTACAGAGAAGAGCCACCAAAATGGTAAAGGGGATGGAAGGATACCCCTATGAAGAGAGGCTAAAAAGGTTAGGGCTCTTCAACCTGGAAAAGATGGCTGAGGGGAGATATGATAGAGGTCTATAAATTAATGAATGGAGTGGAATGGGTAAACATAGATCGATTGTTTACGTCATCAGAATATAGAAAGACTAGGGGACATGCACTGAAGCTACAGGGTAACCTATTTATGACTAATAAGAAAAAAAAAATTTCACTCAACGTGTAACCAAACTCTGGAATTTGTTACCGGAGGATGTAGTAAAAGCTGTTAGCTGGGTTTAAAAAAAGGTTTGGACAAGTTCCTAGAGGAAAGGTCCATAAACCATTATTAAAAGGGACCAGGGATATCACTGCAAGACCCAATACAATCATTGAGGAACCTGTGTCTTTTGGGGAAACTGCTAGGTACTTATGACCTAGACTGGCCACTGTTGGAAATAGGATACTGGGCTTGATGGACCTTGGTCTGACCAAGTATGGTATATCTTATGAATAATGGATAGAGTAGTGGGTTAGGACTAGGAAAGCCAGTGATCAAATCCCACTACTATTATAATTGCGATTGTGGAGAGTACTGGGGATGATGGAGTGCCATCTTCTCTATACCCTCTAGATGGTTTATGGCCAAAATGAGCACTTTCCTGATACTTATTTGTGCCACAAATGCATTGCTCCTGGAAGAATGGCTATGAGGGACCTAGACAAGATTCTTAAGAGCAGAGTTGTCTCTCTCCATACAAAGATTTGACTTGTTCAAGTCATGGTATTTTCAATAACGTCATATGGATGCTAAAGTTGGACAGTAAAAAAAGATAGACAGGAAGAAAATTGATGCCTTTGAATTATGGTGCTGGTGATAAATACTGTGTATACCATGGTCTGCCCAAAGAATAAACCAGTCGGTACTAGAAGAGATCAAACCTAAGCTTTCTTTAGAAGCTCAGATGACAAGACTTTGACTTTCATACTTTGGACACATCATGCGAAGAGAGAGATCATTAAAGAAAGACATCATGCTTGGCAAGGCAGAAGGTCAATGATGAGATGGATCGGTTCAATAACAGCAGCTAGAGGTGCCATTCTGTCAACAAAGAGCCACCAGACTGAAGACAACACAGTTTAGGACAATTATCCAGAGAGTCACCATGAGTCAACACAGACTCGATGGCACTTAACAACAACAACAACATTTGTGCCTGGAGAAGGTCTAAACTTGGACAGGGTCACAAACATTCCTGACTTTTCTGAAATCAAGCAGGACATTTAAGTCCATTGCACTGCCTGAGACAAGTCTCTGCCACACCCCTTGCTTATTTGGCTGTCCCCACAGCAGAGACATCTTTGAAAACCATTTCTAAAATAGCACCAGGGACATTTCCACAATTTGGACATCTGTATGCACATTTTCGGACATCCAAATTGTAACTAAGGCTTTCAAAATGACCACCTTAAAGTGGATAGATCCATTAATTGTGCAAGACCTTTATTTGTCAGTTGGTCAATATTGTAACAGTTTCATACCATTCAACGCCTACTCTTATGCTGGAGGTTGTGTATAAGCAGAAAGAAATTAAATAGATAATGCATTCAAACAATGGTCAGACCAAGGTAACAGACTGCATTTGAACTATATTTTTCTAATCCACACTCACAGAAGCACAGTGGTGGTGTTCTTGTTTGTAAAAACTCCTTAGAGTTTAGATAGGATGATATTGATATTGACCTGTGATATGAAGTTCTGTTATTAATTTTTGTCTTTTATGAAGCTTTGCCTGGTTTACTGCCCTCCTGGGTTGTTAAATGTTTTTGTTTTCAGATTAATACACCTAATACTATTATATTGAGTGATTTGTAACTTGCATATACGTGAGATTTCTTCTATCTGTGTTCTTCTCAAAGTTATTGCCTCTGTAGGTTAAATTATTTCTTAGTCCAGTCATTCTGCTGGACAAACTCTAGATTTGGTTTCTCTTAATGAATAAATTATGGCAGAAATTTTTTCAATTATGTTGGAAGACAAAGATGACCAATCAAAACATAAATATCAGCTAAACTGATTTGGTAATACAAAGTAAATTTTATCTTATTATCGACAGACAGGTTGAATAGTACTGCAACAGATCTGGCATTACTCATACTGTATACAGAGCATTCCATGTGAGCATTTGGAATACATCTCATTGGAAGCTAAATATTTGGGAGGAGCCACGAAGGAAACACATAAAAGAATACAAATACCATACTGGGTTAGACCAAGGTCCATCAAGCCCAATATCCTGTTTCCAACAATGGCTAATCCAGGTCACAAGTACCTGGCAGTTTCCCAAAAAGACACACTGGTTCCACAATGCTTGTACTGGGGCAAGCAGTGCATTTCCCGGGTCCTCTTTAATAATGGTTTATGGATCTTTCCTCCAGGAACTTGTCCAAACCTTTTTTAAACCTAGCTACATTAACAGCTTTTACTATATCCTCCGGTAACAAATTGCAGAGTTTGATTATTTATGCATGGAGTGAAAAAATATTTTCTCTTATTAATCTTAAACGGGTTACACTGTAGCTTCATTGCATGTCCCTTAGTCTTTCTACTTTTTGTTGATGTAAACAATCAATCTATGGCTACCCATTCTACTCCATTCATTAATTTATCATATCTCGCCTCAGACGTCTCTTTTCCAGGTTTATTTATTTATTTAGACAGTTTTGTATACCACGTTATCCTTCAATTAAAGTGGTCACAACACAATTGGGGGATACATTTAACATGAGGGGATATGAGACACATACACTAACACTTACAGGGAACATGGGCAATGGAGTGTTAAGTGGCTTGCCCAAGACCACAAGGAGCACCTGTGGGACTAGAAACCCCCGTCCTTCTGGCCCAAGGTTGCTGTCCTCTAGTGGGATTTGAACCCCCGACCTTCCGGCCTGAGGTAACTTACCCCAACCACTAGGCTACTCCTCCCTAGGTTGAAGAGCCCTAACTTTTTAAGTCTCTCCCCATAGGGGTATCCTTCCATCCTCTTTACCATTTTGGTGGCTCTTCTCTGTACCTTTTCTAATTCCGCTATATCCTTTTTTTTTTTTTTTATTTTATATTTATAGAATTTTACACACAAAAAACAAGAAAGTTCGCAGAACAATCTTGAAGAAAAAGAGCAAATACAATTAGCAAATGACACTGCAGGAAAATATTTTGTGTTATACATACTGAAAACAAATACAATGTATCAGCTCTACAAGCCCACAAAAAGAAGAGGTGAAAAGAAAGAAACATTTTAAACACAAGTAGCAAAGAATCTAGGCAACCATAAACCCGGTATATAAATTAAACAAGCTCAGGGGAGGCACCTATAGAGGATTCCACCCGACGAGCAGACATAAAGGCTAGCAATTGAGAGGGGTCATAAAAAATATAAGAAACAGAGTGGTATTTCACTAAACATTTACATGGATGTTTCAGGAAAAACAGACCCCCCAGCTGTAGAACTCCAGAACGCAATAACAAAAATTCTCTACGCCGCCTCTGAGTTTCTCTAGATAGGTCTGGATAAATCCGGACCAGCAAACCCTTAAAAGGCAATATCCGCTTCCGAAAGAAAAGCCTCAATAACCATTCTTTATCCGACAGTAACGCAAAAGTAATTAGCAGAGTGGAGGGAACACGAGGCTCGCTAAAAGACTTTTCTAACAGGTCAGTAACATTGAATACATTGACATGGTCAATACCCCCACCAATATTCGCTAACCCGGGAGAGAGCTTTCCCTTAGGTAAATAATAAATCCTCACCAAAGGTGGCACTAATTCAGGGGAAACCCCCAACACCTCTACCAAATTTTGCTTAAACATATCCCGTGGGGTCACAGTTGAAATTCTAGGAAAATTAATTAATCTTAAGCTATTAGCTCTTATTAAATTATCTAAATGTTCTAACTTAGTATTCACCGCAGAAAAGTTATTTTTCAATGTATCAGACTGTTCTTCCAGGACATCTACTTTCCTCCGATACTCCACAACTTCTGACTGCAAACCTTCCACCTTCTTCTCCACCATTTCCAATGCAAAAACAGAATCATTCACCTTCTGAGATACAGAAGCAATCTTAGGAGCCAAGGCTTCTCCAAGGGAGAGAAAAGCTTGCCAAATAGACTAAAGTAAAACTGGGCGGTCGCTGCAAAGAAAAAGCAAAAGCAGAGTCCACAAACCACAGCTTCCAGTCCTGTCGTCGGCTTCCCTCGGGCAATTCAAGGCCAACCGCCCCCGATTTTTCCTCCCCAATCGGCGTCGAAGTTGGAAAAGTACTGTGCCGCTCATTGGCTGCACTCCCTAAGCCTCTCTGACCTGAAGCCTCAAGCCCACACGGAGCTTTGTCCAACACCTTGGTCAAGGGGGTCTCCAGCTCCAAAAAGCCAACAGGAAGAGGCTGGTTCCGCTGTATCTTCGGCGCAGGGCTCTGCGGGGACATAGATGTATTCGACGCAGCCATCGAGCCATCCGACTCCGGTTCAGCTGCAGCTCGAAGAACTTCCCCACCAACTACCGGGTCGCGAGCCGTGCTACTAACAAAAGCATCCATAGGACCCAAGGTAACTGGCGTCGAGGTAACAGAGGGTGGAGAGGGCTGACCACCCCCTTTCCCCTTTCGCTTCCTCCCCATGGAAAGCACGACTTACTCGATGTAAACGGCTGCCACCATCTTGGATTCACCCGCTATATCCTTTTTAAGAAATGGCGACCAGGATTGCACACAATAGTCAAGGTGCAGTCGCACCATGGAATGATACAGAGTTATAATAATATCCTTTGTTTTATTCTCCATTCTCTTCTTTATGAGTCAGCATTCTATTTGCCTTCTTCGCTGCCGCTGCACTCGAAGCAGAGGGTTTCAATGTGTTATCCACGATGATGCCTAAATCTTTTTTCCTGGGTGGTGGTTCTAGTGTGCAGTAGGTATTGAATGGTATGAAAAGAAAAGGCTGAGGAGAGACATGATGAGGTCTATAATTAATGAATGGAGTGGAACAGATAAACATAGATCAACTGTTTACACCATCAAAATATAGAAAGACTAGGGACGTGCAATGAAACTACAAGCATTGTGGAACCTGTGTCTTTTGGGGAAACTGCTAGTAACATAGTAAATGACAGCAGATAAAGACCAGCATGGTCCATCCATCTAGGTACTTGTGACCACTGCTAGGTACTTGTGGCCACTGTTGGAAACAGGATGCTGGGCTTGATGGACCTTGGTCTGACCCAATATGGCATATCTCATGTTCTTATGCCCTCTCATTTGTCTATCCAGCCAGTCTCCCAGAGATGACAAAAATGCCGATCCCATAGCCTCACTGACAGTGAACCAACACAAACCGACATAAGAAAAGCAGACCAGAAACTGCAAAAAAGGCTAACAAAAGTGGCACCAACCACTGAAATACAGCCCATGATGGCTGCTGGTAGCAGTGCCAACCCATAAGTTGCTGCTTTAAATGCTGCTGTTGTCTGCAAGACGACATCAGTCTCTCCCTACTGTGAGACCTACTCACCATAAGGGAAGGAGTGAAACAAAAAATGACCTACATGCAGTATTACAAAAAACGCCATGCTATCTGCGCAAGTGCTCCCAGAAGATGTAAAAACAAAAACTGTTGGGGAAAATGGCTGCCGTTCATGCCTAAATCCCTTTGGCTCCGAAACAGTGGCTCGTCTCATTCCCCAGACCCTGAGACCTCATAGGACAGGCAACAGTGGGGATATAGCTCTTTTGGCCATGTGCACATTTTCACCAGGCTTATATTCGGGAGCTTGAGCACTGTACACGTTGTCCCATTTTCCACTTGTGCTTCTTATTTTTTTTTTCTCGAGTCCAGGCAACCCTCAGAGCAATGTCCCCAACCTGTGGGAATTGCCACCATCAGTTGAGATAGCTAAAATCCCCTTGCAAACTGTGGACCGAAAACTGCAGAGCACTGACAGGAAAAAAATGCCAGAGGTCCCCGCCAAAATTCCTTCAAGCAGACAAGTGTGACTCTCCCTGAGGAGAGCTGGTCCAACCTGCCAGGGCCCTTTCCTACTGACTGTTTCTTTTTTTTTAATAGAAGAGTAAAATGCAAAGGCACCCCAGTGACCTTACCACCAGCCTCACAAACGAAAGGAGAAGAAAAGCCACTCTGGGACCCAATGACTGGCTAAAACGGTCCCCAATTTGAAGAGACTGCCAAACAGGCAAGTGGGGGGGGGGGGGGGTGGAGCTGGCACCAACAGGTTCTGCACCCCGAGGCCTACTGACATCTACTGCAGACAATTGGCCCTTCATTATTATGCTTCCAATCTAGTTGAGACTGCAAAGGATTTTTTTTTTCATGTTTGACAATGTTTATTGAACATCAACTTTAGTGTATTACCATACCATCAGAGATGTATAATGTAACATACATTGATGGAATTTCCCCCACTGCCCCGTCCTCCCCCTCTCTCTCCCCTCTTCACACACCCACCAAATCGTAACCGAGAATACACAATTACCGTAACAAGGTATACCGTCCTTTAGTGCAACCATCAACTGTTCAACAACCCCAAGCAGTCTGTGCTCATTTCCAACCTACATAGGTCTGCCACTTAGCTTGAAATGCCATCTGCCTGGGTCCCCCATTCACTGTAGCAGACATCATGCTATATATCCGTTCCAAGTGCTCTTTCACCTCCAGAATAGTGGATTTCAGCTGGTCTCGCCATCTCCGAACCAAAGTCATTCGGGCTGCCACAAGACACATCTTGGCTGGCTCTTCCGCCCCCCCTTTTAAACCCCCTGACAGGGCACACTCAGAAAACACACAGAAGGCGCCAGCACCATCTTCCCTCCACTAAAATCATCTACCAACCCCTTAACCTCCTGCCAGAACTTCACAATCTCAGAATAACCCCACCACATGTGAAGGAAATCCCCCACCTGTCCACATCCCCTCCAACATAGCCCAGTCTTCCTCAGCCCCATTCTTCTCAGCCTATTGGGGTCTCAATACATTCTATAGAGCACTGTATAGCCATGCTCCAGAATTGCAACTGCAGGAGACAGCCACCACAGACCTCTGAAAGTATGCTCCCAATGTTCCTCTGACATACATATACCAAGATCTGCTTCCCATTTGGTATAGCACTTGGGGGGAGGGTCCCCCCTTCTTCCTCTCCATAAGCAGATTTATAACAAGCCACAATGAGTCCTTGGGATCCCTCCCATATATCCCATAGTTTCTCAAATTTGCCTTGTTACTCCCAACTCTGCCCTCATTTTCGGCTGATCTGCACATAATGGCGCTCCTGCTGAAAATAAAATTCATGACCCAGTGACAGCCCAGCAGTTTCGCACCTTGGTAAAACTCAGCAAGTCCCCATTTTCATCCAAAAACTGACCAACATGTGTCAGCCCTCTCCGAGTCCACTCCTGATAAACCCTGTATATCCACTCTGGTGAAAATTGTTCATTGTGCTTGAGGGGGGTGCAAAGACCACTCCGGCACTTCTCCCACGTCCTCAAGGTCATGGCAACAAATGGTATACCCACCCCCTCTCCACCAAAGCTCCCTGGAAGCCAGAGTTTGTCTCCAAGAGGCACCGGTCCCCTCAAACTTTGCTCAATCCATACCCATTGCTTACCCTGTTTCCCCTTCCCCCACTCCACAATTCCACTAAGCATGGTAGTAATCCTTCAAAAATGGTACCCCGAGTCCGCCATAGTCTTTACTCATCATGAGAGTATGCCCAGCCACTCTTGGTGGCCTCTTCTTCCACACATACCATAAGAGACGCCTTTGCCAGCTCTGCAGGATCTCGTTGGACAGTGTAAGGGGCACCACTTGAAATAGGTAAAACACATGTGGCAATACATTCATTTTGAAAGTCACTATGCATTCCAACCACAACAAGGTCATTCTTTTCCAGCAGTCCAGATTGCCCCAAACTGTAAGCCACAATTTGGCATGGTTGAGAGTGTACAAATCCTTCCATCATGATCCCACCTAGATCTCCAAATAGCAAACAGACTCCTTTGCCCATTTAAAGGGGAAGGCGCTCCTCAAACAATCCTCCAATCAATGCTCAAGCTGTATCTTAAGAATCTCAGTTTTGGTCATATTCTTTTTGCAGCCTGACAGGGCAATATAATTGGCAATCTCGAGCATCAGAGTGCTCAGAGAGGTCATGTTATCGGCAAAGAGGCCAATCTTGTAGTCCAACCAGCCTACCCATATCCCCTGAATATTCACATTGCTGTGCACTTTTGCTGTAAAGGTTCAATTACCAGAGCAAACAATAGCGGGGAGAGATGGCATCCATGACGGGTCCCCCTGCCCAGGGGGAACTTGCGTGAGTATGCTCTGTTGATAGGTATATGCACCATTGGATTTATATAGATGGCTTTTATCCAGTTCACAAAACGTGATCCCAGCCCGACCAGCCCCAAAACCTGAACTAGAAAGCCCCACTCCACTCAATCAAACGCCTTTTCAGCATCTACCGCCACCAAAATAGCATCTTCTTTTGCCATCCTCGCTTTCCAAATGAGGTTAAGTAGGTTCCTGATACTATCTTTGGCCTGCCAGCCGGGAATAAAGCCTGATTGATCCTCTCCCACCACTTGAACAATCACTCTCTGCAGCCGGTTTGCCAACACCTTCACAAAGATCTTAATGTCAATATTGATGAAAGATATGGGTCTATAAGAGCCACATATCATATTGTCTTTCCCTAGCTTTGGAATGACTGTCACCTCTTCCCCTCACATGCTCTCCGGGAGCTGACTAGTTGCTGAGCTGGTGTTAAAAATGTCCGGCAAGCGATCCACCACCCTCTCCTGGAACTTTCTGTAAAAATTAGCGGTGAAGCCGTCTAGGCAAGGCGCCTTACCAACTTTCATACTCCTGATCACATGAAAGATCTCATCATGAGTACTATCAGCATCTAAAGCTGCCATCTCGCCCTCCGTCAGGCGTCCCATCTCAAAAAGAGGGCAGGTAGGCCTCCAATCCACTTCCGGTGCTCTCTGTTCACTACTATAGAGCTTCAAGTAAAGATTCCAAGAGACCTCCCTAATGGTTTCGTCCTCAGAATGAACAAGCCCATGCTCATTCCGAATCTTCAAAATTTTGCTGCTACCTAATCTGGGCTTTAACCTGTGCACCAACACCCTGCTGGCCTTATTGCCCCACTCAAAGAACATCTGCTGCACTCTCTCCATCTGGAAGCGGACCACACTATGCCACAAGGTTAGTAGCTTACGCCAGCACTCTGTCAACTGCATTGCCCCACCCCCTGTTGGGTAGGGCCCTCCCTTTGCTTCTTCTCCAGACAGTGTAATTAGGCCTGCAAGGAACGTTCCTTGGTGTTTCTGAGCTTATTAAGATAGGTTGCTATGGACACAAGAACTCCCTGCAACACTGCTTTTAACCCATCCCAGAGGAGGCATACGCCCATCTCTCCCATGTTATTCAGCTTGTAGTAGTCCACAATCGTCCCTCAACCTTGTTAACCACTTCGGGATGCTCCAGGAGAGAGTCATTGAGCTTCCAATACCTCACTCTTGAAACCTCACTCCTGAAACCCTCTGGCCCAAATCCACCAATAACCCTATAGGCACATGATCTGACCATATTATGTCACCAATCTCAGCCTTAACAATGTTGCCAACGTGCAGTCCAGGCAAAACATATCAAGATGGCTATAACTCTGGTGGGGGGGGGGGAATGAGTAGAAAGTAGAGAACCATTTTCTGCCCTCCTTAACCTTCCAACTGTCAACAAGATTCAGGATCTCAGTCAAGATCCCCAGCTTTTGCCTGTGGACCCTACCACTGCCCACCTCTCTGCGCATATTATCTAATCTGAGGTCATTTGGTGGGTGGACAGATGCAGCAGGATATTTGACCCTTCAGTAAAGAACTGGCCCTGCGCTTCATTTGGGGTGTAAATATTAGCCAACACCAATGCCATGCCATTCAACTCCAACTCGAGGAACAAATGGCACCACCTTTATCACCAACCTGTTTTCTGACCTCAACAGGGTGGTTAAAAGGCACAAATATACCCATCCCTCAGCTTCTTTGTGCCGCCACATTAGCAGTTAGAAACACTTGTGGGTAATCCCGCGATTTCAACAAATGGGTCTGTGAGCACTTCAAATGTGTCTCCTGGATATATAGAACATCAGTCCTCCAGTGCCGCACTTTCTTTTGTGGCAAGCTGCGCTTTTGCCAAGAGCCCAACCCCATCATATTAAGGGAGACCAGCTGACAATACCCACGTCTGCCATTGCTAGTAGACATCCTTTAACTGTGACTGCATTAACCCAGAATTGGCCAGTCAGTTGACTTTCACCTTCGTCCCTCCCCATCCCTCGTCCCACCCCTTGCCCTGCCCTCTTCCTTCCCTCCATCCCACCTTCCCCTCCCATAGACCTCCCCTCACCTTTCACCAGTTCACCAGAGTAGTGGTCAGCCCACCAAATTACCCCCATATCCTCTATTAGCCCCTGCATTCTCTACATCCCCCTCCGAGCCCACTCACTCACACATACACTCTCCTCCCATACAGCTTCCCTTCCAACAACCACCCCCCCCCCCCCCACACACACACACACCTTATGTCCACGCTCTCTCTGTTCTCAACACCAGGTGCATATATAAATCCCTCAACCCAGAGTCCAACACCTCTAACATGGCACAGGCCTTGCCCCTCCCGTGCACACACAACCCTCCCCTTCCCAGACTAGACTCTCTACCCAGAATAGGTACCTAAACAAATAACCCCTGCCCTCTCATAAGCTATGCAAATAATAAGTCCACTTCCACCATGAGATGGTCTTCAGGTGGTCTTGGTCAAACCTCCAGCCCTGGGGGTGTTGCAGTCTCCTCACTGAGGCACCTGTTGCCATCTCGCGTTCTTGACCGGGGCATCCAAACACTCCCTGTCTGGCTATGAGAGCCCCACATCCATAATAACCAGTTCTCGCAGCTTGACCAAAGCTTCGTGTGGGTCTGAGCTTTCCTTGTTAAGCCATTAACAGTGAAGACCAGCCAGGCTGGATAGAGCTACCGATAGTGATATTGTCCCCTCTGGAGTCTTTGAGTAATTGGATGAAACTTTCTATGGTGGGCCATGGTAGCGGCTGAAAGATCATTATAAAGTGCAATGTCACAGCCTTTCCAAGGGAACTTCCTCAGCTACCGCATCAGTGCCATAAGCCGCTCCTTCACTGCATACTCGTGCAGGCATAGAATGATGTCCCTAGGGTGCTGTTCTCTGGAGGCCCTAGGGTCCTATGGACCCTGGCCCTCCACTACTATATCGCCATATAGGATCAGGCTGCAAATCTCTTTAGCAACAGGGAGCACGTTACTGAACTCCGCAGTCTCTGGTACTCCCCTTATTCAGACATCCAATTCTCCATGTTCTCAAGCTTGAGTCTCAGCTCCTCCTTGCCAGTTCCTGAACCACTTCATCCTGGACCTCTTCTAAATGCATTGCCATCTTCAACTCTGAGGCCTAATTTTGTAAGTTCGCAGAGTAATTCCTTTACCAGGCCTCCAATTTCAGCACAAATCTGCTGCAGGTCTTGTTTAATCTCCAGAAATCAGCCACGCATATCAGAGTGTATGGGGACCGACTCACAACTGCGCTTTGATCAGTCGCTCCCTTGCTCTCGGCATGTAATGAAAGCAGCTATGTATTCAAAGAAGACATTTTCCCTCTGTCATGCTGTGCAGGCTTCCCAGCTTGAGATGAAAATTCACAGAGATCCATCATTTTCTTTCAGGTGGTCATGCCGATCAAACCTTCAAGCTTTTCACCACTCATCCACACTCTGGGAATCAGATATATGAATTAAATGTTGGGGCTCGGCGGAATTCAGCTCTCAGCTGATCATTCAAGGGGCTGACGTCACTTCCTTAGACTGCACAGGATTATACCACTGTAGACCTGCCCTATCTAATGCACAGCCTACTAACACCTCCGAGCATAAACTGTGGCTCACCCAACCAATAACACAGCTGGAGGGAGCTGGGAACAAGCAGAGGGACGCATGGCAAAGGATCGAATGGCCCAAGAGGGAAAGAGAAAGGGAAAATGCCTGCACAACCCCCCAAAAAAACCCTGAGCTGAAAGGAACTCACTGTATTCTGTTTAATGCCAGTAACACTGCCGAGGAAGGCCTGAGCTGATCTTAGCTTCGGTTTAAACCTTTTTTCTTCTCTAAGAGAGCCAGAAGCTCCAAATGAATTCAGTATGGAAAAGAGAAGGAAAGCCAGCTAATCTTACCTCTAGACTGCTGGGCTGTCCGGTTGAGGGGAAAAGGGACCTGGACCACAAGGTGTTTGATCCCTGGGCAGCATCTGACCCACCAAAGGGTCCAAATACCAAACTAGGCCGCACTTGCTACCTGCCAGCCCCTACAAATATATAGTTCTTTCAGAATTGTGCCCAGTCACAAACAGGAAGGCTTGTCAGCCTGAGGATTTTTTTGGATCCGACTTGTCTCCAAAGTCCTTTTTTTTTTTTAATTTTAGTCAGTGAATCAAAGGCCCAAAATCCTTTCAGTAGATTCCAGGCACAGAGAGCTCCACCCCAGCTGCTACGGACTTAGATACTGATTTCTGGAGCCTAAGGAGGGAGCTCTTCTATTGTGACACCAAAAATCTGACATGCTCAGTCCCCAGCTGCTGATGGAGGGAGATAACCCAAATGTACTGAACTGGACTGGACTGGTCTGCAGGAACGATAGGGTAGAGGCACTTTAACAAGGCGCCCCTTATAAAACTGTCTTCTCTATGTCCAATTCAATTCCTTACCAGCAGAAACAGCAACAACTAGACAGATGGTAAGGAATAGAGGTCAAGGCTTAGCCGGGTAGGCACCTTAAGGTAGAACTGGCATGGTAGGACAAGACAGGTTGTCTAAACTAGAAGGAATTATTTAAAAAATGGCTATAAATTTCATGTAATAAAAGTAAATGAAAAGCAAAAGAAAACCAATTGTATGGTTTTCCAAGTAGATGCCTGAAAAATTAAAGACAATAAAAGATTAGCATTCAAAACGTATAAAGAGGAACACAAAAGAATGCTTGGTAAAGCCAAAAGTCAGAAAGAAAACTCAAGGCTGCAAAAATACAAGTGGAAAGATTGCTGAAGAAGTAAAGCGAGGTGACAAGACCTTTCAGGTACATCAGGGAAAAGAGGAGGACAGAAGTGGAATTGCAAGATTGAAAGATACTGGCACAATGTGTAGAGGGTGACAAGGGAAAGGAAAAAATGCTAAACAAATGAATGGCATGTAACAGTGCTGTGGTAAATGAAATTTACTTAGAGGGAAGAAAAAGGTGATTACTGGCGTGCCTGAAGGATCAGCAGTTTTGTTCAATATCTTTGTGAGTGATAACTGCAGAAGGAAGGATTAGAAGGAATAACAGTTTTGCCTTTTTTCCAGATGACACGTAATCTGCAACAGAGTGCATGCCCCTGAGGAAGTAGATAAAATAAGAATTCATCTAGAACCTGGAAGGCTGGTCAACACTTAACAGTTAAGCTTTAACAAAAAGAAGTGCAAAATGATGCATTTATGTGCAAAACTCCAAAGGAGTTCAGGCAGGAGGGGGTAAAGAGGTTGAATTGCATGGATCAGGAGAG
Source organism: Ichthyophis bannanicus (assembly GCA_033557465.1). Lineage (NCBI taxonomy): Eukaryota > Metazoa > Chordata > Amphibia > Gymnophiona > Ichthyophiidae > Ichthyophis > Ichthyophis bannanicus. The sequence continues at coordinate 1,134,395,170 of CM066033.1, forward strand.
AGATCGCGGGACAATAATAAAGGAAGCTGTAGAACTACAGCACATGATATAAAGCTGCAAGGAGGCAGACTCGGGAGAAACATCAGGAAATATTATGTCACAGTATAGTGGATGCCAGCAATTCCTTGCCGGAGAAGGTGATGGGGGACAAACAGCAATGCACCTCAAAAAGGCATGGCATAAAGCATAAAAGAAGCCTTTGGAAGAGAACGGAAACCAAGCACTGGGCACCTCATCTCTAGAGATGCCAAATTTCACTCCTTAGGAGTGTGTGTCACATTCATTTGGCAGTTCTCGCTCTCACACTCATTGAGCCCCTTGTCTCAAGCATTAGGAACCTCAGTGACAATGCACTGATCTTGGTCACTGATTTAATGAGTCACAAGCCTAGGAGAAGAAAAATCAAGTGCCACAGCCAGTAGAAAGAAATCTGAACTCACCACCCCATGCACTGCCTCCTCTGCACCATCCCTTTCCCCTGTACCTGCAAGTACGAGTGCTGTGAAACCTGTGCACATACTTTTAGACCCTGATAGGCGTGCAATTTTCAACCCAAAGGATCTACCCATATTGCCTCCACCATGTCCGTATCCTTTCAGAGGCTCCACAAGAAAGGTTTTATACCCTGGATGCACCATCTGAAAGAATCTCATTCTTTGGACTTCAATCTCACTCTCTGGGGCGGTAAATCTCACTCTTTGGGACGGGCCGCCTTTGATACCTCGACATCTCTAAAACAGTGGTGAAACTTTTTTCTGTTTTCAAGACAATGTGGTAACCTGCAAAAAGCAGCAGTTACAACCCTAGCAACCATGTTGATGGGCAGATTCAAGGGGCCATTTCAGTCTTTATCTATTATTTATTTATTTAAAAGGATTTATATCCTGCATAATCACCGTGGTGGGTTACAAAATACAAAATATATACACAATGTCATTATGTACAACAAGGACAAATGTAAACACAAAACATTATAATTAAAAATAGCCATTAAAAACACTGCTATATTATATCATAATTGCCACTGGAGACTCAACACAGGTTATCAATGCCCACACACCACACTTACCCATCAACAAATTCAGGAAAAAGCCTGTTTAAATAAATGACATTTCAGTTTTTTCAAAAAGTCACCAGTTCTACTTCAGCACGCAAATCAATCTGCAAAGACTTCCAAATAGGTGGAGCAGTCATAGAGAAAATTCTCTTGCATATGGACTGAAGATGAATCGATTTAAAAGAAGGAACAGCCAGTAAATGCATCTCCTGAGAGCGCAAAGTGCGAGAAGGACAGCAAGATTTAAGTAGAGATGACAAACTAATAGGGACCATTTTGTGCAAACATTTAAAGGTAATCATAATCACACTTGAAATTCAACTGGCAACCAATGTAGAGCAAACAATTGAGATCTAATATCCTCAAATCGTTTGCAGTCAGCCAGAAGATACACTGCATCATTTTGAATTGACCGTGAAGGAGACATAGTAGCTTTTGAGAGACCTAAAACAAGACTATTACAATAGTCCAGGGATGAAAGTTCTAAGACTTGTAATACAAGACGAAAGTTACTACATGAAAGATATGGCTTCAATCGCCGAAGAAGATAACTTATAGTAAGCAGCTTTAACCACCCTTTGAATGTAATCATGTAGATTCAGTTGAGTATCCAACCAAACAACCAAATCTCAACATTTTTGGCTTCAACAAGCTGACAAGTCCTACATCGCCTCTCCAGGCAATGTAATGAATACCTAAAAACAATTATCGCTGATGTAAGCCATGGCAATCTATGCCTATTAGATCATTTTCAAAGTTTCATAGGAGCAACAGTATCTAAAGAGACCAGAAAATAGTCTATCCAAAGTTCAGTGGTGATAGAAACATCCATATTAGCCAATGATACAACCTTTATTTTATTTATTTATTTTATTTAACACTCATTTATATACCGCATCTTCCAGAGTTCAGTTGCGGTTTACAATAAACAACAATCAACAAAGCAGGTTTGTTTTACATGGAACATCTTCTAACAACAAACAATGTATTAACTAAACAGTGTAGGTGAATACAGAACAGAGTAATTAGCTAAACAGAATGAATTATCCAAACAGTGTATGACAATACAGAACAGAATCAACTATATACAGTTACAAGTATGTGGGCATTAGAGATTAGATCATCATATATTTTCTGCTATGTGTGTAGACTGTTTAAGTGAGAGGGTTTTTTATTTGATACGGTCAGGTACTTAGTTAGCCTTTGTCTAAATTGAGTGGAGGGTTATCTATGTTGTTGTAGTGCTTGGTAAATAGATAAGTTTTCAGTTTTTTACGGAATTCCATGATCTCAGTTATTGTTCGTAGATCCTCTGGGAGGGAATTCCAGATGGTTGGGGCTGCATGTGAAGAGGTTCTATTGTTTGTTAATTTATTTGCTTTTATGAAATCTTTCGGGATCTTTAGTTTGTTTAATTGTCCTTTTCTGTGAGTGGACTTAAAAGCTTCTTTGCAGATTAGTTTGCATAGTGTAGTTGGAGCCATATCATTTAATGCTTTGAATGAGGTTAATATTGTTTTATATATTATCCTGCTTTGTATTGGTAACCAATGAAGGGATTCCAGTATTGGTGTTATGTGTTGGATCGAGTGTACTTTCAATATAATTCTGGCTGCTGCATTTTGTGCTAACTGTATTCTTTTGATGTTTTGTTTTGATATACCTAATAGTATTAGGTTGGCAAAATCAAAGTGAGGGGTTATTGTAGCCTGGACTATATTAATAAAGTCTTGTAAAAATACTAGAGGGCGTAGTTGTTTAAGGATTTTGAGCTTGAAATAAATTTTCTTTATAGTATTTCTGATGTGGGTATCCATTGTAAGGTGTGTGTCTAGAATAACACCTAGATATCTAACTTCATTTTTTATTTTAATTTCTTGGTTTTGTAGTGTTATGTGGGTTGGAGGGATATATGATTGGTTTTTTGTTATGATTAGTACTTCCGTTTTTGCATGATTTATGTGGAGGTTTTGATCTTTTAGCCAGGTTGTGATTTCATTAAAGCAGTCTGATAGGAGTTGTAACGGTAGATTAGGGATCGTGAATGGAATGTACATCATGATATCATCCGCGTAAAGATGATAGTGTACTCTAAATTTTTTAAAGATATTGCAGACCGGTTTTATGTAAATATTAAAAAGAAGGGCTGATAACGCTGATCCTTGAGGTAAACCAATTTCTTGTTTATATGTAGTGGAAGTTTGATTACCTATTCTTACATTTTGCGTTCTATTATTTAAGTAAGAGGTGAACCATTTATGTACTGTAGAGTTTATGCCTATTTGTCTCAGGTTATTAAGCATTATGGTGTGGTGTACACTATCAAAAACTGCTGATATATCAATAAATAGGAGGATGAATGCTTGTTTATGATTGTCAATCCCTCTTAGAAGAGTATCCGTTAAAACTGTTAGGAGTGTTTCAACTCCATGGCGGGGCCGAAATCCATATTGTTGTTCATCAAGTGGGTAAGATGAGTCTAAGTTTCTTGTGTCTGTATTTGTATCACTTTTTCAATTACTTTGGCCAAGAATGGGATACTGGAAATGGATCTGTATGATGCTGGAGATGTTTTATCGAATTTGCAATTCTTAAAGATTGGGCGGATTTGGGCATGTTTAAGTGTAGGTGGGAGGTAACCTTGGGTTAGCGAGAGGTTGACTATGGGGAGAATGTAGGATAATAATATTGGGAGTGTGTTTTTTATCCAGGATACTGGGCATGGATCAAGGTAGGAAGTTGTAGTGTTGAGATTGGAAATGATATTTTTTAATGACACTTTCGATATGGGGTGAAAATCTGACCATTCGTCTAGAAGTTGGTGTGATATGTTAATCGAATCTAGAGACATTAATGGTTTTTTTGATTTGTTTTGATAGTGATTAGCTAAAGTTTGAACCAAAATGTCGGTAATTTCGTTGCTAGAAGTTTGAGCGTTATTAGTTAGATTTCTGACAATGGAAAATAACTCTCTTGGTCTATTATATGATTTTGATAGGGTTGCTGCATAGTAGCTTTTCTTTGTACTGTCTAAGGTGTCCTTGTATTTTATGAGATGGTTATTATACATTTCTTTGTGTGTAATTGATTTAGATTTGCGCCCTTTGAATTCTAGTTTTCTTAATTCTCTTTTCATTTGTTTTAACCTGTTGTTGAACCATGGTGTTCTATGTGCTTTAGGGTAAATGCAATGTGTGCCTTCGAGTCAGTCCTGACTCCTGGCGACCCAGAAGCTCCTGGGTTATTAGTTTGATTACTTTTGGCTGCATTGTTGATGGCTGCATGCCAGTTTTTGACAGCATCGTCCAAATCCACTGGGGATGATGAGAGGTGGGGGATTGTTAAATCTAGGAATTCTGTTTCATTAAATTTCTTAAATTTTGTGATGGGGTCGCTTCTTGTGTGATTTTTGGTACTAGTAGTGGGAAGTGTGAGATTTATTTTGATAAGGTAATGATCAGACTAAGGTATTTGTGTACATTCTATGGAATTTGAATTAAATAGCTTGAAAAGTGAGTTAGGGAGAAGAACAAGGTCGAGTGTTCCTCCTTTGATATGTGTTGTGGTGTTTATTATTTGATGAAAGTCTATGTCTGATAGAGAATCTAGAAATAGGTTAGAATCCGATGTTGGCAGGGAGACCAAGTTTCAAGTAAAGCTTCGGAAGAATAAGAACGGCTTAAAGTATCTTCAGAGACAACTGTTAAAGGAACAGATGGTACACAAGCATTATTCTTATGCAAAGAAAGCTATAAAATAGCACGACATGACCAAGGTATGTTGTAGAGAAAAATCTTATGTAATAAAAGCAGAGGAAATAAATGTCACACCATGAATGTGTGTGGGTGTTTTCACAATTTGTACAAAACTCAATGACAACATAGCAGTTTCCAAAGTCGGTGTCATATTATGTGTAAAACTCTTTTGTACATGTATGTTAAAATCACCTAAAATTTAAATGTGGTAAATATTGTAAAGAGCCTGTTGCCTGTTAAAAAGAAATCTGCCAATACAGAGGAATCAGGTTCAAGACTTCCAGAAGGCCAATAGAATAGACATTTAGGTTTGTCTTCTTACTTTGGGGGGGGGAGGGGTGGGGGGAGAGTAAGGAAGTCATACGAGCAGGGGGCCGGTTCACCATTAGTGCCTGCGACATTTGAGGGGGGGACATTGCCCACCTCATGCCTCCCCCCAAACTACATCTATGATTGGGTTCCCAACAAACACACCTCTATCAGTAATATTTAAGCAATATTATGATCAAGCAGAAATTTCTCTAAATGCATTGGTTCCATGAAAACACAATTGTTCCCTTGAAAGGTAACAAGATATTTATAGAGGAACCTAAGAAAAAAAATACCACCAGCAGTCAAAACTTTGACTCAGTGGCAGTTACAAGGAGGAGCCCCCAAGCAAACTTCTGCTGAGGTCCCCCATCATCGCAGCAGTGGCGTGCCCCCCCCCCCCCAAGCAGCGGTGGCAGCAGCAGAAGCATGACAAACTTACTTTTTTGCCACACTGCTCCGCTTTCGTAAGTTTGTCATGGGGAACAGCCGCAGGGCCCACATTCCCCACAGCGAACTTACAAGAGCAGAACAGTGCGCTAAACATGTTAAGACTGCTGCACTGCTGCCGCTGTGTGGGCCCCCTTTCTGCCTGGACCCCCCCCCCTGCATTGTGGGAGCTGCCTGAGTGGAATTTACGTTAGTGCTCGGTGGGATAAGAAACTTCCTCCTAGCCTGAGTGGCACATACCACATCAGGGAAGAGGGAAATGCTTTGTCCATAAAAAGTAAAGATCCTTCTTCTTAAAGAGACATTTAAGAAACATGGGCTTGATTTTCATATGGGCAGTACCATATGCCGCATCGGCACATAGCCTGCCTGCCGTCCATCTAACCTGGATTTTCAATGCCGGGGTCATATACAGTCCTGACACTGATAATCCGGTTCTTGCTGAACCCAGAAGCCATAGGAGTTAGCCGGGTAGCACTGATGTTTGATGCTATGCGCTTAGCCCCTGTGCCTGAAAGAGAGGCTAGGAAAATCCTCGCCTATCTTTAAGGCGCAGAGGGCTAAGTGGGTAGCATCGAACATCGGTTAGCCCTTTCCTCCACCCCTGCTCTGCCCCGGAACTCCCTAACATGCCCCAATGCTAACCGCATAGCATCTGGGCGCATTAGGGACTTATCTGGGATTTTCAAAGGGTGCTACCCATGTAGGTGCTTTCGAAATTTGGGCCCCATGCTTTTATCCTTTTCATTTGCAAAGGAAACCACAAGAGTGGCGCAAGAAGGGAGGAGTGGTCTAGTGGTTAGGACAAGGTACTTCAGGCCGGAGGGTCGGGGGTTCAAGCCCCACCTGGGGACAGCAATCTCAGGCCGGAGGGACTGGGATTTCTAGTCCTATAGGCACTCCTTGTGGTCTTGGGCAAACCACTTAACCCTCCATTGCCCATGTTCCCTGTATGTATTAGTGTGTGTGTGTCTCATATCCCCTCGTGTTAAATGTATCCCCCAATTGACCGCTTTGATCCGGTGAAAAGCGGGATATAAATACAGCTAAATAAATAAATAAAATAAATAAATAAGAAGAAATCTCATCCTTAGGCTCTTCGAGAAATTGTGTTAAATTTACTAAGGAAAAAAACAAAATTCACCCATTTTCCCCTCCACCTCATTGGCTTGCCTGGACAGGAGGAATATAGTACAAATTCGAAATCATAATCCCTTCAGCATTTGAAGGAGCTAGAACCTCCTTAAAATATATTTCCTCAGTAAAATTTCAGGAGATACTTGAGATATAGGAAAATTAAGAAAATGGAAAGTTTTACTTCTATACCCATTTTTTTTAAGTTTCAAACTTAGTAATTTAATTTGTTTTAATATACCCATTTATATTCCACATATACCTCCAGAGTTTAGGTGGGTCACAATAGTTAAGAGGGTATTTATAATACAGTACAACCCTTACAGTTTCATTTTATTCCCAATCAAAATTCCTAACTAACAAAAATAAATCTCCTGAATTAATTTGTTTTCAATGATTGTCAAATCCCTGTATAGTGTGAAAGTTTTCTGATCTCTGCAGGCAACCCATTCCATTCCATGGCAGCAACATAAGCAAACAATTTATCCAGCAACCCCTTAAACTTAATAATTGATGGAATAGTCAAAGACAATTTTTTCCCTAATTGGGACGTTCGGAGGGTTGCATTAAACACAGTATCTCCCATATAGGAAGGGATATTACCATGTAATCTTTTAAGTACAAAGCATAGCAGTTTAAAAGTAATTCTGGCCGATATTGGTAGCCACTGCAATTTCTTAAAATAGGGTGCAGCCCTATCATATCTTTTCCTATTAAAAATAAGCTTAGCTGCTTTATTTGTAACCCTAACCCTTGCAGATACAATAAAAGTTTCTTGGCAATGCCTAAATAAACAATGTTGCATAATCCAATTGTGACACAACAAATGGCATGCATTTTGAATCTGCAGACTACCCTTCACAGCTGAAGCAGTAGCTTGAAATACACTTGAAATACAATTTTAGTAACTGGTGAGGCAATACCAGAATTTTTTTCATTAAAATTTGTTGCAAGTTATGAACAGTATCCTGAAAAATAAGCATACTACATTCTTGCTTCAACCTTCCCAATGACTCTTCTCCAAGCTGAGGAGACCTAACCACATTAACTTTTCTCACAGGTGAGTCGTTCCATCCCCTTAATCATTTTGGACGCCCTTCTCTCTACATTTTCTAATGCCGCTATGTCGGTTTTGAGATGCAGAGACCAGAATAGTACACAGTACTCAATGTGCAATCACACCATGGAGCAATAGAGGCATTATGATATTCTTTGTTTGATTCTCTATTCCTTTCCTAATGAGTCCTAATATCATGTTTGCTTTCCTGGCCACCGCTGAATACTGTATTGTGTACAACACCCAGATCCCTTTCCTAGGTGGTGATTCCTAATGCGGAACCTAGCATTGTGCATCGACAGTTTGAGCTACTCTGCCCTACATTCATCACTTTGCACTTGTCTACACTGATTTTCATCTGCCTTTTGGATAACCAGTCGCCCACTCTCCCAGTCTCACAAGGTCTTCTTGCAATCTTTCACAATCTGCATACAATTGAATAACTGAATAATTTGGTGTCATCTACAAATTTAAATCACCTTGCTGTGTGTTGCAAATTCCAAAACACCAGCACCAGTTCAGATCCCTGGGGTAATCCACTATTCACCTTCCTCCACTGAGAAAACTGACCATTTATCCCTAACTGCTTTCAGTCTCTCAGCCAGTTTCCAGTTCACAATAGGACATTGCCTCTTATGCCATGACGTTTTAATTTCCTCAAGAGTCTCATGTGGGACTTTGACAAAAGTTTTCTAAAAGTTTAAATACATCAACTGGCTCACCTTTATCCACATTCTTATTTACGCCTTCAAAGAAATAGAGTTTTTGTGAGTTTTTTTTACTTGGTAGCATTCAAAGAAATAGGGTAGATCGTTAAGGCAAGACATCCCTGGGCTAAATCTATGTTGCCTTTGTCCCATAAAACCATGTCTGTCCATGTGTTGAGTAATTTTGTTCTTAATAATGGTTTCCACCATTTTGCCCGGCACCAACATTAAGCTTACTGGTCTGTGTTTTCCCGGATCACCCCTGGAGCTTTAAAAAAAAAAAAAAAAAAGAGGCCTTAGATTGGCCACCCTCCAAATTTCCTGTACCAAAGTAATTTTTAACACATTAAAACTGTCTAATAATAGCTCTGCAATTTCATCTTCGAGTCCTCTGAGCATTCTTGGGTGTATACCATCCAGTCCAGTTAACAGCTCTTTATCAATTTGCTCTACATCATCTTCTGGGGCTCATAGAGCTGGGGATTCAGCTCTTCAGACTAATCACTGCCAAATACCTTTTCTGGCAAGAGTAGTTTCTTTACATCTTCCTCAGTAAAGACTGAAACAAATAATTATTTTTGTCACTCAGCTATGGTTTTCTCCTTCCTGGGTCACCCTCCTTCCCCAGCTTCTTGCTTGGCATGTACTTGAAAAAGTTTTAATTATGAGTTTTTATCTCTATGGAAAGCTTATTTTCAAATTATGCTTTGCCTAATTTATCAATACCTTGCATTTAACTTTCCAGTGCTTATATGGTTTCCTATTTCTTCATTTGGTTTCCTTTTTCACCTCACCTTTTAACCATGCTGGCTGTCGTTTGACCTTCCGTCCACCTTTCTAAATGCATGGGGTACATCTGGTCTGGGCTTCTAAAATTGTATTTTTAAACAATGCCCATGCCTAATGTAAATTCTTGACTTTTGCAGCTGTTACTTTTAATTTTATAGTTTTTTCTAAATTTTTTCTAAATATTATCAGTCTCCCTTTTGAAAATTAAAATGCTGACACAGCAGATTTCTTTTGTATACTCACTCCAGTTATTAAATCAAATTTGATCATATTATCTTCACTAGTGCCAAGTGGTCCCAACACAGTTAACTTTTGCACCAAATCCTGTGTTCCAAAAGACTAAATCTAAAATAGCTCCTTCTCCAGTCTGTTACCAAACCAGTCTAAGAAATAGTAATTTATTTCATCTAGGAACTTTACCTCTCAGCATGTCCTATCTAATATCGGGGTAAATGAAATCACTTATTATTGGGTTGCCAATTTTGTTGCCTTCCTTAATTTATGAAAAGCATTTCATCATCTGTCTGCTCAGTCTGTCCAGGCAGACAGTAGTAAACGCTAACCACTATTTTCTTCCCTTTCACACACGGAATTTCTATCCATGGCACATTTTGTTTCCTGCAGAACTTTTATTCTATTTGAACACCCACCCCTCCAACAATATGATCTATCCTATCATTGCAATATAATTTGTACTCTGGTATCAGTGACCCATTGGTTATCCTCATTACACAGGTCTCCAAAATGCCTCTCTCTCTCTCTCTCGCTCTCTCTCTTCATTTACTGCTATATATTTCAACTCTCCCATTTTATTTTTAGGTTTCCAGCATTGGTGTAGATTTGAAGATATGTTTGTTTGAATTTACAAGCCTTATAGCAATTGGAAGGAATAAATTTTCAGTCTACACTCTTTCTGCCTTTTCTTTAAAGGCACCAGGACTAATTTAGCCTTTATTGCAACCTCTTTATCAGGATGTCCTAACCTCCCTGTTTAGACTGTATTCTTCAAAGATATCGTCCTCCAAACCATGCACTTCTAAGCAACCGTCTCCTATCCCCCAGGTTCTAATTTAAAAGCATCTCTATCTACTTTTCTGAACATTAGCGCCAGCAGCCTGGTATCATCTTGGTTAGGTGAAGCCCATCTTTGTAGAATAAGTTCCCCTTCTCCAGAATGCAGCCCAGGTCCTAAACAAACCTAAAACCCCCCATCATCTCATCCATGCATTGAGACTCTGGAGCTCTCTCTGCTTCTTAGATCCTGCAAGTGGAACTGGGAGTAATTCTGAGAATGCTGTCCTGGAGTTCCTGGATTTCAACTTTCTACCTAAAACCTAAATTTGGTTTCAAGAACTCTCAGGGACGTGGTGAGCAAGGAGATTGTATGCCTTATCAATCCTGCTGTCTACAAAAAACACCCATTACAGGTAAGCAACTTTACTTTTGCTATCAAACAAGCAGGATTGAGTTAATTACACAAGTAGGCAAGTCCCAAACTTATGGTTGTTCTTTGTGTATCCATTTAGCTTTAGACCTGAGAGCAGCCAATGAGAATTGCTAGGAGAGAGGGACAGATTGCTCAGCACAGGTCTAGTAGAAGTACCGTTTCTTTCATCAGGTTGGTCCAAACAGAACTGTGTAGCAAAATCATGTAGAAAGGTACATGTTGCTGCTTTGCAGATCGAGGTAGGGAGGTGGCCTTTAGCATTGTTAATATGGCTGTAAAGGTTTAAGTTGATGGGTCTGAAAGGAACATTCTGTTGTACATAGCAAGACGAAAACAAGAGGTCAGATGGTTGGCTAAAGTACTTTTTGCAACTCAAACACCCAGTTTATTAGGATCAAAGGAGACAAATAGCCAAGTAGATTTTCTAATGAATTCAATTCTCTTCAAATAGTAAGCTGAAGCTTATTCACTGTATAAAGTGTAAAGGGCTTTTTCTCAGGAGTTCGAATGGGCTTAGGACAGTAGGTGGGAAGAACTACTTTTCCACTGATATGGAAAGGCGTGACCACCTTAGGCAAAAACGGTGTATCCAAAGGACAATTCTATTATGATAATACCGAGTACATGACTCATATGTCGCTAATGCTTGAAACTTGCTGACTCTCCTAGTAGAAATGATAGCTACTAGGAAGAGTACTTTCCAAGTAAGGAACTTGATACAGACGATAACGATATTGTACTATGCTGGTGGGATAACACATAAAAGGGCTATGGCTGTAAAAAAAAAAAAAACACACCATACTGAGAAGCTTTTCCACTGAAAAGCATATGTTCCTTAAGAGGTGGAAGGTTTTCTGGCAGCTATCAGAATGTCTTAAATAGGCTGCAGTACACCAACAGCAGAAACTATAGATTTCTCAGCTTCCAGGTTATGAGAACCACAGACTTCAAGTCTAAATAACAGAGACAACCCTTCTGAAATCTTGGAATTACAAAGACAAAGCATCACCAATCATTTTAGTATGGGGAAAGGCAGCTCTGCTGAGGCTAGTAAAATACTATTGGAATGTTGGTTGGGTTTTGCAGGAATTTCTGCAGAACTCTTGATATAAGAGAATTGGAGGATAAGCATAGAGCAACTACTGAGTCCATGGCAGAGCATCTAGGAATACTCGCTGAGGTGATGGTAGGATATAGTTGGTAAAACAAAATTTGCAATCTCCCCGCTATCATAATGTTCAAACTAAGGTGTTCGCTTTTCTCAGAATAAGGAACACAAAACAGTCGGCTTTAGAAACCATGCATGAGTACAAAACACTCTGAGACTGAAGAGGGCAAACCGATTCTGTTAACCAGAAATGTAGATAATTTATATTTGGATGTGAATGACAATAGGATAATTCCATACCTGGACTGGTTCTTGTCAGAGGCATAGGGAAGGTTGTTTCCTGTGGTTGATCAGATAAAATATTACTAGTTGATTACCAGGGTAACGAAGACTCAGAATGCATAGAGTTGGTTCCAACTCAAGATGATTAACATGCAGAGCTGTTTGGTGACTTGACCATATTCTTTGATAATGATGATCAAGATGAAGAGCACAAAAGATTGAGGTACCAAGAACTTGGTTTTACTTGTAAGGTTATTGCTTATTTTGTCACCATTTACCTCACAAAAAAACTGATAAACAAAGAGACAAAAATGAATACTTGTAGTGGTAATGATAAACTGTAGCTACTTGGGTTAGCCTAAATGTTTAAGTCACGGCACAAAAAGAGGTCCCTCATCATCATACCTGTGATGGGAAAATGGGCAAGCATGCCCAACATCTCAGAATAACTGCACTGTACAATGTTAAGTATAAATTATTATGAACACAAAAATACCCTTGCAACATAGCAAAACTGCACTGCAGGTTTTATCGTCTGTGCCATTAACATGCAGTATCAATTTTTTTCTCTGCACTAAATGCATGACTGCCTCTCTAAAGTGCTGGGAATGCCCCCAACCATTAATGCAGAGGTTTTGCTGTTAACCTGTGTTTAATTTTGGCTATTACCAAGCAGTAACTTCAAAACCTCGGCACACTTTAGTAAACACGGACCTATATGCTTAAGAGAGAAAATTAAAAACTTTATGTTAAAAGGAGAATAGTGAGCATAGCACAACCAAACATGGCCACAATGATATTTTGAAGACTAGCAATAGCGTTCTTTTAAATTTTTAATACAGCCCCTATACTCAGAATCTGAACTTAGTGAGTATATCTGTGACTTCTTCCATACACAGCTGTGAGCAATGTAAATCACATTGCTGCTTTCCCCAAATGACTTACTCTACAAAAGCAGCAAGTGGCAATCTACTGTTTGCAATTTTTTGACATTTATATTTTATTAACCTCAACAAGACAGCCATACAACCATAAAACTCCATCCCAGTAACCACACCGGGAAGAATTGCAAGATACTGTATACACACACCACAGCAACCACATATTTTGCACCTCTTGTCACCCCCACCCACTAACAAATTTTACAAAAAAAGTATTCATCCTTCCCCCTCCCGAGGCTACCAGCCCAAACCAAACCCTATATCATACCCTTCTGCTCAACTCAACCAGCCCCTCCGCACCCTTTACTGTGTGATTTTTTTTTACATGCCTTAATTTTCCTCCCCACAAATGAGCCATGCATACAGAGAGTAAAGTCCAGCATAGTTAATGTGTGTTTTTCTGTGCGTATTTCACATCTGTTTTATAAAGTAATGCATATATGTACTTTATAAAATAGGGGTGGAAGCTTCCAAACAATACACATTAAATCTAGGTGCAATCATTTATACCAGTCATGCCTGTTTTCTCATGGGTGTACTGACGTACTCTGCCCAAACTCCACCCATGTGCACTATCGATCTTAGGCACAGATTTATGGAACAGCGACCAACTAAAGTATGTACATAAAGGCCCAATTATGCATGTGAATCATTAAAAATCCCTTGCTTATGCACATAGCGCATACATTTTTGCCTCTCCTTAAAAAAATTATCCCCCATAGCATGCAAAAAATTCAGCTATGTAAATTTTACCAAAGAATAAATTTACATCTCACTGAGGCTATCTTTTTCCAAAATCTGATCTGTGCAAACAACTGCAGGCTAACGGTTCATGAACTGCTTGCATGATTCTGCATAACAACTCAATTGGAATACAATTTCACATGTAGTATACATGTAAATGGCGTTTCATGTGCTACAATGTCACATACAGCCTGCTGTGCTATTTGAAGATTTCTGCACATTTTAGAAAATCAGCCTGTAAATGAGGTGCTAATTACTCATCTAAGCCCAGACTCCATAATGGGGAGAATGAGATATGAACTCAGATTTTTAGTCTATGAGCAACATGTTGTCATTGGCTTTTACATATCCTATGAGTAGGGGGGAAATTGCAATAATCCAGGCCCTCTGTGTTCTATCCATCAAGCTAATTTCTCAAGAAGAGCCATGAGCTTTGTAGATTTTCTTTTAATTGAGAAAATGGCAGGTCATTTTTCAGTTGCATATTAATGTGGCTTGGCTGCTCTCAGCTTTTAGAAGGCAACCCTAAAGCTGGAAATTCTCTCTTATGCAGCTGTGAATACTAAAAAAACAATTATACTAGAAAAGAATAAATCAAGAGAGACCTATTTCAAAATTTATCAAGTCTTACATACCACTGATGTAAATGCGAAACTCTGATCTTGTATTTTTACTCTGCCCTCTGCCTGCAAACTAATCCTTTCTCCAGGGAATTCCTTAGGAACCCGTCACAGACTATAAACTGTACCTGACAAGGTCATTATGATGTTAATGTTCATGTTAAATGTTCTGTGTATTATTCTCCATCTGCTGATAACAAGTGCTGGAACTGTACATATTCAAATCTGATCTCATTAAGAATACATTGATAGGGGAAGTGATCAGTGAGTACAGAGTCTTGAGAGGAGACAGAAGGTAACCTGAAAGAAGAGGAAATGAAGACAAAAACTGATCCCTGGGGGTAGCTGGATGAAGTTGCTATTCAGACCTCATGGGTGAATCAACCACCCTGAAGCTGCCATGCTAAGCAAAGTCCATGATTAAAAGTGCATCATAGTATGAAATTGTGGCCACACAGTCAAAAGGGGCCTAAGAGGTGTACCACTTTTGATGCCATGTCTGAGCCCTTGAAGTCTCCTGTATTTCTTAAAGGGGCTGGGTAAGCTATTGAGGGCAACGTGAACGAGTGATGTGCTGTGGAAATAGGGGAAAGAAAAGAGAAGGAAGGTTAGGGATACCTCTCATTTGAGATTCCATGGGGCCACAGGTCACTGGGACTGTGATTGGTGAAAGCAGACAAGGACTTGTTATGGAACATCCTGGGATGCCTGTATTGGGCAAGGAAACACAGAACCATGATGGAAGATAAAGACCATTCAGCCAATCCTGTCTGCCCTTCCTTACCAATTACTAAAATCCCTGTTCCCTTTAAAGATCTTCTGTGTTTATCCCATGCTTTCTTGAATTCAGATACTGTCCTCGTCTCTACTACCTTCACTGGGAGACCATTCCACACATCTACCACTCTTTCCATAAAGAAATAGTTCTGCATATTACTCCCAAGTCTATCCCCTTTCACCTTGGAAGGAGTTCTGGAAGGAAATTCCTCTTTTCAATCCCAATTGCCTTTGAGACTGTCATAATGTGGAGGAGGGAGGATCCTCCTTGAAGGAGGAGATGGTACTTCCACTTCCCTTCAAGAAGATACCAATGTTAAAATAAATGCCATTACAATGGATATTTTTTCCACCTGAGACAGAAGGAGAGGATCCCATTCCTCTTACATCTCCTAGAGAAGTCTCTAATCTGGGGCTTTGGAAGCTGGTAGCTAGGTTGGAAGCAACTATATCTGGCTGCTTCTCAGTTGTGCTAGTCTCGGGAGACTTCAGAGAGGATCTCAATGTTAGATGGGGAGGAGGTCAGGCTTTCAGGACTAACCAGATCTCTTCTGTAAGCAATAGCCCATAGTACTTTGGCAAACTTTGATCTTTAAACACTTACTAGCCTACAAAATTAGTTTGCAGAATTTGTTAGTAAAAGCCTATTTCTAACAGCTTCTCATTATACTCATATCAATTGCGGTCAATACAATGCCCTTTAATTTATTTTTTACAAACAAGGAAAAGAGCAGCACTGTAAAATGACACCAAAACAGCTCTACCTGGTAGCCTGGATGTGACTAGACTTAGACCCAGCTGCTCCTCCAGGGCCTCCAACAATGTAATGCAAACATGACAATTCTCGCTATACATCAATCCCAAAACAGCCTTTCACCTTCTCAGTGTTTAAAGATTTTCTTATTTCTAAGCACACTTCCAACCTCAGACCTTCAGAATATTTATTACTTTAAATGCAGAAAAAAAATGCAACAGCACAGCACAGCATGATAAACAGATGACTCCTAGTTTAAAAAAGGCAAAAATATGCTAAGAAAATAAATATGGCAATTTAATGATATCCAATGCATAGCTTTAGCATTTATACCAGTAAAATCCTCTCAAGCACCTCTTTGGACATGGAGGGGAATTATTATTATTATTAATCATAAGAGCATTTAATCCTCAGACATTAGGATCTAATCACACCTCAGTGTGCCGACAACACAAAATCGAAAGATCAGAAGGCTGAGGAGTTGACAGAAGTTGCTAAAATAATGATGTTAAAGCAAAGCAAACTTGCTCCTCTATTTTATTTTTCCCTTTGTTCTTTCACTTTTTGTCCACAGAAGACAACTGCAGGCCACATGCGTGTAATTATAGCACACCTTTCACTTTTCAATGACATCATAGGGGCATGGAATGCAAGTCACTTCACCAGAACACCAAACATTTTTTCAAAGGCTTAAAAAATTTTCAGTCACATCCAATTCTGAAATATATATGTTTTATCTATAAACTGTACTGGGGACATCAAAACAATGAACCACTTAATGCCAATTCTTTTAACTGTTTAAAGCTTACAGGGTTCCTTCATCTCATCATTTATCCCTTTAAAATATTCCCTAAAATGCCTCTGCAACAGCAGTTTAAATGAACCCAGAACTGCTTGCAGATTCCATCATAAATCTTCTCCAAACAGTTAAAAAAATGTCTAAACAATATCTGAAGGGACAAATGAGATGAAGTAAGGAAACCTGTTAAGTGCTAGTTAAGGACTAGCACTGAATGGTTTCCTTGTTTTTAGGTCTCTATTGCAATGTATAGATAAAATATAGGTAGAGATCCCTAAGGCTCAGTTTGGGGTATCTGCAGAGACCTCTAGTAGCTCTATCAAAACAGTGCAATTTAACCTTTTATGCTGGAACATGGAAGGGTTCTCCCAACCAGTGAGGAAATGGTAGGAGACCTCGGTTGGAGTGAAACCTGACTGGTATAAAGAGAAAACAAGCCCAAAGGCAGTTTCCTGTCTTTAGCTGGCTAAGCTACTGTACCACAGTGGCAGATATCTTTGGCTCCAACAGCCAGATCACCATAAGGGAGGAGTTAAGGTCTCTGACTAACTCAGCCACTGAACCAACATAAGGAGCAGTGACAATGGCATCTTAGGTCACTGCACTACATCCTGCTTAAGAAATTTAAGAAGCCATAACACAAGACAAAAGCCTCTGAAGATCCAGAAGGAACGGGGTGCCACTGATCCTGGAAAAAAGGAAGAGAATACAGCAGATAACCCTTGCAAACGAGAGAAGGAGAGCCAGGTTCTACAGACGTGCAGTACTTGCATCCATCTCCAGAAGGTATTATTGTGAAGGAGAGGAGTTCCCCAACTCAGCGCATGGTGGTGGTCTAACCTAGTGGTTAGAACACTGGCTTGGTAACCAAGCAACCAGGGTTCGATTCCCACTAGCACTCCTTGTGGCCTTGGGCAAGTCACTTAACCCTCCACTGCCTCGGAAGAAAGGCCTGGCAATCTACTTCCGGTGACGCTCCAGGAGCTTCTGGGTCACCAGGAGTCAGGACTGACTCGAAGACACACATTGCATTTGCATATATACACACACACACACACACACACATATATATATATACATACACATCACACTGCCAGTTTTCTAATATTGGTTTTGACCCTTAAAGAAATTGTCACTAAACTTTTCAGTCAGAACAAACCCTGGCCTGGACTAAGTTATTGGACATGGTGGGGTGTGGAGTGAATTCAGTCTTGAAAGACTACAAAAGGGGACTGCTACTTCTGGAGAGAGATCTACAATTGTAAATATTACTTCTGGGAATTTTTCTAAATATTGGGGGGGGGAATGAATTCTTTAGATTAAAGCCGATTTATCTGAGAACCCAGTGTATTTGTTAAATTAGTCAGGGCCCAGTAGCAGCAAAGAGTTTTCAGTTTAAATTTAAAACACAGAGGAGAGCTTTCTGGTTAGATTTAGAACCCAAGACTCCCTCTATCCAAGCAAGGGCTGTGAGACTCCCCCTGGAGATTGGTCACAGATTACCTTAGAAGCAAAGGACAGGGTACTGTGTAGCAGACAGATTTTAATGTATTTTTTCCCTCTCCCCTCGCTCCCCAACACCCACCCACCCCTGTGATAATCGTAGCTTTATAGGTGCTTAAACCTCTTAAAGGAAAGGAGGTGCCACATTCACTCTCAGGTGCAGCTGTTTATTCTCATCAGCATACATTAAGGACCTGAAATTAATTAAATTTCAGGTGAACAAAGTACATTAAACGTATTAGGTATAGCTTTATTAGTATAAGTATCCTCAGCAACCCTTAGTAGGTAAAGAACTTAAATATCTAAACACAAGCTTAAAACGAAGATGCAGGCAGCAGTCCAGCAGCGAGATGGGGCTTTCCAGTCTTTTACACTGAGCGTCATATGTATGATTTTCTCCCAGTTGGTGAGAGGTCTTAAGTGCACAAGGTGCAAGGAGCTCTTTGCTCTCAGGGAACGAGTCTGATCTCTGGAGGCAAGTGTAGCAGACTTGGAAGACATAAGGAAGACAGAGAGACCTACAGGGATATAGTCCTGAAGTCCCACCTCCAGTCTGGCAGCTTCCCTGTTGCCATGGAGGAGAGAGAGGTCACATGACAGGAGAGCATCACCCTGGTGTGGCAGGTAGTGATCCTATAGCTAGGACCTGTCCTCCAGGTGATATAAAATCCTCTCGCACCGGTTTCTCCAGGACCATAAGCTCATGAGAGAAGGGTTGGGATGGTCATTATAGTAGGTGATTCGATCATTAGGCATGTAGATACCTGGGTGGCTGGTGGACGTGAGGATCGCTTGGTAAAATACCTGCCTGGTGCAAAGGTAGTGGACCTCAAGCGCCACCTAAACAAGGTGTTAGATAGCGCTGGGGAGGAGTCTGCTGTCTTGGTACATATCGGTACCAATGACATAGGAAAGTGTGGTAGGGAGATTCTGGAGGCCAAATTTAGGCTTTTAGGTAGGAAGTTGAAATCCAGACCTTCAGGGTTAGCATTCTCAAAAATGCTTCCCATTCCACGCTCAGGACCAAAACGGCAGGCAGAGCTCCAGAGTCTCAATGCGTGGATAGCATAGTTACTCACCTGTAACAGGTGATCTCCGGGAACAGCAGGAATTTAGTCTTCACATATGGGTATCGTCGGTACCAATGGAGCCTGCACGGGAACGCAACCCAGCATCCAATTAGAAAGCTTTTGGGAGCATCCCACAGCGCCTGCGTGCTGCCTTCCCGCCTTTCCCAACTGCCTCTCTCCAGTTGAGTTTTAAAGCTGAGACAAAGAGAGAGAGAGGGAAAGAAAAGAGAGATACAACTCCTAGGGGAGGTGGGTGGGTTGTGAAGACTAAATTCCTGCTGTTCCCGGAGATCACCTGTTACAGGTGAGTAACTATGCTATCTCCAGGAACAAGCAGGAATGTAGTCTTCACTTATGGGGACTCCCTAGCTACAGATGCCAGGGAAAGACCCCAGAAGTTGTGTGCCCCTGTGAAAGGGATCCACTTCCCCCCATGGATCTCTGGCATCCTACTGGGAATGGTGGGTAGGAGTTGATTAAGTATGCAACAGGTGTTGTAGAACAGCCTGACCAAACAAGGCATCCCGGCGGGAATCCTTGTCCAAGCAGTAATGGGCTGTGAAGCTATGAACTGAGGCTCAAGTAGCTGCTCGACAGATGTCGTCAATAGACACAGAATGTAGATGAGCCATTGAGGCTGCCATGGCTCTCACGTTGTGAGCTGTGACATGGCCTTCCAGAGAAAGGTTCTTACTCTGATAGGCAAAAGAAATACACTGTGCAATCCAGTTGGACAATGTTCTCTTGGAGACTGGAAGTCCCAAATGAGAGGAATCGAAAGCAACAAAGAGTTGGGAGGACTTTCTTTGTTGCTGTGTCCTTTGCAAGTAAAAGGCAAGTGCTCTTTTACAGTCCAAAGTATGAAGATTCCTTTCTGCATTTGAAGCATGAGGCCTTGGAAAAAACACAGGCAGGTAAACAACCTGGTTTAAATGAAAAGGTGAGACCACCTTTGGCATAAAATGTGGATGAGTCCTAAAGACTACCTTATCATGATGGAACCTCGTGTAAGGAGGATCAGCAACTAATGCATGCAATTCACTGATGCGACATGCTGATGTGATTGCAATGAGAAAGGTAACCTTCCAGGAAAGGAATTTCAAGGAGGTAGTAGATAAAGGTTCAAAAGGCAGCTTCATGAGCTGCCCCAGAACCAGATTCAGGTCCCATGCCACTGGAGGTGGCATAATGGGAGGTTTAGTTAGAAGAAGGCCTCTCATAAATCTCGCTACGAGAGGATGAGAGGAAATAGGCTGTCCATTTAAAGGCTTTAAAGAAGCTGAAATAGCACTTAAATGGACTCTTACTGAGTTAGTCTTAAGGCCTGCATTAGATAAATGAAGGAGATATTCCAGTAAAGATTCCAGAGGTATTGCAAGGAGGTGAAGACCCTTTTGCGAACACCATATGGAAAACCTTTTCCACTTGAAAGCATAAGAGCGTCTTGTGGAAGGTTTCCTGGAAGCACAAAGGACATCTTTTATCTGTTGAGAAAGGTTAAGACCATGAAGGTCTAGGCTCTCAGCAACCAGGCCCTGAGATGCTGAGAGTGGGGAATGGGAAGCCACAACATCCCATCCTCCTGAGACAGGAGATCTGGAGCAGATCCTAACTCCAGAGATGGAGCTTGAGAGAGGTGTAGGAGCAGAGGGTACCACACCTAGTCTTGAAGGACTAGAAAAGGGGACTGTTACTTCTGGAGAGAGATCTGCAATTGTGAGTATATACTTCTGGGAATTTTCTGAAACAAATTCTTTCTATTAAAAGTATTTAATCTGTGAACCCACTATTTTTTGTTAAATCAGTCAGGGCCTAGTAGCAGCAGTTTAAGTTTAAATTTAAAACACAGAAGAGAACTTTCTGGTTACATTTCATACCCAGCAGAGAGCTGTAGTTTAAATTTAATAGTCACTCAGGGCCTAGTATCAGCAAAGTACTTTTAGTTTAAATTTAAAACACAGAAGAGAGCTTTCTGGTTAATTTTGGAACCCAGCAGAGAGCTTGTAGTTTAAATTTCATAATAAGTTAGAGCCTAGCAGCAGCAAAGAGCTATAATTTAAATCAAATCAGAATATAGCTTACCTCAGCAGCACAGGACAGGGTACTGTGTAGCAGCCCTCTTTTAATAAATGTTATTTCCCTCCCTCCCCACACCCACCACCCCTGGGATAATCGTAGCTTTATAGGAACTTACACATCTTAAAAGATAGGAGGTGCTCTCAAGTGAAACTCGTTACCCAAATCAGTCATACACTAAGGACCTGAGATTGATATACCTTGTTCACCTGAAGCTTAATTAAACGTATTAGGTACAGTTTTATTGGTATAAATATCCATAGCAACCCTTAGTAAGTAACGAACTTAAAGATCTAAACAAAAACTTAAAACTAAGATGCAGAGAGCAGTCCAGCAGTGAGATGGGGGCTTTCCAGTCTTTTGCACTGAGTGTCACATGTATGATTTTCTCCCAGGTGGTGAGAGGTCTTACGTGTGCACTAGGTGCAAGGAGATCTTTGCTCTCAGGGAACGAGTACGTTTTCTAGAGGTTGAAGTAGCAGACCTGCAAAACATAAGAAAGACAGAGAGGTACATACACGAGACCTACAGGGATATAGTCCTGAAGTCCCACCTCCAGTCTGGCAGCATCCCTGTTGCCATGGAAGAGAGGTAACGTGACAGGAGAGCATCACCCTGGTGTGGCAGGAAGTGATCCTGTAACTAGGACCTGTCCTCCAGGTGATGTAAAACCCTCTCGCACCAAGGATGTTTCTCCAGGGCCATGTGCCCATGAGGGAAGGGTTAGGACAGCCGTTATAGTTGGTGATTCGTTCATTAGGCATGTAGATAGCTGGATGGCTGGTGGACATGAAGATTGCCTGGTAAGATGCCTGCCTCTGCGAAGGTAGCGGACCTCATGCACCACCTAGACAAGGTCTTAGATAGTGCTGGGGAGGAGTCTGCCGTCTTGGTACATGTCGGTACCAATGACATAGGAAAATGTGGTAGGGAGGTTCTGGAGGCTAAATTTAAGCTTTTAGGTAGGAAGTTGAAATCCAGAACTTCCAGGGTAGCGTTCTCTGAAATGTTTCCTGTTCCACGTGCAGGACCCAAAAGGCAGGCAGAGCTCCGGAGTCTCAAAGCGTGGATGAGACAATGGTGCAAGGATGAGGGTTTTGGATTTGTTAGGAACTGGGGAACATGTTGGGGAAAGGAGGGGCTCTTACAAAGGGATGGGCTTCACCTTAATCGGGATGGAACCAGACTGCTGGCAATAACCTTTAAAAAGGAGATAAAGAAGCTTTTAAACTAAAAAATAGGGGAAAGCCGACCGTCGCCCAAGAGCGCATGGTTCGGAAGAAGGTATCCTTGAAGGATACTACCGAAAGCAGAGAGGTTCCAAAATAGAGTAAAGTAGCCCAAATGCCCTTGAGTATGGTGCAGACAGAGCGTAAAGATTCCAAATTACCCATGTCTACCAAAATCCAGATTAATATTAATAAAATACAGTCTCTGAAATGCTTGTATGCAAATGCTAGAAGTCTAAAAAATACGATGGGAGAGTTAGAATATATAGCACTAAATGAGAGGTTAGATGTGATTGGAATATCAGAGACATGGTGGAAGGAGGACAACCAGTGGGACACTGTGATACCTGGGTACAAACTATATCGTAATGATAGAGCTGATCAAATTGGTGGAGGGGTTGCGCTCTATGTTAGAGAGGGCATTGAGTCAGAAAGGATTAAAGTTTTGCAGGAAACAAAATTTGCTGTAGAATCTCTATGGATTGAAATTCCATGTAAAAAAGGGGAAGGCGATGGCGGTGGGGGTGTACTATCGACTGCCTGGCCAGAATGAACAAATGGATGATGAAATGCTCAAAGAAATCAAGGAAGCTAACTAAAGTTACAGCGCGGTAATAATAATGGGCGATTTCAATTACCCCGGTATCGACTGGGTAAGTGTCACGTCAGTACATGCTAGGGAGATAAAGTTCCTAGATGACATAAATGACTGCTTCTTGGAGCAGCTGGTTCATGAACCGACCAGAGGGGAAGCCATATTAGACCTAGTCCTTAGTGGAACACCAAATCTAGTGCAAGAGATAAGGGTGTTGGGGCCACTTGGCAATAGTGATCATAGCATGATTGCCTTTGATTTAATTAGTGGAGGAGGGATAGTGAGGAAACCACAGTACTACCTTTTAACTTTCGAAAGGAAGACTATGATAAAATGAGGAAAATAGTTAAGAAAAAACTAAAAGGAGCAGTTGCAAAGGTTAAAGACTAACATCAAGCTTGGGTGTTGTTGAAAATACTATCTTGGAAGCCCAGACCAGCTGTATTCCACGCTTTAAGAAAAGTGGAAGGAAGTCCAAAAAACTGCCAGCATGGTTTAAAGGTGAGGTCAGAGAGGCTGTTGTTGCCAAGAAAGCATCTTTCAGGAAATGGAAAAAGAGCCAAACGATGAAACCTGGAAATAGCACAAGCACTGGCAGGTCAAATGCAAGGCATTGATAAAGAAGGCAAAGAGAGAATTTGAGAAGAAGCTTGCTGCGGAAGCAAAAACGCGAAATAACGATTTTTTCAAGTACATTTGTAGCAAAAAACCTGTGAGAGAGTCAGTTGGACCATTAGATGATAGAGGAGTTAAAGGGGCACTAAGAGGCGACAGGCGATAGCGGAGAGACTGAATGAATTCTTTGCTTCGGTCTTTACTGAGGAAGATGTAGGGATGTTACCCATGACAGAAGTGGTATTTAAATGTGCGGAAGAATTGAAGGAAATATCGATACATCGGGAAGATGTATTACAACTATTAGATAAACTGAAGAGTAGCAAATCACCTGGGCCGGATGGTATACATCCAAGGGTGTTGAAAGAACTGAAATATGAGATTGCAGACCTGCTATTAGTAATCTGTGAACTATCATTAAAATCATCTCTAATACCTGAAGATTGGCGGATCGCCAATGTAACACCAATTTTTAAAAAGGGTTCGAGGGGTGATCCGGGAAACTACAGACCGGTGAGCCTCACGTCAGTACCGGGAAAAATGGTAGAAACCATCATAAAGAATAAAATTACTCAGCATGTAGATAGTCATGGCCAATGGGAGACAGCCAACATGGCTTTAGACAAGTAAGATCTTGTCTTACTAATCTGTTATGTTTTTTTGAAAGTGTGAATGGCCAATTTTCCCAATGGAGAAAGGTGAATAGTGGTGTACCCCAGGGATCTGTGCTGGGTCCGCTGCTTTTTAACATGTTCATAAATGACCTGGAAAGTGGAATAACGAGTGAGGTTATCAAATTTGCAGATGACAAAACTATTTAAAGTTGTTAAAACCCAAGAGGATTGTGGAAAATTGCAAGAGGATCTTGATAAACTGGAAGAATGGGAATCAAAATGGCAGATGAAATTTAATGTGGACAAGTGCAAAGTTATGCACCTAGGGAAGAACAACCCAAACTATGGTTACACGATGCAAGGTTCCACATTAGGAACCACCACCCAGGAAAAAGATTTAGGCGTCATTGTGGATAACATGTTAAAACCCTCGGCCCAGTGTGCAGCGGCAGCCAAGAGAGCAAATAGAATGCTAGGTATCATAAGGAAAGGAATGGAAAATAAAACAAAAGATATTATAATGCCTCTATACCGTTCCATGGTGAGACCGCACCTTGAATATTGTGTGCCATTCTGGTCGCCGTATCTTAAAAAGGATATAGCGTTATTAGAAAAGATTCAGAGAAGAGCCACCAATTTCAGAAAATTCCCATAAGTATATACTCACAGTTGCAGATCTCTCTCCAGAAGTAACAGTCCCCTTTTCTGGTCTTTCAAGACTGAGGCTCACAGAGCTCTGGTTGAGCTATTTATGCCTGTGCTGCTGAGGTAAGCTGTGACCAACTTCCTGGATGATTAACAGTCCTTTCTTGGATAGAAGGAGTCTTTCAAAATGGCCTTTTATTTATTTATTTATTTTATTTATTTACATTCTCTTATATACCGCGCTATTCTGCATCAGTGCGGTTTACATTGAACAAACTGAAATTACATTGAACAGGGCATTATAACTTGGAGATAACTATTTTACAGGGAACATGGGCTATGGAGGGTTAAGTGGCTTGCTCAAGACCACAAGGAGCACCTGTGAGACTAGAAACCCCAGTCCTTCCGGCCCAAGGTTGCTGTCCTCTAGTGGGATTTGAACCCCCAACCTTCCGGCCTGAAGTACCTTGTCCCAACCACCAGGCCACTCCTCCACTTTTGATCTGCCACCTGGTGTTTACACCTATTGAAAAAGGTTTCACAGGTCTCTTGCCCCCTAGGTAGAAGGCCTCTTTGTAAAGGTCTCTAGAAGACTATTTGCTGCTCATAGAGTACTGACCCTGTTTTGCCTTTTGTGCTAATCTATATTCTTATTTGATTTAAATTATAGCTCTTTGCTGCTGTTAGGCTCTAACTTATTATGAAATTCAAACTACAAGCTCTTTGCTGGGTTCTAAATTTAACCAGAAAGCTCTCTTCTGTGTTTTAAATTTAAACTAAAAGTACTTTGCTGATGCTAGGCCCTGTGTGACTATTAAATTTAAACTACAAGCTCTCTGCTGGGTATGAAATTTAACCAGAAAGCTCTCTTTGGTGTTTTAAATGTAAACTTAAACTGCTGCTACTAGGCCCTGACTGATTTAACAAAAAATAGTGGGTTCACAGATTAATTAGCTTTAATAAAAAGAATTCCTTTCAGAAAACTCCCAGAAGTATATACTCACAGTTGCAGATCTCTCTCCAGAAGTAACAGTCCCCTTTTCTAGTCTTTCAAAGTTACAACAGAAGGGCGAGCTATAGCAAAAACAAGAGGCGATATGGGCTTAACCTCTCCAAATGAATCCGCCGTCAAATCAACATTCCCGGCTACATCCTCAGCCCGGTCTTCTCCTCCATGGGTTTTAACCGTCAAAAGCGGCGGTCGACAATCCGGCGAAACCTCCAGTGCTCCCCGCTCAGACTCCACAGCCCCCACCTCTTCGGGTAAGACCATCGGGTCGGGCGTCAGAGAGATCCTCAAAATGCCAGCTGGAACAGGAGGAAAACGCTCTTCAGTGGAGAGAGAAAGCTCTAATGCGGCAGACGCCAAAGTCTCCTCCGCTGACGCTGCCAAGCCTGCTCGAACCTCCCTTCGCTGTTCATCGGTAAGATGGATAAAACGATCCATAGGACCCTCCACCGCAAGCTCCGACTCTGCGGGAAAAGTCCTGGACTTGCCCTTTCGTTTCGGCATTCTGGATCAAACTCTCACTGTCGCCATCTTAGAATTAGCCACACACCCCTGCAGGCCCCTTTTGGTCATCCTCGTGCAGGAGAGACACTCTGTTGGACAATGTTCAGGACCTAAACATTTTAGACACCAATCATGGGTGTCAGTGACGGAAATGGTACTGCCACACTTTGAGCATTTTTTGAAACCACTAGCTGGTTTCTCCATGCCTGAAGAAAAGTGGGCCTAGTGCCAAAAATGGCGCCTAGCACCAGAAACAGGGGAAAAACCCCTGAAGAAAATACAAGGTTTTTTTGTTTTGTTTTTTTTTTAAAGAAAGAAAAAGAACCGGCGGTACTGGTAGGCATCAAATGAAGGCAGACGCGACCACAAAAAACCAAAAAATAAAAGGAAATTTTCTGCAGTGACAGGGTACACGTCCTGTTGGCTCCGCGGAAAATGAAGAACTGAAGTGAGAGAGGTACAGAGGCAGGAAGCCAGCATTCATGCGCTGTGGGATGCTCCCAAAAGCGTTCCTATTGGACGCTGGGGAGCATTCCCGCGCGGGCTCTGTCGGTACCGACGATACCCATATGTGAAGACTACATTCCTGCTTGTTCCTGGAGATTATTTTTTCACTCAACACATAATCAAACTCTGGAATTCGTTACCAGAGGATGTAGTAAAAGCTGTTAGTGTAGCTGGGTTTAAAAAAGGTTTGGACAAGTTCCTTGAAGAAAGGTCCATAAACCATTATTAAAGAGGACCCAGGTAGTCCACTGCTTGCCCCAATACAAGCATTGTGGAACCTGTGTCTTTTTGGGAAACTGCTAGGTACTTGTGACCTGGATTGGCCACTGTTGAAAACAAGGTACTGGACTTGATGGACCTTGGTCTGACCGAGTATGGCATTTCTTATGTGCTTATGATCTTTTTGGTTGTATACTGCAGGAAAACTACAACCAAGATGTTCTTTTACTAAACTGTGGTATCAGTTACCATGGCATTCAACATGTGTTAATAACTAGTGGTAACCACTAACAAGCACTGAGAGCAGCTAGTGTGGTAAAAATCCCATACCAATCACTGTTAGCGCTTTAGGACAGAGAGTGGGTGTACTGGCCAGTGATAGCTGAAGTGTGGGATGCTACCATATGCTAATAATGTGGCTGCAATTAACGCCACCTCAAAAGTCTGGTAGTGCAGCTACTGCCCATGTGTACGGTTGCAATGGTAACCCCACTGAGTGCCATCCTCCCTTCCAAGCAACCTTCCACACATATGTGCCCCCCACCCCCACCAGGTCTGCAACAAAGACTTCTTGCACTAGGCCCCCCCCCCCCAATACAGACTTCCAGAGGGGCCCAGTTAAAACATAGGGGGATGTGGAGGGATAGCCAAAGTGCAACAAGACAGGAGCAGTCACCCTCTGCTCTTGCCCTGAAAGCTCTCAGAATGGCACCGGTAACCCCCATTGGTAGTCAGGAAGCTTGTTGGGGGAAGGCAGTGCAAGAAATCTGTCCTGGTGGCAGAGTGCTGGGGGGGGGGGGCTTGGGAGAAGGGAGGTTACCATCGCCATTGCAGCTATAACTTCTATTTTGATACCAGGACTGCATTCCCTGACTCAACAGGTAGCGCATGTGCTCCCACGCTATCTGCTGAGAGAGGAAAAGTAGGTATCTGCTGAGAGCAGATGCTGGGCATGCCCCTTGCATTTACAGCACAGGATTTGCAATTTGCATATCTTAAGGTGCAATAAGTGCAAATACTTACCGCACTTTAGAAAAGGGGCCCCTAATATTCTGTGCTGTTTAGCACAGAATGTGTGTTTTTATATAGGATAATCTAATTCATCTCCTTTATGCCACTCAGGAAAAATAACTTTTAATCAAGAGTAAGAAAAGGTGAAAAATGTACACTTACACTGGGACATAATGATGTGCTTCTCCTCATTCCTAGGCAGATTCAGGCAAGTCTACATGAAGGGGAGAGGGAGGACTTGGTGGAGAAAAGTATGGTGAAGCATCCCTCAGTAAGGTCGCAGGGGGTCAGGAGCAGCTCTGTCATTAGGCAGCGTGAGGCGGCCACCTCAGATGACAACGTTTTGGGAGTGGCAAAAATGCCCCCAAAACACCCAAGTGATGGCCGCCTCACTCTGCCCTTCCTTAAAAAAAATAAAAAATTAAAAAGATTGGCTGCCACCACCAGCACTTCTGCTGGATTTGCAAAAGCAGCAGCACGTTCACAGCCTTCCCCCCTACTGCTGCTGCTGACTCAGACCAGGAGAGAAGCAGCAGCAGCAGCAAGCTGAGAGCTTATGGAAAAAATGCCAAACAAACAAAAAAATCAAAAGCCTGGGGCCTTCCTGACTGGGTTTTGGACTTGTTAGGAACTGGGGAACATTCTGGGGAAAGGAGGGGCTCTTCCGAAGGGATGGGCTTCACCTTAACCGGGATGGAACCAGGCTGCTGGCATTAATCTTCAAAAAGGAGATAGAGCAGCTTTTAAACTAGATAATAGGGGAAAGCCGACAGTCGCCCAAGAGTGTATGGTTCGGAAGAATGTATCCTTGAAGGATACTACCAAAAGCAGAGAGGTTCCAAAAAAGAGTAATGTAGCCCAAATGCCCTCGAGTATGGAGCAGACAGAGCTTAAAGATCCCAAAATTACCCATGCCTACCAATAGCCAGATTAATATGAATAAAATACAGTCTCTAAAATGCTTGTATGCAAATGCTAGAAGTCTAAAAAATAAGATGGGAGAGTTAGAATATATAGCACTAAATGAGAGTTTAGTTATGACTGGAATATCAGAGACATAGTGGAAGGAGGACAACCAGTGGGACACTGTGATTCCTGGGTACAAACTATATCGTAATGATAGAGCTGATCAAATTGGTGGAGGGGTTGCGCTCTATGTTAGAGAGGGCATTGAGTCAGAAAGGATTAAGAGATAAGGGTGTTGGGGCCACTTGGAAATAGTGATCATAGCATGATCGCATTTGATTTAATTAGTGGAGGAGGGATAGTAAGGAAATCCACAGTACTACCTTTTAACTTTGCTTCGGTCTTTACTGAGGAAGATGTAGGGATGTTACCCATGACTGACGTGGTATTTAAAGGTGTGGAAGAATTGAAGGAAATATTGATACAGAGGGAAGATGTATTAAAACTATAAGATAAACTGAAGAGTAGCAAATCACCTGGGCCAGATAGTATACATCCAAGGGTGTTGAAAGAACTGAAATATGAGATTGCAGATCTGCTATTACTAATCTGTGAACATTCATTAAAATCATCTGTAATACCTGAAGACTGGAGGATCGCCAATGTAATGCCAATTTTTAAAAAGGGTTCCAGGGGTGATCCGGGAAACTACAGACCAGTGAGCCTGACAACAGTACCAGGAAAAATGGTAGAAACCATCATAAAGAACAAAATTACTCAGCATGTAGATAGACATGGCCTAATGGGAGACAGCCAACATGGCTTTAGACAAGGAAGATTTTGTCTTACTAATCTGTTATGTTTTTCTGAAGGTGTGAATAAACAGGTGGACAAAGGTGAGTCGGTTGATATAGTGTATCTGGACTTTCAGAAAGCCTTTGACAAGGTCCCTCATCAGAGACTTTTGGCAAAACTAAAGAGTCATGGTATAGGAGGCAGTGTACTATTGTGGATCAGGAACTGGTTAAAAGATAGAAAGCAGAGGGTAGGGCTAAATGGCCAATTTTCCCAATGGAGAAAGGTGAATAGTGGTGTACCCCAGGGATCTGTGCTGGGTCCGCTACTTTTTGACATATTCATAAATGACCTGGAAAGGGGAATAACGAGTGAGGTTATCAAATTTGCAGATGACACAAAACTATTTAAAGTTGTTAAAATCCAAGAGGATTGTGGAAAATTGCAAGAGGATCTTGATAAATTGGAAGACTGGGCATCAAAATGGCAGATGAAATTTAACGTGGACAAGTGCAAGGTTATGCAACAACCCAAACTATGGTTACACGATGCCAGGTTCCACATTAGGAACCACCACCCAGGAAAAAGATTTAGGCGTCATTGTGGATAACATGTTAAAACCCTCAGCCTAGTGTGCAGCGGCGGCCAAGAGAGCAAATAGATTGCTAGGTATCATAAGGAAAGGAATGGAAAATAAAACAAAAGATATTATAATGCCTCTATATCGTTCCATGGTGAGACCGCACCTTGAATATTGTGTGCAATTCTGGTCGCTGTATATTAAAAAGGATATAGCGTTATTAGAAAAGGTTCAGAGTAGAGCCACCAAAATGGTAAAGTGGATGGAAGGATACTCCTATGAAGAAAGGCTAAAATGGTTAGGGCTCTTTAACCTGGAAAAGAGACAGTTGAGGGGAGATATGATATTAGTCTATAAATTAATGAACGGAGTGGAACGGGTAAACATAGATCGATTGTTTACGTTATCAGAATATAGAAAGAGTAGGAGACATGCAATGAAGCTGCAGGGTAAACTATTTAAGACTAATAAAAGAAAATATTTTTTTACTCAACATATAATCAAACTCTGGAATTTGTTACTGGAGGATGTAGTAAAGGCTGTTAGTGTAGCTGGGTTTAAAAAAGGTTTGGACAAGTTCCTAGAGGAAAAGGTCCATAAACCATTATTAAGAAGGGACCCAAGATATCAATGCTTGACCCAGTACAAGCACTGCGGAACCTATTTCTTTTGGGGAAACTGCTAGGTACGTATGACCTAGATTGGCCACTGTTGGAAACAGGATACTGGGCTTGATGGACCTTGGTCTGACCCAGTATGGCATATCTTATGTTCTTATGGATGTGGGGAGGGAAAAGAGGAAAGATGCTGCTCACTGGGGGGGGGGGGGAGAGAAGAAAGGAGGAAATTCTAGATGAGGAGGGATAAAGGAGAGGAAGATGTGAATGCTGGACAAAGGGAAAGGGACAGAAAGAGAGATATATTGGACACAGGGGGATGAATAGAAAGGGGAATAGTGGATATGGTGGGGGTAAGAAATATAGAGATGAGGTGCTGGATGGAGGAGAGAGAGGAGGGAGAGGCACTAGATAGGAGGGAAGAGAGAAGGGGACAGATGCAGGGCTGAGCCAACCACTAGGCAAGCTAGGTGGCAGCTTCTGGGATGCGGCAAAGACCAGGGTATTGAAAGCTAAAAAATAGATTCTGACAGCGGGAGGGGAGGGCCTAAGGCTTACGGTTTGCTTAGAGTGCCAATATCTTGAATCAACTCTGGGGCAACCCTGGACAGATGCTAGGTGGTGGGGGGAAGGAGGGTGGGGATGAGAGAAAGGCAAAAGAGTTAATGACTGGGGAATACAAGGCTCAAGAAGACAAGAGAGATGGTGTATGAGAGGTTTGTGAAGGGTATAAAAAGTGGTAGATGCAATAATAAGAGGGGGGATTGAGGACTGGATGGCAAGAAGTAAAATTTGAGTTTATAGAGAGAGAAAAATAAATGGAAGAAGGAAAAAATAAATGTCAGAGATGTAAGGAAGTGAAAAAGACAGAAGGGGAGAGAAGTGGCAGATGGGCCAGAGACCCTAGAAAAGAAGTTAAGAGAAGAAAGAGGAAAGCAGAACCCAGAGACTGAGATCAACATGATTAGAGAATAAAATGGCCAGTCAACAAAGGTAGAAAAATGTTCTAGCTTCATAATGCATAGTGCATGTGTACATGGATCTCTTTCTATTTCCCTGGTGTTGTACTGAATGCAGGGGTGTAGCCAAGGGTGAGCCACGGCTCCTCCATTTTGGCATGAGAGCCACCGAATCAACAGCAGCAGAACAGTCAAATGAGAGACTAACTGGAAGAAGTGTCAACATTCGCATTGCTTTATGCTCATCCATATTAACCCAAGGCCCCACTAAAAAATCAGTCCTGGCTACGCCACTGATGTAGAGTCTGACCCTTTTCAAATCTAGGCTTAAAATTCCTCTTCGCTGTTGCTTTTGGATCTTGACTCACCTGATCTCCTTGTTTCTTTACCTTTCCCTCTTGTTTTATCCCTCTCTACACCTTCTGTGTTGTCTGTTTTGACTAGATTGTAAGCTCTGATGAGAAGGGACTGTCTCTTACATGTCTGTGTAGCGCTGCATATGACTTGTAGCGCTATTCAAATGCTCAGTAGTAGTAGTAGTAGTAGTATCTTGGGGTTTCAATTTAATTTTTGTCTACATATGTCTATTTTTAGTTTGGTGAAGAACAATCTGTGTTCTGAGTGTGTGACTGAGGCAGATATTCTGTTAGCATGGACTTTCTATGTCCACTTAGATAATCCTGAATACTGTAGGTTTATGGATGTTCTATGGCCCACTGCAATATTTACAGTGCTCCTCTTTTCTAAATAGGTCCCTTGTGTGAGTTTTGGAAGTTGATTATGTTATGGTATGGTAGATTTTCTCTATAGGTCTTTAGTAGTTTTTGTAATGTTTTGTATTACTTCATAATATGCCTAGTACTGGTGAGGGTTTATAGTGCTGTTACTGAGATGGCACCAGAATCCGAAATTATTTTTGGTATGTTTATTTATTTAATGTCTTTTTTTATACAATGCTCTTTAGAATCAGTGCGGTTTACAGTTAACAAATTTGTGCAGTGTAGGCAGGGCCTACACTGGACTTACAGAGAACAGGGATTTCTTCACAGGGCTGACAGGGTAACTATGTATAGGCAAGCTGACTGTCACAGGCAACATGGTCAGTTCACAACTATTTACAGGTTGGTTTAACTATGTACAGATTGACAGGTCAGAGTATGTATACTGAGTATGTTGAGTCCTATGGGAAAATTACCAATTTCTGCTCTGCACCCACTGTTGGTAGAGGGGTTACTTTGGATGCAGAATATATGTTCAAAAAGAAAAAGCGAGAACCACACTACACAGTTTAAAGCAGCAAAATAAAATCAGTTATAATAATAAAACTGCATTGTGGTTCTATCTTTTTCTTTTTTCTCCTTGGTATGTTATCACCTTGCTTCTCCTCTGTGTTTTGCAGAGTACATATTTACATTAAATACCATGCTGATCCAGTGTGCAGTGTCAGGAATCTGTGTGTTTTATATTAAATTCCCAGGCTACATAATTAAACTGCTACACGTTTTGCTCAATATAACCATTATTGCAAGTTTTAAAAAAAATTATATAGGCTCAGAATACATTGTTTTCTTTAATCTTGGGGCAGCCACCTTACTAGTGTCCCAAGTGAGGGGACCCCCTGTTCCCTGATGAGCTCTGAGGAGACCTCTCCATTTTGGCTGCTGGGGCACCATCTCATCTCTCGCCTCAGGCAGCAGATTGTCTTGAGCCACCCCTGTGATTTGTGTTTGTGGTGAGTGGTGGTATACATAGAAATATTTTTCTTTGTTTCTGAGGTGGTGTACATGTGTTTGTACCTATGGGGAAGATGTAGTGTGTGTGTACTGGTGGGGAGAGGGGCATGAAAGAATCAGGGTTCTGGGGAGGGTGCAGGGGAGTGAGTGAGAGAGGGTGTGAGGAGTGTATGTAATGGGAGTTGTGTATGAGGAAGAGATAAGAAGTAGTAAGGGGGCACATTCTTACCCTCTAACCTACCTTACCTTCATGGTCTCTCCCTCTATTGCATGTCCCCTCTTCCAAATCCCCTGCTCTGCCAACCAACACCTCCCAATCTCTACCCTGCTACTCTTTCTTTAGCACAATCATGCTGCCACAGTTCTTTATTAAGTATCTTTTAGATGTCTGCAAAGGTGCTCTAAAAGGGGTCAGTTGTGCCCCTTTGGGCACATAACCACGGGACATGTACTCAATTCGAAGATTGCTCAGGCTGGCAGACAGCGATAGTTTTGATGCCAACTAGCGCTTTAGGAAGTCCACCAGCTTGGCCTCTGCCAGAGACTCTGGAAAACCAACAAAATGGAGATTACTCCTCAGAGACCCTTTTCCAGGTCTTCTAACTTAGACTCTTATTTGGCCACCATGGGCTTATATATGTAAAGGACTTTAAATACCTATTTTATTTCTGTAAAAGATATACTCAAATACAAAAGAGAGGGAAAAAATTCAGAAAAATACTTAAACATGCGTTTACTCTCGACATAAAAAAAAAGTGGGTAAATGTAATACAAACTCTCAAAACTAAGAACTGTTCTCATGAGGTTGCAAAATTAATCCCATATATACTGGTAGTTCATAGACATGCCTCAAAGATTTAAGAGATATGTCAAGTCTAGGCACTAGCATTGAATGAGAAGTTGGTAAGGGTTCAAGAGAGAAATATTAACATCAAAGTCCATATATGAACATTTAACACGCATTTCGGCTAAATCGGGGCCTGTTTCAAGGCTGCAACATAATGGGACGCAGTTAAGAAAGTCACAACAGGAAACTGTTAATACCTTCCACAGTGGAGATTTGTGTCTTCCAAAAGTGGCATATCATGCTAGTGTGCTGCTCAAAGAAGCCTCAAGCGTCAATCACCAGATGTTCCACCAGAATGCTGTCTGTGCAACCAATCTTCGAGTCGTGGAATTCAGATTATTATAACATAACACAGTGAATGCCAGAATGCAGCTGAGCCTTTCCTGAAAGGGATATACTGCTACAAAAACAAAAAAGTAGGCCTACCAAACATTCAGCTTTTATATTTTTCTCAAATTTAAAGACTGCCATGCTAGAATTTAAAAAAAAAAATAGGGTTTCTCAACACTATCCTGTCTAAAAAGTCTACAATGAGGAAAACAGAATATTGTTTTTGTTAGTATGTATTTACGCATGCTATATGAAATTATATAAAGAGCGAAGCTTTAAACCCTGAAAGAATTTTGCCTGTAAATACTTTGAACTACAGTACTGCCAAATCAAAACACTATCTTACAGCGCATTTAACAAAACCATGGTTGGCAATTCTTAAATATGGCAGACTTGTAAAAGTGTAAACACATTTTTGGTTGTTTTTGAAAGAGACAATACATGGTAGGAGGAGGAGTGGCCTAGTGGTTAGGACAAGGTACTTCAGGCCGGAGGGCCAGGTGTTCAAGTCCCACCTGGGGACAGCAATCTCAGGCCGGAGGGACTGGGATTTCTAGTCCTGTAGGCACTCCTTGTGGTCTTGGGCAAGCCACCTAACCCTCCATTGCCCATGTTTCCTGTAAGTATTAGCGTATGTGTGTCATATCCCCTCGTGTTAAATGTATCGCCCAATTGACCGCTTTGACCCGGTGAAAAGCGGGATATAAATACAGCTAAATAAATAAATGGTAGGTTTGCCCAGATCTTGAATGTGATGAATTTACTACCTAGAACTTGCTCTTCCTTTTCATAACACCTTGACTGAAGGAGAGCGTTGGGATGAGGGAGAGCACGCCTGCTACCAAGGTCTGCCACAATGGAAGACAACTACTTTGCTCTCCATATTATATATAAACGGTGCAATACGAGCATCTCCACCACTTGGAAAACGCAGGATGACTTAGTTATTAATTTCTGCAGGATGAAATCACTGGAATAGGATACTTCAAGATGAAATGCATTGCTCTGTTCTAAATTGAAGGATTCACAGAGTGCCAGACAATTTAGTGCAAAGGCCCAGCCTGCACCTGCAGTGAAATGAATCATCCTAGCAGGGTCAAAGAATTTTGGTTTTTATAGTCTTGGCTCACCAACTTTTATATCAGTTTAAAGCAAGCGGGTGCAGCACAAAAATGGATAACTTCAGCAGACTTATCAGCTTAGCTACATCCCCTGGAAAAGCAGCCTAGGAGGAAAATCTGACACAAAAAATACAGAAAGCGGATGTGACACATTTCCAGTATTGGCTGTGTAGGACTTCAGTGAATTTTTACCTCATTATCACACCTCTGCTTTCCAGTACCAGTCACACTCATGTCAGGGGGATGCAATTAAACTCTCTGGTAGGGGTGTGAGAGATTAAAGTGGTTGTTTTAATTCTTCTATGATTAAAAAAAAGAAAGACACACAGAGGACAACTTTTCTTTTCTGCCCTTTGGAAGAAAAAGGAGGCCCCCTTGTGGTGCAACTGTCTCTCCACAAATTCAGGGTTAAGTGGATTCTGTGCTCTTAACAACTGAAAAAAGAAGAAGCACTTCAGATGGCAAGCCACTGGACAACTCCATGCAAATTTCCCAGACTGTTTAAAAGCAGGCGAAAAAGCTGATGAACGGCTTCTAAAAATTCTAGTAGTGTTCTGTCCTTCATACAAATACACACACACACACACACACCTTTATCTATCAAAAAGATGGAAAATTTACCTTCTCCATCTCCACCCTAATGAATTCTCTATTTCTCTGCCATTCACTCTCCCCTGCTGCCTATTGATTTCACTGATCTTATTTAATATGATGGTAAACTGCTTTGACAATTAGTTGTTCAATTGTTAACTGTAAACCGCCCTTGATCTCTGGAAGGGGCGGTATAGAAGAAATGTATAAATAAATAAATTACTAAAAAGCAATACAGTAAAAATCCATAAATAAATAGAAATTAATGATATGAGAGAGGTTTTATAAAATCATAATGGAAAGAGGGAATGGTTATTTATACCTTTACCAGGACTAGGGGACATGCCATGAAACAAGTAGCAGATTTAAAACCAAATTAGAAAAAGTATTCTTTTACGCTATGAACAATCAAACTGTGAAATTTATTGCTAGAAGACGGGGTGATAACATCTAGGAACTTGTCCAGGCCCTTTTTAACCTCAGCTATACTGGAGGGAGAGCTACATAAACAATGATTAGCCAAGTAGACCTCAGAAAGCTTCCACTCATTCAACCATCCCTGGGAGAGAGTCTTACGAGATGCAACTATTCTTCGAGATTTGCCAAGTATTTCCTAGTGACCCAGATTGGTGACTGTTGTAGACAGGATGCTGGCCTTGACAGACTTTTGGTTTGAGCCAGCATGGCATATAGTTTATGTCCTTAACAGTGAGGAGGTATCAACCACAAGTCACTTGTACAACATGTTATCTATTTAAACTGTTTCATGATGCTCAAACCAGTTTAGAATGCACATTATGACAACTGCATATAATTCATTTTACACTTTTAAACCAAAGGTTCCAACAACTTTTCAGGGATGAAAGCACACTAGACATTCTATTAGGGGAATATGGAGAGGTATGATGTGGTTGCAAAAGGACCTTGAAAAACTGGAAGACTGGCTATCCAAATAGCAGATGAAATTAATGGGCAAAGTTATCCACTTAGGGAATTATTCTGAGGCACGAACAGCGGGAATGGATGTCCCAACAGGACGTCCATCCCCGGCATTCGTGCGGGCTTCTGCTCCTGTATAACTTCCCTGCCAGTTGTGCGGGGAAGTTATACGAGGGCGGAGAAGGGGCGGCATGGGGGCGGAGAAGGGGCGGTCGCCAGCCCTGGATGTGCATGGCAGATTCTGATGTCAGCCCTGTACGTCCAGGGCCGGCGAAATGTCCGGGGAAGTATTCCACCCCTTGGGTGGAATAGCTTTCCTGGAACTGTTCTTTTGGCAGCTCGGGCGTGGAAGGGGCTGGGGGGGACGACAAAAGGTAATTCCCCGCAGCCCGATCCTGGCCTTAGGAGGCTGGATCGGGGGGGGGGGGGGGTCGGGCTGCGGGGAAATAACTTTTTAGCAGGCGTCCAGCATCGCGGCATTTAAAATGGAGCCATGGCAACATGGCACCGCAGCTCCATTTAAATGCCCTGATTGAGTTAGTCGGGCTTTGCTCTACGTGCAGGCCGTGACTGAATCACATTCCCGGCCTGCATGTACAGTGCTGTTCACGATTCTGATCCTGCGGGGCTAGACATACCCTGCAGGATCGGAATCGTAATTTCCTTGATACGTCCGGGTCAGCCCGGACGTACAAAGGAGATCTACATCGGAATCAGAATCGGGTCCTTAGGGAAGAACAACCCAAACTATAGTTACATGATGCAAGGTTCCACATTAGGAATCATCGCCCGTAGGCATCTTTGTGGATAATACATTGAAATGAATGAAGCTACAGTGTAACCCGTTTAAGAGAAAATATTTTTTCACTCAACGAGTAATCAAACTCTGGAATTCATTACTGGAGGCTGTAAGTGTAGCTGGGTTTAAAAAAGGTTAGGACAAGTTCCTGGAGGAAATGTCCATAAACCATTATTAAAGACGACCCAGATAATTCACTGCTTGCCCCAGTACAAGCATTATGGAACCTGTGTCTTTTTGGGAAACTGCTAGGTACTTGAAATGGATTGGCCACTGTTGAAAACAGGATACTGGGCTTGCTGGACCTTGGTCTGACCCAGTATGGCATGTCTTATGTTCTTATGTAACCTTATGCCTAGTGTGCAGCAATGGCCAAGAAAGAAAACAGAATGCTAGGAAACAAAGAAGGAATGAAGAATAAAACCAAGGATATCCGGTCATCATATCTTAAAAAGGATATAGCAGAATTAGAAAATGTACAGAGAAGAGCCACCAAAATGGTAAAGGGCATGAAAGGATAACCCTACGAGGAAAGGCTTAAAGAGGTTAGGGCTCTTCAACGTGGGAAAAAAAGACGGCCAAGGAGAGATATGATAGAGGACTATAAAATAATGAATAGAGTGGAACAAGTAAACATAGATCGGTGGTTTACTCCTTCAACAAGTAGAGAGGCTAGGGGACATGCAATGAAGCAACAATGTAGCAAATTTAAGACTAATCGGAGAACATATTTTTTCACTTAACATGCAATCAAACTCTGGAATTCATTACTGGAAGATGTAATAAAAGCTGTTAGTATAGCTAGATTTAAAAAAAGATTTGGATAACTTACTGGAGGAAAAGTCCATAAACCACGATTAATGGACCAGGAAAATCCACTGGAATCCATTTACCTTTTTGAAAACCTGACAGGTACTTGTAAACTGGATTGGCCGTTGTTGGAAACAGTATACTGGGCTTGATGGTCTGACTCCGTTTACATATCTTATGTTCTTCTGAATTGCTAGTACACTATGGGCAATTATGGGGTATGGTTGGTTCAGGTAATCAAACTTGAGCAAATATGGATAACACGGCTATTCATGTTGTGGATCACTGGATTCTTATACTGCAGGGGTTGCTATTCTAGATTACAATATACCAAAAGCCTACAATAGGCAATGTCGTTTTTTGCCTGTCTGGTAGCATTAGCATTTACTGGCTAGACAACGTATCATGCCTTATTCCCTTACTATTTTTCTTATATTTTATTTTGGAGTTGGAATTTTTGTTATGTTGCTTGTTATATTTGCTATAAAGCAAAAAGTTGATCAGATAAGGAGATCCTAGGTTCTCTACAGGGAGAACTAGTCTGGCAACTGGTAACAGAACCCACACGGCCATACTGGACTTTGTGCTTACCAATGGGGAAAGTGTTTCTCAGGTCATAGTGGATGATTTTGCATCCAGTGATCACCAGATGATGTGATTCAATATTAGGACTAGGGCTAATAAAATCCATTCAAAAGCGAGGGTCTTAGACTTTAGGAAAATTAACTTTGCCAAGATGGGACAATACCTCAAGGAGTCATTAGCGGGATGGGAATAGCTGGGGGATGTAGAAAAGCAATGGGCAAAACTGAAAGGGGATATTTCTAAGGGCAACAAACCTTTTTGCTAGACAGATAAATAAATGTAGAAGGAAAAGGAGACTACTATGGTTCTCAAAAGTAGCTGAAAAGGTGAAGAAAAAGAAGGTGGCCTTCATGAAATACAAGAGATCACAGAGAGAGGAAGACAGGCATCTATATTTGGAGAAACTTAGAGAAGCTAGCCAAGTAGTCAGGAAAGCAAAGATACAAAAAGGAGAAGACAGTCAATGCAATAAAATGGGAGGATAAGACATTTTTCAGATATGTTAGTGAAAGAAGGAAGCAAAAGTGGTATTGTCAGACTCACTGGTGAAGGGGAGGAATATGTAGAAGCTGATGAGGATAAAGTGGAATTGCTTGACAAATATTTTTATTCTGTGTTCACAGATGAAGGTCCAGGAGCAGGACCTCAGAAAACACCCACAAATAGGAACTGAAGTGATGGGGATCATGAACAATTTTCAGAAGACTGTGTTCATGAGGAACTAGCTAAACTAAAAGTAGACAAAGTGATGGGACCAGATGGGATACATCCAAGAATATTAAAGACACTTGGGGACATTCTAGTGGCTCAACTGACGGACCTTTTCAATGCTTCTTTAGAGTCAGGAGTGGTCCCAGGGGAATGGAGAATGTGGTCTCTTTACACAAAAGCGGAAGTAAGGATGAGGTTGAAAACTATAGGCCAGTTAGTCTAACCTCTGTGGTGAATAAATTATTGGAAACAGTGCTAAAAGGGAGGATAGTGAGGTTTCTGGAGTTCAATGGAATGCAGGATCCAAGACAGCATGAGTTTACCAGAGGAAGGTCTTGTCAGAAAAATCTGATTTTTTGATTGGGTGATCAGGGAGTTGGAGTGAGGGAGAGCCCTAGATGTAGTATACTTAAGATTTCAGCAAAGCCTTTGACACCCTTCCACACAGGCGACCTATAAACAAACTGAACACCCTAGGGATGGACCCTAAAGTGACTGACTGCGTTAGAAATTGGTTGAGTGGGAGGCGACAAAGGGCACAGGTAAAGGAAGCTCACTCTACGAAGGAGTTTACTAGTGGTGTGCCACAGGGATCTGTCCTTGGTCCGATTCTTTTAAGATCTTAGTGATTTTGCTGAAGGGCTGTCAGGTAAGGTTTGCCTCTTTGCAGATGATACCAAAATCTGCAATAGAGTAGATGCCTAGGAAGAAGTAGATGACAAGAGTAAGGATCTAGCTAAGCTTGAAGAATGTCCAAGAATTTGGCAGCTGAGATTTAATGTTAAAAAATGCAAGGTCATGCATTTGGGCTGCAAAAATCCAAGGGAGCCATACAATGCAGGGAACAAAGTACTTCTGTCCACGAAAGAACAGCAGGACATGGGTATGATTGTTTCTGATGATCTTAAGATGGCTAGACAGAAACGTTAATGGCAAAAGCCAGAATGATGCTTGGGGATATAGGGAGAGGAATGGCCAGCAGAAAAAAAGAAGCTGATAGTGCCACTGTATAAGTCTCTGGTGCGACCTCATTTGGAATATTATTGCAATTCTGGAGACCGCACCTTCAAAAGAACATAAACAGGATGGAGTTGGTGCAGAGGGTGGCTACTAAAATGGTTAATGGTCTTTGTTATAAAGCATACGAGGACAGACTTAATGATCTTAATATGTATACCTTACAGGAAAGGTGGGATAGAGGAGATATGATAGAGATGTTTAAATACCTCCATGGCATAAATGCCCACAAGGAGAGACTCTCTCGATTGGAAGTAAGCTCTTCTATGAGGTGATATAGAATGAGTGTGAAAGGGGACAGACTCAGGAGTAATATGCAGAACTATTTCTATACAGAAAAAGTGGTAGATGCATTGAATAGTCTCTCAGTGGAGGTAGCAGAGAAGAGGACAGTATATGAATTCAAAAAAGCGTGGGACAAACACAGAGGATCTCAAAAGGAAAAAAGGGGACTCTTGTAGTGGTTGATATGGAAGGGCAGACTGGATAGGCCATGTGGTCTTTTTCTGTCATCATGTTTCTATGTTTCTGGATACACAAATAGTTGACTTCATACTTTTCCTGGACAGAACTCAGAACTTTATGTAAATGTTACGAGCATGAGCATAGAAGACCAAAAAGCAGGCACAAAAGAGACTGGTTCAATTCAGATAAAACCCCTGTTATTAGCCCCTACGCATTTTGGCTCAAAAGCCTTCTTCAGGGGGTCTTTAGAGGGAGCAAACCTCAAAAGGAATGACAATAAATATAAATAAACATAACCATAAAACATTTAAAAACCAGTGTGTTGTAAAATCATAAAAACATATAAAATACAATGAATTTAATAAGAATAATAAAACCTAAAAGTAAGAATGCTCCTATACATGTATAAAAGTACATAAAAGTACCATGTGTAATATAATGTAAGAATCATAACATAAACCAGGATTTTAAAAAAAGAATTATTCAAGAAACATAAAAACACAGATAGAATATATAAAGTGATCAAACCAAAAGTCTAGACCATCACTAATTGTACTTAAAAGTACAAATAAACAATAATAATAAGAGAATAAAACAATACTAATAACACAGATAGAAGGCACAAATCAATAAATTCCCTAAAACGTTGCATCCTATATTCCAAAATGCAAATAAACGAAAACATAGAACAGGGATGAGGAGAGTACAGCAAAAGAAAATTCTTGACAATACCTTTAATATCTTGTGGTGTGTACAGACCACTAAAAAAGATAAAACTGTAAAAAATAATAAAAATTAACCATAAATAATAAATATTTAAGCACAATATTGTTAAGGAGATAAAATCATAAAGGCATAAAATAGAGTAAACTTTACTATTGATTGTTTCTACCTATGATTACACAGGTCTGCGACTAAAAAGCTGTTTGATTATTTTCATCTAATTTCCATGTATTTTGGTGTGCTGAAAACAAATAAAATATTGAAAAAACTCCTAGACATCCTGATTTGTCACAACATGCAAAATTGTCTTCAAATGTATCAAATTACTATTAATTAATTCACATAAGTGCATTTAAGATATAAAATGCCAAAAAAACCTTAAAGGGGTTGTCGAGTTATGTAAAAAAAATTATAGCACTGTAAATCTGATGGTCAGCAATATATACATAACCTAAGCAAGTTTTAAGTCCGTGCTTCTAATGGTAGAAGGGGTTAATCTTTCCTGAAGAATCCAGTGGGAGGGAGACACAGGGCAGATAGCAGCAGCTCCGGTCAGTGCAGGGGAGCGTGGCCAGCACTGTGACCTCTCGTGTACAGACACAGAGCTGCTCTCTCCTGCATGCCACACTTGTGCACAAACCAACATCAGGTTCTTGGTTCTAGGCTGTTCACACTTTTTCATCGCAATTCGTGTTAGCTCGTCATTCTTCAACCGTTATGTTATGGCTCCGCAAAAGTGTATTAATTCGCCAGACAGCTTCTGTTTCATCTGTGGTGAATATACAGTGTTGAAGCAACAGCAGAATATTACATACTTTGTGAAAAAAGTATACTTTGCATACTTTGGACTAAAAATTGGAGATCAAGATAAAATCTGGGTGCCTCATAAAGTGTGCAAGCGGTGTGCTGAGGACCTCCAAAACTGGTTTAAGGGTAAGAAAAAAATCTTTCCGTTATGGGATTCCTATGGTATGGCGAGAGCAAAAGAACCATAGTGACGACTGTTACTTTTGTTAATGTGATGTGAAAGGGTTTAATTCCAAATGGAAGCATTTCATTTCATACCCCAATCTTCACTCGGCAATTCGTCCCATCCCCCATGGCACAGATATACCAGTACCCAAGCCCCCTGCTACCTTGGAAGAGATACCTAGCTCCGATGAAGGTGAAGTCATACCTGAACCA
The DNA here is from genome assembly GCA_033557465.1 of Ichthyophis bannanicus. Classification (NCBI taxonomy): domain Eukaryota; kingdom Metazoa; phylum Chordata; class Amphibia; order Gymnophiona; family Ichthyophiidae; genus Ichthyophis; species Ichthyophis bannanicus. The sequence continues at coordinate 1,134,439,210 of CM066033.1, forward strand.
GATGACAAATCAAGTTCTGACTTTGAAGATGATACAAGACCAAAATTGTTTTCTCAGGAGGAGATGAATGATTTGGTAAGAGACTTGAATCTTCCCAAAGATGCCGCTGAGTTACTCGGATCAAGGCTGAAAAGCAGGAATTTATAGTTGCCAGGAGTGTCATCTTCATGGTTCAGACATCGTGAAAAGGAGTTCGTTCCTTATTTCGCCCAGGAAGACAAGTTGGTTTATTGCATCGATGTCAAAGGTCTGATGGGTCAATTTAAAATCCAATATAATTCAGAGCAATGGCGTCTTTTTATAGATTCTTCAAAAAGAAGTCTCAAAGCAGTTTTACTCCACAACGGTTTTTACGCTTCCATACTTGTATGTCATTCCGTACACTTGAAGGAAACCTACGAGAACTTGGAATTGGTTCTTCGTAAACTTAAATATGAAGTCCATGGTTGGCAAGTGTGTGGGGACTTGAAGGTCTTGTGCATGCTGCTCGGGCAACAAGCTGGGTATACCAAATATCCTTGTTTTCTGTTTTCTATGGAACAGTCGAGACCGACAAAATCACTGGACCAAGAAGAGTTGGCAGCCGAGGGTGCTAAGAGTTGGCAGCAGAGGGTGCTAACAGTCGGTGAAAAAAATGTCCTCCGAGAAACTCTGGTACCTTCCCATAAAGTTCTTCTACCACCTCTCCACATAAAATTGGGATTGATGAAGCAATTCGTAAAATCACTTCCAAGAGATGGAGAATGCTTCAAATACTTGGTCACCAAGTTTCCAGGCCTGTCGGAGGCAAAATTGAAGGAAGGTGTATTCGTCTGACCAGACATTAGAAGGCTTATAGTTGATCAAGAGTTTGTCAAAAACATGACGGATCCTCAAAAAGAAGGGTGGATTGCTTTTAAAGAAGTCGTACAGAAATTTTTAGGCAATAACAAAGATCCTCACTACAAAAAGATCATCGGACGAATGCTGAAAGCATTTCAAGCTTTAGGTTGCCTGATGAGTTTGAAAGTGCATTTCCTCCAGTCCCACCTTGACTACTTTCCTGAAACTTTGGGAACTGTGAGTGAGGAACAAGGTGAACGATTCCACCAAGACATTAAAGAGATGGAAAGGAAATACCAGGGAAAATGGAGCATTACAATGATAGCAGACTACTGTTGGATGCTTCAGAGAGACATTCCAGATGCTACTCACAAGCGTAAATGCAACAAGAGGAGCCTCACAAGGAAGAAGAATCGAGTTTAGTGTGTGTAGGTGAGCTCATTTCAGTTCAAAAAAGGATTTTCATGAAAATATTGTAATAAAACTTTAATTTTATAAGTCTATTTCAATTTATTTTGAGGTATTGCCCTATTTAACATAGTTACCTAAATTGTCAGGAAACGTGATGTCCTATGACAAAATGGAGGTCATTTTCGGATTCAGCGCACCAAAAAACATAAAGATTACATGGAATAACCAAAACAGCTCTTGAAAAAAATTTTTTTGATTGGTTGATCAGGGAGTTGGAGTGAGTGTCAGAGCTTAGAGTTATCCCAATTAAAACCAAACATTGCCGTAAGATGTTTTCAATGTTTCCATAAAGGATTATTAAAAGAGACACCAGACATTGCCATAAAGAAAACTTTCTTTAAAAAAAAAAAAAGTTCTATTTAAAGAAACCGCATACCTAAAAAAAAAAAAGGCGGGGGGGGGGGGAGGACGAAGATAAATATTATTCATGTTCTTTTACTGCAATAGAGAGTAATGGTATTAATATTTAAAATCAGTTGTGTAGCACAAACAGTTAATGATTGCAAAGACACACCTTGCCATCTATATCTGAAAGAGACCATAATGTATATGGCTTTAGTTTTCGTTAAATGTCTTCTCCGCCGTGCCGGGAAACACCATTGATACTTGGTAGTTGCTGGCAAAGCGGTCTCTTTCAGATATAGATGGCAAGGTGTGTCTTTGCAATCATTAACTGTGCTACACTGATTTTAAATGTTGCGATACGTGTGCTTTTGATTCTACTTTGCTCACTTAAGATATTCCATACTATACTATAATGTACAGCATTCAAAGGACGCAATATTATGTACCACATTAATTTTGACGGATTCGTTGAGAAATATTGATTGGAGTAGAAGCACAAGATTTGATCGTTTTTGGTCTTAAGAAAAATGCTCGTGGAGGCAGCTTCTCACAAGTTCCTACTTCTATAATACACATTGATACTATTTAGTTTTGATCTATTGAGTCATTTAGCACAGGAAATAATACCATTACTCTCTATTGCAGTAAGAGAAAGCACAGTTACTTACCTGTAACATGATCTCTGGGAACAGCAGGAATAAGTCTTCACATATGGGTATGTCGGTACCGACGGAGTCTACGCGGGAACGCTCCCCAGCGTCCAATCAGAACACTTTTGGAAGCATCCCAACCCACCTGCGTGCTGCCTTCCCGCCTTTCCCAACTGCCTCTCCTCAGTTAAGTTTTAAAGCTGAGGCAAAGAGAGAGAGCAAGAAAGGGAAAGATAGAGATAGAGAAATGCAACTCCTAGGGGAGGTGGGTGGGTTGTGAAGACTTATTCCTGCTGCTCCCAGAGATCACCTGTTACAGGTAAGTAACTGTGCTATCTCCAGGAACAAGCAGGAATGAGTCTTCACATATGGGGACTCCCAAGCTAAGATGCCCAGAGGGAGTCCTAGCATGTTGCGAATCTAGAATGAGCCATGCTACTCCTCAGAACCTCAGGCATCCTGGGGATGGAGGGTAGGAGTTGAATTACAGAAAGGTGCTGTGAAACAGATGGATTAGAACAGGACTTCTATAGAGGAAGACCCTGTATAGAGGACATTTAGTAATAAAATATTGAGTACAATATTCTAATATGGACCTCCCTTGGTGGCATTGTAAAAAGTCTATTGAGGTTCATATGGATCTGTTAGAAGAGCCAGTAGAAGATCCTCAAGGAGTACCTCACTGTGAAGTAGAGGCAATAACTGTAGAAAAAACAAGTGGAGGTCAGAACCCTTCAGGGTGAGAAATAGCCCCAGGGGAAACTGGGGTAGTATAATGAGGTAGGGCTTCAGCGGAAAACGCAGAAGGTACTATTAGACAAAGCTTAAGCTGTCTTGGCCCAAGAACAGTACAATCCTAGGACCAAAAGGAAAATGAGTCTGACCCATCTGGACTGACAATGGAGTTAGTCCATGTAGGAGAGAAGGGGTATGGAAGACCCCTGTATCTGATAAGAATGTAAGGACAGACTTAAGAAGCGTTACAGCTTTAGATTAACTGAAGATCCGCAATGTCTTTCCTAAATGGGCCAATTAGGAAAGAAAAACGGTACATGGAGAGCTTCAGAGGTACCTAACCCTGAAAGGTTATGGTAAGAAAAAAGTTTGCTAATTACCACAGGAAGTGGTTGTATGTGTAGAACCCTAAAGCATGCTGACACAGCATTGATAGGGGTAGTGCCCATCTGTCAGGGTCATATAGGAATATATGGATATCTGAACCTAAAAATACAGATAGATGAGTATCTGGATACATATCTACCTAAAAGATATATCTCAAAAGATATATATATATATATATATATATATTCATAAATATATACACATATAGGGTATATATGCATATATATAGAGAGAGATATACATGGGCAGAAGATACACAGATATATATATATATATATATATAAATATGTAGGCATATAGACACATGTCTCCAGGTATGTGGATGGAGAGATGCCTAAATAACTAAATCCCCCTAGGAATATGGGGAGAGAGAAAGATTCATCTAATAGCAAGAATGATTATACCTGCTTGAATAGATGCATAGAGAATCTTCTTTCCCTGGTTATGACTGACAGAGTCAGAGGAATGGTCTCCCTGACAAGAAGGAGTCTAGATTCCTTTTAGAATTCGGGCTCTTGAACAACCAGGATGACCTACGTGAAAAATGCAGAGGATAACTTCAGTCTGCAGGCAGCAAGTCCAGATCTGTCCAGAACTGCAGTATGGTGAATGGATAGAGGACGCCATTGGAATAAGATACCATAGTGACCCGCCTATAAGGGCAAAATGGGTATCAGGCGTCCTTGAGCTGCCACTGAATGAAAACTATCTCTGGCGAGAAGTCCAAAGGAGATATGGGCCAAGCCAGGGAATTGGCCATTCTTTAGGTTTTCACATGATGAAAGGCCTGTGTCCTTTGTCTCAAAAAGAGATTTTAGATGAAATGGTAAGGGTAGGGAACACCTGCCAGTCATGGGACATGACTGGGTGAACCCCTCCTAACCATCTGGGGTTATCTGCTAGGCAAGATACTGATGCTCTCTAGCAAGGGCCCATAGTGCAAAGCTACTCTGTAGAGTTGCAGAGAGCATGTTGCAGGTTGGTTAGAAGAAAAACTGGCTGTTTAAAGCCAGTAGGTAACTTTAACTATTCTGCCAAGGACGAGGGGGCGAAGAATAGAAGTTAACCAACCAGCCTGTGATAACAGGGTTTTCCAAAAAAGGTTGATAACCTGTTTGGGGTTTAGCACTGAGGCTAGAAGGATTGCTAGTGGAGGGGAACCCCTGGTTGTGTGGTGAACAGAACCAGTGGCTTAACCACTAGGAATTGCTGCATTTGCAGCAACTATCAGGGCAGCGGAAAAAAAATTCTTTTTCCCTTTTTTTTTTTTTAGATTGGGAAAAAGAAGCAACAGACATAGTCGGAGTGGTAAGACTTCCTTATTGTCTGATGAGCTGCCCTAAGGTAAGAAAAAGGGGGAGACAACTCTGGAAGGGAGAATCCCCTTGTGGAATAGGTAGAGGACCATAGGGGCTTACCAGTGTAATAGAGCCACTCTAGTAAAAGGGAGGTAAGACAGAGTTGAAGGAGACTGACTATGTAGTAAGTCTCTGAAAGGTAAGATGATACATGCTAGTACAGGGAAAAAACGGTCTTATTGATAGTTGTGACCTCTCTTTTCCCAGAAGAGGAAAAGAAACCTGTTAACTATGGGCATGATCATCATAAAGACTCAGAGTAAAAGAAAAGATGTCTCGTGAAGAGAGATCCAGGAAAAGTTAGGATGAAATTAGTGCAGATGCTTCAAGTGAAAAGAAGGAGACTGCAACTCTAACCAGCAACCAGGAGAGGTAATGATGATCTATCTGAAACCCTGCGACTGCTGGGTTTGCTGAACCTGTTGAGGTTGTGGTTTCTTTAGACCAGTGCGATGTTTCCCCTGTTTGGGAACATTTGTATGATGGGCAGAAGATGGATAAAACTTTTCCTACCAACTGGGAAAGAGGAAGGCATAGGACAGCCTCTGGAAACAGGAATGTCAGTGGTTAACTGAGCAACTTGGAGTAAAGACTCCTTGTTAAAAAGATTTTCTCCAGTACAAGGAGTATTTCCCAGTCTTTCTTGTGCCCATTTGTCCAAGCCTGAAACTTGGAGCCAGGCTTTACATCGTGCCCCTATAGCTATAGCAGAAGTTCTGCTAACAGACTCAGAGTCTAGGGAAGCACGAGTAAGGAATCTAAAGATATTTTGAGCATGACCAACCAGTAAGGAATAGTCTGCTCTTTTGGGCTCTTAAAGAAAAGGAGTCAAAAACAGTAATTTCTTTGTGACCTCTTCAAGAGATAATCCCATATAGAAAATATATGAGAGAATTCTTGCTGAAAGCATGGATGCCTGGAAGGTTTGTTGTCCAAAGGCATCTAAAGTCTTAGACTCACGACCTGGCGGATAAGAAGAGTGCTTTTTAGTACTCTTAATACGCCTCATTGCTGATTCTACAACAATGGAATGATGAGGAAGTTGAGTCCTTTGAAAACCTGGAGAGGGGGGCACCTGATATAGAAGATCAGTTGCCCTAGAAGGTGGGGGTACCGTTAAAGGGGTTTCCCACATTCGAAGGAGGATATCCTGCAAGGTCTGATGCAAAGGAAGCATGATGCTCTCCTTTGGACTCCAGGGAACATACAGGGATTCTGTATTCCCTGGTGTAGGATTCTGACCCGGTACAGAAATGGCAAGTGACTTTGCCATATCAAGCAGGAATGCTTGAAAAGAAAAATCCCCAGAGGGAAATCCTCTAGAAAGAGGAGGACAGGCTAGATCTGTTGAAGAACTAGCATTGGCACCCAGGGATCTATCCAAATTTAGAGGAATAGAAGACCCTAAAGGGTGGAGTATCAGATCCTCAGAGGATGGTCGCCGGTACCGCAGGAGGTCGGGACCAGCAACAGTCGGTAGCAGATCGTCCATGATAGGGATCGATTCCAAACTCAGTACCGAGGGAAGCGAGCCTGATGAGAGAAGCATGGAAGGCACCGACAGCAATGGTAATGTGGATACCGGTACCGACTCTGGCACCGTATCCGATACCGGTGGATGAAGGCCAGCTGGTGACAGCTCTAACGGTATCGAAGAAACCGAGAGTGCCGGACATGGATCATCGGAACCGTGCCTTCGGTACCGTCTGGTATCGGTACCAAGGCGAGTCGGTACCCAGTCATCCAGACGGGATCGATTCCAGACTCGGCATCGAGGGAAGCGAGTCTAACAATGCACATCTGGAGGGTACCAGCCTCGGTACCAGTACCGGTACCGAGATCGATACCGATACTGAAAGATCGGTCTGTAGTGTATCCAACGGGCCCGCAGCCGAGGACGCCAGACTACGATCTTTGGTGAGGAATGTTTCATCCAACACCATTGCCGATGCCGGGGTATCGGTACCGCTCGAAGCGGATGCCTCCACCGAGCATGGCTCAGGTATGTTCAGAGAGGGGTGAACCTCAGGAACAACCTGAAACCCCACTAAGGATTTGGAGGCCGAAGACTCCCACCGGGGTTTTAAAGCCAGTGAGTCCTCGAGGGCAAGGCCAGAGGCTTCTCTATGCTGTGCATGAGATCTACCACTCGAGGGCTGGCTAGTCTTAGCAGACTGTTTTTGGGTTACCTGATCCTGTGAAGAAGAAACGGTGGTCGGTGCCCTGAAGTTAAATAGGGACCGTGTATCGAGGTGAACTCGATGCAGAAGACTTCTTCCAACTATACTACTGCAGGAGGGACACTCCAGCGGATAGTGGTCAGGACCCAAGCAGGTTAGACACCAATTATGAGTGTCTAAAATTAATTTTGTACCACCACAGTTTGTACATTTCTTAGGGATAGTGGCTGGCGGTTCCATGAAGGAAAGTGAGTAGGCCTAGCAGGCCTAAAAAACCGTGAGGCACTAACAGGGAAAAATAATATTCCTTAAAAAGGAAAATGTACAAGAAAAAAGAAAAGAAACACCGGCGGTACCGGTGGCGTCGGGGAAGGCAGACGCGACCACAAGAAAACCCAAAAATAAAAGAAGAATTTTCTGCAGAGACAGGAGGATGTCCTGCCGGCTCCGCGGAAAAACGAAAACTGAGGAGAGGCAGTTGGGAAAGGCGGGAAGGCAGCACGCAGGCGTGTTGGGATGCTTCCAAAAGTGTTCTGATTGGACGCTGGGGAGCGTTCCCGCGCAGACTCCGTCGGTACCGACGTACCCATATGTGAAGACTCATTCCTGCTTGTTCCTGGAGATCATGAATAAGATTGATCTTCCGTTTATTTGCATTTTGGAATGTACGATGCAATGTTTTATGGAATTTATTGATTTGTGCCTTCTATCTGTGTTATTAGTATTGTTTATTCTCTTATTATTATTGTTTATTTGTACTTTTAAGTACAATTAGCAATGGTCTAGACGTTTGGTTTGATCAATGGATATATTCTATCTGTTTTTTTATGTTTCTTGGATAATTCTTTTTTTAAAATTTGGTTTATGTTATGATTCTTACATTATATTACACATGGTACTTTTACTGACTGTGGAAATTATCGAACAATCGCTCTGATCCCACATGCCAGCAAGATTTTACTGAAGATTATTCAAAGGAGACTACAACCATACCTGGAACAAGAACTACCTGAAGTGCAAGCAGGGTTCAGGAAAGGGCGAGGAACGAGAGACATCATTGCGGATGTGAGATGGATCCTTGAAAAGACTAAAGAATACCAAAAGGATATCTATTTGTGCTTTATCAACTATAGCAAGGCTTTTGACTGTGTAAACCATGAGAAACTCTGGGCCACATTAAGAAGCATCGGTATACCAGAACACCTGATCGTACTCTTGCACAATCTGTACATTAATCAATCAAGAAGCAACAGTTTGAACGGAAGAAGGAGAAACAGAATGGTTGAAAATAAGCAAAGGTGTAAGACAAGGCTGCATACTTTCCCCCTACTTGTTTAATTTATATGCAGAACAAATCATCAGAGAAGCAGGATTGTATGAAGACAACAGAGGTGTGAAGATTGGTGAAGACTCATCAACAACCTTCGCTATGCTGATGATACTACATTACTGGCTGAAAGTGAAGATGATCTGAAACATTTGCTTCTCACAATCAAAGAACAGTCTCAAAATGGGCCTGCACCTTAATGTAAAGAAGACAAAGATCATGACAACTGGCATAATCAACAGGTTCATTGCTGAAGGAGTAGAAAGTGAAATTGTGAACAACTTTAACCTACTTGGATCAACTATCAATAAAGAAGCAACAAGCAGTCAAGAAATCAAACGACGCATTGTTCTTGGCAGAATGGCTATGAAAGACCTAGATAAGATTCTCAAGAGCAGAGATGTCTCTCTCCATACAAAGATTCAACTTGTTCAAGCCATGGTATTTTCAATAACATCATATGGATGTGAAAGCTGGACAGTGAAAAAGACAGACAGGAAGAAAATTGATGCCTTTGAATTATGGTGCTGGCGGCGAATACTGTGTATACCATGGACTGCCCAAAGAACAAACCAGTTGGTACTAGAGGAGATCAAACCTAAGCTTTCTTTAGAAGCTCAGATGACAAGACTTCGACTTTCATACTTTGGACACATCATGCGAAGAGAGAGATCATTAGAGAAAGACATCATGCTTGGCAAGATAGAAGGTCAACGCAAAAGAGGAAGGCCAGCAATGAGATGGATTGATACAATAACAGCAGCTACGGGTACCAGTCTGTCAACAATGAGCTGCCTGACTGAAGACCGAACACAATTTAGGATAGCTATCCAGAGGGTCGCCATGAGTCGACTCCGACTCAACGGCACTTAACAACAACAACAACAACAACAACAACGAGCATTCTTACTTTTAGGTTTTATTATTCTTATTAAATTCATTGTATTTTATATGTTTTTATGATTTTACAACACACTGGTTTTTAAATGTTTTATGGTTATGTTTATTTATATTTTATTGTCATTCCTTTTGAGGTTTGCTCCCTCTAAAGACCCCCTGAAGAAGGCTTTTGAGCCGTAACGCATAGGGGCTAATAAAAGGGGTTTTACCTGAATTGAACATTCACCAGTCTCTTTTGTGCCTGCTTTTTGGTCTTCTTTGGTAGTGTGCAGGTACCTACCACTCTCCTTGGTCACTCCGAGCAGGAGCAGGTAACAGATCTTCCCCAGCCATCTGCGACGTCTTTGAACCCTGATATTAGAACTATCTTATGTCCTCCTGCTGAAACAAAGGCTTTTAACTTCAGAGATTCCTCTGGTCTATGTAGCTGAGCCCCTCCTATCATTCCTTCTTTGATATATTATTATGTTTAGAGGGCTTCAATGTTAAGGAGTAATCTTTCCAAGGTGATCCCTTCAACGGTGGTCTTGCAGGAATCACAAACTGATGGCAGTTTTGTTATTGGGATGAATGGTGCCGCTTATGGACATTTGGAGAACTGTCCTGGACCAACTTCCTGCTTCAGGAGTTCTATGCACAAATAAGATTTTCTCAGGAGACTGTGGCTAATCTGGGAGATCATGACAAGAGAATAGGTTATGTGAAAACCAAGTCTCCAAACTGGAATCCCGAGTTACCTTTTTGCAGGCTACAGAGATAACCAGCATTTAAAAAAAAACACTTTGGTGCTTTACTAACAGAATGATTTTATGGAGAATATGGATAGAGTTAAAAAAAATCAAAATAAACTTGTTTTTAGGATTTTCCAAAAAGACTCACCTGTTTACCATCTGTGAAATTACTCGAGAAATATTTTCATTAAACCAGCTATTTTCATAAACCGAAAAATTAAGAATCTCCAAATTTTACTACGTTTCTTTGAAAATAAATCGCTCAAAAATGAGAAGCAGGAGGAGTATTGATGTACTAACCTCAGACAACCTTGAACTGTCTGCCTTCCCAGCATCTTCCTCTGATGAGATATCTTTCTAGTACTATCCTTTCAGTTACATTCAGTAATGGAATCAAGCTTTTAAAACACTTTAATCTTATTATTTTCAGAAATAAGATTTTTTTTCGTGGACAGAAGATAAAGTCTTTTCATAGTTGCCTCAAACACCTAGGTTCATGTGTGCCTTAATTTCTGCAAATAAAGCCTGAGATTTTTGCGGGGGAGGGGGCATTTGAGATTTCCCTGTAGATGCTTGAAGGCACATTTTACAATGGGACATCCAAGTGCAATCTGGGATGTTAAAACCAGAAGGCTGGGGGGGGGTGGGGAACAAACCCACGCAGGTTCAGATACGGTTTCAGAAATGTGGACATGTCATAAATATGGATGTCTATAGAAACGTCTACGTAGACATCCCCAGAAGAGCATCTCAGAACATGGATGTCTTTAATGGTAAAGTAGTGGGTTGGGAGCGGGATGGCCACGGTTCAAATCCCAGTGTGGGTCTTTGTTATCTTAGACTAGTCATTTAACGCTCCATCTTCTATACACTCTCTGGATATTTTAAGGCCAAAACAAGCACTTTCTTGATCCCTATTTGTGCCTGCAGCAGGTATAAATGTGGACATGCCTGCAAAATGTCCCCATCATTCCTGAAATAAAAACAGAGATGTGTAAATCCATAGCACCTGCTCGGACACGCCTCCACCATGCCCCCTCGCCTACTTGGACATCCCTGCACCGGAGATGTCTGTAAACATCATTTGTGGAATGACTGCGGACACATCTCTGTGATTCAGACATCCATGTGCATGTTTTCAGACATCCTACTTCATGACTACGCCTTTTAAAATGACCTCCTTGCTGTCCTTTCAGGGGATTAGATATATCTTTGTAGATCCAATCCACCTTGAACATTTTCTTACGGACAAAAAGTGTGTTAGTTAAAATACAAAAAACAAAACACACACCACATGATTGAGGGGGCTGTAAGGATAGAGAGATTTTGAATGGGAGCATAAGTAGCATGTGAACTACACCTTGGCCTGATGAAAGTTTTTATTCTCCTTTTTTTCATGTTATTTGGTATTCTTTTTTAGTGATGCTATAAAAGTTAAATTTTCTTCTTGTTTTGTTAATCAGGTATGCTTGTAATCCCTTGACCTTATTAGTGATGTAATTTCAGCCATTTCCTCTCTCTCTTTGAAACAACCTCACCCTTGTTATTGCCGTGCTGTCTCCTCTCTGCCCCGCACTCTATTCCTTCTCCTCCTCTCCTCTGGAGATATCAACCCTAACCCTGGCCCCCTAGACTTCTGTCGCACTTCCAGAGCAGTTCCTCACGCAACAGCTCAAATCGTATTCATATCCCTCTCCTCTCCCCCTTTCTCATGGGCCTTGTGGAATGCACACTCCATCTCAAATAAACTTGTCTTTACTCATGATCTCTTTATCTCTAATGCTCTCCATCTCCTTGCTCTAACTGAGACCTGGCTCCTCCCTGAGGACTCAGCTTCGGTTGCTGCTCTCTGACATGGTGGTTATCAATTCTCCAATATGCCTCGTCCCACTGGCCATAGTGGAGGTGTTAGGCTTCTACTCTCTCCTTCCTGTCAGTTTCAACCTCTCTTTCTGCCTCAATCTAACTCCTTTTCCTCCTTTGAAGTCCACTCCATCCAGCTTTTTACTCCACTACCTCTGACTAGCTGTTATTTATCAAACCCCTGACAAGTCCACCTCTATCTTTCTCTCTGACCCATGGCATTCCTTTTTTTCTGGATTCAACTTCTCCCTGCTTTATTCTCAGGGTTTTAACATTCATGTTGATAACCCCTCCTACCCTTCTGCTTTAAAGCTCCCCTCCCTTACCTCATCAATGTCAGCTACTCCCAACCCCCCCCCCCCACCTCTGCTACCCTTTCTTCCTTTTCTATGATCTCTGAGGAGGAAACCACTCACCTTCTTTCCTCATCCAAACTCACTACCTGCTCCTCTGATCCTATTCCCACCCATCTCCTTAGTTCCATCTCCTCCACTGTAGTCCCTTCCATCTCTCATATTCTCAACCTATCGCTCTCCACTGCAACTTTCCCTTCAAGCATGCTGTGGTCCCTCCTATCCTCAAGAAACCCCCACTAGAACCTGTCTTTCTATCTATCTCCCTCCTCCCCTTCATTTCTAAACTACTTGAATGTGTGGTTCACTGCCATTGCCTTGACTTTCTCTCCTCTCAAGCTCTTCTGAATCCTCTACAATGTGACTTTCGTCCTTCACATTCAACTGAAATGGCTCTTACCAAAGTCTCCAGTGACCTGTTCCTGGCAAAATCCAAGGGCCTTTACGCGATCCTCCTCCTTCTTGACCTTTCTGCTGCTTTTGACGCTGTTGACCACAACCTTACCTTTCAGTGTTTGTTCAAATAAGTGGGTGACGACATAGTTACGTTTTTCTCCATTCTTTTGAAAGCTTTGATGCACTGGAGGGTTACTGCTTGGCTGTTCACCCTAGAGGTGGCTGTGTGCTTGTCTGTGGTAGTAAACTGAAAAGGCATCTGTAGCCTGTTTTGCATTAAAGTTGGTGCATAACATCTAATTACAACTGGTCTTTTGGGTGTGGTGGTGGGGTATGATTTTCATTTCATTTTCTAACATCTGTCTGTCTATTTTATTTTTAGTCCTGTGATAGTATGATCTTAAAGGGGAAATAATTGTGGTGAGTGACGTGCTATATTTTTTTTTTAGCTTAGATTTTTAACTACTACTACTACTGAACATTTGTATAGCGCTACAAGGCATATGCAGCGCTGCACAGACACATGTAAAAGACAGTTCCTGCTCATCGGAGCTTACAATCTAGTTGAGACAGACAGCACATTAGCTGTAGACATGGGATACAGCTAAGGGGAATGGTTAGGAAATGCAAAGGAGATCAGGTGAGTTAAGATCCGAAAGCGGCAGCAAAGAGGTGAGTTTTTAGCCTGGATCTGAAAAGGGTTAGAGAAGGCGGCTAACTTACAGACTCAGGTAGTTTCTTCCAGGCATAAGGAGCAGCAGAGTGAAAGGAGTGAATTCTGAAGTTAGCGATAGAAGTGATTTGCCAGAAGAGCGGAGTTCCCGAGGAGGGGTGTAGGGAGAGATAAGAGAGAAAAGATAGTGAGGTGCTGCAGAGGAGAAATTTGAATTGGATGAGGAAATGGATAGGAAGCCAATGAAGAGACTTGAGAAGAAGGGTAGTATGAGCATGACGAGACTGGCGGAAGATTAGCCGCACAACAGAGTATTGAACAGATTGAAAGGGAGAGAGATGACTCAGAGGGAGACTAGCAAGGAGTAGGTTACAATAGTCTAGACGGGTGGTGATTAAGGAATGGATAAGTGTCTTAGTAGTGTGTTCAGAAAGAAATGGGCAAATTTTGTTGTTGATGTAGAGAAAAACAGCAGGATTTAGCTATCAGTTGGATGTGTGTGAAGAAGGAGAGAGAAGAGTCAAAGATGGCCCCAAGGTTGCGAGCTGAGGAAACAGGGAGGAGTAGAGAGTTTTCCACAGTCTGAGAAAGGAAGAAGGAGAGAGGAGGGTTTAGGGGGAAAAATAATTTGACTGCACATCAGAATACAGTATGTACACCACATTGATTTTAATCAAATTAAATGAAAATAGACGATTACTAAAGGAAGCGGGAAATTCCTAGTAATTGCAATCATAACTTTTAAATTTTAAGACGTCTGTGTTGTTTTCTATCAGAATCAGAGCCGTAATTTTTGTGCGCTCTGTTGTAAAGTATGTGCGCTCGCTCTGCGAGGTGTGTGCGCGCGCACAGCTTAGAGAGAACAGTGCATAGGTGTCTATGTGCCTTTATAAAATAGGCTCTCAGAACAAGACCCAACAGTGTACAAGTCCTCTAGCACAAATTTATACCGGCTCTGAAGGTGGAAAAATGTGTGCGCATGCACGCATAGTTATATATAATATTCCCGCAAATCACAACTCCGCCTCTGCTTCACTCATAGTACACCAGGAATTCCTATTGACAGATCACTAAGCTCTTGTCAGCACACATACTTTTATACATGTATACTTACATGCAATTTTACACTAGCAACCTTCCACATGTAAAACATGTGGAAAATGCTTTACAAAAAATGAATACCAAAATAGAAAAATCACAAAAACAGCAGAACCTCTCAAAATCTATTCAAAATATTGTTTTTTGTCAGATGAAACAGCAGGAGAAAAGATTTATCCCTCTCGAATGCTGAAAATATCCATTTTTTCTCAAAAGAGCTCAAAGAACTACACTTATCTCAAAAAACCCCGCGGATATCTTCAGCAGAAACGCTTCCAATAAGCTCAAATCCACTTCAATCTGAAAGTTAATCCCAGAATTTCACGACGTGCACATTTCGAATCCTAACTCACGGCTCTTTATCAAGTGTTTCTGGTTGTTGTCCTTCGAGGGCTTCGTGCGAAACTGAACCCATAAAGGGAGCAATTTTTAAAAACATGAGCACTTGTAAAGCCCACAGATCCTTTAATTAGCTCCAGTTCTCTAAAGCAATGGTTCTCAAACTGTGGGTCAGGAATCCAAATGGGGTCTCAGAAACAGGACTGCTTCCCCTCTTTCTGAGCTTCCACTGTGATCTAGACCCAACGGCAGTCAGCATGGGACCCATGACCCCTGCTCCTTCCTTCTATATAGGCTTCCTATTAGACCAGTACTTATTAGACCAGGACCCTGTGTTGACTACTGCCACTGTTGCCTTAACAGGGCTAGCAGTAGGGGTATGCAACCAAGATAAAGCGCCTTGGGCCCCATACTACCTGGGCCCCAAGCTGTAGGTGACACAGTCTGCTGTAAAATTGGGGGTCCCCTCCCAACTTTCTGCCCTGGGCCTGTGCACGTCTAGCACTGGCCATGGCCTTCATGCTTTGAATAAGTGGAGGAAGAAGGAAATTTATGAGGATGCGAGGGGACCAGAGGTCTGCTAATTTTTGTTTTCATCATCTTCTGGAATAAAGTGACTTTTTAAATATTAAAATTCAGTCATACTGGATAAAGGTTTAGGAAACACTGCTCTAAAGACAACATACTGTATGCATGTTCTCTCTCCTTGAAAATAGCCATAGGAAAAAGTGCCCACAGAAAATCTGTACCTGCTTTTTGTATGGCCGTTTTCTCCTTTCAACAACATGCAACGTTTTGGAAATGCAAAACTACATGTTGTGGCATTCCAACTCCAGAGATGTGTCCACGGAATGCTGCTAAGCGTATGTGTTCTGGAACAGCTGTGGGCAATTTCCAGACAGAGAATGGCGTAAATGGCATTTGAAAAAATGTCCTTGTGCGTCTACAGAATCAAAGGCTTACACATAGGGCATCATTAGTTTGTATGCATAATGACCAGCAACATCCAAGTAATTCCACCATGGGGAGAACATGAACTGGTAAGTGAAGCAACAGGAGACAGATTACTACCACCAACTGGCCTATTGCTTCCCTGCTGGATTCTAATATTAAATGTATTTTAATAGTAGGGGGGAAAATTAACAATGTGGTATTTAATAAAAACAGGCATGCAATCTATTATGGCTAATCTCTCTATTTTGATGACATCTGAATCTAGTCCTCTGCTTTCTATTCTGCTTTTCATGTTTTTACACACAGTGTAGTCTCTGTAGGTCTGATAAGGATCAATGTAACGGCACATGGATTTCCTAGATTTATTCAGATTAATTCATGAATAGTAGAGGCAGCTCACTAGAAAAAGCTTTTAAAATCTTTAGGAATTCTCCTCCAGCAGGTAAGATCATCTGAACAGAAGCAGATTGGCGATTTTAAAATTCTCAATTTGAATTACTTGAAAAAGAAAACAATGCCTTCTCTATGCAGTTATCATGGTTTTAAGGATGGTGTAGGTGTATACACATCTATTCCCCTACTCCATTAATTTATAATGCAGCAGCGTAGTAAACTTTCTTCCACATTTATCAAGTAAACTGCTAACATTATTTCTTTAATATTACATCAACTCAACAAGGAATTATAAAACAAAACAAAATAAGCCTTTGCCTTTTATGGGCTGAAAACAGACACAGTTGCAATACCAAGCAATCCAGAAGTATCAAAGCAAGTATCCACATATGCTTTACTGTGGAGATTATAGGCGCAAACTGTGCAAGTCAGACAAACTAAAGATGGAGTCTCCACAAAGTTATCCACACTAAGAAGTCTGCCCAGCAAGCGGCTGACAAAACTCACATGCACAGCAAGATGAACAGAGAGAGAGACCCTAGACCCCATTGTTTCAACTTTGATCACTACATAAGACAAACACATTTGGAATACAGCCAGAGACTCTACATCCTACTGAACTAATCAGGCCGTCATAAATTACAGCGGCACAGGAACTTTGGCTGGTAGATAAGGGCTCTCATCCAAATGTCTGTTACCTAAAGGACATCTTTGGATCTGCTAATTTGGATCCCTGTGTATAGGACAGGGCCAATCTCCTGAGAACACAGATGCTAGCTCACTGTGTTTATGAGGCCAAAGTAATAAAAGAGCACTGAAGACAATAGAAAAAGGAAGGATTTGCCTACTGGAAGACCTGCTGTGAACCATCACTCACACTGCATGACTCTCATGGAGAGAACTTCCCAGCTAGATTTTGCTCTGTCTCCTTCTCTATATCCAATGTAGACTTTCAAGAAAACAAATCCTCTCCAGCTAGCAACCAGACAGTGTGGTAA
Source organism: Ichthyophis bannanicus (assembly GCA_033557465.1). Lineage (NCBI taxonomy): Eukaryota > Metazoa > Chordata > Amphibia > Gymnophiona > Ichthyophiidae > Ichthyophis > Ichthyophis bannanicus. The sequence goes on from CM066033.1 coordinate 1,134,456,183, forward strand.
AGTATTGAATTATGTGTTTTCCTTAGAGGGAAAGGAGGATTAGCTAAAATGCAGATTTGCTTTTATCTAAAAAGTGAGACTTGTCCAGACAGAATGACTGCATTATTACCAGGAGTGTGTAATTATAGCTAGGCAATAAACCAGCTGTACTATAAGTAAATCACTGAGATAATCCCCTGAACCTCACCTGAATAAACTCAGGATCAGAACTGAGATTTATGTGCCCAAGTCCTTATTCTAGATACATAAATCTGTATAACTTTGCACTCTAGTTCACCAGTCACCAACATCTATAAGTTATATACAAAGCTATATTTCCTACATTACCAAAAAACGTTAGAAAAATGGTTTTTAACGTCTCTCACTCTGAAGAGGTAGAAGTAGTATCTACCTACAACACAACAGCTAACTAATTAGATGAGAAGCAAACGTTGCAACAAAGAGATAGGTCAGTATTCCAGTCCATCTCACAGAGAGGCAAAACACCACATTATGAGATTGATTAAAGATAATTAACATAAAAACATACTTGAGAAAGATGTCCATTGTTTTGCCAAAGACAAGTTATAGCCAGACCCTACTATATAATCAAAGAAACATAGCTTTTTATTTGTATTCCACTTCAAAACATCTAAGCAAAACATCTTGTTAGTGGTAGGGACAGCAGATAAGATGGGCATATGCAGGTGCCTTGTAAAATCAGCCTATCTCCATCCTGAAAGATACATGTATCCGCCACATAAAAGGCGGAATGGGAGCATGCAAAGTAATGGGTTGAACACAAACAGGTTTTTGACCGATTTCAGAAACTTGCATGTGTCGGATATGAATATCTGCCATTTAGAAACATAGAAACAGAAATATGATGACAGAAAAAGACCACATGGCCTATCTAGTCTGTCCTTCCATATCAACAACTACAACAGTCCCCTGTTTACCTTTAGAGATCCTCTGTGTTTTTCCCCATGCTTTTTTGAATTCAGTTACTGTCCTCATCTCTACCACCTCCACTGGGAGACTATTCCACGGATCCACTACTCTTTCCGTAAAGAAATATTTCCGCATATCACTCCTGAATCTATCTCCCTTCACCCTCATCCCATGTCCCCTCGTAGCAGAACTTGCTTTCAATTGAAAGAGGCTCTCTCGCTGAACATTTATGCCACAGAGGTATTTAAACATCTCAATCATATCACCTCTATCCCGCCTTTCCTCTAAGGTGTACATATTAAGATCCTTCAGTTTGTCCTCATATGCTTTATAATGAAGAGCACTAATCATTTTAGTAGCCACCCTCTGCACCGACTCCTTCCTGTTCACATCCTTTTGAAGGTGCGGTCTCCAGAATTGCACACTATACTCCAAATGAGGTCGCACCAAAGACTTATACAAAGGCATTATCACCTCTTTTTTTCTGCTAGCCATTCCTCTCCGTATGCACCCAAGCAACCTTTTAGCTTTTGCCGTCGCCTTTTCTACCTGTTTAGCTACTTTAAGATCATCAGACACAACCACGCCTAGGTCCCGCTCTTCTTTAGTGGACAAGAGTACTTCACCCCCTATGTTATACTGCTCCCTTGGATTGCTGCAGCCCAAATGCATGAGCTTGCATTTTTTAACATTAAATCACAGCTGCCAAATTCTAGACCATTCTTCAAGCTTAGCTAGATCCCTCCTCATGTTATCTACACCTTCCTGGGTATCTACTCTATTGCAGATTTTGGTATCATCCGCAAAGAGGCAAACCTTACTTGACAGCCCTTCCGCTATAACACTAACAAAGATGTTAAAAAGAATCGGACAAAGGACAGATCCCTGGGGCACACCACTGGTAACATCCTTCTCCTCAGAGTGAGCTTCATTTACTTGTACTCTTTGTTGCCTCCCACCCAACCAATTTCTAACCCAAGCAGTAACTTTAGGGTCCATCCCTAGGGTGATCAGTTTGTTTATAAGTCGCCTGTGATGAACAGTGTCAAAGGCTTTACTGAAATCTAAATACACCACATCTAGAACTCTCCCTCGGTCCAACTCCCTGGTCACCCAGTCAAAGAAATCAATCAGATTTGTCTGACAAGACCTGCCTCTGGTGAACCCATGCTGCCTCGGATCCTGTAATCCGCTGGACTCCAGAAACCTCATTATTTTCTCTTTCAGCAGCATTTCCAATAATTTACTCACCACTGAAGTTAAACTAACCGGCCTGTAGTTTTCAACCACATCCTTACTTCTGCTTTTGTGTAAAGGCACCACATGAACCTCTCTCCAGTCCTTTGGCACCACTCCCGACTCCAACGAGGCATTGAAAAGGTCAGTCAGTGGAGTTGCTAGAACATCCCCAAGTTCCCTCAGTATTCTAGGGTGTATCCCATCCGGTCCCATCGCTTTGTCTACTTTAAGTTGAGCTAGTTTCTCACGAACACAGTCTTCTGAAAACTGTTGAAGATGTCCCTCGCTTCTGTTCCTATTTGTGGGTGTTTTCTGAGATCTTGCTCCTGGTTCTTCATCTCTGAACACAGAACAAAAATATTTGTTAAGTAATTCCGTTTTATCCATATCAGCTTCTACATATTCATCCCCTGCACCCTTGAGTCTGACAATACCACTTTTGCCCTTCCTCTTCTCACTAATATATCTGAAAAATGTCTTATCCCCACATTTTATTGCATTGGCTATTTCCTCCTCCTTTTGAATCTTTGCCTTCTTAACTACTTTGCTAGTTTCTCTAAGTTTTTCCAAATACAGATGCCTGTCTTCCTCTCTCTGTGATCTCTTGTATTTCATGAAGGCCTCCCTCTTTTTCTTCACTTTTTCAGCTACTTCTTTCGAAAACCATAGCGGTCTCCTTTTCCTTTTATTTACCATTTTAACAAAAAGGTTGGTTGCCCTTAAAATATCCCCTTTCAGTTTTGCCCACTGTTTTCTACATCCCCCAGCTGTTCCCATCCCACTAACGACTCCCTGAGGTATTGGCCCATCTTCGCAAAAGTTAGTCTTCCTAAAGTCTAAGACCCTCACCTTGGAATGGATTCTAACAGCCCTAGTCCTAATACTGAACCACACCATCTGGTGATCACTGGATGCAAAATGATCTCCCACTACAACATCAGAAACACTTTCATCATTGGTAAGCACCAAGTCCAGTATGGCCCCTTTACGTGTGGGGTCTGTTACCAATTGCCTGAATAGTTCTCCCTGTAGAGAATCCAGGATCTCCTTACTTCTAGATGATACTGCAGCAGGAATGTGCCAATCAACATCTGGCATATTGAAATCTCCTATCAGTAGCACTTCCCCTTTCCTAGCAATGCTGCGTATGTCTTCAATTAACTCTCTGTCCACCTCTTCCTCTTGTGAGGGAGGTCTGTATATCACACCAATGCAAATAGATCTCTTTTTCCCTCTTTCTAGTTTAACCCACAATGCCTCCTCTTTCCCTTTTAAGCTCTGTAATTCCAAAGCTTTAATAGTAGTTTTTACATATAGTGCCATTCCTCCTCCCCTTCTTCCTACCCTGTCCTTTCTGAATAAAGTATAGCCAGGTATAGTTACATCCCAATCATGGTTTTCTCTGAACCATGTTTCTGTAACTGCCACTAAATCCAAGTCAGCCACTCCCACCAAAGCTTCAACATCAGGGATCTTATTTCCCATTCTATGGGCATTTATACACACTGCTTTCCATATGTTACCCCTGTTACCCATTTCCATAAAGGTATTTAATGTATCATCTACCTGGGGGCTTTCACTTACCTGGGGGCTTTCCTCACCCATCCCCAACAAATCTAGTTTAAAGCCCTCTTCAGTAGATTAGTCAGTCTACTACCGAAGATGCAATGACTTTTCTTGGACAGATGGATGCCATCTCTGCTCTGCAACCCCTGGAACAGCATCCCATGGTCTAGGAAACCAAAACGCTCTCGATGACACCATCCATGCAGCCATGCATTCATCTCCAGGATGCGAGCCTCTCTGCCTTGGCCTTTACCCTCAACAGGGAGGATTGAAGAGAACACCACCTGTGCACCTAACTGCTTCACCCTCTGTCCCAGAGCCATGAAGTCACTTTTGATACATTCCGAGGTATACCTGGCAGTATCATTTATTCCATCATGGATTAGCAACATTGGGTAATAGTCAGTGGGCTTGATGAGTCTCGGCAAACTCTCCGTAACATCTTGGATTTTGGCACCAGGCAGACAGCATACCTCTCTGGACATCAAGTCTGGTCGGCAGATGGACGCCTCAGTACCCCTCAGAAAAGAGTCTCCAACCACCACTACCCTTCGTTTCTTTCTGGTCACTGATTCTGCAACTTTGGGGTACTTGAGCTCTGGTTCTTCTCTTTCCAGGGATGCTTCCACCTCCTCCACTTCCAGGGCTGCATAATGGTTCTTCATTTCAAGGGCTGGAGAAGTTGGATTGGTGATTTTGCAGGCCCTGGTGACTTGTGTCCAACCATCGACATTCTGTTGGCACCCACCTTCTCCTCTGCTGGAGAGCTTGGTTGCTGCAAGAAGCATCTCATCAATGTACTTCTCACTGTCTTGAATGCTCCTCAGCCTCACCACCTCCTCTCTGAGTTCTTCCACTTGTTTCCTCAGAACCTCAGCATGCAGGCACCCTGCACATGGAACCGGTCCTTCAACTGGCATTAGAACCTCTGTCTGGACCGAGGCAGAAGCTGTAACGGGGGCAACAGCTTTAGCAATACGATTTTTCCCAGCCATTGTTCTGTTCATGGAGCTTAGGTATCTGTTAAAGCAAAAGAGAAAGATCTACCAAGTACCAGCCGGTTTCCCAGCTGTCCTTTCAGAGAAAAAGCAGTTAAATCTCTTTAATTATATTCAAAATGTGCTGGTCCAATTCTCTGTGATTTGTTAAATGGAGAGGTGCCCTATAAAGCAAGACTGCTCACTAGGGGTGGGTGGGAGTCGGGGTGGATAGGGAGGGAACTAACACCTGATTAGGTGTTAGCAGTTTCCAAACCTGAGGAGGTTACTAGAGTTCAGCAACCTACTGTGCTCAAGGAAAGTCCCACTAAAGCACCAAAAAGAAAGCAACCTTGCCTTAAAAATATACAAAAAACCCTTTTAAGAGCTCCCAGTCAGAGAGCTAGCAATTTAATATAATAAAATAGACCCTCAAATCCTTACTGTTGGTTGATCTGTAGAGCCCTTGTTAGGAAAGCCTCAATAGGGCAGGGCACTGGAGCCTTTTATGCAGGCCTCAGCTGCTCTCAGGTAATCAGGCCCACTAACTCCTGATTAGGTGTTTTTGGCACAATTTCAGAATGTACCTGTGTATATTTTCCCCTTTGCATGTCCTGACCTGCTGTTTTTCAAATGGGGACACACAGCAGCATGGGAGCCAGGAAAAATACCTACTTACTGCCACATTTTTTGCAAGGAGCAAAAAAAATATCAGAGGGGTGAAGGGGCATTTTCCTCTTCACAATGCTGTTAGCTTGCTGAAACGAGCACTTTTCACAATCCTATTTGTGCTCTGAAGAAAGTAGAACCATAGATGTCCTTGATGGCAAATTGAGATGTGCACATAATTTTAGACCAGCACTGCACATGTGTAGTTTTTTCACCCCGCCCTGGACATGCCTTCATGTGACTTGGAAATCAAACAGGGCTTCTAAAATTCCCCACTTTCTCTCCTTAAATGTTTAATGTTTTAAGAATGTCGTCTTTTTTTGTAACTATAACCTTGCATGCTTTGCTTGAAAATGCAGAACGACTCGACAAATGTAACTGATGTTAAACCCATCCTGCTTGAAATCTTGTCCTTAGAGCATAAGATATGCCATACTGGGTCAGACCAATGGTCCATCAAACCCCGTATCCAGTTTCCAACAGTGATCAATCCAGGTCACAAATACCTTTCAATCTCCCAAAGTTATATGGATTCCATGCTGCGTGTTCCATGGAGAAGCAGTGGATTTCCCTGGTCCTCTTTAATAATGGTTTATGAACTTTTCCTCCAGGAACTTGTCCAACTTAAATCCAGGTACACTAACAGCTTTTACTACATCCTCTGGTAACAAATTAGAGAGTTCAATTACGCATTGAGTGAAAAAAAATATTTTCTCTGTTTAGTTTTAAATGGGCTCTATTTTAGCTTCATTGTGTATCCCCTAGTCTTTCTAGTTTTTGAAGGAATAAGCAACCAATCTACATTTACCCATTTCACTCCATTCGTTATTTTATAGACCTCTATCATATCTCCCCTCAGTCGTCGCTTTTCCAAGTTCAAGAGCCCTAACCTTTAAAGCCTTTCCTCAGGTATATCCTTCCATCCCCTTTACCATTTGTGTCGCTCTTCTCTGTACCTTTTCTAATTCTTCTACATTCTTTTTAAGATATAGCAACCAGAATTGCACACAGTATTCAAGGTGAGGTCGCACCATGGAGCAATCCACTGCATTATAATATCCTTCATTCCTTTATGATTCCTAGCATTCTATTTGCTTTCTTGGCTGCCGCTATACACTGGGCAAAGGATTTCAACGTATTATCCATGATGATGCCCAGATCCCTTTCCTAGGTGGTGATTCCTAATATGGACCCTTGCATCATGTAACTGTAAATTGGTTTGCACTTCCCTAAGTGCATCAACTTTGCACTAATCCACATTAAATTTCATCTGCCATTTGGACACCCAGTCTCCCAATTTATCAAAGGTCCTCTTGCAATTTTTTTACAATCCTCTTGTGTTTTAACAACTTTGAATAATTTGGTGTCATCTGTAAATCTGATCACCTTTCTTGTTATTCCATTTACAGGTCTTTTATAAATAGGTTAAAAAGCAGCAGGCCTTGCATAGATCTCTGTGGAACTCTACTATTCACCTTTCTCTATTAAGAAAATTGGCCATTTAGCCCTGCTCTCTGCTTTCTATCTTTTAACCATTTCCTGATCCACAATAGTACATTGCTTTCTATCCCACGACGTTTTAATTTCTCCAAGAGTCTTTCATGAGGGAACTTGACAAAGGCCTTCTGAAAATCCAGATACACTATATCAACCTGCTCACCTTTATCTACACCTTCAAAAAATACATGAGAGATTAGTGAGACAAGACTTTTCTTGGCTAGATTTATGTTGGCTTTCTGCTATTAAACCATAACTATCGACATATTCAGTAATTTTTTTTCTTTATAAGGTTTCATACCATTTTGCTTGGTACTGAGATTATGCTCACCAGTCTGTAGTTTCCTGGATCACCCCTGCAACCCTTTTTAAAAATTAGTGTTACATTGCAGAACTACTATTAGGTCACAGATTATAACCGAAGGTTGGAGAGTGGCCAATCTCATATTTCAGTTCTTTCAGCACCCTGGTATGTATGCCATCCAACCCAGATGATTTGCTGCTCTTTAGTTTATCAGTTAGCTGTATTATATCTTCCCGCTTTATGGAGATTTGTTTCAGTTCCTCCAATACATCACTTCTAAATATCATTTCTGGCAAGGCTAAGTCTCCTACACCTTCTTCAATAAAGACTGAAGCAAAAAATTGAGTCTCTCCACTATGGCCTTGTCCTCTATCAGTGCACCATTTACCCATCCATCATCTAATGGTCCAACTGACTCCCTCACAGGTGTTTTGGTACAAATATACTTGAAAAAGATTGTATGTGCTTTTGCTCCCATGGCAAGTTTCTTTTTAAATTCTCTCTGTGCCTGCCTTATCAATGCCTTGTATTTAACTTGCCAGTACTTGTTATTTCCTGTATTCATCATTTGGCTCTTTTTTCCATTTTCTGAAAGATTTTCTCTTAGCTATAACTGCCTTTTTGATCTAACCTTTAAGCCATGAAGTCTGGCCTTCCTTCCACCTTTTTAAAGCATGGAATACACATATGGTCTGGATTTCAAAGATATTAAAGAATACTAATACCCAGGCCTGAAGTAAACACTAAACCTTTGCAGTTGTTCCTTTTAGTTTTTTCTTAACCATTTTCCTCATTTTATCATAGTATCCTTTTTGAAAGTTAAATGCTGGTGCAGCAAATTTTCTGGCTTTTCTCCCTTCATTTTTTAAATCAAATGTGATTATGTTATGATCCCTCATGCCAAGCGATCCCAAAACATTACCTCTCATACAAGATCCTGCGTTCCACTGAGGACTAGGTCTAAAATAGCTTCCCCTCATGTCTGTTCCTGAACCAGCTAATCCATGAAGCAGTCGTTTATTTCATCTAGAAACTTTATCTCCCTAGCATAATATTGACACAGTCAACACTGGGGTAACTGGAATCTCTCATTACTGTGTTGTAAACTTTGCTAGCTTCCCTAATTTTTGTTAGCATTTCATCACCCATCTGTTTATTCTGCCAAGGTGGATGGTAGTACACTTCCACTACCATTTCCCTTCCACTTTTCACATGGAATTTCTATCCATAAAGATTCTACAGTGCATTTTGTTTCCTACAAAACCTTTATTATGTTCAGCTCTATGCCCTCTTTAACAAATAGGCTAGATCACATTGGTGAAGATGTGGCTCTATCATTGCGATATAGTTTGTAGACTGGCATCACAGTGTTCCATTGGTTATCCTCCTTCCACCATGTCTCTGACAGGCCAATTATATCTAACCTTTCATTCACTGTTATATATTCTAACTCTCCCATCTGATTTTGTAGACTTCTAGAATTTGCATATAGGCATCTCAAAGTTTGTTTTTTGCTAATATTAACAGTCTGGCTATTTGATGTCAAGGTTAATTTGGAATCTTTTAGCTTAGTCTGATTTTTATTTAAACGCACCTGTGTTACTTTTACCTTTACTGGAACTTCTCTGTCGAGGTGCCCAGACTTCACCATTTTGCTAGAATCCTTCAAAAATACATAATCCTAAACCATGAGCATTTGGGCAACTGTGGACTTTCCCCGCATTATCTACTTTAAAAGTTGCTCTCTCTCCTTTTTTAAAGGTTAATGACGGCAGCCTGGTTCCACCCCATTTAAGGCGGAGCCCATCCTTGCAGAAAAGCTCCCCCCTTCCCCAAAATGTTGCCCAGTTCCTAATAAATCCAAAACCCTCTTCCTTGCAGCACTGTCTCACCCATGCATTGAAACTCTGGAGCTCTGTCTGCCTCTTGGGTCCTGCACGTGGAATGGGAAACATTTGAGGATGGGGGCGATGTTGTCAAATTTGGATGCTCCTTGGAGGATATGTATGGCAGTGTGGAGGGTGGTGTGTAATGGAAGGAGGGTGGACTGCAGTAAACCTTGATAGATTGTGTTGCAGTAGTCGGAGTGTGGGAGGACTAGAGCCTGGACTGCTGAGCGGAGGTCTGATGGCTTGAGGAGGGAGTGGAGGCATTGCAAGGTTTTAGGTTTGTAGATATTGTTCTGGCTGCTGTTGATATTTATGTCTTAAATGAGAGGTGTTAGTTGAGAATGATGCCAAGGTATCTCAGTTCTGGGCATACATTTATTTGTATGCTGTTTAAGATTATGGTGATTGTGGGGGTGAATGTTTATTTTATTTCTTGCTCAATACAAAAAAAAAAAAAAAAAAAAAAAAAAAAGGAGTACTCTAGGTAAATTGATGAAAGCAAAACCCAAAATTTCTATTCTGTCACAAGAGCAAGTAGTAGACTTTTATAAAATTAACTAATGAAACATGTACCTGATCTAAGTGGCAAAAAAAGTGTGTGTTTTATATTCAGATGCTTTACTGAAGAGTACCAGAGTATACACCACCATTTTTGTCACCATGTATTCTACCTAGTCAAGAAACTGACAATAGTATTGGGGGAAATCATCTTTGTAAAGGGGCATTAAGGTAAAAAAAAATTACATGACCATAAAAAAAGTAATTGACAGGCAAGCTGACACTCAAATTCAACACCTGTCCATTTAAACCTAAAACTTTTAGAAACATTTTAAGCAATTCACATTTGTGTACAAAATAAAAACATATAAAAGGACCACTGAAATATTGCTTCCTAAGCAAGACAAAGATAGCTGGACTTTTTTCTCCACTGAATACCATGTGCACTTACAGTGGTTAATTGATGATACATGTATGCTCTGTTTTAACACAGACCCCATTCCAATTTTCAATTACCCAATTATGAAAATACTGCATTGACAAGAAGCAGGCACGTTTCTATGCAATATCATAACATTCAACTCCTCTAACGTATGGAAACATGACCTGACCTTTCACTTTTAGCTAGTCAAAAATATACCTATATATCCAATACTACCTCTCAATCATACCAAAAACAATTGAAGCAGCAACCCACAGAATCTCAAAAGTTCAAAGTTTAGATAACTTTAAATCAGGCCTAAACAAGAATTGCTACAACCTGCAAACCACCCATGTATTTTGAGAGACCGAAGTTCCTCGATAATCATCTTGCTTTTTATTCTTCTTTCATTTATAGTTTTTTTTCAAAAACTAAACATACATCCTGTAATTACCAAAAAGCAAATTGTTTATGGCTAGTTGTTTATTAGTCTCATAGTCCAACTGGTACATAACCTATTAAAAATTATGTTAGTTCATAATTCATGAAGACTAAATTAAAGTTAGAATCAGCGCTTACTCTAAACAAGCTACAGATGGTCAAAGTTAATGCTCTACTGAAAACCATGTTAACTTAAGATTTTAAGTTGGCTAACAAATTATAAAAGATCACTAAAGGGCAATTAAAAAGAACTCAAAGTAAAATTAAATTCTATACTATCAGAGAGAAAAATATTCTCTCTCAGTGCTACCACCATAAAAGAGAGAAAAGCAAAGCAAAAACAAAAAAAAAAGGAAAGTTAAGAAGGGGCAGGGAGGGGGAGGAAGATTCAGAGTGCCTTAAAAATGTTGACTATTGATTAAAGTTTTTAAAATCTTTTCATCCTTTATACAATTCCTAGCCTTTGCATGCAAATATGCATAAAATTCCCCTTCACTCTTTTTCGACTTGTTGCTAAATTGTTAATACCTCTAGTTTTTCAACAGAGAGCCTATAATCATGGCTCTGCATACAGAGGGCAGAATGCCTCTCTCTACTCCGGGAAGAGCAGTGCCCTCACAGTGCTCTACTAGAGAGGTGGATATTTAACTCCTGTGACGACTTTGCTGTGAGTTCTAGCTGCCTATTTATTTATTTATTTATTTGTTGTCTTTATTGGTGTGCTACTTCACCTCCCTGTTCCCTTTAGTTTTGCACGTCAGCTTTCTCACCTGTATAACTTACCCTGCCTCTCTCAACTAACTGGCCTTTGTGTGGTAGCCAGGTTAATTGTTACTTTAAATTAAATCTCTCTCCCTGCTCTGTCCCCAGAACGTGCTACGTTTTAAATTTTTTTTCCTGCTCTAGCCTACCTGAGGGACTAACCCCCTCCCCCCCTGCTGAGGGTACAGGACAGGGTACCTTGTAACAGCCCTCTTTTAATAGGTCTTATTTCCCTCCCTCCCTCCCCAACACCCACCCGCCCCTGGGGTAATTGTAGCTTTATAGGTACTTACACGTCTTAGAGGAAAGGGGCTGCTCTCAGGTGCAGCTCTTTATCCAAATCAGTCATACATTGAGAACCTGAGATTAATTAAGAGAAAAAAAGCTTCAGGTGAACAAGGTATATTAGAGGTATTAGATACACTTTTATTAGTATAAGCATCTACACCAACCCTTAGTAAATACAGAATTTAAAGACCTAAACACAAGCTTTAAACTAAGATGCAGACAACAGTCCAGCAGCGAGATGGGGGCTTTCCAGTCTTTTGCATTGAGTGTCACATGTATGATTTTCTCCCAATTGGTGAGAGGTCTTACGTATGCACTAAGTGCAAGGAGCTCTTTGCTCTCAGGGAACAAGTCCATTCTCTAGAGGCTAGAGTAGCAGACATGGAAAACATAAGTAAGACAGAGAAGTACATGGATGAGACCTACAGGGATATAGTCCTGAAGTCCCACCTCCAGTCTGGCAGCATCCCTGTTGCCATGGAGGAGAGAGGTCACGTGACAGGAGAGCATCACCCTGGTGTGGCAGGACCTGATCCTGTAACTAGGACCTGTCCTCCAGGTGATGTAAAACCCTCTCGCACCGAGGACGTTTCTCCAGGGCCATATGCCCATGAGGGAAGGGTTAAGACAGCTGTTATAGTTGGTGATTCAATTATTAGGCATGTAGATAGCTGGGTGGCTGGTGGACGTGAGGATCGCCTGGTAACATGCCTGCCTGGTGCAAAGGTAGCGGACCTCACGCACCGCCTAGATAAGATCTTAGTGCTGGGGAGGAGTCTGCTTTCTTGGTACATGTTGGTACCAATGACATAGGAAAATGTGGTAGGGAGGTTCTGGAGGCTAAATTTAAGCTTTTAGGTAGGAAGTTGAAATCCAGAACTTCCAGGGTAGCGTTCTCCAAAATGCTTCCCGTTCCACGTGCAGGACCCAAAAGGTAGGCAGAGCTCCGGAGTCTCAATGCGTGGATGAGACGATGGTGCAAGGATGAGGGTTTTGGATTTGTTAGGAACTGGGGAACATTCTGGGGAAAGGAGGGGCTCTTCCGAAGGGATGGGCTTCACCTTAACCAGGATGGAACCAGACTGATGGTATTAACCTTTAAAAATGAGATAGAGAAGCTTTTAAACTAGAAAATAGGGGAAAGCCGACAGTCGCCCAAGAGCGCATGGTTCAGAAGAAGGTATCCTTGAAGGATACTACCAAAAGTAGTGAGGTTCCAAAAAAGAGTAAAGTAGCCCAAATGCCCTTGAGTATGGTGCAGACAGAGCGTAAAGATTCCAAATTACCCATGCCTACCAATAGCCAAATTAATATTAATAAAATACATTCCCTAAAATGCTTGTTTGCAAATGCTAGAAGTCTAAACAATAAGATGCAAGAGTTAGAATATATAGCACTAAATGAGACGTTAGATACAATTGCAATCTCAGAGACATGGTAGAAGGAGGATAACCAGTGGGACACTGTGATACCTGGATACAAACTATATCGTAATGATAGAACTGATCAAATTGGTGGAGGAGTTGCGCTCTATGTTAGAGAGGGCATTGAGTCAGAAAGGATTAAAGTTTTGCAGGAAACAAAATCTGCTGTAGAATCTCTATGGATTGAAATTCCATGTATGAAGGGGAAGGTGATGGCAGTGGGGGTGTACTATCGACCGCCTGGCCAGAATGAAGAAATGGATGATGAAATGCTCAAAGAAAACAAGGAAGTTAACAAAAGTCACAGCACAGTAATAATAATGGGTGATTTCAATTATCACGATATCGACTGGGTCAGTGTCACAGCAGGACATGATAGGGAGATAAAGTTTCTAGATGAAATAAATGACTGCTTCTTGGAGCAGCTGGTTCATGAACTGACCCGAGGGGAAGCCATACTGGCCCTAGTCCTTAGTGGACCACCAGATCTGGTGCAAGAAATAAGGGTGTTGGGACCACTTGGCAATAGTGATCATAGCATGATCATGTTTGAGTTAATTAGTGGAGGAGGGATAGTAAAGAAATCCACAGTACTACCTTTTAACTTTCAAAAGGGAGACTATGATAAAATGAGGAATATAGTTACGAAAAAAATAAAAGGAGCGGTTGCAAAGGTTAAAGAAAGACTTACATCAAGCTTGGGTGTTGTTTAAAAATACTATCCTGGAAGCCCAGACCAGCTGTATTCCACGCATTAAGAAAAGTAGAAGAAAGTCCAAAAAACTGCCAGCAAGGTGAGGTCAGAGAGGCTGTTGCTGCCAAAAAAGCATCTTTCAGGAAATGGAAAAAAAGAGCCAAACGACAAAAACTGGAAACAGCACAAGCACTGGCAAGTTAAATGCAAAGCATTGATAAGGCAGGCAAAGGGAGAATTTGAGAAGGAACTTGCTACAGAAGCAAAAACACGAAATAAAGACTTTTTCAAGTACATTTGTAGCAAAAGGCCTGTGAGAGAGTCAATTAGATGATAGAGGGGTAAAAGAGGCAGTAAGAGGAGACAAGGCTATAGCGGAGAGACTGAATGAATTCTTTGCTTCGGTCTTTACTGAGGAAGATGTAGGGATGTTACCCATGACTGAAGTGGTATTTAAAGGTGATACTGCAGAGGCATTGAGATAAATATCGCTACACCGGGAAGATGTATTACAACTATTTGATGAAATGAATAGTAGCAAATCACCTGGATCGGATGGTATACATCCAAGAGTGTTGAAAGAACTGAAATATGAGATTGCAGACCTGCTATTAGTAATCTGTGAACTTTCATTAAAATCATCTGTAATACCTGAAGATTGGAGGATCGCCAATGTAACGCCAATTTTTAAAAAGGGTTCCAGGGGTGATCCGGGAAACTACAGACCAGTGAGCCTGATGTCAGTACCGGGGAAAATGGTAGAAACCATCATAAAGAACAAAATTACACAGCAAGTAGATAGTCATGCCCTAATGGGAGACAGCCAACATGGCTTTAGACAAGGAAGATCTTGTCTTACTAATCTGATATTTTTTTTTGAAGGTGTGAATAAACAGGTAGACAAAGGTGAATCAGTTGATATAGTGTATCTGGACCTTCAGAAAGCCTTTGACAAGGTCCCTCATCAGAGACTTTTGGCAAAACTAAAGCATCATGGGATAGGACGCAGTGTACTATTGTGGATGGGGAACTGGTTAAAAGAAAGCAGACGGTAGGGCTAAATGGCCAATTTTCCAATGGAAAAAGGTGAATAGTGGAGTACCCCAGGGATCTGTACTGGGTCCGCTACTTTTTGACATATTCCCTTTTCCAGGTCATTTATGAATAACTAGTGAGGTTATCAAATTTGCAGACGACACAAAACTGTTTAAAGTTGTTAAAACCCAAGAGGATTGTGGAAAACTGCAGGAGGATCTGGATAAATTGGAAGACTGGGCATCCAAATGGCAGATGAAATTTAATGTGGACAAGTGCAAAGTTATGCACCTAGGAAAGAACAACCCACACTATGGTTACACAATGTAAGGTTCCACATTGGGAGCCACCACCCAGGAAAAAGATTTAGGAGTCATCGTGGATAACATGTTAAAACCCTCCGCTCAGTGTGCAGCAGTGGCCATGAAACCAAATAGAATGCTAGGTATCATAAGGAAAGGAATGGAAAATAAAACAAAAGGATATTATAATGCCTCTGTATCGTTCCATGGTGAGACCGCACCTTGAATATTGTGTGCAATTCTGGTCACCGTATCTTAAAAAGGATATAGCATTATTAGAAAAGGTACAGAGAAGAGCCACCAAAATGGTAAAGGGGATGGAAGGCTACTTCTATGAAGAGAGGCTACAAAAGGTTAGGGCTCTTCAACCTGGAAAAGAGACGGCTGAGGAGAGATATGATAGAGGTCTATAAATTAATGAATGGAGTGGAACGGGTAAACGTAGATCAATTGTTTACGTTATCAGAATATAGAAAGACTAGGGGACATGCAGTGAAGCTACAGGTTAAACTATTTAAGACAAATAAGAGAAAATATTTTTTCACTCAACATGTAATCAAACTCTGGAATTTGCTACCGGAGGATGTAGTAAGGGCTGTTAGTGTAGCTGGGTTTAAAAAAGGTTTGGACAAGTTCCTGGAGGAAAGGTCCATAAACCATTATTAAAAGGGGACCCAGGATATCAATTCTTGACCCAATACAAGCATTGTGGAACCTGTGTCTCTTGAGGATACTGCTAGGTACATATGACCTAGATTGGCCACTGTTGGAAACAGGATACTGGGCTTAATGGACCTTGGTCTGACCCAGTATGGCATATCTTATGTTCTTATGATGCATCCGGGATGCAAAAATCCAAATGTGTTCTATGTGATAAGGAGGGAGAAGCTGATGGGCACAGGCTAGGAGAGACCTTGAGTTGATAATGTCTGCTGATCGCAAAGGTGGCAAGAGAGTGCAATTATGGTGATAGCCAAAGCCAGATGGATACTAGACTTATAGAGAAGTATAACCAGCAGAAAGGACCTATACAAGTTGTTGGTGAGGCCTCACTTTGAACACCGTCTACATTCTCCTGCTATTTACCACCAGCTACACAGCAAGGTTTGAGCGCTCAGTGTTTTTTTCCCTGTCTGCTGGGTGTCTGTCGAAGCCGAGCATTTGAACTTCCCGAGAACTCGGGGTTCCCAAGGTTCCACATACCAGTGCGACATCAGTAGCTGACTATGAACTGCCGATTAGAACCAGCACCCAAGAGGGTTGGGTTATACTCCTTTTTAGAATCCACAACAGGTGCAATACTTTGTTTCCTAAAGGACTCTACCTCTTTTGATGTTTGTTATTTACATTATAACAATATTATTCAAAATGGTTTACAATGATGGTATATAAAACTTTTTAAATAAATAAGGATGTAAAAAGTTTAGAAGTGGTCCAGAGAAAAGCAGCCAAAAATAGTGTGAGATGAGCATCGGAAGATATATGAGATGACACACGAGAAACAAAATACATATAGCCTAGAGGAGTAGGGGATAGAAAAGATAGTACGGACTTTTAAATTCTTGAAAGGTATTAAAGCACAAGAAACAATTCCCTTTCCGGAAGGAAAGGAAACTGTTGAACTAGGGGACATGATATGAAGCCGCAAGTGTAGAGATTTAAAAGCAGTATCAGGAAATATTTATTTGCAGAAAGGGTGGTGGGTAGCTCAGTGCCCTCCATGAAAAGATGGTGTAGACAAAAACAGTAATGGAATTTAAAAAGGCATAGGATAAATACAGAGGTTGTCTTAATGGCAAGAAGATGCCCAAATGCTCTGTTTTCCACCTCGTTGAAATAACGTTTTGCACTTCAAAGACAGGAGGTAACCTGTAAGAATGGCAGTTACAACCTCGAAGTAAAACATGGGGGTTACCAGCACAAAGTAGCAGTTATAACCCTAGACTGCCCATTAAAGTGTTTAGATGTGCCATTTCAGTCTCAATAATGCTGCACATTTTCTAGTCGATGGCAAATTTTCTTCCTAAATGCCACTTTTTTAGTTTGCTTTATAATACACTCTCATATTATTAAGTAGCAAACGTCCAATAAATAGGGCAGGTTCAGTGCTCTCACAGAAGCCATGGTATAGGCAAAGCATAGCTTAATAAAGTAAAGAACCTCTACTGCTATGCACGCAAACCATCTCTTAACCAGGAAAATGTGCTTAGAGCTGTAAACCCTCAGGCTCCAGTGGAATGATAATGATCAAGACTTCCACAGGCAGCTGCAGCAGTCTCTCTCTCTTTTGTCGATACTGTTAGAAGCGTGAGTGGTAGATAAAAGCACATTTAAATGTGTAATACAAACTATAGCTCACGCTCCTGAATATGCACCCATTGTAAAAATACAACACATCAACAAACACCTAAAACAGGCAATGAAGTGCAGTTTCAATATATACATTGCTGCAGCCTCCTGAAATCATTTTGCTTAAAAAAAGGTAACTAGGATGAGGTGTAAGCAGAATGGTTTATAAAGGCAGGTTAATGGAAACCGTTTATTTATCCTGAAGAGTTCAGGATAATCAAGGACAAACTCAATCAATGCATATCAATGAATCAATGCATATCAATGAATATCAAGGACAAACTCAATAACAATGGGGAATTTATACCTGCCATCTGCACTGGGAGCACATGAAGTTATGGGCTTGCTTATTTATCATTATCACTCTTCTTTTTTATTTTTTTCTTACTAAACTTACTAAACCATTGACATACTCCTTCCCCCACAATGAAAACGGATAACTAACGACAACTCAGATCCCTACCAAGAAAGACATAAATATTAGCAACTAAATTTATATCATTACCCTTACTCTAATACTCAATGCTTCTCTCTGGCGAATCTTCACTCTAACTACCACATTTAGTCAATCTACAACTATGCATTTCACATAGTATAAACACAATATTTTGTATATAGTTAACACATTATAACGTTGTTTTGTTATCGAACCTAGACCCAGTTTCAACCGAAACTAAGCTTGTTTTGTTTTTAAGGTTCTGCCTCTGTACATAGTTTACCGATGTTCCATGTAAAAGAAACAGATCTTGCTCTGTCCCTTAACTTGTTCTTTGTAAACCGCACCTGATCCATGGGAAAGTGCGGTATATAAGTGATTGTTAAATAAATAAATAAATCCCCTACGTTTTCAATGTCCGCTCAAGGCAAGAAACAGCATTGACTTACATCGCCAGCATGGAAATTCAGGTTATTCTGAAAAAATAATTTAGACAATAACCACCAATTAATGTTTCTTATAAAGCTAGGGCAGCATGTGTAGAGCAGGTCCTTCCTTGAAGGAAAGGGTATGTTCTTCAGGCCCTTTCCAAGTCTTTCTATAAATCTACAGAAGTATGCACACATTTTCTTTGAAACACATTCAAGGTTATAATCTACATCTGACAGACTGCTCCCCACAAAACAATATGACTAAAGCGGTTTGTTCGGCAACCTGCCCTAATATCTTTTAGTTGCACAATACAAGTCCTCTAACCTCAGCTATGCACAATATTTTCTTTCATAATTGAGTAAGCATCTTTTTCGTTCACATTAGAATATATTCATTTGATTAACAAGCTTGCTTGAAAGTTCTCAAAACAACCTATACCACAAGACGAATACTAGATCAACAAGTAAAAGAGATATAGATTTGAAAGCAGAAAGTTTGGCAAGTTCGATTCTTTAGTGTTTGTAAACAGGCTTCAAGGACTTAAGAAGATGGTACTGAAGCAACCTAAACTTGCCACTCCATCGCTTCCCATTTAACCTCAAGAGCATAACATCAAGCTTGATAGAAAAAGAAGTCTATTTTCTGTATTCATGAACAGAAGGATTTCAGCTTCAACTTCATATTGTGTGACAATTTTTACCACTACACAGTTTTGGAAATTTCCATGGCAGCGATCAAGGTTGGCAGGATTACCAGTGCTCATGTGCATGCAGCACTATATAGCTACATAACAGCCTAGCACCAAGTTGAGACACACAGACAAGACCAAAGTTATATTGGAAATTAATTACAGCAAAGATGTTTATGACAAGATCAGGAATTGTCAAGGATTTTTGGATTTAAAAGTAAACCTCAAAAGTGATCTTTAAACAGGACATGAACATGGCCAAAGACAGTCCTGTTCATACTACAGCCCTTCAACTAAACATTAAATGTGGTAGTTAGAGAGAGGCATCTAAAGGCTATCTGGGATGACCATGGTAAAAGGGGTTCCTGGGCCCTGTAAGTCTTACTCACCAAGGGATGGGAGTTTGGTGGACTGTTTGGCTGTGTTATAGATGGGGGGTGGGGCGCTTGATGGGTGAGCTAGTGGGAGGAAGAGGGGTTTGAGCTGTTGATGGGCTTAGGAGGGAGCCCATTTGGTTATGTTCATATTCATTGAACGAGGCAGTGGGATTGGTCCCCTGTTGGGTACAGCAACTGGTGGTAATTCTCCCACATGCTGAGTGGGGCCAAGTGCTCTGCCATGGCTGCAGCTGAGGAATGGTTTCGAGGAATATTTCTGTTTTCTGGTTTTTGCCATGCCCAAACAGTAAGGCCTCCCAGACTATAGCCAGCATTGGTGCTGCAGATTTATTTATTTATTTACATTTATATATCGCCTTTCCAAAATCAAAGCAGTTTATAATGAACTTTATAACACAATTACATTTAACAAAAAACTTACATGAAACTTTGCTAACACGGTGCCAGAGAATTAT
This sequence comes from Ichthyophis bannanicus, assembly GCA_033557465.1. Lineage (NCBI taxonomy): Eukaryota > Metazoa > Chordata > Amphibia > Gymnophiona > Ichthyophiidae > Ichthyophis > Ichthyophis bannanicus. The sequence continues at coordinate 1,134,475,877 of CM066033.1, forward strand.
GTAAATATTATAACTTTAACATAAATTTTAACAAAGGATTAATAAACTTATTTACATGTGCATTCATATGCAGGTAAGGATAGTTCTGAACTTATTAACTTGTTCCACAGCTTAAGATTAGCTTTTTAACTATTACATCAAGGTATTACCCTATGTGTTAACAGTGAAGCACTGAGAGACACTAGGTTTACAGTGAACACTTCTTTGTATTCTGATTTCTGGTGTGGTTTGTATGATCTGAAGCTTGATGTTGATTCATCTTGTAAAGTTTTGAAAATAGTGTGAAGTGCTTTGAACTTTATTCTGCTGACTACTGGTAACCAATGAAGCTGATTTAATATCAGGGTAATGTGTTCCCTGATTGGCACTTAAGATATGACTCTAGATATCTGCAGATGTCAAGGCTGCTTCGGGTCCCAATGCAGTATGTGGCACGGTGTTGCAGCAGTGGCCTTGACAGATAACTGGAGAGCCACACAGAGTGTATACACATGGCAAGCCATGTTGAGAGGCCTGTGATCAGCATCTTCCTTTGGAGACTAGTAGGTCTCCTGGGAATGCCAAAACGGAGTCCTTAGCCTCTATGCTCATTGAAGTGCCATTACCTGTCATATGGGAGAGGGAATTGGATGCATGCAGATGGGTGGTTCATGTGGATGCCCTCCTGACCTGGGGCCCTCCCCACAGATGCTTGAAGTCATGGACAAGTTGGGTAAGGATCAGGTTCAGCCCTCTCCAGCTGATGTGGTCAAGTAATATTTAGTATTTCATTTTGGGGAAACCTTATTAATATATATATATATATATATATATATTATATATATATATATATAATATATATAAATGATGTTCAATATTGAGAATTAAGTTTAATTGATGACAAATTTCTCTATTTTAAAATCCACTGTAACTAGACGTTAAATAAATCAAATTTCTCTCTTGGAATTATTATTGTTAAACAAATATAACAATTTCTCCTCTCCTTTGCTTTGCAAGTTATCAGTAACAAACAGATAAGTATCAAATATGTCATTGTTCAATGAGTATGTGATGTTAATAATTGATACTTTATGTACACTTCCTTTAACAAGTCTTTCCTAAAATTATCTAAACCAATCCTTTCTTCAAGAACAGGCAAATATTATATTATTTATTTATATTTAGATTATATTTCCTAAAGATGAATGTTTCCCAATTTATGGGGTCTAAGATATTGATATTTCCTGATTTGGCTAGAGATACCCAAAAGAGGAGGAGAGAGTTTCTGGCTCTACGCCAGCACTCTCTTGCCTTGGGGGTACAGTTTAAGTTGAAATATCCATGTAAATGTTTAATTGTTCACAATTCAAAGCAATTTCTTTTCTTTGAACACCAGCAATTGAGTTCTTTTCTTGAGGGTAAGGAAGGGATAGGGTTAGGTATTTAGTTACCTCTTGACAAACTGGAGAAGGAGCATCGGTTGGCCAGGTTCCTTAAGCCCTCGGAGCAAAGAAAGATGACATTGCAACAGCTGTGGTCATTAGTTGGTTCTTTGAATTTTGCCTTTCGAGTCACTCCGGTAGGCAGGACATTTTTGAATCAGGTATGTTGGGCTATGGCAGGAGTTCAGAAGGCTCACCACTACATTTGGATTACTTAGTATATCTGTGAGGATCTGAGGGTTTGGGGTATCAATTTGGATTCTTTCAATGGTATGTCTATGTGGCAGGTGGCCGGTGCCAGCTGTCATGAATAATGATATGGAATCGTTTTCAGATGTGGCTGGTGGGCATGTTTTTGGCTTGCTTTTTCATGGTTCCTGGTGTGCACGCACCTGGTTGGGGGAGAGAGTCCAGTTAAGTATGTCCCAAAATATTATCTTCTTGGAGTTTTTCCCTCTGCTTGTGGCAGTTCATTTGGGAGATTGGTTGAGGGATAAAAGGATTGTATTTTGATGAAATAATTCAGCAGTGGTTCATGTTATTAACAGGAATTCTATGCATTATGCGGGTGTTGTTGATCTATTGCGTGTATTTGTCTTATGCTGTTTGCAGCTTAATGTGTCTATTCGGGCTCGTCATGTCCTGGTGCTTGTAATGTCTTAGCTGATGCTTTGTCTCAGTGTAGTCACCATTTCAGAAGACGGCACATCATGTGGACTGGGCTAAAGCAGAGATTCCGGAATTCTTTTGGCAGTTTGGAACCCAGAGGAATGGAGCTCGTCACCGTCTTCATTAGTGTCTTTCACGTGGCCTGTTTGAGCGAATGTAGGAAAGTCCTTATTTTTCTTTTTTTTCTAGAAGTTGGTCTTGAGTTCCGGTGTCAGATGAGTTTATCCTTGATTTTACTGGGGGGAGGGGGGGTGCCACCTCTGTTCCACCCCCCAGAATGCCCCGATTCTAGTCAGCTAGTTTCAGGGCACTTAGTGGCTGAAACCTGCAAACCACCTAAATGCCTTTGAATATTCCCCCTGATCGGATACTTGACAGATCCACGATGTTTTGCATGATGCACTCGGGGTAGGGTGCAGAGTCAGTGGTATCTGATCCTCATTTACCTACTATACATCAGTTATGCTATAAGGCAGACCAAAGCCTCAGCAACATCTGCTTCTCTAGTTATGAAACTCTATTACTTTGGGTGGTTTTCATTTTAGCCTTTTTTGCAGTGCTTCGGGTGAGTGAGTTGATTCTGGATTTGGGATGTGGAGCAGGTTGGTTGGGCTTGTTAGTGAGAAAACATCTGGTATAGCAGACGGATTCTGGATTGGCTACTTGTCTGATAGGGAATATGAATGAATGAATTTTTATGCTTGCGTCCTACGGGTGGTCCCAAATTTCTGGTCCATATGGATGGGTCTTCCATGACTTGTTATCTGTTTCAGCAGTGTTGCCTAAGCCTTGGGCTTAGATGTCTCATTGCAGGACACCTTTTTTCGCATCAGGGCAGTCATGCATGCGGCAGAGGCTGGGCTCCCGATGGGTGTTATACAGCAGATCGGGTGCTAAAAATCTGGGACATCACTTACATCTGACGGGGGGGGGGGGGGGAGGTCGGGGGAGAGGCTTCCTGTGTCTAAGCTTTGTTTTGTGTTTTATGTCACCCCATGAGTGATGTGTGTACCTGGATTGCTGAACATTCTTACATGTTTTGGGCACACAGGTATGTGCTCAAATGCCCATATGGCTAGCATTTGGGTTTACTGAATCAAGAATTGGTGGGATGCTGGTTCAGCTGGAAAGGAATGATTTTGGATCAGCTTCTTCCTTTGACACAGCTGTGGCTCTAGTATGGCTTATCTGTGATACTTATTCATCAGGGTACAAATGATAAGGGCGAGTGGAGATGTTGCCAGATGATAGACATTGTGCATTAGGACTTAGCAAGGTCTTGACTTCCTGACATTGTTTGTTCGTCAGATGTCATTGCAAGGCCCTCCTTAAAAGATTCAGGTTTATGGGGGAATTATAGAGCCAAGATGAATAAGCAGCTTGGATCCTGGCTTTGTCAACTGGATGATCAGCACATTTGTCATTTGTGGTCTTAGGATGGGTGTGCAGCCAAGTATATTTGCCAGACATTGGTCAGGGTATGTTGATCAATGCTTTTCAGGAGGTTTCAGGAGACATTTTGGACAGGGGTACCAGGCTGCAGTGGTGGGGGGGGGGGGGGTCACAGGACATATCCATGGCATGTCTGCACCTGCGGCAGTAGTAACGAGCCTTTGGGTACTGGGGCTGTCGGACTTGTTAGCAGGCTGATAGTCCAGATGGACCTGTATTTGACAAAATTCATATGATAAGATTTTATCATTCCAACATTTGGACCTCCTGCTGGGGCCATGGCAGAGATCTGCCACATATTCTGCTGCCTTGCTGGGCAGACTAGATGGACCATACTGGTCTTTATCTGCCATCATATACTATGTTCTGGCTGATGGAGGCTACATGCCTGCAGCCCTGCTGGTCTGGGGATTGGACATCTTGCTGGACTGTGTCAGATGTTATCCGGGGCAAAAGTATGAGTTGCTATGTTAAACAAAGTTGTTTTGTTGATGGAGTTTTGAAAATGCTGTGGCCTTTTACTTTCAATATTAATTGCTGTATGTTTTTGTGGTGTGAATTTTGTTAGTGAATTGAGCAAAAAGGCCTTGGGATACATCGGTTAACAATTTCTATTCACATTACAGGTCAATTAAACCTGTTAGAAAACAAGAGACACTGTTGGGCTAAAAAAAGAAAAATCTATGTAAAAGCTTCCAGTTTAAATATCTTGTGGATACAAATATCACCTTGAGTTAAACTAGATTAGATAGTCTCCCAATAGCATTTAATTGCATCTTTGTTTATAACTGTAGTCCTGGCATGTTGACAGGACCTTAGCATGATAGGTCAAACTTCAATACCACTGATAACAGATTTAGTCACACTAATCCGAGCCTTGTCTTCACTATCAGAACTGGCCCACCATAGTTACATTTTAGAAAAACAGAAGCATTATGGCAGAAAGAGACCACATGGCGTATCTAGTCTGTCCTTTCATATCAACTACAATGGTCCCCTTTTTACCTTTAGAGATCCTCTGTGTTTGTCCCATGCTTTTTTGAATTCAGATACTGTCACCTCCGCTGGGAGACTATTCCATGCATCTACCACTTTTTCCATAAAGAAATATTTCTGCATATTACTCCTGAATCTATCCCCTTTCACCCTCATCCTATGTCTCCTCGTTGCAGAGGTTGCTTTCAATCGAAAGAGGCTCTCCTCCTGTGCATTTATGCCACGGAGGTATTTCAACATCTCTATCATATCTCCTGTATCTCACCTTTCCTCTAAAGTATACATATTAAGCTCTGTCCTCATATGCTTTATAACAAAGACCACTAACCATTTTAGTAGCAACCTCTGCACCGACTCCAACCTGTTTATATCCTTTTGAAGGTGCGGTCTCCAGAATAGCACATAATACTCCAAATGAGGCCGCACCAGAGACTTATATAGAGACACTATCACCTCCTTTTTTCTGTTGCCATTCCTCTCCCTATGCACCCAAGCATCTTTCTGGCTTTCACCGTCGCCTTTTCTACCTATTTAGCTACTTTTAAGATCAGACACAATTACGCTCAGGTCCTGCTCTTCATTTCTGGACAGAAGTACTTCACCCCCGGGAGGGGGGGGAATTGCCTCAAAGCAGCTTTCAACAATTATGGTTTTCTGATTTGCTTTTTCCTCTTAAGGATATTCTACTCTGTACTGTAGCAATGTAAAAAGAAAATTCGAGTGAAAACTTTTACAGCAGGAGTTCCCAAACTGCAACCCATGGAGCTCATTTTTCTAGTCCAAAGTATTCCTGCCTCCATGGATTTTTCTTTTTGTGCTTTGTTTCATATACAACAGCAGTCGGAGGTAGTAATGATGGTATAGCATGATAACACACAAACTCCAAGGGGGGATGCTCCACTGACCCTCTCAGCGATTTCAAATATCCTATACTGTCCATCTCTTGAAAAGTTTGAGGACCCCCAAATCTACCAGGTAGTACATGAACCAAGCAATGTTGACAAAACCCCAAAACACAGGAAAACATCTGGCATCGCTGACTGTAGAGAAAGCCTGGGTAACAAACAAGGGCAGAGATACTCTCCTATAACTCTGTCATGTCCTGCATTGAACACAACAAATGTAAAGCAGGGCTCTCCAACTCCGGTCCTTGAAGGCACCAAACCAGTCAGGTTTTCGGGATATCTCTAATGAATATGCATGAGATAAATTTGAATACAATGGGGACAGTGCATACAAATATAGTTCATGCATATTCATTAGGGATATCCCGAAAACCTGACTGGTTTGGTGCCCCCCAGGATTGGAGTTCGAGACCCCCGGGGCAAAGCTTGGATTGCTCAAAAAGTAACTGAAAAACATTTATCACAGAAAATTTTAAAATACTAAATGTTTCTTTGCAAGGAGACAAGTCACAACATATTAAAGTTAGTCCAGTAAAGAGTACCTAGATCCCACCTGTTGACCTTTAATCTTATATATCTAAAGAGGACTATTGCTACATATCATTTGTGTAGCACTACATGGCATACGCAGCGCTATACTAGTAGGACAACCATGCTACTTTATACTTTAAGAGGAATAACTTTAAAAAATAAAACAGACAGAGATCAGTAGGTACATATGTAAATCTGTTTCAGCTGCATTACTAGCAATAATCTAAGAAAACAAATAAGCTTAATTATCAACTCTATTGCCTTTCTTTGGATCTCATTTCCAGGTGTTCTCTTTACTTGGCATCTACCCTGCTAACCTTTATGCAAATCCTATTTAACTTAGCAACAAGAACTTTTTTTTTTTTTTTTTTTTTTTTTTAATTTATGACGTTTTACAAATAAATCAAGAAAGTTTCCAAAAACATTCTTGCAAAAACAGAATAGACACGACAAGATTCTCTATTACAAGAGTATAAGAAAAAGAAAAAATAAACATCTTGATTATTATAACAAAGTATCTACTAACACTAGCCCACAATACAAGGGGAGATATCCCCAAAATTTTTTTTAACCAAATATAAAGGAAAACATAGGCAGCAAACTAGATCCAGACACCTAATTAAGAGACCACAGGTGCGGCACCAATGGAGGACTCCAGACGCCTAGAATTAATGAATGCTGTTAGTTGGGAGGGCTCATAACAAATATAAGAAACTGCCTGATACTTCACTAAACATTTACATGGATGTTTAAGAAAAAAAGAGCCCCCCAAGTTGTATAAACACCAGGACGTAGCAGAAGAAAATCCCTGCGACGTCTGAGTTTCCCTTGCTAAATCCAGGTATATCCGTACCATTAACCCTCTAAACAACAAATTTTGTTTCTGAAAAAAAAAGAGCTTTAATAATCACTCTTTATCAGAAAGTAATGCAAACGTAATTAAGTAGAAGGGACCTGAGAAACAATATCAGATTGTTCCAACAAATCAGTAACATTCAAAATGTTCCCGGAACCCCCCCCCCTATTAACCATTCCAGACGTCAATTTTGCCCTGGGAAGGTAATAAATCCTCACCAGTGGCGGAATCAATTCAGGGGAAACCCCCAGCACATCTACCAAATATTGCTTAAACATATCTCTAGGAGATACAGTAAGACGCCTAGGAAAATTAATCAGCCTTAAGTTATGAGCTCTAGACAAACTGTCCAAATGTTCTAACTTAACTTGCACAGATGAAAAGTTTTTCCTAAATGCCTCAGACTGGTCTTCAAGCACCGTAACTTTCCTCCGGATCTCTGCATCCTCAGATTTGGTTCCTCTACCTTCAGTTCAAGCTCTTCCACCGCAGCCGCCAAGTCATTCACCTTCTTTGCCAACGATGTGACCTGTGGCACCGAAACCTCCCCTAAGGAGACAATTGCCTGCCATATGGCCTCCAAGTTAAAGTTCGTCGGACGCTGGAGAGAAAAAGCTACTCCCTGATCCACAGGTGCTAAACCGGCTTCCATGTCCGCTGGCGTCTCTCCTCCACACTCAGCAGGAGATTCCTGCCCGTTGTGCTCCACACCAAATACCGCCGACACTGACAGTGGGCAATACTGCCCAGTAGTTGTACTCTCCCCCTCCAGTAGCCTCTCTGCTCCTGTCCCTCTCGAGCCACCAGCTTCCCCCTGCCACGAGGGGAGGGTTGAGCTCCAAGAACCCTTCTGACAGAAGCTGTCCACGAGGCACTTTCGGTGCATGACTCGCTGGGGACATAGATGAAACTGAAGCAGCCGCCGAGTCACCCAACTCCAGAAGTGCTGCAGCTCGGTATTCTCCCCCAGCTTCAACCGGATCCCGGGCAACGCGCAACACAAAGGAATCCAAAGGGCCACACGGTTCTCCTGAAGCAAGCGGCGTCGAGGTAAGAGAGGGTTGAGAGGGCAAAAACCCTCCTTTCCCCTTACGCTTTCTACTTAAAGGAGAAAAAAAGAAAAAAACGCGCTCACACCGAAAAGTCAGCTGCCGCCATCTTAGTTAGGACACTCCTCCCTCCGCGCTCTCGCAACAAGAACTTTTAAGGACCAACACACACTAATACCACCCAAGAAATTAAAGTCAGAATTAAACAGGGGGAATCAAAATGATTTTGCTTTTTTAAATCTAGTAACTAAAACAGCCCTGTTGCTTTAAGACCACTGACAAGGAACCTTTTGAACCCAGAGGCTACAAACTGTCACTTCAACTATCAGGCCCAAGTCTGCATAAGTTCACTGGTTCCAAGATGAGTCAGACCATTTGATTAACCAAAATTATCCAGAAATGCTACCATGGGCAAGGCAGTTTTAACTCTTCACTGGACCCTAGGAAAAACAAGCACATTGTGCCTCCCCAATTATAATATAACAGTGTTGCTCTTCGACTCCTCCTGCCTTCTGGAGAATGATGCACAGGGGGAGGGGAGACCTTTGTAGACAGCAGTGACTCTGGTCCCTCTCCTAAAAATTTCCTTCTGCCAGTAGTTGACTTACCAGGACAAAAATTTGCTGTTGGAGTCAAAGAATTAGCATATCTGAGAGGGGGGGCCCTTCAAAACATTTGGGCTCTAGGCACTTAGCTAGATTACCTCTGTCTTAATCCTGCCTTGACCTTGGATACTCATGCAATAGATTGTTCATCACTGAGCTAAACAATATTCATTTACATTGGGTAATATGGAAGACAAAAAAATAAAAAGTTTAAAAAAAAAAATAAAAATTAGAATCAACAGTTGACAAGATCTGACTAGCAAAGGTGTGTGCACAAAATCATTATACATGAAGGGATAAATGGATGATTTATTTATTCATTACTACCTCCTCACCACCCTAATCAACACTCTGAATAGAGGAATGGACAAGGTCGAAAACGGCTTCGCTCTCATTTTCCTGGATGTCACTACTGCCTTCGACTCCGTTAATCACAATCAACTTCTCACTCGTCTCCAGGAGAAGGGTATCTGTGGTCTCGCCTGGGAATGGGGTAAGTCTTACCTAACGGATCGTTGGCAACATGTTAGAGTTGGATCCACTACATCTGCACCCTCCCACCAACAACAAGGTATTCCACAAGGATCCTCTTTGTCTGCGCTGCTTTTCAATATCTACATGCAGCCGATATGTGACATCATACGCTCCTACAATATCTCCACCCTAATTTATGCAGATGACGTCCTGCTGTTTACGCCATTCAAAATCAAACATCCAGACTTCACCAACCTTATCAACTGTTTTGATGCTATCACTGACTGGTTACTATCTCAAAATCTCCGCATAAAACTTCAAGAAGACGGAAGTTCTGTTCATATCAAAGAACAAAGAATTTTCCCCTCCATCCTCCCTAAAAGTAAGAGATGCGGAGCTTCCAAGTAAACTCACCATATGCTACCTAGGGATTACACTGGACCAGCATTTCGACTTTAAGGAGCACATACAAAACACTACCAGGACAATTTACAATAAAATTAGAACGCTAAGGCACCTCAGACCCATGCTACCCTTTAATGATTTCCGGACCATTTTCCAGGCCCTCATTCTACCACACTTTGATTATGCAAACGTTATCCTCTATGGTCTCTCCAAGAACACCCTCAATCCGCTGCAACTTGCCATGTATGCGGCTGCTCGTGTGCTCTGTGGTCTAGCCAGATCGGACCATATCACCCCGATACTTAAGGAACTCCACTGGCTACCAATTCATTGCAGGTTAGCATACAAAATTCTTCTCATCATATTCAAGATCATCAATAACCTAGCCCCCACAACACTCGGAGACCTCATCACCCTCACCCTGAAAAACAGAATAAGGAGGTCAATAACTGACAACACCTTGATCATCCCTAAAGATTCCATCAAGTGCACCCAGACAACCAGGAAAAGAACCTTCACCTTCTACGCCCCAAAATGCTGGAACGACCTCCCGCCTGAAATAAGATCGATCAAAGACCTCATTCAGTTCCGTAAGGCAATCAAACACCACATTTTCCTACTTCACTTCGCACAAGCATCCACCCCACCCCCCAATCAATCACACACCAACCCCCTCAAACCTTTCACTCTCTACATAAACAACTTGGTCCCAAGTATATTGCAGCCTTGCCATAGTTCTTCATGAAACTCCAGCCTACTCTAAATGCTATGCCATATGTATATATGTATATAGTTACCCGTTCTGTTCCAAGTTTAACTCCTGTTACAATGTAAGTGCAAAACAGTCTCGAATGAATTGTGCATCCTTTGTTAGATGTAAACCGCACTGATAACAAATAGCGCGGTATATAAAAGATGTTAAATAATTTTCATAAGCATACCGGATATAAATGGTTTAAATCTCTTCCATCTGATAACTAAACTGAAAACAGATGCTGGTCTGTAAAGCTCCGGGACTTTAAGAGACGCTGTTTTTACTCAGAGCCCCATACCATTATCAGGTGGAAGACTGCATAGCAAAACTGAAGGAACATAGGAAATGAGACTTTTAAAGCACAGCATGCTTTTATTAAAAAGATATACAGCCCATCTCTACTAAAGTATATATTACGTTATCAAATGATGAGGACTATGTCACTTCCAAACTTCATCCAGAAACGCAACAACATTCTTTCATTTCTCTAGATGCCAAATCACTCCATTTGTTCTGATGCGCGAAAATCAAAGTTGTTGAGCTGTTTTTATTAGGATTAAACCTAACCAACACAAAATCACAAGAGAAACTCCTCAAAAATGTACACGAATACTGCAAAAGTTAAAACAAAAACCCCAATACATTTTGCTTGTGCTAATTTACCAGTAATGCATATTTTACTAGAGCCTTACATTCCACACAAGATTAATAAAACAAAATAATTGTGCAAAAGAAAATTTTCTGGTCCTTCATATTTAAAGAGATGTACTTTGGGGAAGTTAGACTTTATTGCTTTTATTGCAAAAGCACAAGCGGTTGGTCTGTTCGATTGCTTAGATATATATATATATATCTGGTCTGTTGTCAACTGTAGGTTGCAAGAGAGCCTTTCTCCAAGGTATTCCTCTAAATTAATAATACACATATACTATCAAGCACCTATGAGGGTCAACTGTCAGAAAAATCACTGTATCCAGATTTTTTTATGAGAAAGAAGGTACAATTTACTCATCTCATAGTCACTATGTAAAAATTCAACAGAGCAGCAGTCTTACAAAAGCAAAATAAAAATTCAACGTCAACTAATAAAATGATAAAAGTCACAAATATTAAATAGCCTGATACACTAAACATTTTCTCCCATTTTCTGTATCTACAGGGAAAATGCCTCGTACCTAGACAACAAATAGTAAGGCTGGGACCTAAGTTTAGAAGGGCCAACAGCAGGCAATGGGAGAACAGATTTTTATAACAGAAAAGTGGACAACTGTCCTAGTGTGCTGAGAACCAAGGAAGGCAGAGTTCAAACCCCACCCACTTCTCTCACTGATACTTCTTGAGATTTCAGGCAAAGTACTTAACCTCCCCCCTCTTCCTGCTTCAGGTGCAAGTTTGAACAGGGACATACTTGTACCTGAATTATAACTCACCTTGAGCTTGGGTTTAGAAAGGCAAGTAACTAAATCCACTAAACAAGGAACTAGAACAACATCAGGGTAAGCCCAACCATTAGGCAAGACCAGGTGATCACCTAGGACAGCAGCTTCTAGGATGCAGCAGCGAGTAACATTCAAAGCAAAACAGTCGATTCTGACAGCCACACAAACTCAAAGAGCCATTAGCTCGTCCTTTTACTGTATATACAAAGCAAAAGATAGAGGTCCGATTGTACCTTTTTACAGGATTGCTGTTGTGAGGTGGGGTTCTGATGAACATCATTGTTGAGTTTAATATCAAAAGCTTGAGGTGGGGGCAGGTGGCGTAAGGTTGAAGGTTCTAGGGCGCTCACTACCTTGCACCAGCCTTGGTACCGTCCCTGAATGAAAGTTTTTCAACAAAAACATGGAAACTGGGAAAGCCAAACACAAACCTTGATGGCAGTGCCAACAAGTCTGCAGAAAAAGACAAAACAGCAAGATCCGTTTTTGTGGGCAATAACGAATTACATTACTGCAGGGTTCTCAACCCAGTCCTCGGGATGCATCTAGCCAGTCAGGTTTTCAGAATAACCACAATGAATATGCCTAAGAGATCTGCATACAATGTAGATTAGTGCATGCAATCTCTATCATGCATATGCATTGTGCTTATTCTGAAAAATCTGACTGGCTTAGGGTGTCCCGAGGACTGGGTTGTGAACCTCTGCACTAGTTTAACAATAATACCAAATAATATTTACTTTATGGAATATGACCTCCATTTGTTAAAACTACAGAGAGAGTGTGATAAGACACTATTATAAATATGCCTTTTTAAAGCGTGTTTCACTGGATTTGAACATCTCAAGTCACTATTTAAAAAAAAAAAAAAAAAAAACAGCACCAGAGAACATGGGAGCTTTTGATATTTAGAACTACTACATTCTGTATGAATTTATATATTTTTTTTAATTCAATGGAGAGAGCTTGATTTGGTTAAACAAATCTAATTCACTATTTTGCAAGAAAGCCCATACAGATCGAGCCATCCTGCCTTACAAATGAAATTAGAAAAATGATAAAACTAGATTCCGTTCCTTTTATACTAGGAATGAACACTAGTAACCCTTAATTACAGCTATCATTACTATGCCAACAGTAGTACATCTTACCTAGGAGATACTGAGCACACAGGGTAGAGTCTCTTGGGTTTCATTATTCAGTGAATTTTCAGCTGCTATGATATTAGAACACACACAATACGAGGTGCGATCAGAAAGTATCGAGACTTGTACAATACACAAGAAGTATAACACTGACAGTTATTGAACTCAGTCTCCTTCAAAGTAGTCCCCTTCCGATAAAACACACTTCCTCCAGCATTCCTGCCACTGCTGGAAACAACTTTGAAATTCTTATTTCATTAAGCTGCTGTGTCAAATTTTGCTTAATGGTCTCCATGTCACCTCCTTCCTTTCAGTGGTATTTTCAGTGGAATCTCCTTCCTTTCAGTGGTAATTTCAGTTTTGGAAACAAGAAAAAGTCACAGGGTACAAGATCAGGCGAGTATGGAGGTTGATGGACTTGCTCGATTTGGTGTTTGGCCAAGAACTGGTGGACAAGATGTGATGCGTGAGCTGGGGCATTATCGTGATGAAGCAACTATTCACCTGTGTAACTTTGGCCTCTTACGATGAACTGCATCTCTCAAAAGTGTCAGAACTTGGACACAGTACTCCTTATTGATGGTTTGGCCTTTTGGAGCATACTCATGAAGAACAATGCCCTGGTAATTGAAGGAAACTGCGATCATGACCTTGCTCCTCACCTGAAGGGCTTTCTTGGATCTGGGAGTTTTCCATTGTGAGGAGTGAAACTTATTTTCCAGGTCATAACCATAAACCCATGATTCATCACCAGTAATAACCTTTTTGAGAAATCTGAGTCATTTTCAATGCATTCCAACAACTCCCTGGCTGCAGAAAATCGATCTTCTTTTTGGTCAGGGGATAGGTGTTTTGGCACGAATTTTACAGACACATGTCTCATCACCAAATCGACAGTAAGAATGGACTGTACAGATCTGAAACTGATGTTCATGTCCTCAACAAGCTCCCTGATAGTCAATCAATGATTTGAGTGTATTGCGGCACGCACTGCTTCAACTCTGTCTTCATTCCTGCTCGTTGATGGCCTTCCAGAACGTTTGTCACTGTCAACACTTTGACGGCTCTCTTGGAAATGTTTGTACCCGTCATATAGAGCACGACTCTTGCATTCATCACCATACACTTGTTGTAAACTTGTCATAATTATGTTTGCACAAACCTCCGTTTCTGGCAGAATTTAATGCAAAGTCGCTGTTCAATTTTTTCACTCATCACAAATCTAATGAACTGCTTTTATGCTTTTACACAATATGAAACATCACATGATTTAAAAAAAAGTACAGGTGTTCTGCAGCCATGCTACATTCTGCACATAATTAGGTCACTGCATGCTTAATAGCATCATGGTGCAACGTACTGTCATATAGGTACACAAGTCTTAATACTTTTTGATCACACCTCATACAAAGCTGGACCCAAACATCTAAATTTGTTTGCCTTTCAGCACAGCAAAATTTCTGGATTGCAATAAGCTTACAAAAAGAGGTATAATGAAGTTTAACATTTTTTAAAAAATGTAGTCATTAAACAGAGGTCAGAAAAGAAGCTGCAAGTGATAGTTTTTACAGTAAGGGGGATAGTGCTTGTGACTACCTCAGCAGAGCTGAGCTACCCTCCTCACGCCTGCAATTTTGCAAAGATATGAAGGAGACAGCATCACACCTGACAGCTTGTGAGAAATACTACATCTGTCCAATAATATCTTTAAAAAAAAAAAGTGTGTCGTCTAGATCTTGTTGCCTGATATGTTTACATTTGAAAAGAAACCTCTATAGCTATATCTAGAAAACATCTTTTGGCCAAATTATTAACAAGTGCTTTACATATGGATCAAGCAGATTTTGGAGATAGAAAGGTCTGAACTAAGTAACACTTCTTTCCACTTAAGCATAAACACCGAGCAGTCAAAATATGTCACAATGTAAATACAATATACATTTATAGTACCTTGAAAAATAATAAACTTATTCCCCTTAATAAACTTGTAAAGATGGGTAGACTGGTGATTTCAAATCACGTATTCGTGCAAAGATCTTTATTTTGCAAATTATGAGTTGAGCAGAGATAAGCAGAATGATCATCTACTTAAACTATTACTTACTATTGGGAAAGCTTCTTTCAGCTCAAAGCACTGTCAGGGTGATAACCTAATTGTTAGAGATCAGACCCCTCCAGGTCAAATAAATCTCTTGACCTCCCCATCTAACTTCAGCTTCTCTCAAATTAGAGTTTAAACTTTTGCTTAGAGAAATTCTTCGAACTTCTGCCTACTATAGGACAGTACATCTCTGTATGCAATGATATTGTTATAAATATAACATAACTAATCAGAAAATAATATATACTACATGAAATACACGGGCAGGCAACATCACACCTACTTCCAACATTGGTGCAAAGGATACCTTCATAATCTTACCTACAGACATACAGCACAGGAAAGGGAAAAAATGGGAGGGAAAAGATAAGCTCAACGAATACAAAAATCTATACAATGCAGAAACAAGCTGTTTATAATGATAGCGTTTCTCCATGCATCTCAATTTTCATCCAGCAAGATACAAAGCGCAGATTACTAATTATAAAGCATTAAAGCAATAGCGTGCAACCACCTTCCAGGCAGTGCCCTTCTAAAATACACGGGTTTTTTTGAAGTGTGTGTAATTAATTTTGTTAGGTTGCCGGGTGAATATCCAGCACTTTAAAAAACTCAGACAACCAAGAATACGATTTAAAAACAAAATAATGATTAATATTATTATTATGTATTATTAACAGTTTAAAAAGCCTAATACACGCATTAGGTGGCAATATGTACCAATTCCTTTGCAGGTAAACACAGATTGATTTCCGACTTTTCTATTTATCATTCCCAGAAAACGTTTCCAAAATCAAGTTTCACTAATCTAAACACAAAAAAACACCGAACAATTAAGTACCAATATGAGAGTCAAATACGTGTTTCAACATGTGGATTGTCATAATTCATAAACCAGCATCGCCTCCACTTTTCTGTATAAGTTACAGAAACATGACCATGCATGGACAACACTCCGTAATAGCAAGACATCAACAAAAAGTGCAGAGTTCCAAGTTGAATGACTTTTTTTTCAAATGCCCAGGGCTACCAAAGCTGACTCTTTAGTGCTAGTCACAGTAGCCCATGATGAAGAGCCCGCTCTCAAGCCAATGTGCTAAACTAACCCACAGCAAAACTAATAAGATGGGTGGGGGCAGCTACTGTACCAATATAGAGAGATCGTATTTCTGACACCAGCCCTCTGACCACCACCGAACGACACGGCAACACTCCAAATAACAAATCAGAGCCCCAGAGGCATGGACGAGAAAAAAGACGAGCAGCATCAACAGCCAGACTTACCGGAGGATGCTGAAAAATCCCAAATATCAGAGACAAAAACTAGAAGATGCCCTCAAAATGCCAGGAGGGACAATGGAGAAGTGCCGCGGAGATGAAGATCCCGTCACGGCGCGCTGGGCTCGGGAAAGGCTCTGCCAGGGCGACAAGTGGGCGCTTAGCTGCCCGGGGAAGCAGCAGCAGCAGCAGCACCGTCCACTGCCACTGCCAGGCAGGAAGTTTGGGTTGCAGAAGGCGGCGCAGGCGCGGGGAGAAGCAGCATTAGCAGGCTAGTTCTGCACAGGAGGCACCTACACACATACATATACAGTGCACACGCACAGCGCCCGCTGCAGCGAGAAAGAGGAGTCGGCGCCGCTCACCTCGGCTCCCAGCGAGGAGTTCGCTGCCCTTTTTTCGCTCCTCTTCTTCTTATTTTCCCCTCCCTCCTTCGCAAAAGGCTGGCTGTGAGCTGAGAGCCGCCTCTCAGCGCCGCTCATTCCTGGCCAAGCCCTCCCTCCCCACCCCGGGGGAGTCTGGCGGGCTGCGACTGGCTCCAGAGAAGTGACTGAAGGGAAGGAGGCCGGGGCACTCTAAAGCAGCAGCAGCACTAGCTGCTCCCTTTGCAGCGGAGAGCGCTCTAGCCTCTACTATATTCCCGTTCGCCTCCCCCTCTTTTTCTTTTTTCCTAAGGCAGGGAGGGGGCGTGGTTCAGGGAGGGCGGAGCCTTGGCGTCACGGCTCGGGAAGGATCGGGGCGGAGCCTGCGTTCTTCCCACGCGAGTACCAGCCTGCCCTCGCCTCTTCAGATGGCAGTGTGCTTGCATCTGTTGTACATGTGTGTATGTTGTGAAAGTGTGCGTATGTAAATCTCTTCTGCGTCGCTGTGATTCGTGCTGTCTCTTTTCAGGTATGCTGCGAGTGTGGAAGACGGATCCAGCGCTAGGGCACCCGTCCTCTTCCTACTCGACCTCCCCTCCCCCTAAAAAATATGTATGCACAAACACACACACATAAGCGATAATCATCGGGATATTAGCACTCTTCAAAAATCACTTCGTATAATCGATGGAATGAATTACCAATACTACCGAAAATCTTGAAAAGTAATTTGCATGTCAATTTTCACTCTACTGGGGGGAATAAAAGTGAAAACTATTTCTTGATGCAAAATAGAAAGTAGCTGAAAAAAAACATTGCCCAGGATTGCTTTTGAAATCCAGTGGTGGGGAAAAGGCAGGGGAATTTACATCTCCAAATAACTCTTTTTGTTTTCTTTCTCCAGGCTTCCGTCTACCTATAGCAACATGCGTTCTGTAAATGATAAATACCTGTGCTTTTAATTATAGATGATGTATTAACATTGAAACTCACTCTTAGAATAGCACAGTATATATAGGTCGTAATAATAAAATATTTTAGTTCTGAACCTTACAGAGTAAAATAGCTGCTTTTTTGCTTTAGAGATTTTAGTGTAGGAATCGAAGGCAGCACGATGTCCCTGCTTCAACCTCTGAAAAAGGGGGTTAGTTTGAGATTTTAATTTCATTACTGGCCTTTTTCAAATCCATGTTCTAATTAAGGTACTTTGTATGGGTTTGTTAATCTAGCAGTTCACGTATTCGGACAGTTTTCTCAATGCCTCGAGCTTGATGTCGGTGAATTTACTGTTTCTAGACATGACATAACACTGTGCGAAGGCTCTGTCCTTTTACATTCACTGCTTCTGTAACCCTTCAATAGGGAGAGTCTGTGTTTAACTGTCTGGTGCCTTTTACTGCCCAGAGAGCACTATTTCATCTGATAGCTGGATTAGAGATAAATTGGAGATGAGATAATAATACAAATAATCACCCTGTTTAAGGTTATCATAGTGGCTATTACTAGTCGAAACTATTTCTGGAGATATGCAGCACTGTACAGAGGCACACAGGAGAAAGCCCCTACACAATGGAACTTAAAAACTAACCAACCCTCACAAAGGCAAAGAGGAGGTTTCAGAAAAGTTATTTTGTTAGAGTAAACAAAGTCAAGGAATTTTCTTTCAGGCATGGAACCTCTTGTCAGAAGATGTGGTCAAGGCAACTAATATAGTGGGGTTCAAAGAGGTTTGGGCAAGTTGTTGGAGAAAAAGTCTATAAAAAATTACTAGCCAGACAGACTTGGGAGTGCCAATGCTCATTGCTGGAAATGAGCTATGAGAAATAAATCTACTTTTTGGGAGCTGCTGGATATTTCCGACTCAGATTGGCCACTTCTGGAGACAGGATGTTGGGGTCAATTTCTCCAAACGGGTTAGTTTTGCACATATCATGACAGTCATGAACCTCACTCCTAAGTCAGGGTATGTGGAGTGTGATCTCAGGTTCTCATCTTTACTGCTAACACTCGCCACAGTCGTTGCATTGTGCCAAAGAGAGCCACCTTCTGGAGTTCATAAGATATTCTTTTGCTTTAACAGATACCTAAGCTCCATGAACAGAACAATGGCTGGGAAAAATCGTATTGCTAAAGCTGTTGCCCCCGTTACAGCTTCTGCCTCGGTCCAGACAGAGGTCCTAATGCCAGTTGAAGGATTGGTTCCATGTGCAGGGTGCCTGCATGCTGAAGCTCTGAGGAAACAAGTGGAGGAACTCAGAGAGGAGGTGGCGAGGCTGAGAAGCATTCAAGACAGTGAGAAGTACATTGATGAGATGCTTCTTGCAGCAACCAAGCTCTCCAGCACAGGAGAAAATGGGTGCCAACAGAATGTCGATGGTTGGACACAAGTCACCAGGGCCTGTAAAATCACCAATCCAACTTCTCCAGCCCTTGAAGAACCATTATGCAGCCCTGGAAGTGGAGGAGGTGAAAGCATCCCTGGAAAGGGAAGAACCAGAGTTCAAGTACCCCAAAGTTGCAGAATCAATGACCAGAAGGAAACGAAGGGTAGTGGTGGTTGGAGACTCTCTTCTGAGGGGTACTGAGGCATCCATCTGCCGACCAGACTTGATGTCCAGAGAGGTATGCTGTCTGCCTGGTGCCAAAATCCAAGATGTTACGGAGAGTTTGCCGAGACTCATCAAGCCCACTGACTATTACCCAATGTTGTTAATCCATGTTGGAACAAATGATACTGCCAGGTATACCTCGGAAGGTATCAAAAGTGACTTTATGGCTCTGGGACAGAGGGTGAAGCAGTTAGGTGCACAGGTGGTGTTCTCTTCAATCCTCCCTGTTGAGGGTAAAGGCCAAGGCAGAGAGGCTCGCATCCTAGAGATGAATGCATGGCTGCGTGGATGGTGTCATCGAGAACGTTTTGGTTTCCTAGACCATGGGATGCTGTTCCAAGGGTTGCAGAGCAGAGATGGCATCCATCTGTCCAAGAAAGGTCAACGCATCTTCGGTAGTAGACTGGCTAATCTACTGAAGAGGGCTTTAAACTAGATTCGTTGGGGATGGGTGAAGAAAGCCCCCAGGTAGGTGATACATTAAATACCTTTATGGAAATGGGTAACAGGGGTAACATATGGAAAGCAGTGTGTATTAATGCCCGTAGCATGGGAAATAAGATCCCTGAAGTTGAAGCTTTGGTGGGAGTGGCTGACTTGGATTTAGTGGCAGTTACAGAAACATGGTTCACAGAAAACCATGACTGGGATGTAGCTATGCCTGGCTATACTTTATTCAGAAAGGACAGGGTAGGAAGAAGGGGAGGATTAGTGGCACTATATGTAAAAACTACTATTAAAGCTTTGGAATTACAGAGCTTAAAAGGGAGAGAGGAGGCATTGTGGGTTAAACTAGAAAGAGGGAAAGAGAAATCTATTTGCATTGGTGTGATATACAGACCTCCCTCACAAGAGGAAGAGGTGGACAGAGAGTTAATTGAAGACATACGCAGCATTGCTAGGAAAGGGGAAGTGCTACTGATAGGAGATTTCAATATGCCAGATGTTGATTGGCACATTCCTGCTGCAGTATCATCTAGAAGTAAGGAGATCCTGGATTCTCTACAGGGAGAACTATTCAGGCAATTAATTTAATTTAATTAACAGTATTTCTAAACCGCCTTATCTTAATAATCAAGGTGGTATCACAGCAAACAATCGAGTAAAGTGAGTGTGTTATACATGCAGTGAGGGTGAAGTTGAGTGTGTGTTGTATTGTGTGCTGGATTGGTATGAGCTATGTACAGAGTGGGCTATATACAGTGGTGCAAAAAACATATACATTCATTATTTAGGCAGTATCATGTGCTGTTATACATTTTCTGAGGTTATGTGATGTGTCCATAGTGTTCTATGAACAGCATGGTTTTCAGTTGTTTTCTAAAGTCCTTGAGGTCTGTAGTAGCTCTTAGATCGTCCGGTAGATTGTTCCATATTGTTGGAGCGGCCATGGAGAGTGCTCTGTCTGTTGTGTCCTTGCGTGTGTGTTTGTATTCACTTGGGGTGCTGACTCGGTTGTGTGTATGTTTTCTTCTGGGACGTGAACTGGTGTCTGGTTGTATGAGGGTGTGCAGGCTGTTTGCTGATGTGTGCTGTTTTATCTTAAATAGGTTTATGATTGTTTTGTATCTGATTCGTGCATGGATTGGAAGCCAGTGTAAGTCCTTTAAGGTGGGTGTGATGTGCTCCTGTCGTGCGGTTCCTGATATGATTCGTGCTGCTGTGTTTTGTGCCAGTTGGAGTGGTTTGAGGGTTTGTCTCGGTAGTCCAAGGTATATCGGATTGCAGAAGTCCAGTAGTGGGGTTATCAGTGCTTGACAGACGGTACGGAAGTGTTCTGGGGCGAGGAGCAGTTTTAGTCTCCTGATGATTCGCATCTTGTAGTAGGCTTTTTGGATTGTTTTGTTTATGTGAGGCTTGAGATTGAGTTTGTTGTCCAGAGTAACTCCGAGGTATCTCACTTCTGATCTTATTGGTATGGTAGTGCTTTGTATCATTATATTTGGTGGGTGTATGAAGCTTTGGTTCCGAGTGATGATTAAAGCTTCGGTCTTGTTGTAGTTTATTGCGAGGTTGTTGTTTTGACACCAACTCGCCATTTGGGTGAGGCAGTCTGTTATCTTGGAGAAGTCCGGGTTGTCGATTGATATCGGGGTGTATATCATGATGTCGTCTGCATATATTGTGTATTGAATGTCGTTCTCTTTCATGATGTTGCATATTGGTTGGATGTAGATGTTAAATAGGAGTGCTGAGAGTGCGGATCCTTGAGGTACTCCTTGTTGGACGTTTATGGGTCGGGAGGTGTTGTGTCCCAGCTTGACCTGTAGTTGTCTTTCGGTTAGGTATGAGTGGAACCATTTCAATGTGATACCATGTATACCAGTGTTCTTTAGTCTTTCCAGGAGGGTGTTGTGGTCTACTGTGTCGAAGGCTGAGGAGATGTCAATGAAGATCATTATGATTCCATTCCTGGTGTTGTCAATTGTTCTTAGGATGCTGTCGAAGAGGTAGATCAGTAGCGTTTCGACTCCATGGTTGGGCTGGAATCCATGTTGGTTGTCATCGAGTGTTTTGTGTTTGTCGATGTGTTCCTGAAGTTGTAGTTGAACCGTTTTTTCGATGATTTTTGCGAGGAAGGGTATGCTGGAGATTGGTCGGTATGCTGCTGGATCTTTTTTGTCGAGAGTTGTTTTCTTTGCGATAGGTCTTACTGAGGCAAGCTTTAGTTGCTTTGGCATAATTCCTTGAGTGAGCGAGTTGTGTACCATTTTATGTATTGTGGGGATGAGGCTGGATTTGGTGGCTTTGACCCATGACACTGGGCACGGGTCTGTAGGAGCAGTGCTTGTGTTGATTGTAGAAATGATGTGGGATATCTGTTCTGTTGAGGGTGAGTAGAATGTGCCCCAGGTTCTGGGGTGTACGTCCGTCCTGGTGGTCCCACTAGGTGTTGTTCGCTTTGTGGAGTGAAATTTGTTTTTGATGTGGTCGGCGAATTCCTGTGTATCGACTTGTATTTCCCCTTCTGTTTGCTCTTTTGTGAGGATCTTTACTATTTCGAAAAGCTCTCTGGGTTTGTTGATGGAAGTATTTATCATGTTTGTGTGGAATTCCCTCTTTGATTGGTTGATGTGTTCGTTGTATTGTTTTTGCTTTGTTAGGTAGAGATGTTGGTCGACAGCTGCTTTGTTTTTTCTCCACCTCCGTTCAATCTTCCTGAGCTCCCTCTTTTCCTGTCGTATTTTTGCTGAGTACCATGGTTTGTTTTGTCTCTTGTTGTGGTGTTGTTTCTCGGTCCCGCCGCCAGATGGTTTGGCGGCGTTAGCTAAAATGCTGTTCCAGCTGGAAACTTGTTCCTTCAGGTCGTCTGTGGTAATGTTCAAGTGTTGTATTGTGTCTTGTATGAATTCGTCCCTGTCGAAATGCTTGAATCGTCTTTGTGTGTGTGAGATGCTAGCTCTTTCGTTTGTCTGGTCCTCTTGAGTTAGCAGTTTTGTCTCGATTAAGTAATGGTCAGACCATGGCACTGGGGTAATGGTGGGTGGCGAAATTAGGTCTCTTGATGTTAGGTAATTGGATGCGAAGATGAGGTCTGGGGATGATCCATGTCTGTGCGTTGGAGCATTGACTATCTGTGTGAATTGAAGTGAGTTCATTGCTTGCAGGAAGGCCTCTGCGTCTTTGGCATTGGTGGACTTGAGGTTGAAGTCTCCAATCAGTAGCGCTGGTTTGCTGTTTGTTGTTATGGCACAGGCTTCTTCGAGTGTGAGGGCTAGTTCGTCGGGTGGAGCTCTGGGTGCTCTGTAGGTTAGGCAGATTGCAATGTTCTTGTTCTTGATGCTAATTGTGTTACATTGCTGTGTATCGGTGAAGCTCAGTGTCTTGAACTTTAGTTTTGTTTTTGCTATTATCAGGACTCCTCCTCCACGCTTGTGGGTGCGTGGGCAGTTGTACGCTGAGTAGTTGTCCGGTACTAGTTGGTTGAGTAGTACGTTGTCGGTAGGGTTGAGCCATGTCTCTGTGATGCATATTATGTCGGGCTGGCGCTCTTCCATGTGGTCTACGATAGTGTGTATCTTGTTGCAGACGGATCTGGCGTTTATGAGCTCAATCGTTGTTGTCCTTGTTGATGAGGTAACAGACCCCACACGTGAAGGGGCCATACTGGACTTGGTGCTTACCAATGGTGAAAGTGTTTCTGATGTTGTAGTGGGAGATCATTTTGCATCCAGTGATCACCAGATGGTGTGGTTCAGTATTAGGACTAGGGCTGTTAGAATCCATTCCAAGGTGAGGATCTTAGACTTTAGGAAGACTAACTTTGCGAAGATGGGCCAATACCTCAGGGAGTCGTTAGTGGGATGGGAACAGCTGGGGGATATAGAAAAACAGTGGGCAAAACTGAAAGGGGGTATTTTAAGGGCAACCAACCTTTTTGTTAAAATGGTAAATAAAGGCAAAAGGAACAGGAGACCGCTATGTTTTTCGAAGGAAGTAGCTGAAAAAGTGAAGAAAAAGAGGGAGGCGTTCATGAAATACAAGAGATCACAGAGAGAGGAAGACAGGCATCTGTATTTGGAAAAACTTAGAGAAGCTAGCAAAGTAGTCAAGAAGGCAAAGATTCAAAAGGAGGATGAAATAGCCAATGCAATAAAATGGGGGGATGAGACATTTTTCAGATATATTAGTGAGAAGAGGAAGGGCAAAAGTGGTATTGTCAGACTCAAGGGTGCAGGGGGGGAATATGTAGAAGCTGATAAGGATAAAGCGGAATTGCTTAACAAATATTTTTGTTCTGTGTTCACAGGTGAAGAACCAGGAGCAGGACCTCAGAAAACACCCACAAATAGGAACAGAAGCGAGGGACATCTTGAACAATTTTCAGAAGACTGTGTTCGTGAGAAAACTAGCTCAACTTAAAGTAGACAAAGCGATGGGACCGGATGGGATACACCCTAGAATACTGAGGGAACTTGGGGACGTTCTAGCAACTCCACTGACTGATCTTTTCAATGCCTCGTTGGAGTCGAGAGTGGTGCCAAAGGACTGGAGAGAGGCTCATGTGGTGCCTTTACACAAAAGCGGAAATAAGGATGTGGTTGAAAACTACAGGCCGGTTAGTTTAACTTCGGTGGTGAGTAAATTATTGGAAACGCTGCTGAAAGAGAAAATAGTGAGGTTTCTGGAGTCCAGCGGATTACAGGATCCGAGGCAGCATGGATTCACCAGAGGCAGGTCTTGTCAGACAAATCTGATTGATTTCTTTGATTGGGTGACCAGGGAGTTGGACCGAGGGAGAGTTCTAGATGTGGTGTATTTAGATTTCAGTAAAGCCTTTGACTCTGTTCCTCACAGGCGACTTATAAACAAACTGAGCACCCTAGGGATGGACCCTAAAGTTACTGCATGGGTTAGAAATTGGTTGGGTGGGAGGCGACAAAGAGTACAAGTAAATGGAGCTCACTCTGAGGAGAAGGATGTTACCAGTGGTGTGCCCCAGGGATCTGTCCTTGGTCCGATTCTTTTTAACATCTTTGTTAGTGATATAGCGGATGGGCTGTCGGGTAAGGTTTGCCTCTTTGCAGATGATACCAAAATCTGCAATAGAGTAGACACCCAGGAAGGTGTAGATAACATGAGGAGGGATCTAGCTAAGCTTGAAGAATGGTCTAGAATTTGGCAGCTGGGATTTAATGTTAAAAAAATGTAAGGTCATGCATTTGGGCTGCAGCAATCCAAGGGAGCAATACAGTATAGGAGGTGAAGTACTTTTGTCCACTAAAGAAGAGCGGAACCTAGGCATGGTTGTGTCTGATGATCTTAAAGTAGCTAAATAGGTAGAAAAGGCGACGGCAAAAGCTAGAAGGATGCTTGGGTGCATACGGAGAGGAATGGCTAGCAGAAAAAAGGAGGTGATAATGCCTCTGTATAAGTCTTTGGTGCGACCTCATTTGGAGTATGGTGTGCAATTTTGGAGACCGCACCTTCAAAAGGATGTGAGCAGGATGGAGTCGGTGCAGAGGGTTGCTACTAAAATGATTAATGGGCTTCATTATAAAGCATATGAGGACAGACTTAAGGATCTTAATATGTACACCTTAGAGGAAAGGCGGGATATAGGTGATATTATTGAGATGTTTAAATACCTCCGTGGCATAAATGTTAAGGGAGAGAGCCTCTTTCAATTGAAAGCAAGTTCTGCTACGAGGGGACATGGGATGAGGGTGAAGGGAGATAGATTCAGGAGTGATATGCGGAAATATTTCTTTTTGGAAAGAGTAGTGGATCCATGGAAGTCTCCCAGTGGAGGTGGTAGAGATGAGGACAGTAGCTGAATTCAAAAAAGCATGGGACCAACACAGAGGATCTCTAAAGGTAAAAAGTGGACTGTTGTAGTTGTTATTATCTCCTTTTTTTAACAAGAGTCCACCAGATAGTCTTCAGTACTCTTAGTTTTTCCATTAGTTTATTTGGTTTATCTCCTGATGCTGTAGGTCCATGAACAAGTTTACCATGGCCTATGACTGCATCAGGGATGTTATCTTCTCCTGAAGATTTTGCATTATCTCTACCACCATCGTTAGCCCTGGTGCATAAGCTGCAAATTGACACCTTTTTATCCTGGGTGATGTATGGCCAGAATGTGTCTTCCATTTTTCTTCCTACCATACTTTCATCGTAGCATCGCCTTGAGATTTGGTATAGATTTTATACAATGGAGTTACCACATGAAGATACTCAACAAGACTCGTCTGAGATCTAAGTTTACCTCTGATGGAGCCTTTTTTAAGGAGAAACAAAGATCTTTGTTGGGTTAATGGTTTAAGTTCAGGCAGCAATGTGTATAGAGTTTAGAGGATGTTGAAGAAAAAGCTATAGGCGTTAAAGGAAGGACACTGAAGCTTAGAAGAGTGGCATTGAACGCTGAAGCTTAGGAGAGCAGCGCTGAAGCCTGAAACCTTAAAGATAAGTAGAACTTTATGAACTATGGCTGTAAGGGAAGAGTGATTTGACTTTGAAACCTTGTGTTCTTTTCAGAATACGGTGCCGCTTTTCCTTCTGATGTGGTGTGTAACTGAATGGAATATGAGCTTCTTTTGAAGACAGATAGAAGTTTTGTATTATATATGTGGTTTAATTAATTAAAGAAATAATGCAAAAGAAAGCACTTTTTCTGTAGTTTATTAAGTAGTTTATAGGGGAGTTTTTGGGACCGATGATGCATGAAGCTCTAATCCCCTATAGTGATTTGTTTCACCACATAGTGGGAGGTAATGCATTAATCTGAGGTCTTTTCTCCTACATAAGAGATTTAGCATCATGTATATAATAAGTTTAGGAGTGAGGCATATTTATATGTAGTTATCTTTGCGCATACCATGACAATCATGAATCCCACTGCTAAGCCTTTGGGTACGTGGAATATGATCTCAGTCCCTCAGATTTACTGCTAATGCTTGCCGTAGTACTTACATTGTGCCAAAGAGAGCTTCCTTCTGGAGTTCATAGGATGTATGGGTAATTTATCAAGGCGTGATTGGAAGTTCTGTTTGGTCAGGTCTGTGGCTCCCAATACAATGGGAAATATTTCAGCATCTTGGGGGCAGTGTCTCCAAATGGGTTAGTTTTGTGCATATCACGACAGTCAAGAATCTGTGTGGACCTTGCTCTAACTCAGCCTGGCTTTTTTACGTTATCAGGAAAAGTCAGGATTTATTTATTTAAGACCAAAGAGAGAGAAAGGGAATGACAGAGAATAAAGAAGCTATTCTAGACAAGGAGGGTAGTTTTAAACCGGACTGCCTATGATGAGAAGGCATATCAGTATACATCTTGCCTTTCTAAAATAGACACAGCAGCTGTGTCTGCACATTTATAAAACTGCCTACCCAGAACGCTCCATTGCAAAGTTACAACTTCCCAATGGCAGGGTTAACTTTATGCATGCACATGTCGTAATGAATTGGTGCATATGCATGATTTGTATAAATTACAAATGTGTCAGTTTCACTCCTAATTTCCCTTTCTGCATCCAGGAACACCTACAGATATAGGTGCTATGGGGGGCCAGTTAGTGCTGCTGAATATTCCCACAGACTGCTAAAAAAGCGCTCAGTTAAAACTGGGGGGGGGGGGGGGCAGTCTGTGGGTAGTGACAGCCACTATCCTATTAGAAGCAATATTCAGCTGTTCACCAGACAACATAGGCAGTTAAGGTGAACGGCTGTCCTAAATGTAACTGTTTTGCGTCCTCCATTTAGCGGCTGAATATTGCCACTAATCAGATAGCGGTGTCAGTTAATATCTGCTCTTAGTTAAATTAGTGGCGGTTACCACCCACCCCTTGCTAGATCTGGCCAGACAGCTTGCAAGATAAACAAACAGAAAAAAAAATCCAGGGCAACAACCCATGTCAGAGCAAAGATTTTTCTTAAGATAAACATATAAAAAGAGAATAATGAAATACTAAAACCATGCATTTATGCTCTATTAGTATTATTAAATAAAAATCAATTTATATTTAATTTTTCCAGATAAGTGCTAGGTTTTACTTATAGCTGTAAGGTATCTGGTTTAATAATTTTCTAAAAGTCTTGGTCATTTCTGAGTTTGTTCCATAAGCATTTTTTCTGTGTTTTTTGGAGTAAAAGAACTTTGCGTGCTCTATTTCCATTATAATTTAATGAACCTTTTAGTAGAAATGGATTGATCCTACCTAAAATGTCTTCCACCCTTCATATTTCCAACTGCTCTTTTATAGGTTATTTGTGTAACAGATTTCTGATTTTTTGCAGCTTTACCAAATTAGACGAAGTAGCCCCTTCTTTGGAGACTGGGCTTAAAGAAGACCCATCTTTAAAAATATTGTTGAGATATCTACAGAAGAATCACAGTTAAAATGAAAATTACTTTATTTTATTTATTTATCTCCACTCATTCATTTTGGTTCAGGGCACTTACAGTCATGTAACACATAAGATAGAATATTAAAACATAAAATATCTCATATAAAAACATACAATATAACTAGATTACAACACATATATACTACAGACAAATTATCATTCTTGTTGCAGAGAATAAAGGTCAATAAGTAAAAACAACAATAAAAAATAAGATGTTGCTTTCTTACGTGAACTAACTCAATACATTTCTTGACTAGATTTTAGGAACTAACAGCCCGTCCTTTAGGCCACAACAGCAATAAATGGTGATACTATAAAAGATAACAGCATCATATTAATTTTTATTTCAGCGCATTCAAGCAAAGTAACACAACCAAAACACTGCTGCATTTTTGTTTTCATTGCTGTGTGCCATTTTCCACTGACTGCATGTATGTTCTATTGCTGATGTAACATCAGTTTCTGTAATATTTGATTTCTAGTAGACTGTTAGATGCGTTTCACATAAGCGATAGTGCCTATTGTCGAAAGTCAAATGTCTGTACGAAAGTTTCTTTGCGCATATGTAAGCATCTGCAAACAAACATGCCTATGTTTCCCCATCTGCACTGGGCAGAAGATCAAGGGAGGGCTGCGATTGCAGCAGTTAGCAGTGGACCTACTTGCATGCTGGCAAGAAAGGTTAGAAGCACAGGTGGGGAGGGGTGATGGAGAAAAGGGAGGAGAAAGCCAGTGAGCTTCAGAAGAGAATGGAGGGGAGGGAATGACTTGCAGAGGGTGAGAATGCAAGGCAGGGGAGGGGAGAAGAGGAGAGACTCTGGACAGGAAAACATGGGGGATGACAGCCAGTGAGGGGTTGGGGGGGGGGGGGGAAATAGAGCCTAAGGGTTGGAGATGGAAAAGATGGGGACAAAAGGGCACAATGGGGGTTATTCTGAGATACGAACAGCAGGGATGGACATCCCAACGGAACATCCATCCCTGCACTTTGTGCCAGTGGCAGCCCCCGACTAACTTCCCCGCCGGTTGTGCAGGGAAGTTGGTCGGGGCGGGGAAGAGGCAGGCTGGGGGCGGAGAGTGGGCAGGCAGTGGGCGGTCGCCGGCCCTGGACATACAGGGCCGATTCTAATGTTGGCCCTGTATATCCAGGGCCAGCGAAATGGCCAGGGAAGTTATTCCACCTCTGAGGTGGAATAACTTCCCTGGTTGTGATTTTTTCAGCGGCCTCGGGCGCAGAAGGAGCTTGGGGGGGCCAGGGTTTATTCCCCACAGTCCAAACCTGGCCTTAGGAGGCCAGATCGAGGGTCAGACTGCGGTGAATATATTTTAGTTTTTGGCGGCTGGCATCGTGGCATTTAAATGGAACCTCGGTGCCATGGCAGGATGACGCCATGCTGTCGCGGCTCCATTTACATGCCTGACAGAGCTATCCAGGCAGGGCATATACGTTGTGATAAGGAAGCTTATCATAGCTCAGGAAGGAGCTATAGTAAAGGTGAAGTGACTCTGAACAAGCAACCTGTCAGTTCTGGTAGAAATAAGAAAACAGAATTTTTCCATAAAAGACTACCAGTCCCAGAATGCACCAGGTTTCCAACAGCCATTAGAGGAGCTGAAGTGGGGAAACGTGTGTTCAATCAGGAGGGCTATGAGGTAATCCCCAAGCACTCATCTCAAAGGGCAGGGCCTGATTCAGCACAGCTGCGCTGTGCTAGGGTGGAGCACTCATCTAAGCAGAATAAAGGTAGAGTTTATTCTACAGAGAATCATCCTCATCTTGGAGATCCTCAGCTTGGACATCTTCATTATCTGGAGGATCATCATCAGAAGCCGAAGCCAGAGCGGACGGACAGAGAGGGCAAGAAACCCTTTGGAAGAAAGAAGAGAAAAGCATTTGGGAGGTCTAAAGCAGTCCAGAGCAGTACGTATACTGGGAGACATTCAGAAGGCCAGCATACACCATTGGACTGGGGAAAACCAGAGGAGTGGTGCTGCAGAGCTAGGAATCTCCAGACGGTACCTGTGAGGGAGACGGCTGCACTTGGAAGGGACCCTAAGACCCGTGCCAGAAGGTATGTGAATAGAGACCCAGTGTCCAGGGATCTGGATTGGAAGGCTGGACATAATAACTGGACTACATACTGGCCAGGCTATTTAGAGAGGAACTCTAACAGCAATGGAAGCTCAGGTATGAACACTGATCTATGCCCTAGTTATATCCTTGAAAGACAGCAGGGAAACAAGTATTCTCCTGAGAGTGCTCCATTGAGAAATTCCTCTGTGCCAATCCATGATATTGAACCCATGATTGTTGAAGAAGGGGGAGGGGTTATAGATACAGGCTGTGAATACATGGATTGCTCTCTGTCTAAACTCCTTTGGTAATTTACTGTTACAAAGTACAACAACCATCACAAAGAAATACAAACTTGTTCTTTAATCTACTCAGAAAAGCTCCTGAATAGGATTTGAGCCAAGCAGTAGAAAGTAAGCCAGCAAAGGGGTTTCAGCTGGATAACTGCTAGCAATTGAGCCTTACCTAATTGCTTGTGAGCTCTGAGGAACTCACTTCTGAGTCTATGTGTGAAGATATAAGAAGTTAACCTGAAAAGAACAGTTTTTCCCTACTTTGTGGGTTTTGTTTGTTGATTAAAGCACTGCTAAGAAAATATTAGCCAGAGCTTACAGAAAAGACCAGTTTGTTACCAACCAGGTCTTTATTCTTTTGATTTGATTGCCTCACAAGTTCAGCTGTTGTTTTCTTGATTTTGTTTTTCTAAGTTTAACACTGAAAGCAAGTATCCTGTTTTATGTGCTACCAAGCATATCTGTGTTGGGAGAAATAACCCCATAAATAAATATCTTATTGGCTTTACACTCAAGCACAACTAATTATTGTGAGCGGCTGTGTCTGGTGTGAATGGACTGCATTTTCCACAATCCCCCCTGCTCATATTGATATATGCCTTTGCCAAGACTGTGAACATTCTCACCCAGGCATCCGTCTGACAAATGGCATAGTTTTTCGGATTGCTTTTGTGCAAAGGGATTTACTTGCTAAGGATTACAACTCAAGTCTGAAGGAAAAGACAGTTCAAGTTTGAAAGCTGGAAAAAAAGATTTTCCCTCAACTGCACTTTGGAGGAGAGGTGGCTTTTCCAAGTAGCTGTCCCAGGAGGAAAAGACCCTGTGCAGAGCTGGATTCATCACTGGCATAAGGTAACAAGTACCTGGGCATGTCTAGTGGTGGATGGGAGTAAGGCACAGGGGTAATTGAAAAAAAAAAGTAGAAAAAAACACCTGTTTGGAAGGTGGTGCACTGTGGGGTTTTTTTTGTGTGTTTTCTTGCAGGGATCAAGATGGATCCAAGGGAACTACCTCAGTGGATGGCAGCCCAGTTTAGCAGGCAACAGGAGCTAGCACAGCAGGCTCAGGACACTGCTATGAAAGCCTTAATGGACCAGCAGAGGCCAGTGCTTGATCTGGTGCAAGCCCTAGTTAAACTGCAGAACCAAAGTGGACCAGATGCAAGACCAGCAGTAAATACTGGTACACTACATGTGGACAGTGTGGGACTCAATCAGGGAATTGGGGCATTTAGTTTTGGGAAGCTAACTCCAGATGATAATGTTGATGATTTTCTGGAGTCTTTTGAAAGAGTGGCACAAGCATTAGCATGGCCAGAGACCCAGTGGGCAGTAAGGCTGGCAGCCTCATTAACTGGAGAGGCGCTTGCAGCTTATAGAGCAATGCCAGCAGCCCAGGCTTTGAATTATAAGGATGTAAAGGCTGCTATTAGAGATCGCCTAGGGTTGTCTATTTCAGAGTATAGGCGAATGTTTAGAGCTACTGCATTGAGAGTGGGTGAAACACCCAGGGCTCTGAGTCAGAGAATCAGAGGATTAGCTGTAAAATGGTTGGAGCCTGAGCAAAAGACGGTAGAAATGTTATTAGACATTATTATGCTTGAACAATTTATGTCTGCTGTGCCTAAAGATTTGCACACTTTCCTTATACAGCAAAATTGCCAAAATCTTGGAGAGGCAACCATGCTAGCAGATTCTTGGAAGCCACGCAGGCTTGCCATAGAATGGGTGGCCCTCTGAAGATGGGTGCTGAGGCAAGCTGTGCTGTATCAGAAAAGAAAATAGTTAAAAATGTTTCTGAAAATAAATGTACTGTGTCAAACCAGATGACACAGTGGAGTAGAAAGAAATGTTTCAAGTGTGGAAAATGGGGACATTTAGAAAAGGGATGCCAGACACACACTAGCTTAATGGGTGTGGATTTAAAACAGCCCAAAGAAGGATTTCTTTTGATGGTTGATGTGCAGGGAATTACCACAAATGCCTTGTTAGACTCTGGGGCAGACCAGAGTATGATGTCAAAAAGGCTTTGGAAGAGGATAGAGGCCCAAGAAGGATTTGTGCCTAGAGCCCCTGAAAGCCAAGTTCACATCAGATGCATTCATGGTGCTGCAACATCATATCCCATCTATAGGCTAAAGGTTAAGTGCCTGGGGGAACAAGAGGAAGTCCTGTTAGCAGTGGTGCCTAGGCTACCCTTTGATTTGGTTCTAGGAAAGGACTGGCCAAGATTTAAGCAGGGTCTAGTGGAAGGACTAGGAAAGAAGGAGGGAGAAGGAATAATGGAAATAGCTCCCGGGCCTTTCATTGGAAGTCCTCAGTCCCTAGCTAAAAAGATGGTTAAGCTTCCAGAAGGCCAAACTATGGGTAATAAGAGGGGCCTTGTATCCACCCGCTCGCAGGCTAAGGTAGAGAGCCAGCAAAAGGAGGAGGGGGAGCAGGCAGAGTTATTAGGAGACTTACCCTCTCATGATGATTTATTAACTTCATCATCTGGTAAAGTAAGAAAGTTGAAAGCACAAAAGCGGCGTGAGAGACTTTGCAGAGCACAGGGAAGGGCTGAGATGTTAGCTGGTCAAAGTTTACCCTGGGTGCCAGCTGAGTTAGTGGCAAAGTTTCCTAACTTTCCACAAGAGCAGCGAGCTGATCAAGCTCTCACCCTAGCTTTTAAGTATGCTCAGGAGGTCAGGGAGGAATTGCCCAGATTCAGACTAGATAATAAAATATTATATAGAGAGAGTCAGGACCCCAGAAATGGGACCATACGTAAACAATTGGTGGTACCCACAACTTTCAAAGGGCTAGTACTTAGATTAGCACATGATCATCCAGTTGGAGGTCATAAAGGGATGCAAGGAATGCTGGATCAAATACTTATGCATTTTTACTGGCCAGGTATTTTCAAAGAAACTGCCCAGTTTTGTGCTGCATGTCCAGCGTGTCAGCGAGTTACAGCGGCTCACCCACCGGTGGTGCCATTGATTCCCATGCCAATTATCATAGACCCAATTGGTCGCATTGCCATGGATATTGTAGGCCCATTAGTCAAAACGCCCCGAGGTTTCCAATACATCCTAGTTATGGTGGATCAGGCAACAAGGTTTCCCTGGGCCATACCATTGAGGAATGTTTCTGCAAAAACAATAGCTTTAGAGCTGGTAAAATTGTTTTGTGAAGTGGGATTCCCAAGAGAGGTGTTGACTGACCGAAGGTACAATTTTGTATCCAAATATTTGGCCCAGGTCTGGGATGCCTTTGGCATTCATCACGTGAAAACCTCAGCCTACCATCCACAATCAAACGGTTTGGTGGAGAGATTCAACCAAACTCTCAAACAAATGTTGAGAAGGGGGTTAGCAGGAGAGGTAAAAGAATGGGATATGTTATTGCCCTTTGCCTTATATGCCTGCAGGGAAAGAATTCAGGTGTCCCTAGGTGTAACTCCATATGAATTGATGTATGGTAGGGCTCCACGGGGTTTGTTAGATATTTTGAGGGAACAATGGATTGATCCTGAACCAGGAAGTCAGGAGGTGCCACAGTTTCTACGTGACTTGAGAGCACATTTGAAAAGGACTTCGCAGGTTGCTGAGAGGAACCTGCAGAACAGTCAAGTGCGCCAGAAAGGGTGGTATGATAGGAAGGCCAAAAGCCGCCAATTAAGCATTGGTGAAAAGGTTTTGGTTCAAGTAGCAGGAACTGCCCCAAAATTTGAAGTACAGTGGAAAGGGCCATGGAAGGTTGTTAAACAAGTGAGCCCAGTGTCTTATATGGTAGAAAATGCAAGAAGGCGTAGGCAGACCTACCATATTAATGTACTTAAGTCTTGGACGGAGAGGCCTGTAAATAATAATGACCCTGAAGCCAGTCAGGAAGTAAGTGAGCTTCAAAAAGATAACACTCTCGTAGGTATTACGGACTGTAGGAAAGAAGTTTCACCAGTTAAACCAGTCCGTAATAACCTAAGCAGGGGGGTATGTGATAAGGAAGCTTATCATAGCTCAGGAAGGAGCTATAGTAAAGGTGAAGTGACTCTGAACAAGCAACCTGTCAGTTCTGGTAGAAATAAGAAAACAGAATTTTTCCATAAAAGACTACCAGTCCCAGAATGCACCAGGTTTCCAACAGCCATTAGAGGAGCTGAAGTGGGGAAATGTGTGTTCAATCAGGAGGGCTATGAGGTAATCCCCAAGCACTCATCTCAAAGGGCAGGGCCTGATTCAGCACAGCTGCGCTGTGCTAGGGTGGAGCACTCATCTAAGCAGAATAAAGGTAGAGTTTATTCTACAGAGAATCATCCTCATCTTGGAGATCCTCAGCTTGGACATCTTCATTATCTGGAGGATCATCATCAGAAGCCGAAGCCAGAGCGGACGGACAGAGAGGGCAAGAAACCCTTTGGAAGAAAGAAGAGAAAAGCATTTGGGAGGTCTAAAGGAGTCCAGAGCAGTACGTATACTGGGAGACATTCAAAAGGCCAGCATACACCATTGGACTGGGGAAAACCAGAGGAGTGGTGCTGCAGAGCTAGGAATCTCCAGACGGTACCTGTGAGGGAGACGGCTGCACTTGGAAGGGACCCTAGGACCCGTGCCAGAAGGTATGTGAAGAGAGACCCAGTGTCCAGGGATCTGGATTGGAAGGCTGGACATAGGAACTGGACTACATACTGGCCAGGCTATTTAGAGAGGAACTCTAACAGCAATGGAAGCTCAGGTATGAACACTGATCTATGCTCTAGCTATATCCTTGAAAGACAGAAGGGAAACAAGTATTCTCCTGAGAGTGCTCCATTGAGAAATTCCTCTGTGCCAATCCATGATATTGAACCCATGATTGTTGAAGAAGGGGGAGGGGTTATAGATACAGGCTGTGAATACATGGATTGCTCTCTGTCTAAACTCCTTTGGTAATTTACTGTTACAAAGTACAACAACCATCACAAAGAAATACAAACTTGTTCTTTAATCTACTCAGAAAAGCTCCTGAATAGGATTTGAGCCAAGCAGTAGAAAGTAAGCCATCTAAGGGGTTTCAGCTGGATAACTGCTAGCAATTGAGCCTTACCTAGTTGCTTGTGAGCTCTGAGGAACTCACTTCTGAGTCTATGTGTGAAGATATAAGAAGTTAACCTGAAAAGAACAGTTTTTCCCTACTTTGTGGGTTTTGTTTGTTGATTAAAGCACTGCTAAGAAAATATTAGCCAGAGCTTACAGAAAAGACCAGTTTGTTACCAACCAGGTCTTTATTCTTTTGATTTGATTGCCTCACAAGTTCAGCTGTTGTTTTCCTGATTTTGTTTTTCTAAGTTTAACACTGAAAGCAAGTATCCTGTTTTATGTGCTACCAAGCATATCTGTGTTGGGAGAAATAACCCCATAAATAAATATCTTATTGGCTTTACACTCAAGCACAACTAATTATTGTGAGCGGCTGTGTCTGGTGTGAATGGACTACATTTCCCACAATCCCCCCCTGCTCATATTGATATATGCCTTTGCCAAGACTGTGAACATTCTCACCCAGGCATCCATCTGACAACGTTCAGGCTGGGACTGAATCGCAGTCCTGTCTTGCATGTACATGCCTGTTCGTGATTGTGATCTCATGGGGCTAGACGTCCCCTGTGGGATCAGAATCGCGATCTCCTTTGTACGTCTGGCTCAGCCCGGACGTACAAAGGAGATCTACTTCCGTGAAAGAATCGGGCCCAATCGGGCACCTCCCCCTCCACCACCCCAGAACAGAAACACTGTTCTCACTACCTCTGCATCACATGCACACATACTCAGGCATCTCATTTGTGCAGCACACACACAGACACCCCACCTCCGCACCATGCACACACAGACAGGCACCTCAGCTCCGCACCACAGACACACACATACACTATCACACAGACACACGCACACTCATGCACACAAGCTCCCCACCTCTGCACTGTGCACACACAGACAGGCACCTCAGCTCTGCACCACAGACAGACACACACACATAAGAACATAAGATATGCCATAATGGGTCAGACCAAGGTCCATTAAGCTCAGTATCCTGTTTCCAATAGTGGCCAATCTAGGTCATAAGTACCTAGCAGTTTTCCCAAAAGACATAGGTTCCACAATGCTTGTATTGGGTCAAGCAGTGATATCCTGGGTCCCTTTTAATAATGGTTTATGGATCTTTCCTCCAGGAACTTGTCCAAACCTTTTTTAAACCCAGCTACACTAACAGCTTTTACTACATCCTCCAGTAACAAATTCCAGAGTTTGATTACACGTTGAGTGAAAAAATATTTTCTCTTATTAGTCTTAAATAGTTTACCCTGTAGCTTCATTGCATGTCCCCTAGTCCTTCTATATTCTGATGATGTAAACAATTGATCTACGTTTACCTGTTCCACTCCATTTATTAATTTATAGACCTCTATCATATCTCCCCTCAGCCGTCTCTTTTCCAGGTTGAAGAGCTCTAACCTTTTTAGCCTCTCTTCATAGGGGTATCCTTCCATCCCCTTTACCATTTTGGTGGCTCTTCTCTGTACCTTTTCTAATAACGCTATATCCTTTTTAAGATACGGCGACCAGAATTGCACACAATATTCAAGGTGCGGTCGCACCATGGAACAGTACAGAGGCATTATAATATCTTTTGTTTTATTTTCCATTCCTTTCCTTATGATACCTAGCATTCTATTTGCTCTCTTGGTCACTGTTGCACACCAGTCAGAGGGTTTTAACATGTTATCCATGATGACGCCTAAATCTTTTTCCTGGGTGGTGGTTCTTAATGTGAAATCTTGCATCGTGTAACCATAGTTTGGGTTGTTCTTTCCTAGGTGCATAACTTTGCATTTGTCCACATTAAATTTCATCTGCCATTTGGATGCCCAGTATTCCAATTTATCAAGATCCTCTTGCAATTTTCCACAATCCTCATGGGTTTTAACAACTTTAAATAGTTTTGTGTCATCTGCAAATTTGATATCTTCACTTGTTATTCCCTTTTCCAGGTCATTTATGAATATGAGACATGATCCACATCCAGGTCTTGAACCCACAACCCTCCATTCACACACACACACGCGCGCGCGCACACACTCCCCAGTTCCGCACCATGCACACACAGACCAGCACCTCAGCTCCACAGCACAGACGCGCACATACATTATCACACAGACATGTGCACACGCACACCCAGGCTCCTCACCTCCGCGCCATGCGCTCGCACACAGGTACCTCAGCTCTACAACACAGACATACATACACGCTATCAGCCACACCCCCTCACACACACACACACACACACAACTACATAAGTCTAAGCAATCTTATTTTTCTACAGCCATTTCTACTGCACCCAATCAGACCCGTCACCTCTATACCTTCCTCCAGTACCTCACATCTCTCCATCCTGGTTCTCCTCCCACAGTCCCTCCCCTACTCAGTTGGCTACCTATTTCAACAATAAGATTCTTGATCTCTGGCTTTCTTTGCCCCATTGTCCCCCCCCTCCCTATTTCTGATCCCTCTCCTCCTTCCCTCCTCCTGCTTCACAGCTATCTCATGTCTGGTCTTCATTGTATCTTATCACTACATCCGAGCTTATCAAGTTCATCTCCTCTTCCAAGAAAACCTTCTGCGCATTGGACCCTATCCCCTTCTCCTGGCTACTTCTTCCCTCTCTAGCTCTTGTTCCTTCTATTCTCACTCTGGTCAATACCAGTCTTTCCACCGGTATTTTCCCCCATACCTGGGAGCACGCTCTCATCTGTCCCATTCTAAAGAAAACTTCACTTGATCCCCTGACTGTTGCTCACTACCGTCCAGTATCTAATCTTCCTTTTCTTTCTAAAATCATGGAGAAAGCGGTATTTGCACAACTATCTCACCATTTACACTCACTTCCTTCACCCTCGTCAGTCGGGCTTTAGGCCAGGTCACAGTGTAGAAATGGTACTTCTCACTTTTCATAATGAACTTCACATGGCTCGCGATCGTGGTGATTTTTCGGTGGCGGTTTCCTTAGACCTCTCTGCTGCTTTTGATCTGGTTGATCACGCTCTTCTTCTCTCTCGTTTGCGGGAAGCTGGTCTCTGTAGCACAGTCTATCACTGGTTTCATTCTTATCTCTCCTCCAGGTCCTGTACTGTTCTATCCTTGTCTTCTCCAGCAGTATCTTCTGAGCCCTTTCCTCTCCCCTGTGGTGTACCTCAAGGTTCAGTATTAGCCTCTCTCCTCTTTAATGTCTTTCTTGCCCCCTTAGCACTTCTAGTTCAGCAGTTCGGAATCTCCAACTTTTCCTACGCTGACGATCTACTCCTTCTTTTCCACACCTCTCCTGTACATCCTGATCTTTCCCCTCTCAAATCTTGTCTTTCCACTGTTGCTGATTGCCTTCTTACCCACTGTTTGCACTTAAAGACTCTTGCTATCTGGTTTACTTATGGTGGTCCCTCTGCTTCACTGACACCTTCTCTTTCTGGTTCCCCTATTCCCTTAGTAGCTTGCTTTCGTTATTTAGGCATTCTTTTTGTTTCTGATCTCACCTTTCGGGACCACATATCACATGTTTCAAAGACTTCTTTTTTCTTTCTATGTCAAGTTCATGCTATCCGACCTTTTCTCACCCCACAAGCCCTCACTACTCTCCTTCTTTCCCTTGTTATGTCTCGTATTGATTTTTGTAATTCCATCTTGGTCGGTCTTCCTATGTCACAGCTACACCATCTCCAAAGCATTCAAAACACAGCTGCACACCTCATCTCTAACTCTTCACAATGGGATCACATCACTCCTCTTCTCATCCATCTCCACTGGCACCCTATTGGTTTCCATATCTGGCATAAACTTCTCTCATTGGTTCATCAAGTTCTATACACTCAATCACCTCAGTACCTGGCAGACCTTATCCAATTTCACGTTCCCACCTGTTCACTTCGTTCTTTACACATCAACCGCTTGCACCTTCCTTCTCCTACCCATGCTCACTTGCAGTCTACCCACTCTTCTGCCTTTTTCTTCTTTGGCCCTGCCCTATGGAATTCTCTACCCACTACCCTCAGGCTCGAGCAAAATTATCACACCTTTAAGAAATCCCTGAAGACCCACCTGTTCTCCTCCACTTTTGACCTCCCCTTCCCTCTCTTGTGATACTACTCTCCTTCCCCTCTCTTCTCTGTCCTGTCGTATGATTGTACTGTGTGCTTTTCTATCACATTTTGTAACTTCCTTTGTATTTCCGCCAAATTGTCTCTCTGTATATTTTCAAATATTGTAAACCGCTCTGATCTTTTTGGAGAAGCACATAACATAAACAGGCTCCCCAGCTCTGCAGCATGCACACACATGCTCCACCCAGACAGAGGCACCCACCACTGCGTCCCACCCACTGACAGGCATCCCACCATTGCACAACACACACACACACACACACACACTCCCCAGTTCCACACCATGCACATACGGACCAGCACCTCAGCTCCACAGCACAGACATGCACACACATTATCACACAGACATGCGCACACACACACGCAGGCTCCTCACCTCCGCACCATACACAGGCACCTCAGCTCCACAACACAGACATACATACATGCTATCAGCCACGCCCCCCTCACACACACACACACACACACACACAGACGGGGGCTCCCCAGCTCTGCAGCATGCACACATATGCTCCATCCAGACAGAGGCACCCACCACTGCATCCCACCCACAGACAGGCATCCCACCATTGCACCGCACACACACATACAGAGAGGGCTGAACCAAGGGCTGTGCGGCTGCACAGAGTGCAAGTATGGAAGGGGCGCTGATGTCATCATTGGGTTTCCAGGAAGCCCATCAAAAGGAATTTCCTGCATGCAGCTGTGGGGTGGGGTGCTCCAGGTTTACCGGTCGTGCATACAGACACTCGCTATCTGAAGCCATAACAGATGTTTACTATATATTACTGTCTAAAGATGGATCATATAGCCCCTGCTGTCATAACAAGCAACACGTTATCATCTCTGTTCAAACTCTTTCCATCTCCCCCTTCAAGGACATATATGAGTTCGCAAATGCAGGAAGAGGAATACATCATTGTGTCACGCTATAAGTGTGCACTTTTTAACTTGTTTGGAATTGCAGAGAGCTGTATTAAGTTGATTTGAAATTCTGATCAGTCTGTGTGTCACTTTAGATTATAGTACACTTTTGCTCACACCTTTTTGGGAAAGAGCCTCATTCAACCTACTGGCTGTGTTTCCTATATAGGCTTCTAATATGCATTTTTACTGAATTAAAGTTGCCCTTTCCTCAGTTAATCCCCCCTGGATCCTACCTGGCTTAGTTATTGCGTATCATGGCTGAACTGTTTGAAATCAAAGTTTCATTTAATTTGTTTTTGTCTGCATGTCTTGTCCTTCTATCTTGGCTAGACTAAGCCCCAAGGAGTAGGGACTGTCTCTTATTTGTCTCTGAAAAGTGTTATATATGCCTGATCATGCAATATAAAAGAACAATAGCAATAATAAGACTTATTGTTCCCCCAAGTGGGTGCATATCGTCAAATGTCTGAAAATGTCAGAGTATTTTTCCCTAGTTCTTATTTTTTTCTATTTAATTTAAAACACAGCAGTCAAAACTCTAAGAAGTTTTGCACAGGTGTTCCCAGCCCCATTTGTCTGGACTTGTTAGCAGCTCCATGGAGAGTCATATGTGGGTGACAAGATAAAATTCTCATTGTCGTCTTTCAGCCGAGGAAAATAAAAGTACCAAGCTTGTCAGGAAGGCAGCAGTTTATAAATTATTTTAAACATACAGCATTATATTTAGAGCCTAGTCTCAAATGTATAATTTGTGTGTAAGAACATTGATAGTTAGTGGTACTGACACCATAAATAAATAAGTGAAACTACTCTTAAATTTATAAGAACTGGTCAGGGAGCCTGGTAATGCAACAAGTCAACTTGATGCTTTTAGCTCTTTTCAACTAGGGCTCATAAGATTTGCATACTGGGTTAGACCAATGGTCCATCAAGCCCAGTATCCTGTTTCCAACAGTGGCTAATTCAGGTGAAAAATATCCCTGGCAGGATCCTAAAAGGTAGACAGATTCCACGCTGCTTATCCCATGGATAAGCAGTGGATTTTCCTAAGTCTACTTTAATAATGGTTTATAGACTTTTCCTTCAGGAATTTCTTCAAGCCTGTTTTAAACCCATCTTTTACAATAGCCATTGGCAAGGAATTCCAGAGCTTAATTATGTGCTGAGTGAAAAAATATTTTCTCTGATTAGTCTTAAATGTACTACTTCATAGCTTCATTACATGACCCCTAATCTTTATACTTTCTGAAGGAGTAATCAATTCTTGTTTACTCATACTCCACTTGTTATTTTATAGACCTCATCTCAGCTGTCTCTTCTCCAAGCTGAGGATCCCTAATCTTTCCTCAAAGGGGTATCTTTTCATCCCCTTTATTGTTTTGGTCACCCTTCTCTGTACCTTTTCCAGTTCCACTATATCCTTTTTTAGATGCAGTGACCAGAACTGCAAGCAAAACTCGAGATGCAGTCGCACCTTGGAGAGATACAGAGGCCATAGAAACATAGAAACATAGAAATATGACGACAAAAAAAGACCACATGGCCTATCTAGTCTGTCCTTCCATAACAACTACAGCAGTCCCCTTTTTACCTTTAGCGATCCTCTGTGTTTGTCCCATGCTTTTTTGAATTCAGTTACTGTCCTCATCTCTACCACCTCCACTGGGAGACTATTCTACGGATCCACTACTCTTTCCAAAAAGAAATATTTCCGCATATCACTCCTGAATCTATCTCCCTTCACCCTCATCCCATGTCCCCTCGTAGCAGAACTTGCTTTCAATTGAAAGAGGCTCTCTCCCTGAATATTTATGCCACGAAGGTATTTAAACATCTCAATCATATCACATCTATCCCGCCTTTCCTCTAAGGTGTACATATTAAGACCCTTCAGTCTGTCCTCATATGCTTTATAATGAAGACCACTAATCATTTTAGTAGCCACGCTCTGCACCGACTCCATCCTGTTCACATCCTTTTGAAGGTGGAGTCTCCAGAATTGCATACTATACTCCAAATGAGGTCGCACCAAAGACTTATACAGAGGCATTATCACCTCCTTTTTTCTGCTAGCCATTCCTCTCCGTATGCAACCAAGCATCCTTCTAGCTTTTGCCGTTGCCTTTTCTACCTGTTTAGCTACTTTAAGATCATCAGACACAACCATGCCTAGGTCCCGCTCTTCTTTAGTGGACAAAAGTACTTCACCCCCTATACTATATTGCTCCCTTGGATTGCTGCAGCCCAAATGCATGACTTTACATTTTTTAACATTAAATCCCAGCTGCCAAATTCTAGACCATTCTTCAAGCTTAGCTAGATCCCTCATGTTATCTACCTCTTCCTGGGTGTCTACTCTATTGCAGATTTTGGTATCATCCGCAAAGATGCAAACCTTACTTGAAAGCCCTTCCGCTATATCACTAACAAAGATGTTAAAAAGAATCGGACCAAGGAAAGATCCCTGGGGCACACCACTGATAACATCCTTCTCCTCAGAGTGAGCTCCATTTACTTGTACTCTTTGTCGCCTCCCACCCAACCAATTTCTAACCCAAGCAGTAACTTTAGGGTCCATCCCTAGGGTGCTCAGTTTGTTTATAAGTCGCCTGTGAGGAACAGTGTCAAAGGCTTTACTGAAATCTAAATACACCACATCTAGGGCTCTCCTTCAGTTCAACTCCATGGTCACCCAGTCAAAGAAATCAATCAGATTTGTCTGACAAGACCTGCCTCTGGTGAACCCATGCTGCCTCGGATCCTGTAATCCGCTGGACTCCAGAAACCTCACTATTTTCTCTTTCAGCAGCGTTTCCAATAATTTACTCACCACCGAAATTAAACTAACCAGCCTGTAGTTTTCA
This sequence comes from Ichthyophis bannanicus, assembly GCA_033557465.1. NCBI lineage: Eukaryota > Metazoa > Chordata > Amphibia > Gymnophiona > Ichthyophiidae > Ichthyophis > Ichthyophis bannanicus. Next base: position 1,134,519,103 of record CM066033.1, read on the forward strand.
ACCACATCCTTACTTCCGCTTTTGTGTAAAGGCACCACATGAGCCTCTCTCCAGTCCTTTGGCACCACTCCCGACTCCAATGAGGCATTGAAAAGTTCAGTCAGTGGAGCTGCTAGAACGTCCCCAAGTTCCCTCAGTATTCTCGGGTGTATCCCATCCGGTCCCATCGCTTTGTCTACTTTAAGTTGAGATAGTTTCTCACGAACACAGTCTTTTGAAAATTGTTCAAGATGTCTCTCGCTTCTGTTCCTGTTTGTGGGTGTTTTCTGAGGTCCTGCTCCTGGTTCTTCATCTGTGAACACAGAACAAAAATATTTGTTAAGCAATTCCGCTTTATCCTTATCAGCTTCTACATATTCCTCACCTGCACCCTTGAGTCTGACAATACCACTTTTGCCCTTCCTCTTCTCACTAATATATCTGAAAAATGTCTTATCCCCCCATTTTATTGCATTGGCTATTTCCTCCTCCTTTTGAATCTTTGCCTTCTTGACTACTTTGCTAGCTCCTCTAAGTTTTTCCAAATACAGATGCCTGTCTTCCTCTCTCTGTGATCTCTTGTATTTCATGAAGGCCTCCCTCTTTTTCTTCACTTTTTCAGCTACTTCTTTCGAAAACCATAGCGGTCTCCTTTTCCTTTTACCTTTATTTACCATTTTAACAAAAAGGTTGGTTGCCCTTAAAATATCCCCTTTCAGTTTTTCCCACTGTTTTTCTGCTTTTCCCATCCCTCAGCTTTTCCCATCCAACTAACGACTCCCTGAGGTACTGGCCCATCTTTTCAAAGTTAGTCTTCCTAAAGTCTAAGATCCTCGCCTTTGAATGGATTCTAACAGCCTTAGTCCTAATACTGAACCACACCATCTGGTGATCACTGGATGCAAAATGATCTCCCACTACAACATCAGAAACACTTTCACCATTGGTAAGCACCAAGTCCAGTATGGCCCCTTCACATGTGGGGTCTGTTACCAATTGCCTGAATAGTTCTCCCTGTAGAGAATCCAGGATCTCCTTACTTCTAGATGATACTGCAGCAGGAATGTGCCAATCAACATCAGACCTTATGATATCCTCTATTTATGCCCCATTCCTTTCCTATTATTGGTAGCATTGTATTAGCTTTCTTGGCTTCAGATTGCAATATATTATCCATGATGACACCTAGATCCTTTTCCTGGATGGTGGCTCCTAATGTGGAACATTGCATTGTGCAGCTATAGTATAGCGAAGCTTTGCCCTTGTCCACATTAAATTTCATCTGCCATTTGCCCAGTATCTCAATTTCTCAAGGTCCTCTTGCAATTTTTCCCAATCTACTTGTAATTAAATAACTTTGAATAATTGTGTCATCTGCAAATTTGATCACCCCACTCATTTTTCTCCATTTACAGGTCATATATACATATGTTAAAAAGTAGTGGGACCAAGTAATACTCCCTGGAAATAGTGAATAGTAACACCAGGACCAGATTAAACATATCACACAAGGCCCTACTAAACTCTCTGGGTTCCTGGCATGTGCCTACTTTCCCTATGCCTTAATCTGGCCCTGGTCATCCCTAAGGACAACACCTACTAGCTGGATTTAGAGCATCTGATACAGCATTCTGGAAAGAGTTCTGGTTTATGGTTCCTGGCCTCATGCCCATTACTGCAGTGGCCAAACTAACAGCAGTGAGAGAGTGGATCTATTAAAATAGAGGAAAAATCGCTGGGTAGAGGTGAATGAAGGCTCGTTGCACCAGGATCCAGCTGAGCTGAAAAAAAAAGGAGAAAAGGCTTTGTCCGATGAGGCGATGATCATTTGGGCTAAAGTGTGAAGTGCTGAAAATCCATACATAAGCATAGTTTTAACTTTGTAACTTCATTCCTAATTTTCTTTTTCATGTTCCCTCAAATATTGTATTTCCTGTGTCTATATCCATTTTTTGGAATTAAAGAGGTGCCTTCTTGGATGTTTTTAATAGTAAGCGCTATAAGAAAGAGAGGTATTAGCTATCTTTCTTTGCTACTGGTAGAAAAAGGTGAGTCGGCTGATATATCTGGATTTTCAGAAAGCCTTTGACAAGGTCCCTCATGAGAGACTCTTGGCGAAATTAAAAAGTCATGGGATAGGAGGCAGTGTACTATTGTGGATCAGGAACTGGTTAAAAGATAGAAAGCAAAAGGTAGGGCTAAATGGCCAGTTTTCCCAATGGAGAAAGGTGAATAGTGGAGTACCCCAGGGATCTCTGCTGGGTCCGCTGCTTTTTAATGTATTTATAAATGACCTGGAAATGGGAATAACAAGTGAGGTGATCAAATTTGCAGATGACACCAAATTATTCAAAGTTATTGAAACAAGAGAATTGTGAAAAATTGCAAGAGACTTTGATAAATTGGGAGACTGAGTATCCACATGACAAATGAAATTTAATGTGGACAAGTGCAAAGTTATGTACTTAGGCAAAAACAACCTAAACTATGATTACATGATGCAAGGTTCCACATTAGGAACTTCCATCCAGGAAACAGATTTGGGTGTTATTGTGGATAATACGTTGAATTCCTCCACCCAGTGCAGTGGCAGTTAAGAAAGCAAATAGAATACTAGGAATCATAAGGAAAGGAATGGAGAAGAAAGCCAAGGTTATTATCATGTCTCTGTATTGTTCCATGGTGCGACTGCATCTTGAATATTGTGTGCTATTCTGGTTGCCATATCTGGTCGCAGAATTAGAAAAGGTACAGAGAAGAGCCACCAAAATGGTAAAGTGGATGGAAGGATACCCCTATGATGAAAAGCTTAAAAGGTTAGGGCTCTTCAACTTGGAAAAGAGACGGCTGAGGGGTGATATGTTAGAGGTCTATAAATTAATGAATGGAGTGGAACAGGTAAACTTAGATCAAAAAGTAGAAAGATTAGGGGACATGAATTGAAGCTACAGTGTAACCCATTTAAGATAAATAAATAAAGAAAATATTTTTTCACTTAAAGCGTAATCAAACTTTGGAATTCGTTACCAGTGGATGCAGTAAAAGCTGTTAGTGTAGCTGGGTTTAAAAAAGGTTTCGACAAGACCCTGGAGGATAGGCCCATAAACCATTATTAAAGAGGACCTGGGAAATCAATTGCTTACACTGGAATGAGCGCATTGTTGAAACTGTGAACCTTTAAGGGAACCTGCCAGGTACTGGTGACCTAGATTGGCTACTGTTGGAAACAGGATACTGGGTTTGAAGGACCTTGGTCTGACCCGGTATGGCATATCTTATGTTCTTCTGTTCATCTGTGTATAAATAGGATCTTATAGATCTATCCTTTCTGGCAACAGAAAGTTACATGCATATGTTTAAAAGACACAGATGGACAACGGGAAGAGCTGGAGTTGGAAACAGAAAAGAATTAACTGGCAGGGTTCCGCAATCTCCACCAGCTTACCAGAAGGGCAAGGAGCCAGTATTTGCAACAGAGTAGCTGATGGAATTACTTTCCAGCCTAAGGCAAATGGTCCTTCCTCTCTCATCATTTCCTCCTGCTGGATTATCAAGAAGACTGCTGATGGAGAAGTCCAGCAGAGCCCATCTTGCCAGGTAGCCATAAAATACTTCTGCTGGAGTATGGTTTGGAAAGGAGGGGGGAGAGGGGGGATGGAGAGGAGAGAGAAAAGGCGGTGGCTGAGGAGAGTGAAGGGGATTGGTGGGGAGGAGCATGAAGGGGGAGTTGGGAGGAGAAGCGGATATAGGAGAACAAAGGAGGTATGGGTGGAAGTGAAAAGCATTAGGAGTAAGTCGAGACTGAGGGGGATGTGTGGGGTGAGTGGACAATACTGGGGTGAGGTCAGGTGGACAGTGTAAGAGGAGATAAAGAAATGTATGGGCATGGGATGGGGATGGGACTTAGGGAAGAAATGCACTTACTGTGATTCCTTGCACATGCTTCCCTTAAAACAAATTATCAGGGCAGAGGGAGGGGAAGAAACGGGGTACATGGCTAGTACTGCATTTTGTTTCTGGTAAGTGGTAGAGATAAAGAATACCTCTGGAAATTTTGTTTACACTATGAAATATATATTTCAACATAATGACTAGAAGAAGGGACTGTTACCTCTGGAGAGAGATCTGCAACTGTGAGTATATACTTCTGGTAATTTTTCTAAAAGGAATTCTTTGTATTAAAGCTAATTAATCTGTGAACCCACTATTTTTTGTTAAATCAGTCAGGGCCTAGTAGCAGCAGTTTAAGTTTAAATATAAAACACAGAAGAGAGCTTTCTGGTTACATTTGGAACCCAGCAGAGAGCTTGTAGTCTAAATTTAATAGTCACTCAGGGCCTAGCATCAGCAAAGTACTTTTAACTTAAATTTAAAACACAGAAGAGAGCTTTCTGGTTACATTTGGAACCCAGCAGAGAGCTTGTAGTCTAAATTTAATAGTCACTCAGGGCCTAGTAACAGCCAAGTACTTTTAGTTTAAATTTAAAGCACAGAAGAAAGCTTTCTGGTTACATTCGGAACCCAGCAGAGAGCTTGTAGTCTAAATTTAATAGTCAGTCAGGGCCTAGCATCAGCAAAGTACTTTTAGCGTAAATTTAAAACACAGAAGAGAGCTTTCTGATTAAATTTAGAACCCAACAGAGAGCTCGTAGTTTAAATTTCATAAGAAGTTAGAGCCTAGCATCAGCTAAGAGCTATAATTTAAATCAAATCAGAATATAGCTTACCTCAGCAGCACAAGACAGGGTACTGTGTAGCAGCCCTCTTTTAATAAGTGTATAAATATCCATAGCAACCCTTAGTAAGTAAAGAACTTAGATCTAAACACAAACTTAAAACTAAGATGCAGACAGCAGTCCAGCAGCTGGATGGGGGCTTTCCAGTCTTTTGCATTGAGCATCACATGTACGATTTTCTCCCAGTTGGTGAGAGGTCTTACGTGTGCACTAGGTGCAAGGAGCTCATTGCTCTCAGGGAACGAGTCCGTTCTCTAGAGGCTAAAGTAGCAGACTTGGAAAGCATAAGACAGACAGAGAGGTACATAGATGAGACCTACAGGGATATAGTCCTGAAGTCCCACCTCCAGTCTGGCAGCATCCCTGTTGCCATGGAGGAGAGAGGTCACGTGACAGGAGAGCATCACCCTGGTGTGGCAGGAAGTGATCCTGTAACCAGGACCTGTCCTCCAGGTGATGTAAAATCCTCTCGCACCGAGGAAGTTTCTCCAGGGCCATGTGCCCAAGAAGGAAGGGTTAGGACAGCCGTTATAGTTGGTGATTCGATCATTAGGCATGTAGATAGCTGGGTGGCTGGTGGACGTGAGGATCGCCTGGTGACATGCCTGCCTGGTACGAAGGTAGCAGACCTCACGCGCCACCTAGATAAGGTCTTAGATAGTGCTGGGGAGGAGTCTGCTGTCTTGGTACATGTCGGTACCAATGACATAGGAAAATGTGGTAGGGAGGTTCTGGAGGCTAAATTTAGGCTTTTAGGTAGGAAGTTGAAATCCAGAACTTCCAGGGTAACATTCTCCGAAATGCTTCCTGTTCCACGCGCAGGACCCAAAAGGCAGGCAGAGCTCCAGAGTCTCAATGCGTGGATGAGACAATGGTGCAGAGATGAGGGTTTTGGATTTGTTAGGAACTGGGGAACATTCTGGGGAAAGGAGGGGCTCTTCCGAAGGGATGGGCTTCACCTTAACCGGGATGGAACTAGGCTGCTGGCATTAACCCTTAAAAAGGAGATAGAGCAGCTTTAAACTAGATATTAGGGGAAAGCCGACAGTCGCCCAAGAGCAGATGGTTCGGAAGAATGTATCTTTGAAGGATACTACCAAAAGCAGAGAGGTTCCACAAAAGAGTAAAGTAGCCCAAATGCCCTCAAGTATGGAGCAGACAGAGCTTAAAGATCCCAAATTACCTATGTCTAACAATAGCCAAATAAATATGAATAAAATACATTCTCTAAATTGCTTGTATGCAAATGCCAGAAGTCTAAAAAATAAGATGGGAGAGTTAGAATATATAGCACTAAATGAAAGGTTAGATATGATTGGAATATCAGAGACATGGTGGAAGGAGGACAACCAGTGGGACACTGTGATACCTGGGTACAAACTATATCGTAATGATAGAGCTGATCAAATTGGTGGAGGGGTTGCTCTCTATGTTAGAGAGGGCTTTGAGGCAGAAAGGATTAAAGTTTTGCAGGAAACAATATCTTCTGTAGAATCTATATGGATTGAAATTCCATGTAAAAGGGGGAAGGCACTATCGAGCGCCTGGCCAGAATGACCAAATGGATGATGAAATGCTCAAAGAAATCAAGGAAGCTAACAAAGGTTACAGCACAGTAATAATAATGGGTGATTTCAACTACCCCGGTATCGACTGGGTCAGTGTCACGTCAGGACATGCTAGGGAGATAAAGTTTCTAGATGAAATAAATGACTGCTTCTTGGAGCAGCTGGTTCATGAACCGACCAGAGGGGAAGCCATATTAGACCTAGTCCTTAGTGGAACACCAGATCTAGTGCAAGAGATAAGGTTGTTGGGGCCACTTGGCAATAGTGATCATAGCATGATCGCCTTTGATTTAATTAGTGGAGGAGGGATAGTAAGGAAATCCACAGTACTACCTTTTAACTTTCGAAAGGGAGACTATGATAAAATGAGGAAAACAGTTAAGAAAAAACTAAAAGGAGCAGTTGCAAAGGTTAAAGACGTACATCAGGCTTGGCTGTTGTTGAAAAATACTATCTTGGAAGCCCAGACCAGCTGCATTCCACGCTTTAAGAAAAGTGGAAGGAAGTCCAAAAAACTGCCAGCATGGTTTAAAGGTGAGGTCAGGGAGGCTGTTGTTGCCAAAAAAGCATCTTTCAGGAAATGGAAAAAAGAGCCAAACGACGAAACCTGGAAACAGCACAAGCACTGGCAAGTCAAATGCAAGGCATTGATAAGGCAGGCAAAGGGAGAATTTGAGAAGAAGCTTGCTGAGGAAGCAAAAACGCGAAGTGAAGACCTTTTCAAGTACATTCGTAGCAAAAAACCTGTGAGAGAGTCAGTTGGTCCATTAGATGATAAAGGGGTTAAAGAAGCACTAAGAGGCGACAAGGCGATAGTGGAGAGACTAAATGAATTCTTTGCTTCAGTCTTTACTGAGGAAGATGTAGGGATGTTACCCATGACTGAAGTGGTATTTAAAGGTGCGGCAGAATTGAAGGAAATATCAATACATCGGGAAGATGTATTACAACTGTTAGATAAACTGAAGAGTAGGAAATCACCTGGGCTGGATGGTATACATCGAAGGGTGTTGAAAGAACTGAAATATGAGATTGCAGACCTGCTATTAGTAATCTGTGAACTATCATTCATATCATCTCTAATACCTGAAGATTGGAGGATCGCCAATGTAACACCAATTTTTAAAAAGGGTTCCAGGGGTGATCCGGGAAACTACAGACCGGTGAGCCTGACATCAGTACCAGGAAAAATGGTAGAGACCATCATAAAGAATAAAATTACTCAGCATGTAGATAGTCATGGCCTAATGGGAGACAGCCAACATGGCTTTAGACAAGGAAGATCTTGTCTTACTAATCTGTTATGTTTTTTTGAAGGAGTGAATAATCAGGTGGACAAAGTTGAGTTGGTTGATATTGTGTATCTGGACTTTCAGAAAGCCTTTGACAAGGTCCCTCATGAGAGACTTTTGGCAAAACTAAAGAGTCATGGGAGAGGAGGCAGTGTACTATTGTGGATCAGGAACTGGTTAAAAGATAGAAAGCAGAGGGTAGGGCTAAATGGCCAATTTTCCCAATGGAGAAAGGTGAATAGTGGTGTACCCAGGGATCTGTGCTGGGTCCGCTGCTTTTTGACATATTCATAAATGACCTGGAAAGTGGAATAACGAGTGAGGTTATCAAATTTGCAGATGACACAAAACTATTTAAATTTGTTAAAACCCAAGAGGATTGTGGAAAATTGCAAGAGGATCTTGATAAATTGGAAGACCGGGCATCAAAATGGCAGATGAAATTTAATGTGGACAAGTGCAAGGTTATGCACCTAGGGAAGAACAACCCAAACTATGTTTACACGATGCAAGGTTCCACATTAGGAACTACCACCCAGGAAGAAGATTTAGGCGTCATTGTGGATACCATGTTAAAACCCTCGGCCCAGTGTGCAGCAGCTGCCAAGAGAGCAAATAGCATGCTATGCATGATAAGGAAAGGAATAGAAAATAAAACAAAAGATATTATAATGCCTCTATATCGTTCCATGGTGAGACCGCACCTTGAATATTGTGTGCAATTCTGGTCGCCGTATCTTAAAAAGGATATAGCGATTTTAGAAAAGGTTCAGAGAAGAGCCACCAAAATGGTAAAGGGGATGGAAGGATACTCCTATGAAGAAAGGCTAAAAAGGTTAGGGCTCTTTAACCTGGAAAAGAGACGGCTGAGGGGAGATATGATAGAAATCTATAAATTAATGAACGGAGTGGAACGGGTAAACGTAGATCAATTGTTTACCTTATCAGAATATAGAAAGACTAGGGGACATGCAATGAAGCTACAGGGTAAACTATTTAAGACTAATAAAAGAAAATATTTTTTCACTCAACGTGTAATCAAACTCTGGAATTTGTTACCGGAGGATGTAGTAAAGGCTGTTAGTGTAGCTTGGTTTAAAAAAGGTTTGGACAAGTTCCTGGAGGAAAGGTCCATAAACCATTATTAAGAAGGGACCCAGGATATCAATGCTTGAACAAATACAAGCATTGTGGAACCTGTGTCCCTTGGGGAAACTGCTAGGTACATATGACCTAGATTGGCCTCTGTTGGAAACAGAATACTGGGCTTGAATGGACTTTGGTCTGACCCAATATGGCATATCTTATGTTCTTATGACCAATGTACTATGTGGTAATATCCTTCAGTGCAGCAATGTATTCCCAATTTTTTCATGCTAATCTTACTCCCCATATAGTAAGACTCTTTAGCACAGAAAAATCAGAAGCAAAATAACTATGCTGAAGGGTAGCATTGAGGACATGTAAAAACACATGTAAATGGCCAAATTCTTAATTGCTCCCAATGAAAAAAATCACACTATATTTTGGATTGTTTTTCTTTTACTCCCTTTGTAGCACTGAATTTTTTTTTCAGTTCATGGCTGGAGTAAAGATAAGCAGGTGAGCAAAGAGTATCTGAGATGAATTGCCTCTTTGCGAAAGATACCAAAATCTGCAATAGAGTAGACACCCAGGAAAGTGTAGATAATATGAGGAGGGATCTAGCTAAGCTTGAAGAATGGTCTAGAATTTGGCAGCTGGGATTTAATGTTAAAAAATGCAAGCTCATGCATTTGGGCTGCAGCAATCCAAGGGAGCAATATAGTAAAGAAGAGCGGGACCTAGGCGTGGTTGTGTCTGATGATCTTGAAGTAGCTAAACAGGTAGAAAAGACGACAACAAAAGCTAGAAGGATGCATGGGTGCATATGGAGAGGAATGGCTAGCAGAAAAAAGGAGGTGATAGTGCCTCTGTATAAGTCTTTGGTGCGACCTCATTTGGAGTATTGTGTGTAATTCTGGAGACCGCACCTTCAAAAGGATATAAACAGGATGGAGTGGGTACAGAGGGTGGCTATTAAAATGGTTGGTGGTCTTCATTATAAAGCATATGAGGACAGACCTAAGGATCTTAATATGTACACCTTAGAGGAAAGGCAGGATAGAGGTGATATGATTGAGACATTTAAATACCTCCGTGGCATAAATGCACATGGAGAGAGCCTCTTTCAATTGAAAGCAAGTTCTGATACGAGGGAACATGGGATGAGGGTGAAAGGGGATAGATTCAGGAGTGATATGCGGAAATATTTCTTTACGGAAAGAGTAGTGGATCCGTGGAAAAGTCTCCAAGTGGAGGTGGTAGAGATGAGGACAGTATCTGAATTCAAAAAAGCATGGGACAAACACAGAGGATCTCTAAAGGAAAAAAGGGGACTGCTGTAGTTGTTGATATGGAAGGACAGACTAGATAGGCCATGTGGTCTTTTTCTGTCATCATTTTTCTGTGTTTCTGAATTACAGCACTTCACCTCAGATGATAATTTTCGGCAGATCGCCTTGGTGGCCCAAGTGAGAATCCAGCATCCCCCACCCATTGATCCCACAATGTTATCTCTGGTGGCTCTAGTGGGACCCTGGGTCTGCTATCGCTAAACTCTGACCTGAACAAGATCTCCCTGGTGGCCAAGGTGGGTCCTGAACCCCCATCCCACTCCCTTCTATCATACACAATCATCCCTTGTGGCTCAAGTGAGTGCCCCTATTCCCTAATTACTTATCTGATTCCCTCTCCCTCCAGGTTAGGAAGCAGGAACAATGCATGCTTGCTTCTGTCTCTAGTGCCACCATCTTTCAAAATGGCAGTACCTCACATCTAGTGGTGCATCAGGACACTGCTGGGGGTCAGTATGCTAAATAACAGTGCTTCCCAATAAGGAAGACAATCTCTTATTTAGTTCATTGCTAGGGGTCAGACACTGCCGGTTTGGAAGATGGCAAGAGGAGAGGGATGCTTTGGTCACCTCCTCTGACCACGTAAGTATTTTTGGTCCAGAGAGGTCTCAGCAGTAGCATGGAGGCTCTTTGGATGAAGACCCCCAAGTGTTGGGTATCCAGTCCAGAAGGATATATTAAAACAGCAACATTGATGGTCAGATTTGGATCTCATCATTTATTTATTTAGGAGTTTTCTCTACCACCTTTCACATAATCAAAGCAGTTTACAATGAAAAAAAAAGAACATTACATTATAACATTAGAGAATATTGCAGTATAACATGGTTGGTAATTAGTGAACCAAGGATAATCAAAACGATTACAGATGATTACTTAAGGTCAGAGCGTGAACTTATTTACAATGTAAAGATGAAGTATATACAATGTGATGTTAACATAGATCTTCAACTGTCCTAATCAGAAACCTTTTACAGTGTAGTTGTTAGTGCTCTGATATTAATTAGATAAATAGATATATATATAGAGTAACTTTAACAGGCATTTATACAGTATTGAACTTTACCCAGGGAGGTCAAGGCTTTAGATATGCAGTACCTAGGTGTAATTATTTCTAAGGATCTTAAAGTGGCTAAACAGGTAGAAAAGGTGATGGTAAAAGCCAGAAGGATGCTTGGATGCACAGGGAGAGGAATAGTCAGCAAGAAGGAGTGATAGTGCCTCTTCATCTGTAGTATTGTGCACAATTCTGGAAAGCACACATTCAAAATGATGTAAATAGAATGGAGTCTATTTAGAGGGCGGCTACCAAAATAGTCAGTGGGCTACATCATAAAGCATATGGGGAGAGACTTAAAGATCTCAATATGTACACTTCTGAGAAAGAAGCACAAAATGGGCGAAGGCCAGAGAAAGGTCTCAGGTGCTAAGATTTATTAAGTAAAAGGCCCCTACGCGTTTCAGCGTCAAGCCTTCATGAGGAGGTGCGCATCTAAAAACAATTATAATAATACTAGTTAATTAAAATCAATATTGAAAACACATAAATGACACAAACTAATGTTAAAACATTAAATAGAAATAAGTATAAAAAAGGGTATATATAAATAAGTGTGCACATAAATAGTCCATCCAAAGGACAACAATAATGTTAAGTACTTAAAAGTGAATAAAAATAGATAATAAATGAAAGGTAAGCAAATAAGAACATAGAAATTAAAAATTAAAAATACAATTAGATCAATAAAACTCGAAAAACAGCCAAATGAGAAAGGGCAGGAGAGGGGAGATATGACAGAGATGTTTAAATATCTCCATGGCATAAATGCACAGAAGGAGAACCTCTTTCAATTGAAGGAAAGCTCTGCAACAAGGGGGCATGGGATGAAGGTGCAAGAGGATAGATTCACCGGTAATTTTCAGAAGTATGTCTTTACGGAGGGAGTGGAGGAGTAGCCTAGTGGTTAGAACACTGGCTTGGTAACCAAGCAACCAGGGTTCAATTCCAACTAGCACTCCTTGTGGCCTTGGGCAAGTCACTTAACCCTCCATTGCCTCAGAAGAAAGGCCTGGCAATCTACTTCTGGTGACACTGCCAAGAAAACCCAGGAGCTTCTGGGTCGCCAGGAGTCAGGACTGATTCAAAGGCACACATTGTTGTTTGTTGTCTTTACGGAAAGAGTGGTAGATGCGTGGAATAGTCTCCCAGTGGAAGTAATAGAGATAAGAACTACGATCTGAATTCAAGAAAGCATGATACAAACACAGAAGATCTCTAAAGGAAAGGAAAGGACTGCAGTAGTTGGTAGGGAAGGGTAGACTGAATAGGCCATATGGTCTTTATCTGTTTCTATGTTTCTAGAGTGACGCAGTAGCATGTTTCCCTCACTCACAGGATCAGACATTTGGGGGTTTCATCTGTGTGTGCCATAGGAATAGTTGGAGGGTGGTGTGCATGTGTTTGTGTCTTTCTGTGTGTCATGGAGATTGTTGAAGACTATGGGCCTGATATTTGAAAGGCATTTACACAGTATACAACTCTGTAAACCATGTAAATGCCTCTAATTGGGATATTCAACAGCTTAGCATCAGGGCGTGTCATGCCCAGTCCGTGGAGGAGCGGAGGCAGCAACAGTCGCTAACCGAGCAGTGGTGATATTTTATGCTGCACGGTTAGCTACTGTGACTGGAAGGCAAACCTGGATATTCACTGCTGGGGCTGCATATGACCCCAACATTGAATATCCAGGGTTAAGGGTCTGTAGATGTGGCTATGCACCATAGCAGCACATGGCTGTCAGAATTCAATATCAGGCCCTACATATGCATATGTGTATATGTGTTTATTTAACAAGTTTTTAAAGCTCTTTATCATTTAGTCAAAGCAGTTTACATTGTAACTTAAACTTGGCAACATACATTAAACAGGGACATTGATAACTTGGATTTTTCTGAGGCAATGGAGAGTTAAGTGACTTGTCCAAGGCCACAAGGAGTGCTAGTGGGAATCAAATCCTGGTCTCTTGGTTCTTAAGCTAATACTCTAACCATTAGGCTACTCCTAATGTGTCAATGTATGTGTGTGTGTCATGGGGCCTGTTGGAGGCTATGTTAATGCATCATAAAGAGTGCTGGGGCTACATGCATGTGTGTGTGTGTGTGGGGGAGCTGTGTATGTTACTATCTGTCGAGGATTGTGTGTATATCTGCAAACAGCACACTTGCAGTGTGACTAAGTGATGCATTTCCCCTTCCTTCATTTGCAAAATCATAGATATCTGAAGTTGGGGGGGGGAGGCGGTATGGAAGACGAGTTCAAAGAGAGTTGTTAAAACATGTCTTGTAATGGTAGCAGGGGCTGTAGGAGGAATCGTTATAACTAGTGTTATGTGTACATATATCTCTCTTAGGTGTGTGGTGCGTGGGGTCAATGCCTGTGTGTGTGTCTGTATGCCTGTGGTGCCTGCCTGTATGTGTGGGTGTGTGGTGCAAGGGTGGGGTGTGTGTGTGTGTGTGGTCAGCACCATACAGGATGCAAAGGCTTAGGGGATGCATTTCAGCTGCCTGCTCTTGCCCTACCTGCTGCCACTTTTTGTTCTCTCAGCGGCGGCGGCACCGGCAGCAGCTGAGCAGACGTAAAATAAAAAAACCCAAACCATGCAAGTCTTTCTGCAGGTCTGGTCTCTCCCCTATCGGAGCAGGTAGGGATCAGATATGTCTAAAGCGCGGAGTTCAAATACCCGCATGTTTTTTTGTTGGTTTTTTTTTACACATTTTAAAGTTAGGTCTACTCTGTTGCTGCCGGCAGCACGGCCGTGGAAAAAATAGAGGGTGGCAGCAGCAGGGCAAGAGCAGGCAGTGGCTGGACGGAGCCATGGAGGTATGGGTGAGGAGAGGCATGCCTGATGTGCAAGCCGCACAGGCCTACAGGGACGTAGTACTGAAGTCCCACCTCCAGTTTGGCAGCCTCACTGTTGCCATGGAGAAGAGAGGTCACGTGACAGGAGAGTATCACCCTGGTGTGGCAGGAAATGATCCTGTAGCTAGAACCTGTCCTCTGATGTAAAACCCTCTCGCTCCCAGGAGGTTTCTTCAGGGCCATGTGCCAATGAGGGAAGGGTTAGGAAAGCCGTTATAGTTGGTGATTCGAATATTAGGCATGTAGATAGCTTGGTAGCTGGTGGACGTGAGCATCACCTAGTAACATATCTGCCTGGTGCGAAGGTAGCGGACCTCACACACCACCTAGACAAGGTGGGGAGGAGTCTGCTGTCTTGGTACATGTAGATATCAATGGTTATAGGAAAGTGTGGTAGGGCAGTTCTGGAGGCCAAAATTAGGCTTTTAGGTAGGAAGTTGAAATCCAGAACTTCAAGGGTAGCTTTCTCTGAAATGTTTCCCGTTCCACGTACAAAACCCAAAAGGCAGGCAGAGCTGCAGAATCTCAGTGCATGAATGAGATGATGGTGCAAGGAAGAAGGTTTTGGATTTGTTGGGAACTAGGCAACATTCTGTGGAAAGGAGGGGCTTTTCTGAAAGGATGGGCTCCACCTCAACCAGGATGAAACCAGGCTGCTGGCATTAACCGTTAAAAAGGAGATAGAGCAGCTTTTAAACTAGATAATAAGGGAAAGCCAACAGTCGCCCAAGAGTGCATGGTTCAGATTGATGTATCCTTGAAGGATACTAGCAAAAGACTGAAGTTAGGCCATATTGACAGAGAGGTTCCAATAAAGACAAAAGTAACCTAAATGCCCTTAAGTACAAAGTGAAAAGAGCTTAAAGATTCCAAATTAGCCCTGCCTACCGATAACCAGATTAAGATGAATAAAATACAACCTCTAAAATGCTTGTATGCAAATGCTAGACATCTAAAAATATAAGATGGGAGAGTTAGAAAATATAGCACTAAATGAGAGGTTAGATATGAATGATATTTCAGAGACCTGGTGGAAGGAGGACAAGCAGTGAGACGCTGTGATATCTGGGTACAAAGTATATCGCAATGATAGAGTAGATCAAATTGGTGGAGGGGTTGCACTCTATGTTAGAGAGGGCATCAAGTCACACAGGATTAAAGTTTTGCAGAAAACAAAATACATTGTAGAATCTCTATGGATAGAAATTCCATGTCAAAAGAGGAAGGCAATGACAGTGGGGGTATACTACTGACTGCCTGGCTAGAATGAACAAATGGATGATGAAATCAAACTCTGGAATCTGTTACCGGAGGATGTAGTAAGGGCTGTTAGTATAGCTGGGTTTAAAAAAGGTTTGGACAAGTTCCTGGAGGAAAGGTCCATAAACCACTATTAAAAAGGGACCCAGGATATCAATGCTTGACCCAGTACAAGCATTGTGGAACCTGTGTCTTTTGGGGATATTGCTAGGTACGTATAACCTAGATTGGCCACTGTTGGAAACAGGATACTGGGCTTGATGGACCTCGGTCTGACCCAGTATGGCATGTCTTATGTTCTTATGAAATGTTCAAAGAAATCAGGGAAACTAACAAAAGTTATAACACAGTAATAATAATGGGTGACTTATTAATAATGACTGCTTATTGGAGTAGCTGGTTCATGAACTGACAAGAAGGGAAGCCATTTTGGACCTAGTCCTTAGTGGAACACAAGATCTGGTGCAAGGGTGTTGAGGCCACTTGGCAATGGTGATCATAGCATTAAAATGTTTGATTTAATAAATGGAGGAAGGATGGCAAGGAAATCCACAGTACTACTTTTTAACTTTCAAAAGGGATACTATGATAAAATGAGGAAATAGTTACGAAAAAACTAAAATGAGCAGATGCAAAGTTTAAAGATTTACATCAAGCAGGGGCATTGTTTAAAAATACTATCTTGGAAGCCCATATCAGCTGTATTTCATGCTTTAGGAAAAGTGGAAGGAAGTCCAAAAAGCTGTCAGTTTAGTTTAAAGGTGAGGTCAGAGAGGCTGTTGTAGCCAAAAAAGCATCTTTGAGGAAATGGAAAAAGGAGCTAAATGACGAAAACTTGAAACAACATAAATGATGGCAATTAAATGCAAGGCATTGATAAGGCAGGCAAAGAGAGAATTTGAAAAATAGCTTGCTGTGGAAGCAAAAACACATAATAACAACTTTTTCAAGTACATTTGTAGCAAAAAACATGTAAGAGAGGACAAGGCCTTAGCGGAGAGACTGAATGAATTCTTTGCTTTGGTCTTTACTGAAGAAGATGTAGGGAAGTTCCCCATGACTGAAATTCTATTTAAAGATGATGCATTGAAAGAGATGAAAAAAATATCTATAAACCGGGACGATGTATTAGAATCTGATCAGAGAAAGGCTGAACTTTTACAGAGCTCTGCTAGTGAGTGGATTTTTGCCTCCTGGGACATCTTACTGTGAGTTCTAGCTGTTTATTTAATTATTTACTGTTTGTCTAACTGTTGTTTGTTTAATTATTTAGTGTTTGTCTTAGTGGTGTGCTAATTCAGCCTTCTCAGCTGTACTTACCTTGCCTCTCTCAATTAACTGGGCCTTGTGTGGTAGCCATTTTGAATTAATCTCTCTCCCCAGAGCCTGCTGTTAAGCTTTTCCTGTCCTTGCCTGCCTGAGTGACTCCTCCCCCTGTGTGTGTGGTAGCCATTTTGAATTAATCTCTCTCCCCAGAGCCTGCTGTTGTTAAGCTTTTTCCTGTCCTTGCCTGCCTGAGTGACTCCTCCCCCTGACCCCCTCCCCCTGAGGTATCCTGTAACCTTGTTCCTGTTTTCTCCACGTGTGCATAGGCTGTTTTAGTTTGCTTTTCTCTGATCAGAGAAAGGCTGAACTTTTACAGAGCTCTGCTAGTGAGTGGATTTTTGCCTCCTGGGACATCTTACTGTGAGTTCTAGCTGTTTATTTAATTATTTACTGTTTGTCTAACTGTTGTTTGTTTAATTATTTAGTGTTTGTCTTAGTGGTGTGCTAATTCAGCCTTCTCAGCTGTACTTACCTTGCCTCTCTCAATTAACTGGGCCTTGTGTGGTAGCCATTTTGAATTAATCTCTCTCCCCAGAGCCTGCTGTTAAGCTTTTCCTGTCCTTGCCTGCCTGAGTGACTCCTCCCCCTGTGTGTGTGGTAGCCATTTTGAATTAATCTCTCTCCCCAGAGCCTGCTGTTGTTAAGCTTTTTCCTGTCCTTGCCTGCCTGAGTGACTCCTCCCCCTGACCCCCTCCCCCTGAGGTATCCTGTAACCTTGTTCCTGTTTTCTCCACGTGTGCATAGGCTGTTTTAGTTTGCTTTTCTCTGATCAGAGAAAGGCTGAACTTTTACAGAGCTCTGCTAGTGAGTGGATTTTTGCCTCCTGGGACATCTTACTGTGAGTTCTAGCTGTTTATTTAATTATTTACTGTTTGTCTAACTGTTGTTTGTTTAATTATTTAGTGTTTGTCTTAGTGGTGTGCTAATTCAGCCTTCTCAGCTGTACTTACCTTGCCTCTCTCAATTAACTGGGCCTTGTGTGGTACCCCCATCCCCCTGCTGAGGGTTCAGGACAGGGTACCTTGTAACTGCCCTCTTTAATAGGACTTATCTCCCCCCTCCCTCCCCAGCACCCACCCACCCCTGGGGAAATTGTAGTTTTATAGGTACTTGGACATCTTAGAGGAAAGGGGCTGCTCTCAGGTGCAGCTCTTAATCCAAATCAGTCATACACAGAGGACCTGTGATTAATTAGTTTCAGGTACACAGGGTGTATTAGGGGTATTAGATACACTTTTATTAGTATAAGCATCTACACCAATCCTTATTATATACCGATTTAAAAGACCTAAACACAAGCTTTAAACTAAGATGCAGTCAGAGGTCCAGCAACGAGATGGGGGTTCTCCAGTCTTTTGCATCGAGTGTCACATGTATGATTATCTCCCAGTTGGTGAGAGGTCCTACATATGCACTAAGTGCAGGGAGCTCTTTGCTCTCAGGGAACGAGTCCGTTCTCTAGAGGCTAGAGTAGCAGACCTGGAAGACATAAGAAAGACAGAGAAGTACATGGACGAGACCTACAGGGATATAGTCCTGAAGTCCCACCTCCAGTCTGGCAGCATCCCTGTTGCCATGGAGGAGAGAGGTCACGTGACAGGAGAGCATCACCCTGGTGTGGCAGGAAGTGATCCTGTAACTAGGACCTGTCCTCCAGGTGATGTAAAACCCTCTCGCACCGAGGACGTTTCTCCAGGGCCATGTCCCCATGAGGGGAGGGTCAGGACAGCTGTTATAGTTGGTGATTCAATCATTAGGAATGTAGATAGCTGGGTGGCTGGTGGACGTGAGGATCGCCTGGTAACATGCCTGCCTGGTGCGAAGGTAGCAGATCTCACGCACCGCCTAGATAGGATCATAGATAGTGCTGGGGGGGAGTCTGCTGTCTTGGTACATGTTGGTACCAATGACATAGGAAAATGTGGTAGGGAAGTTCTGGAGGCTAAATTTAAGCTTTTAGGTAGGAAGTTGAAATCCAGAACTTCCAGGATAGCGTTCTCCGAAATGCTTCCTGTTCCACGTGCAGGACCCAAAAGACAGGCAGAGCTCCGGAGTCTCAATGCGTGGATGAGACAATGGTGCAAGGATGAGGGTTTTGGATTTGTTAGGAACTGGGGAACATTCTGGGGAAAGGGGGGGCTCTTCCGAAGGGATGGGCTTCACCTTAATCAGGATGGGACCAGACTGCTGGCATTAACCTTTAAAAAAGAGATAGAGAAGCTTTTAAACTAGAAAATAGGGGAAAGCCGACAGTCACCCAGGAGCGCACGGTTCGGACAAAGGTATCCTTGAAGGATACTACCAAAAGCAGTGAGGTTCCAAAAGGGAGTATAGTAGCCCAAATGCCCTTGAGTAAGGAGCAGACAGAGCATAAAGATTCCCAATTACCCATGCCTACCAATAGCCAGATTAATATTAATAAAATGCAGTCTCTAAAATGCTTGTATGCCAATGCTAGAAGTCTAAACAATAAGATGGGAGAATTAGAATATATAGCATTAAATGAGAGGTTAGATATGATTGCACTCTCAGAGACATGGTGGAAGGAGGATAACCAGTGGGACACTGTGATACCTGGATACAAACTATATCGTAATGATAGAGCTGAACAAATTGGTGGAGGGGTTGCGCTCTATGTTAGAGAGGGCATTGAGTCAGAAAGGATTAAAGTTTTGCAGGGAACAAAATATGCTGTAGAATCTCTATGGATTGAAATTCCATTTATGAAGGGGAAGGTGATGGCAGTGGGAGTATACTATCGACCACCTGGCCAGAATGAACAAATGGATGATGAAATGCTCAAAGAAATCAAGGAAGCTAACAAAAGCCACAACAGAGTAGTAATAATGGGTGATTTCAATTACCCCGGTATCGACTGGGACAGTGTCACAGCAGGACAAGCTAAAGAGATAAAGTTTCTAGATGAAATAAATGACTGCTTCTTGGAGCAGCTGGTTCATGAACCGACCAGAGGGGAAGCCATACTGGACCTAGTCCTTAGTGGAACGCCAGATCTGGTGCAAGAAATAAGGGTGTTGGGACCACTTGGCAATAGTGATCATAGTATGATCATGTTTGATTTAATCAGTGGAGGACAGATAGTAAAGGAATCCACAGTACTACCTTTTAACTTTCAAAAGGGTGACTATGATAGAATGAGGAATATAGTTCGGAAAAAACTAAAAGGAGCGGTTCCAAAGGTTAAAGACTTACAGCAAGCTTGGGTGTTATTTAAAAATACTATCCTCGAAGCCCAGACCAGCTGTATTCCACGCATTAAGAAAAGTGGAAGAAAGTCCAAAAAACTGCCAGCATGGTTTAAAGGTGAGGTCAGAGAGGCTGTTGCTGCCAAAAGAGCAACCTTCAGAAAATGGAAAAAAGAGCCAAATGATGAAAACTGGAAACAGCACAAGCACTGGCAAGTTAAATGCAAAGCATTGATAAGGCAGGCAAAGCGGGAATTTGAGAAGAAACTTGCTACGGAAGCAAAAACACGAAATAAAGACTTTTTCAAGTATATTCGTAGCAAAAGGCCTGTGAGAGAGTCAATTGGACCATTAGATGATAGAGGGGTAAAAGGGGCAGTAAGAGGAGACAAGGCTATAGCAGAGAGACTGAATGAATTCTTTGCTTCGGTCTTTACTGAGGAAGATGTAGGGGTGTTACCCAAGACTGAAGTGGTATTTAAAGGTGATACTGCAGAGGAATTGAGAGAAATATCGCTACACCGGGAAGATATATTACAACTATTTGATAAACTGAATAGTAGCAAATCACCTGGACCGGATGGTATACATCCCAGAGTGTTGAAAGAACTGAAATATGAGATTGCAGACCTGTTATTGGTAATCTGTGAACTTTCATTAAAATCATCTGTAATACCTGAAGATTGGAGGGTCGCCAACGTAACACCAATTTTTAAAAAGGGTTCCAGGGGTGACCCGGGAAATTACAGACCGGTGAGCCTGACGTCAGTACCAGGGAAAATGGTAGAAGCCATCATAAAGAACAAAATTACACAGCATGTAGATAGTCATGGCCTAATGGGAGACAGCCAACATGGCTTTAGACAAGGCAGATCTTGTCTTACTAATCTGATCTGTTTTTTTGAAGGTGTGCATAAACAGGTAGACAAAGGTGAGTCGGTTGATATAGTGTATCTGGACTTTCAGAAAGCTTTTGACAAGGTCCCCCATCAGAGACTTTTGGCGAAGCTAAAAAGTCATGGGATAGGAGGCAGTGTACTATTGTGGATCGGGAACTGGTTAAAAGATAGAAAGCAGAGGGTAGGGCTAAATGGCCAATATTCCCAATGGAAAAAGGTGAATAGTGGAGTACCCCAGGGATCTGTACTGGGTCCGCTACTTTTTGACATATTCATAAATGACCTGGAAAAGGGAATAACTAGTGAGGTAATCAAATTTGCAGATGACACAAAACTGTTTAAAGTTGTTAAAACCCAAGAGGATTGTGGAAAACTGCAGGAGGATCTGGATAAATTGGAAGACTGGGCATCCAAATGGCAGATGAAATTTAATGTGGACAAGTGCAAAGTTATGCACCTAGGAAAGAACAACCCACACTATAGTTACAAGATGCAAGGCTCCACATTAGAAACCACCACCCAGGAAAAAGATTTAGGAGTCATCGTGGATAACATGTTAAAACCCTCCGCCCAGTGTGCAGCGGCGGCCAAGAAAGCAAATAGAATGCTAGGTATCCTAAGGAAAGGGATGGAGAATAAAACAAAGGATATTATAATGCCTCTGTATCGCTCCATGGTACGACCGCACCTTGAATATTGTGTGCAATTCTGGTCACCGTATCTTAAAAAGGACATAGAGTTATTAGAAAAAGTACAGAGAAGAGCCACCAAATTGGTGAAGGGGATGGAAGGCTACTCCTATGAAGAGAGGCTAAAAAGGTTAGGGCTCTTTAACCTAGAAAAGAGGCGGCTGAGGGGAGATATGATAGAGGTGTATAAATTAATGAATGGAGTGGAACGGATAAACGTGGATAAATTGTTTACGCTATCAGAATATAGAAGGACTAGGGGGCATGTAATGAAGCTACAGGGTAAACTATTTAAGACAAATAGGAGAAAATATTTCTTCTCTCAACGTGTAATCAAACTCTGGAATCTGTTACCGGAGGATGTAGTAAGGGCTGTTAGTATAGCTGGGTTTAAAAAAGGTTTGGACAAGTTCCTGGAGGAAAGGTCCATAAACCACTATTAAAAAGGGACCCAGGATATCAATGCTTGGCCTAGTACAAGCACTGCAGAACCTGTGTCTTTTGGGGAAACTGCTAGGTACGTATGACCTAGATTGGCCACTGTTGGAAACAGGATACTGGGCTTGATGGACCTCGGTCTGACCCAGTATGGCATTTCTTATGTTCTTATGTTCTTAATTATTTGATAAACTGAAGGGTAGCAAATCACCTGGACCGGATGCTATTCATCCAAGGGTGTTGAAATATGAGATTGCAGACCTACCATTAGTAATCTGTGAACTATCATTAAAATCATTTGTGATTCCTGAAGATTGTCGAATGGCCAGTATAATACTGATTTTTAAAAAGAGTTCCAGGAGTGATCTGGGAAGCTACAGAACGGCGAGCCTGACGTCAGTACTTGGGAAAATGGTAGAAGCCATTACAAAGAACGTGATTAGTGAACATGGTGATAGTCATGGTTTAATGGGAGAACGTTAACGTGAATTTAGCCAAGGAAGGTCTTGTCTTGCTAATCTGCTATGTTTTTTTGAAGGTGTGAATAAACAGGTAGACAAAGGTGAGTCAGTTGATATAGTGTAACTGCATGTTCAGAAAGCCTTTGATAAGGTCCCTCATGAGAGACTCTTGGTAAAATTAAAAAGTCATGGTATAAGAGGCAGTGTAATATTGTGGATCAGAAACTGGTTAAAAGATAGAAAGCAGAGGGTAGGGCTAAATGGCAATGTTCCCAATGGACAAAGGTGAATAGTACAGTACTGCAGGGATCTGTGCTAGATCCACTGCTTTTTAACATATTTGTAAATGACCTGGAAATGGGAGTAATGAGTGAGGTAATCAAATTTACAGATGACACAACAGATTATTCAAAGTTGTTAAAACCCAAGAGGATTGTGAAAAACTGCAAGAGGACCTTGATAAATTGATAGACTGGATATTCAAATGGCAGATGAAATTTAATGTGGACAAGTGCAAAGTTATGCACCGAGGAAAGAACAACCCAAACTATGGTTGCAGATACAAGGTTCCACTTTAGCAACCACCACCCAGGAAAAGATTTAGGCATCATCGTGGATAACACGTTGAAGCCCTCCACCCAGTATGCAGCAGCGGCCAAAAAGACAAATAGAATGATAGGAATCATAAGGAAAGGAGGGAAGAATAAGACACAGGATATTATAATACCTCTGTATTGTTCCATGATGCAACTGCACCTTGAATATTGTATGCAATTTTGGTCGCCATTTCTTAAAAAGGAATTAGAAAAGGTACAGAGAAGAGTCACCAAAATGGTTAAGGTGATGGAAAGATACCCCTCTGAGGAGATGCTTAAACGTTTAGGGCTCTTCAACCTGGAAAAGAGACGGCTGAAGGAGATATGATATAGGTCTATAAATTAATGAATGGAGTGGAATATGCAAATGTAGATTGATTGTTCATGCCATCAAAATGTAGAAAGACTAGGGGACATGCAATGAAGCTACAGTTTAATCTGTTTAAGACTAATAAGAAAAAATATTTTTTCACTCAATGCGTAATCAAACTCTGGAATTCGTTACCAGACGATGCAGTAAAAGCTGTTATTGTAGCTGGGTTTAAAAAAGGTTTGGTAAAGTTTCCGGAGGAAAGATCCATAAACCATTATTAAAGAGGACCTGGGAAATCCACTACTTGCCCCAATACCTGTGTGTATTTTTGGGAAATGGCTAGGTTTGCCAGTGACCTGGATTGGCCACTGTTGGAAACAGGATACTGGGCTTGATGGACCTTGGACTGACCCAGTATAGCATTTCTTATGGTCTTATGTTCTTATGTTCATTGTCTGACCTTTTCAATACTTATTTAGAGTTGGGAATGGTCCCAGAGGACTGGAGAAAAGTACATGTGGTCCCTTTGCACAAAAGTGGAAGTAAGGGCGAGGTTGAGAACTACAGACCGGTTAGTCTGACCCCTGTGGTGAGTAAATTAATGAAAACGCTGCTAAAACAGAGGGTAGTGAGGTTTCTGGAGCCATATGGATTGCAGAATCTGATGCAGCAAGGTTTTATTAGAGGCAGTTCTTATCAGACAAATCTGATTGATTTCGTTGACCAGGTGACCAGAGAGTTGGACCGAGGGAGAGCCCTAGTTGTGGTGTACTTAGATTTCAGTAAAACCTTTGACACCGTTCTGCACAGTTGATTTATAAATAAATTGGGCACCCTAGGGACAGACCCTAAAGTGGTTGATTGGATTAGACATTGTTTGAGTGGGTGGCGTCAAAGGCTTCAGGTAAATGGAGCTCACTCTGAGAAGAAGGATGTTACCAGTGGTGTGCTGCAGGGATCTGCCCTTGGTCTGATTCTTTTTAACATTTTTGTTGGTAATATTGTGGAAAGGCTGTTGGGTAAGGTTTGCCTCTTTTTGGATGATACCAAAATCTGCAATAGAATGGACACCCAGGAAGGAGTAGATAACATGAGGAGGGATCTAGCTAAGCCTGAAGACTGGTCAAGAATTTGGCAGCTGAGATTTAATGCTAAAAAATTCAGAGTTATGCATTTGTCCTGCAAAAATCCAAGGGAGCAGTACAGTATAAGCGGTAATGTACTTTTGTCCATGAAAGAAGAGCAAGACCTGGGCATGATTGTTTCTGATGATCTTAAAGTGGCTAAACAGGTAGAAAAGGCAACGGAGAAAGCCAGAAGGATGCTTGAGCTCATAGGGAGAGGAAAAGCCAGCACAAAAGGGAGATGATGGTGCTACTGTATACGTCTTTGCTAAGACCTTATTTGGCGTATTGGGTGCAATTTTGGAGACCACATCTTCAAAATGATATAAACAGGATGGACTTGGTGCAGAGAGTAGCTACCAAAATGATCAGTGGTCTTCATTATAAACCATATGGAGAGGGACAAAGATCTCAACATTTATACTTTAGAAGAAAGGCAGGATAGAAGAGATGATAGAGATGTTTAAATACCTCCGTGGCAATAATGCACAGGAGGAGAGCCTCTTAATTGAAAGTAAGTTTTTAATGAGGGAACATAGTGTGAATGTGAAAGGGGATAGACTCAGGAGTAATATGCGGAAATATTTCTTTATGGAAGGGTTGTAGATGCTTGGAATAGTCTTCCAGTGGAGGTAGTAGAGAGAAGGACAATATCTGAATTTAAGAAAGTATGGGACAAACATAGAAGAATTCTAAAGGAAAAAAAGGGACTGTAGTAGTTGATATGGAAGGGCAGACTAGATAGGCCATATGGTCTTTTTCTGCCATCATGTTTCTATCTTTCTATGTTTCTATGATCTATAAAATAGTTATGTTGGTGCATAGGGCATTAAGTCATACTACCTCTCATTGTATATTATCTGCATTATAAACCATCTCGTACATTACATTCACAAAATGTGTGCTTGCTAGAAGACACCCCCGATACCTTTCCCAGACAAACTTATAGCATACCAACAACACACCAAGTTGATACCCAAACCCATGACGCGGAATGTGTATTCTATGCATTCTCTTTGATTATGACTCCATGTAGTAAGTTTTGTAAATAGTTACCCCTGTTATCCAAGTTTTTGTTCCCTGTTATCTGTAAACTCATACATTTATCTGTACTGAGCATTTTGTTCCATGTAAACCGCGCTGATGCCGAATAGTGCGGTATATAAGAGAATGTAAATAAATAAATAAATAAATAAATGAACTACCCTCTTACCATTCACCTTAGTACCTTCCAAGACTGTATGCTTTCCATCATTGCTCTGAAGTACTAGAATTCTCTTTCTCTTGAGTAATGCCAGTGGAGGACTTAGCACAGCTTAGCGGGAACATTGGTGAAAAGTACACCACGCATCCTACATCCCCAGATGTTCTACCACAGCATGTAGGACTCTAGATACCTCCTACCCACCTCCCATCGAACTTGATCTATGAAGGACATCATCCATATAAATATCCAAATCCCCTCCCATAATCAAGGATATACCATCATACACAGAAATAGTCCCTCTCAGCAAAGGGTAAAATCATTAGGATGGTGTTGGGTCCCTATACATACAGTAAACCAACAGAAATTCCACCGTTCTCAGTGTATTATGTAAACACTGATGTAAACTAATGAATCTCCCACCAGTATCAGCTTTCAACCCAAGCACCTGCAAAATCAGAGATTTATGAATTAATATACATGCTCCCATGCTTTTAAAGATACGTAGAGCCTTTGTATAAACTCCATGTTAACAGAACACCTGACCTCAGTCACACTCAGACATTCTGAGTGTGTGACTGAGGTCTCTGAGATACAGAATAAGTGACCACAACCTCAAGTAAAAATAAATATATGTAGACAAAAATTAAACTGAAACCCACAAATCCAGAGTCTGCATGTAGTGCAACCCCTAAGAAACTGGAAGAGCTGCATTTCCCCATACTGTGTAAAATATAAATATAGCGCAAAGTCCGATCACCAAATCGAAAAGAAATGTTTTCTACCTTTTTATCTGACTATTTTATTCTCTGATCATGCTGGTCCTGATCTGAGGTTTCTGCTTTCCTCTATCTTCTCTTAGCTGTTTTTGTACAGTCTCTAGTCCATCTGCCATTTCTCATCTCCCCTTTTGTTTTCTTCACTTTCTCCATTTTGGATATTTACCTTTTCCTTTCAGCTTTCTTCTATTGATTTTTCTATCCCTCAGTCCACTCAGATTTCACTACCCCTTCTTACTATCCAGTCCTCAAGCCCCATCTTTTTACTCCATCTACTGTACTTATCATTTTTCAACCCTCACTCCATTTCTCCCATTCCCCACCTCGTCTTCCATGGTCCATTATTCATAAGTCTTTCGTACACTCCCTCTCTCCACACCATATGTAACTTCTCCCCCCTCCCCAGTGACTATCCAGTGACTATCTCTCACTCTCTTTCCCTCCATCCAGCATCTCTGCTCTCTCCCTCTATCCTTCTATGTCCCACTCTCCCTTCCTATCCCCCTGTCTCCAACATCTCCCCTCTCCATTCCTACCCCCCCTGTGTCCAGCATCTCCCCAGTCTCCATACTATCCCCTCACTATTACTGCCATTTCTCCATCTGTTTCTCGACCTATTTACCCCACGCATACTTCTCCCCTCTCTCCTCTCTCATCACCCCATGTCCTGCATTTCTCCTCCCCTTATGACTCCATCTCCACATTTCTCCTCTGTTTCCCTCTGTTCCACCCCTCCATATCCAGCATCTTCCTGTAGTCTCCCTATAACCCCCCCATGTCCAGCATCACAACTCCATCTCAAAACTCTCCCCTCTGTCTTCCTGTGCTTCCCCCATGTCCAGCACCTCCTCTCCACCTCCCAATGACTCCCCATTGTCCAGCACCTCCTCTGTTTTCCTCTGATCCCCCTTTGTCCAGCATCTGCCCTCTGTTTTCCTGTGATACCTCCCTGCATCCATCTTCTCTCCATTTCCCTTCCATCTTCATATGCCTCCTCTGTGTCCAGCATCTCCCTCTGTCTCTCTAGCCATCATACCCATGTCCAGTATCTCCCCCCCAAATTCTTATATCCTTATGCCCCCCCTTGTCCAGTAGTTCCCCTCAGTCTCCTTAATTGGCCCCACCCTTGAGTCCTGTATCTCCTATTTCTCTTCTCTCTCCCTGCCACATGGCCCTTGTATTGCCCCTCCCGTCTCCCATTCCTGAAATCTTATCAAAAACAAGAAGCAGTAGTGCCGAGGGAACATCTTTTAGAGCAGGAATGTCAAACTCCAGTCCTAGAGGGCCACAAACCAGTCAGGTTTTCAGGGTATCCCTAATGAATATGCATGAGATAGATTTGCATGCACTGCCCCTATTGTATGCAAATATATCTCATGAATATTCATTAGGGATACCCTGAAAACCTGACTGGTTTGCTGCCCTCCAGGAATGGAGTTTGACATCCCTGTTTTCGAGTATAGCTACATGTCCATTCTTGAACCACTAATAGCAAAGCTGGTGCAGTTATTCTGTTCTTAAGCTGTGCTGCTGTGCAGTAGCTCAGTGGTGAGGCCTAGTACTCAGAACACCATTAAAAGCCTCTTTAATGCTGCCATCGAATACCCTAAGTACTATTCACAGCTATACTCTGGAGTGTCAGATGCCATAAGGCAGCAGTAACACACTTAAATTTCATTACTAAAATTGGCGGCCGCATACGAGAATGTTTGCCATTACTGGGTATGCATGTAGATTGTGAACCCTTCAGGGACAAGGGAATATATCCAATACTTGTTTGTAGCATTTGTAAACTAATATTTGGTTGCACAAACAGCCTCTACCATATTTAACTGTAGGAAGGGTGTTTATTTCCTTATAAGCTTCATGTCTTTGCCTGTAAATGTATCTCTGGTCTGTTTTGCCAAATAGCACAAGTTTGGTTTCATCTGTCCACAGAACATTTTCCCAGAAGGATAGTGGTTTCTCAAGGTGGGTTTGGGCAAAGATCAGGTGGGATTTTTTATGACTGTCTTTTAGCAGTGGGATCCTCCTTGGCCTTTGCCCCTGGCATATGGTGCGGGTTGAAACCACCACTCCAGATTGCCACAGGTCAGCCTTAAACTCTTTGGATGTTGTACATGGTGTTTTTCCAGTAATCCACACTAACCTCTGAAGATTTCTTGGATTAATTTTCCTCTTCCCATCTCATCCTGGGAGGTTTTTGATAGTTCCATGAGCAGAAAAATTCTTAATAATATTGAAAAATGTAGACATAGGAACCCACGGTCTTTGGAGATGGCCTTGTAACCCTTTGAAGTTTGATCTTTGGTGATAATGGCTTTTCTGATGATCTCAGGCAGCTTTCTTGTCACCATTGTGAAAATGAAACAGGGAGTAAATGTGGCCATTTTATTTAGTTATTTCACAGCTTTTTATACCGCTTTATCCTATGGTCACATTTTAAACATTAAAACCATCCTTTATTGGTTGATTCAAGTCATGTGAGTACTGACAATTGATCACAGGTGCGTCTCATCAGGTTCTCTCCCACCGCCGTTTCAAGACACTAACTCTCTCTGAAGACCATCATGAACAGCAACTATCCCGTGATAATTCACGGACTGGTAGTAACCCAATGTTGTGTTTCAAGCCACTAGATTATCTTGGCTCTTTTTCAAACTTCGTTGCTCCTGATCCATCCTGGACCTCCAAGGTCTTTAAAGATAATGCCTTCATCACATGACCGGTCCTAAACGGGATGGTTGCTGTTCATGATGGTCTTCGGACCTGATTTCTCCTTTAAGAGTGATTCCACCTCCAGTGAATCATTTCTCTATAGTGGAGATCTGCTTGCAACAGCTAAGTGACTCTCTCTTTGATTTATAAAAAACTATAAAACAAGATCAAGCCTAAGGAAATGTTTCCACCGGCATATACTGAGGGGTTTGGTCTCCTTGGTATTGTGTAGGGGAGGTA
This sequence comes from Ichthyophis bannanicus, assembly GCA_033557465.1. Taxonomy (NCBI): domain Eukaryota; kingdom Metazoa; phylum Chordata; class Amphibia; order Gymnophiona; family Ichthyophiidae; genus Ichthyophis; species Ichthyophis bannanicus. The sequence continues at coordinate 1,134,548,285 of CM066033.1, forward strand.
TTCCCCTTTTTAAAGAATAAAAAGGAACAACACACTACGAGAAGATATAACATTATATTGATCTTCATAGTGTGCGTTCCAACAAAAATTTAATTGATTGGTGTTGCTCTTCTATGGGATTATAGTAAATTTACGGGGAACACTGTTGGTTTTAGGGGTTAGAATAATCATGCCCTGGCAATGTCCCAGTTTTTATACAATTTCCTACTAATTCCTTTTTTAAGTGGTCTTGTTTTATTTGATTCTTTTATGTGTCAAATATGTGCACATATATAGTCCAAAGCGATTTCACTGGCCACTTTTATTTAGGAGATATTGGACATTAAAGGGTTGATCACAATTGTATTTCCCTCTCCAATGTATGGGTGACTTAAGCCTCTGCTTATCTGTATCAGTGAACTTTGGACCAGTTAGCTATGAAGGAAGGCCTTGATCTTCTACTCATTACCACTGCATTCAGTGCTATACAATTTCACAATAAAAACCTGAAAGGCAGCAGCAATTTTTTCATCTGTTATTAATAGCTTTCTAGCATTCCCTTTAATGCAACATATTCTAGTCTTATTGTTAAGATAACAAAAGATTGTAACACCTTCTTGTTAACTATTAGTATAACAAGCCTTCTGCTTAAAATTTGACCCTGAAGCTGTTTGGCTAAGGATTTTATTCTAAACATGTTTAAGCCCAATAAAGCTAGCCAGTATATACTGTACTGTTCATCAGAGCGAATACACAGCAACTCCACTATGAACACAATTTAATGCACTACTACGCGCTTTGTTCTTTTTCACCACAAAACTAATACATTTCTTTCCTTGGCGTAGCCTTAAAGGCTTCCCACACTGTTAAAAACAACTAATATTTTGCAAAGAAATCACTTGTAACTTGATTGACCCATTATTTAAAGAATTCATCCTGTAGATGTTTTACATACAGTACACAGGAGTTGCTGCTTAACTAAAGAAACCATAGTTTGCCACATGATCTAAAATTATCTTAGGGAGAATTTGAACATCTTCCACGTAAGACAATAAGCATTTCGACATTAGTACATAATCTATATGCGAATGGGTAGAGTGCGGTAATGAAAAAAATGATATAGTCTTCTTCATTGGGATGTAAAACCCGCTATACATCACACAATCCATGTTCTTGTTTCAAAGCTTCAACCCTGGAGTGGACTTAATTCTGGGGGTTTGCAACCCAATTTCCAATCCAAAATTTGGTTTGGTGGAAAACTGAACTCCCCAACCAAAAGTACAGTATAAGGATTCCAGAATGTTCCTGCAGTCTGTCAAATTGCAAAAGAAGCATGTGGTGCCCTTGGTGGAGGCATGTGTATTAATTACGCCATGCACCCACCTAGCCTCCAGATCAGAAGATTGGGACAGAAAGGTAATACCAGCAGATTCTTATCAAAATAGCAACCCCATTTTTTAAAATCTTTTACGCTGGTGAAAATATACAATCCTGAATCCAGCTCCAACAGAATTTGAGTGACTCTGAGAAGGATAGATGGCATCTTCTTAATGGGATGCCTTAGGCCATTTACATTAAGAGACATAAATTTCAAATTAACCATACTCCCACCAAATTACCAGAATGAGCCAAGAGGTGACTAACAATCAAAGCAAATAACTCTCCGATCCACATGCAGCCAGCATCCTCCATCACACACACATCCCAAACATAATGTGCCATAATAAACTTGTGCTATTACATCAGAAAACCTCCTATGAATTTCTCTGATTGAAGAGTTATGAAGAGCCATGATTCTACCATGTTTCCCCACACCCCACTAACCTAGCACCCCATGTTACAGTTACATAATATTAAAGTTAACTTTGCCTATTACTTAGTTCAAGTATGTTCAACGTAAGCCATGTTGTGCCCTGTTGTTCATTATGTTAAAAGGGTTTTGTGTATATTTTTTAAAGCAAGTTTAATTTCATTTTTGCTGTTTTAGGGGAACTGTACTTGAGCACAGTAGTATTGCTGAACTCTGTAACCCCCTCAGGTTCAGGAACTGCTAACACCTAATCAGGGGTTAGTGGGCCTGTTTCCTGAGTGCAATTGAAGCCTGCATAAAAAGGCTGCTTTGCCCTGCCCTTTGAGGCTTTCTTAACCAGGGCTCCACACATCAAACAGTAAGTAGGGATTTGAGGGTTTCTTTGTTTGGTTTTTTTTGTTACATTGCTAGCTCTCTGACTGGGAGCTCTTAAAAGGGTTTTGTGTATATTTTTTAAAGCAAGTTTAATTTCATTTTTGCTGTTTTAGGGGAACTGTACTTGAGCACAGTAGTATTGCTGATCTCTGTAACCCCTCAGGTTCAGGAACTGCTAACACCTAATCAGGGGTTAGTGGGCCTGTTTCCTGAGTGCAATTGAAGCCTGCATAAAAAGGCTGCTTTGCCCTGCCCTTTGAGGCTTTCTTAACCAGGGCTCCACACATCAAACAGTAAGTAGGGATTTGAGGGTTTCTTTGTTTGGTTTTTTTTGTTACATTGCTAGCTCTCTGACTGGGAGCTCTTAAAAGGGTTTTGTGTATATTTTTTAAAGCAAGTTTAATTTCATTTTTGCTGTTTTAGGGGAACTGTACTTGAGCACAGTAGTATTGCTGAACTCTGTAACCCCCTCAGGTTCAAGAACTGCTAACACCTTATCAGGTGTTAGTTCCCTCCCTACCCACCCCGATTCCCACCCACCCCTAGTGAGCAGTCTTGCTTTATAGGGCACCTCCCCCTTTAACAAATCACAGTGAATTGGACCAGCACATTTTGAATATAATTAAAGAGTTTTAAATGCTTTTTCTCTGAAAGGACAGCTGCGAAACCAGCTGGTACTTCGCAGATCTCTCTCTTTTGCTTTAACAGATACCTAAGCTCCACAAACAGAACAATGGCTCGGAAAAATCGTATTGCTAAAGCTGTTGCCCCCGTTACAGCTTCTGCCTCGGTCCAGACAGAGGTCCTATTGCCAGTTGAAGAACTGGTTCCATGTGCAGGGTGCCTGCATGCTGAAGCTCTGAGGAAACAAGTGGAGGAACTCAGAGAGGAGGTGGCGAGGCTGAGGAGTATTCAAGACAGTGAGAAGTACATTGATGAGATGCTGCTTGCAGCAACCAGGCTCTCCAGCACAGGAGAAGATGGGTGCCAACAGAATGTCGATGGTTGGACAAAAGTCACCAGAGCCTGCAAAATCACCAATCCAACTTCTCCAGCCCTTGAATTGAAGAACCATTATGCAGCCCTGGAAGTGGAGGAGGTGAAAGCATCCCTGGAAAGGGAAGAACCAGAGTTCAAGTACCCCATAGTTGCAGAATCAGTGACCAGAAGGAAACGAAGGGTAGTGGTGGTTGGAGACTCTCTTCTGAGGGGTACTGAGGCGTCCATCTGCCGACCAGACTTGATGTCCAGAGAGGTATGCTGTCTTCCTGGTGCCAAGATCCAAAATGTTACGGAGAGTTTGCCGAGACTCATCAAGCCCACTGACTATTACCCAATGTTGCTAATCCATGTTGGAACAAATGATACTGCCAGGTATACCTCGGAACGTATCAAAAGTGACTTCATGGCTCTGGGACAGAGGGTGAAGCAGGTAGGTGCACAGGTGGTGTTCTCTTCAATCCTCCCTGTTGAGAGTAAAGGCCAAGGCAGAGAGGCTCGCATCCTGGAGATTAATGCATGGCTGCGTGGATGGTGTCTTCGAGAGCGTTTTGGTTTCCTAGACCATGGGATGCTGTTCCAAGGGTTGCAGAGCAGAGATGGCATCCATCTGTCCAAGAAAGGTCAACACATCTTTGGTAGTAGACTGGCTAATCTACTGAAGAGGGCTTTAAACTAGATTCGTTGGGGATGGTTGAAGAAAGCCCCCAGGTAAGTGAAAGCCCCCAGGTAAGTGATACATCAAATACCTTTATGGAAATGGGTAACAGGGGTAACATATGGAAAGCAGTGTGTATAAATGCCCGTAGCATGGGAAATAAGATCTCTGAAGTTGAAGCTTTGGTGGGAGTGGCTGACTTAGATTTAGTGGCAGTTACAGAAACATGGTTCACAGAAAACTATGACTGGGATGTAACTATACCTGGCTATACTTTATTCAGAAAGGACAGGGTAGGAGGAAGGGGAGGAGGAGTAGCACTATATGTAAAAACTACTATTAAAGCTTTGGAATTACAGAGCTTAAAATGGAGAGAGGAGGCATTGTGGGTTAGACTAGAAAGAGGGAAAGAGAAATCTATTTGCATTGGTGTGATATACAGACCTCCCTCACAAGAGGAAGAGGTGGACAGAGAGTTAATTGAAGACATACGCAGCATTGCTAGGAAAGGGGAAGTGCTACTGCTAGGAGATTTTAATATGCCAGATGTTGATTGGCACATTCCTGCTGCAGTATCATCTAGGAGTAAGGAGATCCTGGATTCTCTACAGGGAGAACTATTCAGGCAATTGGTAACAGACCCCACACGTGAAGGGGCCATACTGGACTTGGTGCTTACCAATGGTGAAAGTGTTTCTGATGTTGTAGTGGGAGATCATTTTGCATCCAGTGATCACCAGATGGTGTGGTTCAGTATTAGGACTAGGGCTGTTAGAATCCATTCCAAGGTGAAGATCTTAGACTTTAGGAAGACTAACTTTGCGATGATGGGCCAATGCCTCAGGGAGTCGTTAGTGGGATGGGAACAGCTGGGGGATGTAGAACAACAGTGGGCAAAACTGAAAGGGGGTATTTTAAAGGCAACCAACCTTTTTGTTAAAATGGTAAACAAAGGCAAAAGGAACAGGAGACCGCTATGGTTTTCGAAGGAAGTAGCTGAAAAAGTGAAGAAAAAGAGGGAGGCCTTCATGAAATACAAGAGATCACAGAGAGAGGAAGACAGGCATCTGTATTTGGAAAAACTTAGAGAAGCTAGCAAAGTAGTCAAGAAGGCAAAGATTCAAAAGGAGGAGGAAATAGCCAATGCAATAAAATGGGGGGATAAGACATTTTTCAGATATATTAGTGAGAAGAGGAAGGGCAAAAGTGGTATTGTCAGACTCAAGGGTACAGGGGGGGAATATGTAGAAGCTGATAAGGATAAAGCGGAATTACTTAACAAATATTTTTGTTCTGTGTTCACAGATGAAAAACCAGGAGCAGGACCTCAGAAAACACCCACAAATAAGAACAGAAGCGAGGGACATCTTGAACAATTTTCAGAAGACTGTGTTCGTGAGAAACTAGCTCAACTCAAAGTAGACAAAGCGATGGGACCGGATGGGATACACCCTAGAATACTGAGGGAACTTGGGGACATTCTAGCAACTCCACTGACTGACCTTTTCAATGCCTCGTTGGAGTCGGGAGTGGTGCCAAAGGACTGGAGAGAGGCTCATGTGGTGCCTTTACACAAAAGCGGAAGTAAGGATGTGGTTGAAAACTACAGGCCGGTTAGTTTAACTTCAGTGGTGAGTAAATTAATGGAAACGCTGTTGAAAGAGAAAATAGTGAGGTTTCTGGAGTCCAGCAGATTACAGGATCCGAGGCAGCATGGATTCACCAGAGGCAGGTCTTGTCAGACAAATCTGATTGATTTCTTTGACTGGGTGACCAGGGAGTTGGACCGAGGGAGAGCTCTAGATGTGGTGTATTTAGATTTCAGTAAAGCCTTTGACACTGTTCCTCACAGGCGACTTATAAACAAACTGAGCACCCTAGGGATGGACCCTAAAGTTACTGCTTGGGTTAGAAATTGGTTGGGTGGGAGGCGACAAAGAGTACAAGTAAATGGAGCTCACTCTGAGGAGAAGGATGTTACCAGTGGTGTGCCCCAGGGATCTGTCCTTGGTCCGATTCTTTTTAACATCTTTGTTAGTGATATAGCGGAAGGGCTGTCGGGTAAGGTTTGCCTCTTTGCAGATGATACCAAAATCTGCAATAAAGTAGACACCCAGGAAGGTGTAAATAACATGAGGAGGGATCTAGCTAAGCTTGAAGAATGGTCTAGAATTTGGCAGCTGGGATTTAATGTTAAAAAATGTAATGTCATGCATTTGGGCTGCAGCAATCCAAGGGAGCAATACAGCATAGGAGGTGAAGTACTTTTGTCCACTAAAGAAGAGCGGGACCTAGGCGTAGTTGTGTCCGATGATCTTAAAGTAGCTAAACAGGTAGAAAAGGCGACGGCAAAAGCTAGAAGGATGCTTGGGTGCATACGGAGAGGAATGGCTAGCAGAAAAAAGGAGGTGATAATGCCTCTGTATAAGTCTTTGGTGCGACCTCATTTGGAGTATGGTGTGCAATTCTGGAGACCGCACCTTCAAAAGGATGTGAACAGGATGGAGTCGGTACAGAGGGGTGCTACTAAGATGATTAGTGGTCTTCATTATAAAGCATATGAGGACAGACTTAAGGATCTTAATATGTACACCTTAGAGGAAAGGCGGGATAGAGGTGATATGATTGAGATGTTTAAATACCTCCGTGGCATAAATGTTCAGGGAGAGAGCCTCTTTCAATTGAAAGCAAGTTCTGCGACGAGGGGACATGGGATGAGAGTGAAGGGAGATAGATTCAGGAGTGATATGCGGAAATATTTCTTTACGGAAAGAGTAGTGGATCCGTGGAATAGTCTCCCAGTGGAGGTGGTGGAGATGAGGACAGTAGCTGAATTCAAAAAAGCATGGGACCAACACAGAGGATCTCTAAAGGTAAAAAGTGGACTGTTGTAGTTGTTGTTATGGAAGGACAGACTGGATGGGCCTTGTGGTCTTTTTCTGTCATCATGTTTCTATGTTTCTAAATCACTTTGACATGTAGTTATAGAGGTCTATAAGAATAGCTAAATAAATAAATACAAACTATGAGTAGCAGGATTAACAGACTATACTACTCACCTTGCATATAAGTCTTCCTTGCGCCCTTCCACCTAAAGCTAACAAGATAAAAATGGAAGCAATTTATCATAATGAATTAGAAAATGCTAAGGACTGGACCTGTTTTGACCCCCTGCCCCAACACTGCAGTTCTAGTTAATAAATATGATCCATAGAAAATATGTCCAGCTGAAAGAAACATCCTAGGCCTGATACAACTTGCAGGTGAAAATCTTTAGTTGGCTGAGATATTCAAGATGATAACATAATGCAGTGGTTCTCAACCTTTTTTGTACCGTGACCCCTTTTACCATTGGTCAATTTGTGGTGACCCCCAATGATAAAATCAAATGCGTCTCTCTTCCTTTATCGTTAACGCATTGTCGCTGTAATCATTTGTTGAATTATTAATATATTATAGGCCTTTGCAATATGTTTTTATTTATAAAATTTACTTATTTAAACCACAATAACACGTAACAATATTTGATTTCAAAATTATGATGATTTTGTAGTCAAATCACTAATATGAAACAAAATTATTTTTTCTACCTTTGTTGTCTGACCAATTTATTCTCTGATCATGCTGGTCCCGATCTGAGGCTTCTGCTTTCCTGCCTTCTCTTAGCTCTCTTTCTGTGGTCTATGGTCCATCTGCCATTTCTTATCTCTTCTTTCGCTTTCTTCACTTCTTTCCATCAGCCTATTTCCAGTCCCAGTAACCCTCCCCAGTATCAGTCCTTTTCCAGTCCTCACTCCCAGTACCTTCCAATGTCAACTTGCATTCCCATGACTGCCACTGGTGTCCATTCCCTTCCAGTCCCCCTCCTTCCCCACTGACCAGTCCTTTCTAGTACAAATACCATGGCAACCCCTCTCAGATCCACTCCCTTCCAGTTCCATTCTCCCATCCCCTCATATCAGCCCATTTGTAACCTTAGCCCCCAGTTTTCTTCCAGGACCAGCAGCTCTATCCTCCCCTCCACACAATCAGCCCATCCCCAGTCGAAGCCCCCAATCAGCTCGCTTCCAGTGCTAGTCCCCCCTCAACCCCATTACCAGTCCTAGCCTCCCCTAATCAGCCCAATATCAATCCTACCCCCCATCAGCTCATTACCAGTCCTAGCCTCCCCTAATCAGCTCATTTCCAGTGTTAGTCACTCCTCAACCCCATTACCAGTGCTAGGCTCCCCTAATCAGCCCATTACCAGTCCTAACCCCCCCCCCCAATCAGCCCATTACCAGTCCTAGTCTCCTCTAATCTGCCCATTTCCAGTCCTAACCTCCCCGATCAGCTCATTTCCAATGCTAGCCCCCCATCAGTCCATTACTAGTCCTACCCCCCTATCAGCACATTACCAGTCCCAACCCCCCTTGATCAGTCCTTTCCCAGTCCTAGCCTTCCCTAATCAACCCATTACCAATCCTAGTGCCCCCATCTGCCCATTATAATCCTAACCCGCACTGTCTCTCCCCTCTGTCCAGCATTTATCCCCCGTCTGTCCAGTATGTCCCCCTGTCTCTTCCCTTTGTCCATGTCAGCCCCCCTCCCTCCCTCCATGTCAGCCCCCCCTCTGTTCATGTCAGTCCCCCTCCCTTCCTCCATCCATCCCTCAGTGTCAGCCCGCCTCCCTCCCTCCATCTCTCCATGTCAGCCCTCCCTCCCTCCATCCATGTCAGCACCCCCTCTTCATGTCAACCCCCCTCTGTCCATGTCATCCCTCCCTCCCTCCATGTCAGCCCCCTGTCCATGTCAGCCCCCCTCCCTCCATGTCAGTCCCCCTCTGTCCATGTCAGCCCTCCTCCCTCCCTCCATGTCAACCCCCCTTTGTCCATGTCAGCCCCCCTCCCTCCCTCCATGTCAGCCCCCCTCTGTCCATGTCAGCCCCCTCCCTCCATCCATCCATCAGCTCTCCCCTCCCTCCATGTCAGCCCCCCTGTCCATGTCAGCCCCCCTCCCTCCCTCCATCCATCCCTCCATGTCAGCCCCCTTGCAACTTCCTTTGGAGGTGGGACAATGCTGCACGGAGCCCATCGAGAGACAGAAAGGCTCTGCAACGGCTTCACTCACAGGCAGAGCCGCGGATCCTTAAGAGGCAGGGAGCCACGGCTGCAGAAGATTGGAGTCTGTCAGTTTGCCGATGCCAAGAAGCAGACTTGGCAGCAACTTGTGTGCTTTTTTTTTTTTTTAACAGTGGAGTGAGGCGACCCCCACTGAATCCTGTGGCGACCCCTGTGAGGGTTGCGACCCACAGGTTGAGAACCGCTGACATAATGGCTCATGCATCAGGATGCACTAATTGTGCTCCATCACAGTCAAACTCCTCTGGCGAATCATAAATGTGGCTCTTAAGTAGCCTGCATCCTCATGGAATACCGGCGTAGACCATATTGAGTGCCCAGGTTATTGAGATGCTTTCTCACTGTTAAATAAAAAATCATTTCTGCACCACAATTTTAGAAAGATTGGGTACAATCAACATTTTTGCTGCATCCAGCAAAAGTGATTCTTTAGATTCCCTGTCATTACGAACTCCAGGTCTTGCAGGTAACCCAATAATTTTGCCACAGTGGGATGAGGAAACTTCACTTCCTGCCAAGTTTGTAAAAGCACCCTATATGCTCTTTCATTCTTGAATTGTGTAGAACATCATAGTTGCAGCGAGGCAGGCAGTAAGTACAGTATGTAGACAGCACCTTTGGGCACTCCTAAGATGCAAACATTATTATGTCGATTATAATTCGCCAGATCTTCCCAATCATTTTAAGCGATTCTATCTCACTTATTTTCTGTTTAATATTCCCCATCTCTGCTTTCATCTGGGTTGCTTTATTTTCTATGCCAATCTGAAAAAATGTTATTTTGCTGTTAAAATCTCCAGCTTGGCTTTCATTTGTTTAGTTGCTGAGAAGTGCTCTGTAATCATCAGCCATATTGCAAAATTTCTGCAGCACTGACTCCAAGTTCTTAGAATTCTCTCTGCTAGTCACCAATTTTTCAAGGGGTAGGAGGCTCTGTCTTCATCCTTTAGGTGCCTACACCAATGGTATAATTCATCTCTGACTTGGGGGTCTTGCTTGCCATCATCCTAGCACAAGAATTTTGCTGGGTTCAAAGTGCATAATATTTCAAACTCACATCACATAATGCTGTATTTTAGGCCCAACAAGAGTTCTGCTATCATTCCCATCAAGCTCCTAGTCTTCCTTTTGCTTTCTAACCTGCTTTACATTATTCTTATCCTCCTGTGTTGATGCCCCATCATTCACTGCTATATCCTACCATTTTTCTTCATTCTTCTCTCTGTCCTGTCCTACTGGGAAAGGGAAACTGGATTTAGCTTATGCCTTTCTCAGAAGTTCAAGGTGCATTACTGTCATCTTACTATGGACACACCACCCTTTGTATGCCTAATCTTTTCTAACCTTGGAAGATCCAAGTTTTAATTTCATTTGTCATGGTTCTGTTGCTGCATTACTTAGTCAGCCACATCTCCAAGCTCACACAGAGATGAATGAAATGAAAATGGACACTACCCCACTGCAGAAAGATACTACCCCATTGCAGACTTGGATCTTTCAAAACCTAGTACTATGTCAGGATTTCAAATGGGCATGTTTGCTTTATTATTAATATGCACACAGCGTTCTGAAGACTGCTGGAAGACTCGGTTGTTATAAACGTTTTTTAGTACTGCAAGAACGTTTAAGTAAGATTTTATCAACAATAAGCAAAACTACACCCTATTATAAAATAGATTTATGATGATACTGAGATGCAGTAATGCTGCAATTTTTTGTATCCATTGTTTTGGTAACCAACCCAATTGAAATCTAGTTCAGCTGGTGATATGGTTCAGCAGGCATGATTCTCTTGTCTGAAGAGCCATCTTTAATCTCATTTAATATACTGCTCTTCTGAGGCTGCAGAGCGGTTCACAAAATATACAAATAAAATTACATAAAAAAACATTAAAGCAATATGCCAATTCATACATAGAATGGAAATAAAAATCACAAGGAGAAGGACGGGGAAGAATGGAGAAGAAATAGGGGGTATCATGGAATGGGAACGGGGCACTCCAAAAGCAGGAGAGGGAAGGGGTGAGGATCCACGGTTATATGCTTCCTCTGAGGCTGATTCTTTCTCTACCATCCTTCCCCCTCCAAAGTCCCTCGGGATCCCTTACTCATGCCTTGCACCCCACTCCTATGCTATTTAATTATTTTCATCCCCTCATACCTCCCCAACATCCGCTCCCATCATATCACTACACTCCCTCATACTCTCCATCCTCCACATTTCCTCCGTCTAGCGTTCTCAGATGACTCTAGATCAGGAGGCACAGACTGAGACAGTCTTGCTTTTACTTCCATTGCAGAGGAGGAAGAAAAGGCTCAAGGTACTGCAGTGCTTCTTTCCTTTTTTAAACTGGCATGGGAAAGGTACACGAGTAGATTGAAGGGGAGAAGGAACTGCTTCACTCTTGTTGCCACTGTTACCAATGAAACTTCTGATTGTCCACAGTCTTTTGTGGTCATTTTATGGGAACTGGCCCATGCCATGGCTATGGCCAAATTTTGCCATCTTCACCTCAGTCACAAAATCTCAAGTGACTGGGGGCCCTTCTTTTTATCAATTAGCTGGGTAGTAATAATGTTTTGCTGCCACCAGGCTTACTAAATCTAAAATCTGTTGTGTATAGCATAGCATCTTTTATCTGAATAGATAGGGTAAGGTTTGTTTCAGAAGGTTGATTTTTCTGGATAAGATAAGATAAGATAAGGTCTTGGGAGCAGAAACTGGTCCCCTCAGAAATCACCTCTTGGAAGAAGGAAATAGTCAATTATGCTCCAGAATCAGAATTTATTACAGTTCTGTTATGACTTGCTTGGACTTTGTGGATCACTACAATTATAATCTTTAAAGATTTCAAATCCACATTAGGAACCACCACCCAAGAAAAAGATTTAGGCATCATCATGGATAACAAGTTGAAACCCTCCACCCAGTGTGCAGTGGTGCCCAAGAAAGCAAATAGAATGCTAGAAGATATGAGGAAAGGAATGGAAAATAAAACAAAGGATATTATAATGCCTCTGTATTGTCCCATGGTACGACCGCACCTCGAATATTGTGTGCAATTCTGGTCGCCATATCTTAAAAAGAATATAGCAGAATTAGAAAAGGTACAGAGAGGAACCACCAAAATGGTAAAGGGGATGGAAGGATACCCCTATGAAGAGAGGCTAAAAGGGTTAGGGCTCTTCAACCTGGAAAAGAGATAGCTGAGGGGAGATATGATAGAGGTCTAGAAGTTAATGACTGGAGTGGAACTGGTAAATGTAGATCAATTGTTTACACCATCATAATGTAGAAAGACTAGGGGACATGCAATGAAGCTACAGTGTAACTCATTTAAGAGAAGATATTTTTCCACTCAACACATAATCACACTCTGGAATTTGTTACTGGATGATGTAGTTAAAGTTGTTAGTGTAGCTGGGTTTAAAAAAAGTTTGGACAAGTTCCTGGAGGAAAGGTCCATAAACCATTCTTAAAGGGGACCCAGGAAATCCATTGCTTGTCCCAATACAAGAATTGTGGAACCTGTTTCTTCTGGGGAAACTGCTAGGTACTTGTGACCTAGATTGGCCACTGTTGGAAACAGGATACTGGGCTTGATGGATCTTGGTCTGACCCAGTATGGTATATCCTATGTTCTTATGTTCTTAAATTGAGCTTCACTATACGTATATAGCCTAGGTGAGTTTTCCAGAATAAAGGGGCCTATGTGCTAACCTGTGAAATTTTTTGTGGGGTAGTAGTTGTTTTTGCAAATGATAGCTTAAGTTCTCATGAAGATTTTTATGGGTTGTCATAGCTTTGTGTGTTCTGGACTGTGGAAAAATGTAAAAAAACGTAAGAAAAAAAATGCTCTCTTGCATGGCAGTTCTTAAAAATGAAAAGGCCTTCCACCCCAAATCCAAAGTCCTCCCTGATAGCCCAGTTGATCCAATAGTTCCATTTCCTTCAGTCCCACTTCTTTTCAAAACCTCAGCCCAACCCTAAAAATAGAATTGACCCATCCACCCCCCCCGCATCATCCCAACATCCCCTGACATCCCAACTCACCCCAGGGAGTCCGGGGGGGGGGGGGGGTGATGGGGACAAGATCAATCCCCATACTCTCCTGCCCCTGTGACTCCCTATCTCAATATTGTGCTAGTGGTAGTTTCACGGCACTATCGCTAGAGGTTAATTCCTTCTTTATCAATCTGACCCCTGGTAGAAGTACAATGAGACTACTGTTGGGGTCAGCTGGTGCCATTTTGAACTAGACAGTTGCCAAGATAGGAGTGGGTGGATATTTCTCCTGCCTCATCACCCCACTCTTGAGATGAGTCAGGGTGCCAGAGGAGGGCTTGGAATGATGTTGGGGGGGGGGGGGGAGGCAGAGGTGTGGGCTGGGTCTTTTCTTTGGGAAGGGGTGGGGTTTTAGAAGTGAGTAGGGCTTTGGGGAGGGGGAAATTAACATTTTTTTAGCCCTTCATCAGGGCTGGGAGAGCCATGGGCTCACTCTACTACCAGGGAATTGAGATCTCTCTGGGATGAGATCTGGGAAGACTCCAATTTGAGCTAGAGGGCCCTTTGATTTTTTAAGCATTTCCACCTGAAGGAAGACAAAACATTTTTGATACCTTAGGAAAATAACTACAGCTGTTGAGCTTTGCTTATTTTTCCAACTAAAATAGACCCATAAAGAGTTTATTTGCATAATTTTACATTGCAGCAGCTCATTAATTTAATTTAATTTAATTTTAAGCATATCTTTTGTTCTTTTACTGCATGGGTTCAGAGCACATCACAATTAAAATATCCTATGAACATTTTAAACATAATTTAAAAATAAAACCTCATACATCATAGATAAACAAAATATCACCCATTGAATATAATCTGCTAGGTACCTGAGACCTGGATTGGCTACTGTTGGAAACAGGATACTGGTCTTGATGGACCTTGGTCTGTCCCAGTATGGCATTTCTTATGTTCTTATATTCTTATGTAAATGATCAAGAGAAAATATATTAAAATTGTAACATTAATAATAAAAACAATCATATGTAAGTCAGCTTGGCTTTACCAGACCTTTGTTAAGTCTCTCATTCCACTGGAAAATTCTCAAAAATGAAGCATGCTAATCAGTAACTGCCTGTTTGGGCAATCGGAGTGCTGAATAGGTGGGACAGCATATTTTCCTAAATAAACTCATAATATGGGGATTGGGGATCCATAGTTAACGAGGAATCCAATACTATTCCCAATAGCTTCAAAGAAGACAGCCATGGAATACCCAGACCTGATCATTTTTAGCTAACCTTAGGAATATTTTCATTCAGGGATCCAACCCTGAGTAATTTTGCTTTTTCAACATTCAGTACAATCAATTATTTTTCATATGGGAATCAAATATTTGGAATTTTTTGTTTAAATAAATTTAGGTGTGCTTCAATGTATCTAGGAAAGGAATGAGGAGCACAATATCATTGGCATAGGAGTAAAATATTATGCCTAATGCTTGTCTATCTTTTACAAAAGAACTCATAGAAGCATTAACTAAATTTAGTGAGAGTGGGGAACGCTGCAGGATCCCAAAACTCAGCCTCTGAGGTTCTGATAATGCATTCTCATCACTCTTCATGTTCTGTTCATTAAAAAAATCTTTGAACCAATTTAAGACCTTCTAGTTATGTCCAGTAATAGCTCATGGTCCACCAAGTCAAATGCAATGGATACGTCCAGATACGTTAGTATAGCCTGTTTTCCTTCACACAAAACTTTACTACCACAAAAGGTAGTTTCTTGAAGTAACTTTGCAAAAGTGCACTTTGTGCAAAAAATAGCACAAATTACTGCATTTTGGCATTTTTGCATGTTTCCAGGATAAGTGCAAGTTACTTCACACTTTAGTATATAGGACCCAAACTTTGCTTCTGTTTAGGCTGCTCTCCAGATTTTCCTGAACACCCTGATGTGATAAAGCATACAAAGTCTATGGGTCCTATTCTGGGATGCGGGTTGCGGGGCTGCAAGTCTCGGCTGGACGTGCAGCCCCGCAAGTCGTCTGGGCCCGATTCCCCCTCTGCCTCACCCAGTATGTCCTGAGCAGCAGGACGGGGAGAGCCAGCGGAGGGCAGAAGGGGGTGGGATTTGGGCAGAGCGGGGCTGGGCCAGCCTGACAGGACATACAGGGATGTACAGGAACATACAGGGCCGTACATCCTGCTGGATCAAAGGGGATGTGCTGCTTATTCCGCCTCAAAGGTGGAATAAGCAGCACCGACCTGGCAATTGGGCCCAGGGATCCCCTCCCGGGGCCAGGGATGGGTGTGGGGGGCCCTGCAGCCTGATCCAGGCCCCGGCAGGCCAGCTGTGGATCAGGTGGCGGGGATGAGAGGGGTCTAAGCTGTGGGAGTCACGGACGCCAGTGGGGAGGACGTCCCCACAGTCTGCAGGGGCATGACGGGCCATCCACAGGTGTGCTTCTGTGCACCACGGGAATGTTTAGTTCCTGCGGTCCAGAATTGGGTCGAAATGGGCCCATCTTCATCAGGGACGTCCAGACAGCCCAAATGTACCCCTCTGAAAATCGGGCTCCACGTCTCAGTATTTTTACCTTACTTCAAATTGCCATTGTAGCTTATAACACCACAATAGCCAAGAACAATTTTAGCATTACAAGTATTTGCCAGTTGGCATTGCTTCATTTTATAGATTGGCCATCCAATTCTTTCTGCCTCCCAAGAAGAAGACCATTCCAAGAATGAAAATCAAACACAGCATCTCATTCTTATGCAGTCTCAGGTGCTCTGTTCTTCTAATGCTAATCCAAATATAACATTTGCATTTCTGACTATCTCCTTTTCTAGGCTGATCTTTATGAGCTTTGTTATTGCAGCAAATATTAAAAATGGACTCTGCTTTCTCTAAATGATCCTTTTATATTAAATAGTAAAAGCATCAGAAATTGTTGTTGTCTATTGCATAATCCATATAATAAAGGTAGAACTCAGTTTACTTATTAGGCATTTTCTGAATAATTTCACATCTTTACTTTTAAAGTGGCCTCTGCTTTCAAAATATTGTTTTGCTACCAGAATAGTGTCTAATAAACAAATGAAAAGATAAATGTGTGTTTCCACAGAAAATGGCAAATTGCAGATAGCACGTATATGTGAGAAAAGCCATGTAGAAGTATAAACATGGAGCCTGGTGGCTTTATTTCAGAATAGCAGGTCTGCACATGTAGATCCTTTGCAACATTGACCTATCTCCACCCTCAGGAATTCACTTAGTAAAAAAAAAGAACATTGTGCAGAAAATGCACATGAACATCTTCCAAAATAGAACCATTTTCATGTGTACAATACTCATGCCTCTCACTTGGTTTGCAGCTTGTCGTGCTGTGAGGGCTTGCGTGCATCAGTGATGCTGAGAGCTAAACTATCGGTAGTTTAACTACTGGCAGGGTCTCCCAAGATGGACAGGTCTCAGCTGAGGTGCCAGACCAAGACAAACCACCCATCTGGGCAGCAGCAGAATGGGACAGTGTTGACGGCGGAGGATCACATTTTTGTGACAACGGCAACAACACCAAACTTAAACTGCGCGGAAGAAAGGCCCGGCAATCTACTTCTGTATCTTGCCATGAAAACCCAATGGATAGCTACAACAAAACAAATTGTGCTAGGGTGCTGGAAGATGAGACCCCCAGGTCAGAAGGCACTCAACTAGCTACTGGGGAAGAGCTGAAGACTTTTCAGAGTAAAGCCAGCATTTATGATGTGGTTGGATCAAAGCCCTCGGGAAGTCTGACTACTGATGTAGCTGCGCATGAAATGAGAGTCAGAAGCTGTAAAGATGTCTTACACATTGGAACATGGAACGTACGAAGCGTGAACCAAGGGAAGTTGGAGGTGGTCAAGAATGAAATGGAACGTGTACAACTTGATCTGTTGGGTGTCAGCGAACTGAAATGGACTGGCATGGGGCACTTTGCATCAGATGATCACATGGTCTACTATGCTGGAAATGAAAGACAAAGAAGAAATGGTGTTGCATTTATAATAAAGAAGAAACTTGCAAGAACTGTAATGAAATACAATGCAGTCAGCGAACGCTTAATCTCTATTCGTCTACGAGGATTGCCTATCAACACAACTATAATTCAAGTATATGCCCCAACAACAGCTGCAGAAGAGAATGAAATTGAAGAGTTCTATGAACAAGTACAAGCTGAAATTGACAGAACATGCAAACAGGATATTCTGATAGTCATGGGTGACTGGAACGCAAAAGTTGGCAACAAAGAAGAAGGCAAAGTAGTTGGAAAATATGGACTTGGCAAAAGAAATGAAGCTGGAGAAAGACTGATAGAATTCTGCAAGACCAATGATCTATTCATCTCAAACACCTTCTTCCAGCAACACAAGTAGCGACTGTACACATGGACTTCACCGAATGGATTATATAAAAATCAAATTGACTACATATGTGGAAGTCAACGATGGAAAAGCTCTGTAACATCAACAAAGACAAAACCTGGAGCTGACTGTGGTACAGATCATCAACTACTAGTATGCAAACTCAAGCTAAAGTTGAAAAAGAGCAAACCACTCATGAATGCAGCAAAATATGACCATGAGAATATACCATTGGAATTTAAAGACTGCCTGCTTTAGATTTGCTGCTTTAGATACAAATGACAGAGCTCCGGAAGAGTTATGGAATGACATCAAGAAGGTTGTGTTGGAAGAAAGCGAGAAGTCTCTACAAAAGGTGAAAAAGCAAAAACGGCCAAAATGGATGACAGAAGAAACTCTGAAAATTGCCCAGAAATGCAGAGAAGCTAAAGCCAGAGGAGAAAGAAAGACAATCGAAGAACTCAACAGAGATTTCCAACGTGCAGCAAGACAGGACAAGGAAAAGTACTACAATGACACTTGTAAGGAAATAGAAGCAGAAACTATTAGAGGAAGAACAAGATCGGCTTTCCTAAAGCTACGAGAGTTAAAGAAAAAGTTCCAGCCTCGAATTAGAATGTTACAAGATGCTCAAGGTTCTATGTTGAATGATGCTGAGAAGATCAAGAAAAGGTGGAAGGAATATACAGAGTTTTTATATGATAAAGATCAAGTGGACCAACTGCCGTTTCAACCTGTACCTTAAGATCGGGAACATTGGTGATGAAAGAAGAAGTTGAAGCAGCATTGAAAGCCTTATCAAAGAACAAAGCACCAGGCATTGATAGCATTCCCATAGAAGTATTGCAGCAATCTGATGCAGCTGTTACCATACTCACAAGGCTCTGGCAAGAAATATGGAAGACAACATCATGGCCAACTGACTGGAAAAGATCTGTGTTTATACCAATACTAAAGAAAGGTGATCCAACTGACTGTGAAAATTATCGCACAATCGCTCTGATCCCGCATGCCAGCAAGATTCTACTGAAGATTATTCAAAAGAGACTACAACCATACCTGGAACAAGAACTACCTGAAGTGCAAGCAGGGTTCAGGAAAGGGCGAGGAACGAGAGACATCATTGCGGATGTGAGATGGATCCTTGAAAAGACTAAAGAATACCAAAAGGATATCTATTTGTGCTTTATCGACTATAGCAAGGCTTTTGACTGTGTAAACCAAGAGAAACTCTGGGCCACATTAAGAAGCATGGGTATACCAGAACACCTGATCGTTCTATTGTGCAATCTGTACATTGATCAAGAAGCAACAGTTCGAACGGAACAAGGAGAAACAGAATGGTTTAAAATAAGCAAAGGTGTAAGACAAGGCTGCATACTTCCCCCCTACCTGTTTAATTTATATGCAGAACAAATCATCAGAGAAGCAGGATTGTATGAAGACAACAGAGGTGTGAAGATTGGTGGAAGACTCATCAACAATCTTCGCTATGCTGATGATACCACATTACTGGCTGAAAGTGAAGATGATCTGAAACATTTGCTTCTCACAATCAAAGAACATAGTCTCAAAATGGGCCTGCACCTTAATGTAAAGAAGACAAAGATCATGACAACTGGCATAATCAACAGGTTCATCGTTGAAGGAGAAGAAATTGAAATTGTGAACAACTTTAACCTACTTGGATCAACTATCAATAAAGAAGCAACAAGCAGTCAAGAAATCAGACGACGCATTGCTCTTGGCAGAATGGCTATGAAAGACCTAGATAAGATTCTCAAGAGCAGAGATGTCTCTCTCCATACAAAGATTCGACTTGTTCAAGCCATGGTATTTTCAATAACATCATATGGATGTGAAAGCTGGACAGTGAAAAAGATAGGAAGAAAATTGATGCCTTTGAATTATGGTGCTGGCGGCCAATACTGTGTATACCATGGACTGCCCGAAGAACAAACCAGTCGGTACTAGAGGAGATCAAACCTAAGCATTCTTTAGAAGCTCAGATGACAAGACTTCGACTTTCATACTTTGGACACATCATGCGAAGAGAGAGATCATTAGAGAAAGATATTATGCTTGGCAAGATAGAAGGTCAACTCAAAAGAGGAAGGCCAGCAATGAGATGGATCGATACAATAACAGCAGCCACGGGTACCAGTCTGTCAACAATGAGCCGCCTGACTGAAGACCGAACACAATTTAGGATAGCTATCCAGAAGGTCGCCATGAGTCGACTCCGACTCGACGGCACTTAACAACAACAATACTCATGCACCAAAGAGAGAGTGAAGATGTGCAAATGAGAACACAACATAAGAACATAAGAAATGCCATACTGGGTCAAACCAAAGTATATCAAGCCCAGTATCCTGTTTCCAACAGTGGCCAATCCAGGTCAGAAGTACCTAGTAGCTTTCCAAAAAGACACACAGGTTCCATAATGCTTGTATTGGGGCAAGCAGTGGATTACCTGGGTCCTCTTTAATACTGGTTTATGGACCTTTCCTCCAGGAACCTGTCCAAATCTTTTTTAAACCCAGTTACACTAACTGCTTTTACTACATCCTCTAGTAACAAATTCCAGAGTTTGATCCATAGTTTGGGTTGTTCTTTCCTATGTGCATAACTTTGCACTTGTCCACATTAAATTTCATCTGGCATTTCAATGTCCAGTCTTGAAATTTTTCAAGGTGCTCTTGCAATTTTTCTCAATCCTCTTGGGTTTTAGCAGCTTTTAATTATTTTGTGTCATCTGCAAATTTGAATACCTCACTTGTTATTCCCATTTCCAGGTCATTTACAAATATGTTAAAAAGCAGCGGACCCAGCACAGATCCCTGGGGTTCTTCACTATTCACCTTTCTCCATTGGGAAAATTGGCCATTCTGCCCTACCCTCTGCTTTCTGTCCAATGAAGTGATAAATGCTACAACACATGCATATGAGATCTGGGCCACCACCTATACTTGTAAAAGCAGCCACTGTAGAAGTGGTGGTATTTCTACGTGGAAGTGGTGGTATTTCTGGATGCCACATGTGTAGATTCCATGTTTAGGGCTTGGCTTGGCAGCCACTCAATGTGCCCACCTGCTCTCCAGCTGCACATAAGATGGCTTGCCCTGTGGAATCAAGCAAACATTTTTCCATTCCCTGCGTATTCTAGCAGTCACTAGTGGATCTTCTTAGAGACCACTAACATGGTGACCAGGAGGAAGATGAACTTTTCAGATGCTGAGAGTGACCTCCTGGTACGTTTGGTGCTCTCTAAGGACGGCACCATGTTCTACTTGGGTGGGCAGTATCCTGACCATATTGCAGCATGGAGGGTGTGGGAGAGAATTTGGATGACCCTAGCAAGGTAAGCAGAAATCATTTTCCCATGCTTCTACTCCAGCATCTCTTAGACAGCCATCTAGTAGATGGATGACAACTATGAGATAGGCAGCAAAGTGTATAAATGTTTTGCTATCCTGCAAGAGATCCCCCTCCCCACAAAAATATTGTGTCATGCAGTTTCAGAGTCTTCAAATCATTAGGTAGTTATGCTGTGCAGGCAGACCATATGGTCAGAGGCAAAGGTATCCTAGGTGAGCTCACAAGGATATAGCAGCTTCGCTGAAACTGCCATCTGGCCTGGCCCCTTCAGGAGACAATGCAGTCAGAGAGGCAACCCTTCCCCCACCCCAAGCCTAGAACACATGGCACGATCAGTGTGGCATAACTAATTCATGCACACTGTGATCTGCAAGTCTTATTTCTTTACAGATGGACAATATATACCACATCCAAAGAGCAGATGATAAAAGAAAGGCTAGTCATGCAAGAAACCTCTCTGAAGACATGCAAGAAACCTCTCTATGAAGGATCTCCTCTGAGGTCTTAAAGACAGCATCAAGACTTGAATAAGAATATAAGAACATAAGATATGCCATACTGGGTCAGACCAAGGTCCATCAAGCCCAGTATCCTGTTTCCAACAGTGGCCAATCTAGGTCATACGTACCTAGCAGTTTCCCCAAAAGACACAGGTTCCACAATGCTTGTACTGGGTCAAGCATTGATATCCTGGGTCCCTTCTTAATAATGCTTTATGGACCTTTCCTCCAGGAACTTGCCCAAACCTTTTTTAAACCCAGCTACACTAACAGCCTTTACTACATCCTCCGGTAACAAATTCCAGAGTTTGATTACACGTTGAGTGAAAAAATATTTTCTTTTATTAGTCTTAAATAGTTTACCCTGTAGCTTCATTGCATGTCCCCTAGTCTTTCTATATTCTGATAATGTAAACAATTGATCTACGTGTACCCGTTCCACTCCGTTCATTTATTTATAGGCTTTTATCATATCTCCCCTCAGCCGTCTCTTTTCCAGGTTAAAGAGCCCTAACCTTTTTAGCCTTTCTTCATAGGAGTATCCTCCCATACCCTTTACCATTTTGGTGGCTCTTCTCTGAACCTTTTCTAATAACGCTATATCCTTTTTAAGATAAGGCGACCAGAATTGCACACAATATTCAAGGTGCAGTCTCACCATGGAACGATATAGAGGATGCCTAAATCTTTTTCCTGGGTGGTGGTTCCTAATGTGGAACTTTGCATCATGTAACCATAGTTTGGGTTGTTCTTCCCTAGGTACATAACTTTGCACTTGTCCACATTAAATTTCACCTGCCATTTTGATGCCCAGTCTTCCAATTTATCAAGATCCTCTTGCAATTTTCCACGATCCTCTTGGGTTTTAACAACTTTAAATAGTTTTGTGTCATCTGCAAATTTGATAACCTCTCTCATTATTCCCTTTTACAGGTCATTTATGAATATGTCAAAAAGCAGCGGACCCAGCACAGATCCCTGGGGTACACCACTATTCACCTTTCTCCATTGGGAAAATTGGCCATTTAGCCCTACCCTCTGCTTTCTATCTTTTAACCAGTTCCTGATCCACAGTAGTACACTGCCTCCTATCCCATGACTCTTTAGTTTTGCCAAAAGTCTCTGATGAGGGACCTTGTCAAAGGCTTTCTGAAAGTCCAGATACACAATATCAACCGACTCACCTTTGTCCACCTGTTTATTCACACCTTCATAAAAACATAACAGATTAGTAAGACAAGATCTTCCTTGTCTAAAGCCATGTTGGCTGTCTCCCATTAGGCCATGACTATCTACATGCTGAGTAATTTTGTTCTTTATGATGGTTTCTACCATTTTTCCCGGTACTGATGTCAGGCTCACCGGTCTGTAGTTTCCCGGATCACCCCTGGAACCCTTTTTAAAAATTGTCGTTACATTGGCGATCCTCCAATCTTCAGGTATTACAGATGATTTTAATGAAAGTTCACAGATTACTAATACCAGGGCTGCAATCTCATATTTCAGTTCTTTCAACACCCTTGGATGTATACCATGCGGCCCAGGTGATTTGCTACTCTTCAGTTTATCTAATAGTTGTAATACATCTTCCCGATGTATCAATATTTCCTTCAATTCTTCTACACCTTTAAATACCACTTCAGTCATGGGTAAGATACCTGCATCTTCCTCAGTAAAGACCGAAGCAGAGAATTCATTCAGTCTCTCCGTTATTGCCTTTACGCCTCTTAGTGCCCCTTTAACCCCTCTAACATCTAATGGACCAACTGACTCTCTCACAGGTTTTTTGCTACGAATGTACCTGAAAATGTCTTTATTTCACGTTTTTGCTTCTGCAGCAAGCTTCTTCTCAAATTCTCCCTTTGCCTGCCCTATGAATGCCTTGCATTTGACTTGCCAGTGCTTGTGCTGTTTCCAGGTTTCGTCGTATGGCTCTTTTTTCCATTTCCTGAAAGATGCTTTTCTGGCAACAACAGCCTCTCTGACCTCACCATTAAACCATGCTGGCAGTTTTTTGGACTTCCTTCCACTTTTCTTAAAGCGTGGAATACAGCTGGTCGGGGTTTCCAAGATAGTATTTTTCAACAACACCCATGCTTGATGTAGGTCTTTAACCTTTGCAACTGCTCCTTTTAGTTTTTTCTTAACTATTTTCTTCATTTTATCAGTCTCCCTTTCGAAAGTTAAAAGGTAGTACTGTGGATTTCCTTACTATCCCTCCTCCACTAATTAAATCAAACACGATCATGCTATGATCGCTATTGCCAAGTGGCCCCAACACCCTCATCTCTTGCACTAGACCTGGTGTTCCACTAAGGACTAGGTCTAATATGGCTTCCCCTCTGGTCGGTTTATGAACCTGCTGCTCCAAGAAGCAGTCATTTATGTCATCTAGGAACGTTATCTCCCTAGCATATCCTGCCGTGACACTGATCCAGTCGATACCGGGGCATTTGGGCTACTTTACTCTTTTTGGGACCTCTCTGCTTTTGGTAGTATCCTTCAAGGATACATTCTTCTGAACCATGCGCTCTTGGGCGACTTTCGCTTTCCCCTATTATCTAGTTTAAAAGCTGCTCTGTCTCCTTTTTAAATGTTAATGCCAGCAGCCTGGTTCCATCCCAGTTAAGGTGAAGCCCATCCCTTTGGAAGAGCCCCTCATTTCCCCAGAATGTTCCCCAGTTCCTAAGAAATCCATAACCCTCATCTGTGCACCACTGTCTCATCCACGCATTGAGACTCCGGAGCTCTGTCACGTGACCTCTCTCCTCCATGGCAACAGGGATGCTGCCAGACTGGAGGTGGGACTATATCCCTGTAGGTCTCATCTATGTACCTCTCTGTCTTTCTTATGTCTTCCAAGTCTGCTACTCTAGCCTCTAGAGAATGGACTCGTTCCCTGAGAGCAAAGAACTCCTTGCAGCAGTCATAGGAGTATTAGCACTGGAAAGCGGGTGTCTCTCATGCGGGTGTCTCTCATGCATGATAGCAGCAAAATCTTATATAGGGCCAAACCATTACATTCATGCTAACAACACACAGCTAGGACAATGACCCCTTATCAGGTGTGCACAAAGCCACAGCCTTCTCCTAGGTTCACTTGGGGGAAAGGGAGCTGGCAATGTATCTCCTTCTACAAGTATGTTACCATTCATGCTGAGGGGACTCTCCATGCTCCTTAGGGTACTGACAACACAATCAAGGATGTGAAAAACCTCCTAATGCCTGTAAGTGGCAATTAGTATAGCCTCCCACATACCAAAATCTATGAAGCTGCCACGTAGATTTTCAATCCATGACAGCTACCCAACAAGCCACTGACCCTAAACTGACCACCTGCAAGGAATCTCTTACACCTTCAGCTATACTTCTAAGGCAGCTTTAGAAGGTTCCTCCTACTATATCTATTGCTCATAAAAGGAGACTTGGTATTTGACCTTCATTTGTGCCACTGCCATTGCACTAGTTCCTCAGAGGAGGAGGGGACTGAGGGGGCAGAGGGGCAGACTGGGGATACCCTACAGCACCTAGTTACCCAGACTGTTCACTCTAATTCTCTACTAGAGCAGATGGTCCCTATGAGATCTCTCAGGAGATCATGCACTAAGTGATGTAGCAGGACTTCCAAGACATATTAAACTCGATGGGCCTCATGATAACTCATCTGGAGGGAATGAGGGCAGAGCTTCTAGATGCCATATGGTGTAGAAATGGACAGATAAAGGGATACCAGAATCCCCAACATGTAATTGAAGATGGATGAATTTCTTGATACAGAATGTGTTTAGAAGTCTGGCTTTTCACCTACTTCCTCTTAAATAGAATAGGATGTCATGATCATGAGTTCTGTGTAACCATCTTTAAAATAGTCTGGAACATTGTTAGCGCAAGCATAAAGAGTAAACATAGGCTATGAACTGTGCAACCATAGTTCATTGTACCATCAACTATAGGTCCCTGCTGACACAACATAATTTTTGCAACTTTTGAAATTATAAATAATTTTGTCATAATCAAGTAAATTTCATCTAATACACTGTAATCAGATCTTGCTCTGTAAAAAGATCTTTGGTGACACCTTGTGTTATTTCACGTTTATAATTAATGACTGTTACTTCCCCTTTTTCTTTAATAAAAGGAGCATTTCAGGAGGAAGAATTTGAATTCAATAAGCATGGAACTATGCATGTCCATGGACCGTTTATTGTCTTCCCTCTGAGCTCAAAGAAAGTAGCACTTGTGTGTGTGATTGTGTTCTGTATTACTCTGTGCCTGTTTCTCACTGCTTGAGGACTAGAGACCAGAAAGAGCCGTGGTATTGTAGCCAGATCACGGGGTTTTCTTCAGTTGGTGCCATTCTCGGATCTCTGTGTTTCTTCAGCAGTTGGAAACAGTAGACAAGTCTCCAGGATACGTGTGGCAGTGGTTGTCATAAGAACATAAGAACATAAGATATGCCATACTGGGTCAGACCAAGGTCCATCAAGCCCAGTATTCTGTTTCCAACAGTGGCCAATCTAGGTCATATGTACCTAGCAGTTTCCCCAAGAGACACAAGTTCCACAATGCTTGTACTGGGTCAAGCATTGATATCTTCGGTCACTTCTTAATAATGGTTTATGGACCTTTCCTCCAGGAACTTGTCCAAACCTTTTTTAAACCCAGCTACACTAACAGCCTTTACTACATCCTCCGGTTACAAATTCCAGAGTTTGATTACACGTTGAGTGAGTGAGTATACTAAAGAGGCTCATGATATAAGGCACAGAAAGGAAGCCCTAATTATGAAATGAGGCGCAAGTTTGGTGATACCGCCCTTATGTTAACATTCAATGACTGCCAGTAACCACAGTTTGCCATTCCCCCTTGGTGGAACTTTTCAGTAGGACAAATTGAGGTTGGTTACAGTATGAAATGGCTTGAAGATTTAAGCAAACCTCATACCAGTCATGAATGTGTCGTGTATGGTTGGTGGCTGAAAATGTGCAGCAAGCCACTGACTGTGTTTGAAAAATTTAAAAATCAAGTGTTTAGGATGGATAGTGTAAATATAGCAGAATCTGAAACTTACAGGGAAATACTTAAGTCATTGCTCTATGAAATAATAGAATTAATCAAAGTTTTGAAGGACTAATTTTCATGTCATAATTGTAGTATGAAGTTTGTTTTCTCTAATTTAGTGGTTAGGGAAGTGTGCTGTGCAGTATAAGTTTTGATATTTACTGCAGTAATATTTTGGAGGTTTCTGGCACAGATAACAGCTTGGCATGACTGCAATATTAACAGGAAGAAAGTCTTGAGCAACCGTGGTAAGATTTTCTTTTGTTAGACTAACCATAAGCCTTATTGGGGAAGTTTAAAAAAAAACTCCAAATGTGATTAACCATTTGTTTACTTGTGTATGTATAGTAAATATGTTTTGTTTTCTAGGTCTGGATCTGAACTTATTTTGGGTTATGAGAATTTATCTACTGATTCCATGCTATGTGTAATAATACAAATGCTGAAAAATGTTATTAGAAACACAGCTCCTTGGTGCTTCTTATGTCTCTGGATACTTTGGAAAAAATTGATTGATATAGTCTCCAAATTGTATTTCTAGTTATAATTGATGTGAATTAATGGGAAGATCTTCCATGCTTTGATTTATTTAGATAGTCAAGTTAAGTCAAGTAAGTTTGTTTAATTAAAGGGAAAAAGTGAATGCTACCACTACATTCAAACAAGTGAATTAAGTAATTAAAACAGTATGGTGAATATATGTATAATGTTTTATTTTTTCTTTTGTGATAGTGGACTAGTTGAAAATTACAACTATGATAGCGTATGAGTAACAATGTCTGAAGAAAAAAATGCTGATATTTCTCCTAGTCTCTTTTAAACTAATCTGCAGGAGTCGATTGGAGGAGTGATCTTAAATTCTCATGTCGTATATGTTCTAGTTATTATGAAAGACCTCTGCAGAACTGATGTTATTAATTGCAAGTGTGAAGTGAATGCCTTGTTGCTAGTGGAATAGTTTTAAACTAGTACTATAACATGCCTCTCATTCAGTTTTCGTATCTTTTACACTTGGAAAGTCCAGCTTTCTTCCAGCTCTTTTATTGTTACTGTTTGACCTCACTCTGTACTGATGGTTCTGCTTTGTGCAATGAATAAGGAAAATTGATACAATTATAAGAGTTGATTCTGTGCAGAGTCGGCTGCTTGTTATTTGCTAATGCTCAACTAGCTGGAGTGTTCGCTCTTTCTAGAGCTCTTATCTGTTCATTTGATCATCAATACTGATTTTGTCTCAGGCTTCTTGCATGAGGAGCTCTATGTGCTGATACTACTATGCTGTTTTGTTCTGAAAACAGTGTAACAAAGATAAAACTGTTAAGCCATTAAGAAGTGGTAATTGACTTTCTAGTTGGTTCAAATTTGGTGTTAAAAAGTTTTACCCTTATATAAATGTTCCTTCTTTTGTGAGCTTAGATGTCTATGCGAATTAGAATGGAATAGAGAAGTAGTCTAATGACTAGAGTACTAGCACTCCTTGTAACCTTGGACAAGTCACTTAACCCCATTGCCTTACAAAGAAAAATTCCAAGTTATCAATGTTCCTGTTTTATGTGCTGTATCAAGTTTTAGTTGCAATGTGAACTGCTGTGATTAGTGGGGAAAGTAGTATTAAAAATAATAACATAAAAAGGGAAAGGGTATATTACTGAGAGTTCAAGTACCCCAAAGTTGCAGAATCAGTGACCAGAAGGAAACGAAGGGTAGTGGTGGTTGGAGACTCTCTTCTGAAGGGTACTGAGGCGTCCATCTGCCGACCAGACTTGATGTCCAGAGAGGTATGCTGTCTGCCTGGTACCAAAATCCAAGATGTTACGGAGAGTTTGCCGAGACTCATCAAGCCCACTGACTATTACCCAATGTTGCTAATCCATGTTGGAACAAATGATACTGCCAGGTATACCTCGGAACGTATCAAAAGTGACTTCATGGCTCTGGGACAGAGGGTGAAGCAGTTAGGTGCACAGGTGGTGTTCTCTTCAATCCTCCCTGTTGAGGGAAAAGGCCAAGGCAGAGAGGCTCGCATCCTGGAGATGAATGCATGGCTGCGTGGATGGTGTCATCGAGAGCGTTTTGGTTTCCTAGACCATGGGATGCTGTTCCAAGGGTTGCAGAGCAGAGATGGCATCCATCTGTCCAAGAAAGGTCAACGCATCTTCGGTAGTAGACTGGCTAATCTACTGAAGAGGGCTTTAAACTAGATTCGTTGGGGATGGGTGAAGAAAGCCCCCAGGTAAGTGAAAGCCCCCAGGTAGGTGATACATTAAATACCTTTATGGAAATGGGTAACAGGGGTAACATATGGAAAGCAGTGTGTATTAATGCCCGTAGCATGGGAAATAAGATCCCTGAAGTTGAAGCTTTGGTGGGAGTGGCTGACTTGGATTTAGTGGCAGTTACAGAAACATGGTTCACAGAAAACCATGACTGGGATGTAACTATACCTGGCTATACTTTATTCAGAAAGGACAGGGAAGGAAGAAGGGGAGGAGGAGTGGCACTATATGTAAAAACTACTATTAAAGCTTTGGAATTACAGAGCTTAAAAGGGAGAGAGGAGGCATTGTGGGTTAAACTAGAAAGAGGGAAAGAGAAATCTATTTGCATTGGTGTGATATGCAGACCTCCCTCAGAAGAGGAAGAGGTGGACAGAGAGTTAATTGAAGACATACGCAGCATTGCTAGGAAAGGGGAAGTGCTACTGATAGGAGATTTCAATATGCCAAATGTTGATTGGCACATTCCTGCTGCAGTATCATCTAGAAGTAAGGAGATCCTGGATTCTCTACAGAGAGAACTATTCAGGCAATTGGTAACAGACCCCACACGTGAAGGGGCCATACTGGACTTGGTGCTTACCAATGGTGAAAGTGTTTCTGATGTTATAGTGGGAGATCATTTTGCATCCAGTGATCACCAGATGGTGTGGTTCAGTATTAGGACTAGGGCTGTTAGAATCCATTCCAAGGTGAGGATCTTAGACTTTAGGAAGACTAACTTTGCGAAGATGGGCCGATACCTCAGGGAGTCGTTAGTAGGATGGGAACAGCTGGGGGATGTAGAAAAACAGTGGGCAAAACTGAAAGGGAGTATTTTAAGGGCAACCAACCTTTTTGTTAAAATGGTAAATAAAGGCAAAAGGAAAAGGAGACCTCTATGGATTTCGAAGGAAGTAGCTGAAAAAGTGAAGAAAAAGAGGGAGGCCTTCATGAAATACAAGAGATCACAGAGAGAGGAAGACAGGCATCTGTATTTGGAAAAACTTAGAGAAGCTAGCAAAGTAGTCAAGAAGGCAAAGATTCAAAAGGAGGAGGAAATAGCCAATGCAATAAAATGGGGGGATAAGACATTTTTCAGATATATTAGTGAGAAGAGGAAGGGCAAAAGTGGTATTGTCAGACTCAAGGGTGCAGGGAATATGTAGACGCTGATAAGGATAAAGCGGAATTGCTTAACAAATATTTTTGTTCTGTGTTCACAGATGAAGAACCAGGAGCAGGACCTCAGAAAATACCCACAAATAAGAACAGAAGCGAGGGACATCTTGAACAATTTTCAGAAGACTGTGTTCGTGAGAAACTAGCTCAACTGAAAGTAGACAAAGCGATGGGACCGGATGGGATACACTCTAGAATACTGAGGGAACTTGGGGACATTCTAGCAACTCCACTGACTGACCTTTTCAATACCTCGTTGGAGTCGGGAGTGGTGCCAAAGGACTGGAGAGAGGCTCATGTGGTGCCTTTACACAAAAGCGGAAGTAAGGATGTGGTTGAAAACTACAGGCTGGTTAGTTTAACTTCGGTGGTGAGTAAATTATTGGAAACGCTGCTGAAAGAGAAAATAGTGAGGTTTCTGGAGTCCAGTGGATTACAGGATCCGAGGCAGCATGGATTCACCAGAGGCAGGTCTTGTCAGAGAAATCTGATTGATTTCTTTGACTGGGTGACCAGGGAGTTGGACCGAGGGAGAGCTCTAGATGTGGTGTATTTAGATTTCAGTAAAGCCTTTGACACTGTTCCTCACAGGCGACTTATAAACAAACAGAGCACCCTAGGGATGGACCCTAAAGTTACTGCTTGGGTTAGAAATTGGTTGGGTGGGAGGCGACAAAGAGTACAAGTAAATGGAGCTCACTCTGAGAAGAAGGATGTTACCAGTGGTGTGCCCCAGGGATCCTTCCTTCATCCGATTCTTTTTAGTGATATAGCGGAAGGGCTGTCGGGTAAGGTTTGCCTCTTTGCAGATGATACCAAAATCTGCAATAGAGTAGACACCCAGGAAGGTGTAGATAACATGAGGAGGGATCTAGCTAAGCTTGAAGAATGGTCTAGAATTTGGCAGCTGGGATTTAATGTTAAAAAATGTAAGGTCATGCATTTGAGCTGTAGCAATCCAAGGGAGCAATACAGTATAGGAGGTGAAGTACTTTTGTCCACTAAGGAAGAGCGGGACCTAGGCGTGGTTGTGTCTGATGATCTTAAAGTAGCTAAACAGGTAGAAAAGGCGACGGCAAAAGCTAGAAGGATGCTTGGGTGCATACGGAGAGGAATGGCTAGCAGAAAAAAGGAGGTGATAATGCCTCTGTATAAGTCTTTGGTGCGACCTCATTTGGAGTATAGTGTGCAATTCTGGAGACTGCACCTTCAAAAGGATGTGAACAGGATGGAGTCGGTGCAGAGTGTGGCTAGTAAAATGATTAGTGGGCTTCATTATAAAGCATATGAGGATAGACTTAAGGAGCTTAATATGTACACCTTAGAGGAAAGGCGGGATAGAGGTGATATGATTGAGATGTTTAAATACCTCCGTGGCATAAATGTTCAGGGAGAGAGCCTCTTTCAATTGAAAGCAAGTTCTGCTACGAGGGGACATGGGATGAGGGTGAAGGGAGATAGATTCAGGAGTGATATGCGGAAATATTTCTTTACAGAAAGAGTAGTGGATCCATGGAATAGTCTCCCAGTGGATGTGGTGGAGATGAGGATAGTAACTGAATTTAAAAGAGCATGGGACCAACACAGAGGATCTCGAAAGGTAAAAAGTGGACTGTTATAGTTGTTGTTATGGAATGACAGACTAGATAGGCCATGTGGTCTTTTTCTGTCATCATGTTTCTATGTTTCTATGTTTAAAGTAATGTGAGTTGAACCATAACCTAAGATAAGACAGCCTTCCTAATAATTACAAAGAATTGAAATGAGTTTAATTTGTCATAAACTGCTAGTTATGTTTTAATGTTATCCCTTGAATAACCAGATTGACTATATCTTGTATATTGCTATAACTGGAGAGTACATCATAAATATAATTAGTGATATGAATATGTACAATTGTGTTCCTGACAGGAGAAAGAAATGTGTCTATCAGGCCACATGTTAACATTTGATTTGGGAAGTAGACAGAATAAGTTTAGGAATGAAAATAATAAGTATGTTACAGGCTAGCTATGTAATAATTTAGTACTAGCAATAGATGTATTGTAATTAACAATAGATAATATAATTCTGTTCAACAATTTAAGACTGTCATTAGGGATGAATAATTGTGCTTGTTTGCAATTGTGTGGCATCAAGAGAGATGCTGTAGTGGAGAGTTGGGTTTTTACAAATTATATATTGTATGCACTGAATCCTATGGGCCGAAGAGGAAAACGACTGAATGAAATGCTACTGAATATGGAGACTCCTGATAAAGATCAGGGATTCCAGCGGAACTACTCATGTATGTGCAGCAGTGAAGCCTGGGTGGACAGTCACTGAAAAAGCTTTATCTAAGATGTGCATGGCACAGCCCATGGTGTGAAAAGATGCTGCTGAAGAATCTGGAGTGATGACTGGTGTCATGATATGAGGGACTAATCTCTGAATTATTGCTAGATCTATGAGAAGCAGTTGGCCGCTGCTAGATGAGGTAGTGCTTACAAGAATAATTGGTAAAGTCTTGCTCTCTGTACACATTTTTATTGAGGCTAAGCAAAGGTAAACAATGTCACATGACTTTGTATAACAACTTCCTCCAATGAACAAGATGGAGCTCACCTATGGACCAGATGTGCCTAGGACTCTGAAGGAACATCTGCAAAATGAAGCCTATTGTAGAAGATTTATTCTGGATTTGGACATGTTTCAGCTACCGCTCTTTTGTAATGATTATAGAATCACAGGGAGGACTGTAGAAATGGACAGATAAAGGGATACCAGAATCCCCATTATGTAATTGAAGATGGATGAATTTCTTGATACAGAATGTGTTTAGAAGTCTGGCTTTTCACCTACTTCCTCTTAAATAGAATAGGATGTCATGATCATGAGTTCTGTGTAACCGTCTTTAAAATAGTCTGGAACATTGTTAACGCAAGCATAAAGAGTAAACATAGGCTATGAACTGTGCAACCATAGTTCATTGTACAGTCAACTATAGGTCCCTGTGACACAACATAATTTTTGCAACTTTTGAAATTATAAATAATTTTGTCATAATCAAGTAAATTTCATCTAATACACTGTAATCAGATCTTACTCTGTAAAAAGAACCTTGGCGACACCTTGTGTTATTTCACATTTATAATAAATGACTGTTACTTCCCCTTTTTCTTTAATAAAAGGAGCATTTCAGGAGGAAGAATTTGAATTCAATAAGCGTGGAACTATGCATGTCCATAGACCGTTTATTGTCTTCCCTCTGAGCTCAAAGAAAGTAGCACTTGTGTGTGTGATTGTGTTCTGTATTACTCTGTGCCTGTTTCTCACTGCTTGAGGACCAGAGACCAGAAAGAGCCGTGGTATTGTGGCCAGATCACGGGGTTTTCTTCATATGGCACCTGGGGGAACCGAGTTCTGGTTCTTCCAGGCCATAGTAAGAAGATACCAGCTGTGCTGGTAGTGCAAGGATTGGAGGCACCCTAGGCAGGCCCTCAATCCTTCTGCCTTCCCTGTGGGCCCCCAATCCCCATTGCTGCCACTGCTGTCTCTCTCTGGGATTTGCAGTGGCAGGAATGGTTCTGAATTGTGACACAGCCCTTACCAATCCAGTGCAGCATGGTGTTGTGGTTCCTTTCTGTTAGTATGTGCCATTTCCTCCCCCCTCCGATGCAGCTTCCAGTTTGCATAAACCAGAGATCTGTGTTAGAGAGGAGCAGAAACGGCACATAGTAACAGAAAGGAACCACAATGCAGCACGGACTGTATTGTTAAGTGTTGCATCGTGGTTTGGAAGCCATTGCTGCTACAGCAGACCCCAGAGAGGGGTAGCAGCAACGGCAATGCCTTTGTAGGACCAGTGCTCTAGGTGACCACCTAGTTCACCTAATTGTGGCACTAGTCCTGGATGCCAGCTTGTTTTTGTTATGTTTATGCCATTTTGTCATTTATTTTCTGTATATATATATATTTGCATTATTTGAGGTATATATGTTTCATATTATAGCAAAAAATACAAAAAATATCAGTATTTCAGAGACTCTACGTACAAAAAAATCCCTGATTTAAAATTTATTCAAAATAAACAATCTTCTTGCAAGGAATAAATTCTATTGAATTGAACCAAGTTAAAATAAGGAGAAAACAACCTCAGTGTGTTTATACAGTATCACACATTATCATCACAGGTCTGAAAAAAACTCTGTAATGTTATTACATCTTTATTTCCTTATACTAATTTTTTTCTATATACTTCAAAAGTTCATCTTTAATCTTTCAACTGATATCTTCAAAATCTCTTTCAACTGGATATCCCACATATCGGCACATATCTACTTCATTTAACATCTATAGTCACTCATTTTAAAATGCCATCATTTATCTGAAAATCCTTTGTAATCCTAGTACCCGACAGAAACCTTTGCTTCACTGTTGCTGCGTCAGGTTACTTTAACTTAAGATTTGGGAAGCATCTGTAGGTGCTGGAGTGGTGGTGTTATGTTTCATGTCACTTCTTTCATGTGGCGTGCTACATATTGATATGTTTGCCTCATACAAATGCAAAAATTCAAAGAATGGTCAAATGCTTGGCAACTGAGATTTAATGGAGAAACCCAAAGGAGCTGTACACAATAGACAACGAGAGGCTGGTGTGTATAGACCAAGAAAGGGACCTTGAAGTGGCGAAGCAGTGTGAAAAGGCGGTGGCCAAAGCCAGAAGGATGGTAGACTGCATATAAAGAGGCATAACCAGCAGGAAGAAGGAACTATTAGTGCCTCTGTACAGGTTGTTGGTGAGGCTTCACCTGGAATATTGAGTCCATTTTTGGAAACTGTACCTTACAAAGGATATATAAAGACTTGAAATGGTTCAGAGGAAGGTGACCAAGATGATATGGGGCCCGCATCAGAAAGCATATGAGAAAAGACTTGAAGACCTAAATATGCATACCCTAGAGGAGAGGATTTGATACAGACATTTAAATACTTAGAGGGTATTAATGAACAAATAAACCCTTTTTGAAGATGGGGAAGCTGTAGAACTGGAGGACATGAAATGAAGCTGCAAGGAGGAAACTTAAAAGCAATATCAAGAAATTATTTTTCACGGATGCCTGGAATGCCCTTCCGAAGGAGGTGGTGGGAACAAAAACAGTGACAGAATTCAAAAAGGCATGGGACAGACACACGGGATCACTCCATAGCAAGAAGATGGAATCAAAGCAAATGTAAATAAGTTCATAAATAGAGAGGGGTAACCTATAATGACATAGAGGAGAAGTAACCTGCACAGACTGGGAGGTGCAGCTCTACAATTATAGCCACCTTACTGGGCAGACTAGATGGATCACGCTGGTCTTTATCTGCCATCATTCACGATGTTACTGTGTTATTATGGACAATAGGGCAGGTTGTTAAAGTGCTGCAGATTCGTAAAAGTGATCTACAGATGTTTAGGGGTGCCCATGGGCAACTCAGTTACTAGCATGGAGCTATTCAGAGAATGTTCACAATCACATGGGCCCGCACACAGATATCTCAAGCTTTTGGTTGGACTGAATCGGCTAAAATGGTATGCCCCATTTTGCCACAACCACACTATGCTGAGTGTGCCCAATCTTGTCTGATTTTGGAGGTTAAGCAGGGTTGGGACTGGTCAGTATGTGGATGAGAGACCACCTTGGAATACCTGGTGCTTAAGCACAATTGGGCTGATGCAGAAAAGCTTAGCGAGGCATTTCTGGTGCTTTTCCCACAGTAGGCTTGCTCTCCAATGCAGAAAGCAAACTAGTACTGGAAAAATTAAAAAAAAAAACCCATTCCTAAACTGCAGCGCACTTGGCATGCAAATTGCTGCATAAGTAATTGTGCCTGATGTAAAAAACTGCGCTGGAACTTAGCGCATTTTTATACTGTATTTTAATGCTGGACCTTCATACCAGCTTCAGGCAGGCATAAAGATCCAGCCGGGAGCAAAAGTATCATCTGAGGAGAAGTTTGACACTTTACCTCTGATGATGCAGGCATAAGGGGAAGCCCCGGTTGCCATCAAAATACTGTTGGGGGGGCGGTGTCCCTCCTCAACACCAACCCTGACCCACCTGACACTGACCCTCTGACAGAAACCAAATCCCCGGTAGGCCAGTGGCCCCAATCCCTATACCCACCCAATAAAAAAAATCCCTGGTGGTCCAGCAGCCCTGATACCACCCACCCAATAACAAAAAACCCTGATGGCCCACTGGCCCCTAAACCCCCTCACCTCCTCCTGGTAGCTTTAATCCAGAGCAGGGGCGTTGCCTATATGCTCACATCCCTGTGCCACAATCTTTAAAAATGGCAGGCCTGGCCCCGCATGGTGCATTCTGGGATGTACCTGGCAGGATCAGACTGCCATATAAGGCAAAGATGGTGGTGCAGGGGCGAGAGCATGTGGGCAATGCTCCTGCTCCAGATTAAAGGTACTAGGAGGAGGTGGGGGGTTTGGAGGCCACCAAGATTTTTATGTTTATTGGGTGGGTTGGTAGGGTGATCAGGGCTGCCAGGCCACCAGGGATTTTTTTTATTGGGCGGTAGGGGGAATTAGGGCTGCTGAGCCACCATGGAATTTTTTATTGGGCGGGTGGGGATGGGGCTGCTGGGCCATTGAGGATTTTGTTTCTGTCGGGGGGGTCGGTGTCCTGGAGGAGCTGAGAGCACTGGGAGTGTTTGCTGATGCCAAGGTCAACTGAAGTGAAGTGTCAAACTTCACCTCAGATGACCCTGTTTCTCCGGGACACCATGTCAAACTTGGGCCAACTTCTGTGCATTAGTATTTGGCTTGTTCTCACAGTTTAATGCTGACTTTTTGCGCACTGGGTAATTTGAATATTGCATTCTGGTGAAAAGAGTTAAAGTTATGCTATGAAACCCTGTGCTAGAGCTTTAAGCACTGGACTCTAGCGCAGGGATTTTGCATTACCCTGAATATGTAGAGGAAAGGCCTGACAATCTACTTCCAGTTGCATCTTTCTAAGAATATCAGGGGATAGTCACAACATGGACAATGTTGACTCCTGGGTTATTAGGAGCCAGCATTGACTCAACAAACAACATGTCCCACTTTATCCATTTTTCAGTCCATACCATACAGCACAATGGGGTGATCGACAGTATGGGTCCTTGCCTGCTGGAAGGGTTAGAGGGAAATTTTCTCTGAACCACTGGTCAGAAAGGTTTGTAGTGCCTTTCTATTCTCTTTTACTGAGTTCTATGTAGAATTTGTTGAGTTAAAGTGTAAAACTGCTTTGATTTTATTATAAGGCAGTATAAAAAACCTGTTAAATAAATAAAATAAATAAATCTTGTTGTGCATAAGGTTAGACCCAAGAGTCAAGAGACTAAGCTTTTAACATTTTTTTAAATTTTCTATGCAAGAGGCCTATGTCCTATGAAAAGTTATTTTTAGTATGTGCACTTAATCAAACTTGAGCTCAGAAGAAAGTCGATTCCAACCGCAAAACTTTGATTAATGGAATAGCTAAACTTAAATTGGATTGTGAGCATAAAGCTCAGACTGGATGATAGTAGATCATGAACTTATATAAGGATTTAGAGCCCGATATTCGAAAGGTGTTTACACGATTTATAGCCCTGGGATAGTCAACGGCACTAACATGGTTAGTGTTGATGAATATCTCCTCTCTTCTCCCTTATACGCTCCGATGCTAACCGCTTAACATCGGGGAGTGTTGGGGGCATTCTGGGGAGGAGCAGAGGCGCTGACAATTGATAACCGGGCAGCAAAAAAAGCTTGCCTATTTTTAAGCGCAGGAGTTAACTGGGCAGCATGCAATATCACTGCTGCTCGGTTTTCGGCTGCAGCTGAGAGACAGTGCGGCAATCCCGGATATTCAATGCCGGAGCTGCATATGACCCCGGCATTGACTATCAGGGGTTAGAGGTCGGTGAGGAGGGCTATGTGCCAAACGGGCGCATAGACCTCTTAACTCAATATTGGGTCCTTAGGGTCTATATCATGTATAATTCTCCAAACAAAAATTGACAATTTGAAAGTAACCCTCAAATTGAAAGGCAGTCAGTGCAATTCAATTAATATGATGTAGCCCTATCACACTTCTTGCCATTACAAATGACTTTGGCAACTGTGTTTTGGAAAAGTTGTAATCTGGCAAGCATCTTTTTTAGATAAATCCAGAAAAAGCAAGTTACAGTAATCGATATTAGAAAGCACAACAGTTTGTACAACCTCTCTCAAACTATTTTCATCCAGTCAAGCATGTATTTGTTAAAACAAGCAAAATGCAAAACATTTTTTAAAACATTATATACCTGGGGATCCATTGGAGTGGAGGAGTAGCCTAGTGGTTAGAAGACTGGCTTGGTAACCAAGCAACCAGGGTTCAATTCCCACTAGCACTCCTTGTGGCCTTGGGCAAGTCACTTAACCCTCCATTGCCTCAGAAGAAAGGCCTGGCAATCTACTTCCAGTGACACTGCCAAGAAAGCCCAGGAGCTTCTGGGTCACCAGGAGTCAGTACTGACTCAAAGGCACACATTGCATTGCATACCTGGGGATCCATTGATAAAGCTGAATCAATAAGGACTTCTAAGCCTTTCATTTGTGATTGCAATGGAATAGTAGATCTATCAATATCTAAAGCAAAAGCTGAAATTGACTTGTACTTTTTTTTCCTACCCATAGGACTGAAGTCTTAGCCAAACTTAGCATCAACCTATTTCTTTGCATCCATACAGTAATACTCTGAAAACAAATGGATAGCCAGGACACAGTTACATCTAAAGAATCTGAAACTGGTAACAATTAAAAATCATAAGCATATGAAAATGAGGAATATTATACTCCTGAATAAGATCACTCAAGTCATGTACAAAAAAATTAAATATAAGCAGACAAAGTGGCAAGCCCTGAGGAACTCCACATAGCAGGACCCAGTTATTGGACAATTCACCACTGAAAAGAAACGTAGTTGTTCTGGGAACTAAGCTCAGGCCCCAGAAAGTGATCTGCAGTCTGGGAGTCCAGCTGTATTCTCAGTTGACAATGGAATAAGGGGAAACACATCATTGTGTCACAATGTAAGTGTGCTTTTTTCAACTTTTCCTACTCTTGATTAAAAGTTATTTTTCCTGTGTGGTATAAAGGAGATGAATTGAATTATCTCATGTAAAAAACACATTCTGTGCTAAACAAAATAGAATATTAAGGGCTCTTTTACTAAAGTGAATATTGTGTGCACTTCTAGTCTACATATCTTAAAAAGGATATGGCGGAATTAGCCCAACATAGCATTCCTCATATGTCTACTTCAGAAAGGAGTATTAGTTCTAGGACATGTAGCTATTCAAAGTTTGATCATCAAGCATTTGAAACATCTTGGATGTACAGTGGAGAGCCTCCCAAGGAGCTTGATATTGAAGAATTGTTGGATGTATATCAATTAATAGGCTGGCAACATGTGCAAACAGATGTTAAAATTACTAGACCCTTACATGTTCGTTCTGCACCATGGTTCTCAAACTCACATTACCAGCACAAAATGTGTTTGCTTAGAGCAGAGGCAAAATGGTGTAAAACTCAGCTGAGAAAAGATATGGAAGCATATTATGCAATATTTCTAGAGTATGTAATGTGATGATATGAAGAAATCTTATTTTTCTGAGAAGATTCATTCCATGTTGTTATGGCCTTCAGAATTATTTGAGGTAGGCACAAGTTGTTAAATGTTCCATAAAGGCTTATCAATCTGGTGGTTTCTGAAGTAGACCATTTTTCTAAGTATTATATGCAAAAATGTAATGCCTTACCCCCGGCTGGTGTGGAGTTAGTTGCTATTGAGCAGGAAGGTAATAAGAGTGAGATTGATTGGAGCAATTTCACAGATGTTACTTACTGTTGCTGATGTGATGCAGATAATTAAAAATAATCAAAAACAACCTCCGCAAAACTAAGTGCAAATGGAGGTGCCAAAAATCTAACTCTTCAAAGAATCTGTATGAATACATTACAATCCTACAGAGATTTGATTAATTCCAGGAAAAAATATTACTCTAAAGCCCTAACAAACTCACTCAACTGCCCCCGAGAACTCTTTCAAATCGTACAATCCCTTATAAATACCAAATCCAATAATGACCATTCTAACCATACCATTAACCCCCAAATCCTGGCAGACTTCTATAAAGATAAGCTAAATCCACAACCGACACACCCAACCCCCACCTTCTAAAATCCACCCCCAACCCAACTCATGGTCTACCTTCTCCAGCACCAAGAAAGACACATTCAATAACATCATATCAAAATTGAACAAGACCATATCCAGCCTTGACCCATGCCCTGTCAGCTGGATAAAAGCCTCTAAATCAGAATTATCCTCATAGATACTCAAAATAATTAACTACTCCCTTGAACAAGGTCATATACCCACCTCCCTAAAATACGCAATAATCCACCCCATCCTAAAAAACAAAGCTCTAGATACAAACAACCCTTCAGCATACAGACCAATTTCTAGTCTACCCTTTTTGGCCAAGGTAATTGAAAAGGTACATAAGAACATAAGATATGCCATACTGGGTCAGACCAAGGTCCATCAAGCCCAGTATCCTGTTTCCAACAGTGGCCAATTTAGGTCATATGTACCTAGCAGTTTACCCAAAAGACACAGGTTCCACAATGCTTGTACTGGGTCAAGCATTGATATCCTGGGTCCCTTCTTAATAATG
Source organism: Ichthyophis bannanicus (assembly GCA_033557465.1). Taxonomy (NCBI): domain Eukaryota; kingdom Metazoa; phylum Chordata; class Amphibia; order Gymnophiona; family Ichthyophiidae; genus Ichthyophis; species Ichthyophis bannanicus. The sequence goes on from CM066033.1 coordinate 1,134,588,745, forward strand.
GTTTATGGACCTTTCCCCCAGGAACTTGTCCAAACCTTTTTTAAACCCAACCCAAATTCAACTTCAGGACCACACTGACATCTTTGCCCCGCTTGATGAACATCAATATGGTTTCCGCCCATTCCATGGTGTAGAAACCCTGGTGTAGATAAACTGCTTCACAAAGGCCCACTCCCTTCTGCTCCCCGCCATCCTTTCATTCCCCCTCCCTTGGAACATACCCTAGTTCCTCCCCTTGGAACCTGCCCTAGTCCCTCCAACTAGCCGTAGCCAGTCTCTTGGTTTGTCTTTTAGCTTTTTCACAACAATCACTCTGTATTTAGCTCAGTTAGTATCTTGTTTTGTATATAGTGCGACGCTCCTGCCCCCGCCCTAGGGCTAAAGGACAGGAGTGGCCTATTGTCCCGTGAGGAATGGATTAAAACTATTCCCTTGGAATGATGGGAGATGTAGTTTTGTTCTCCTTTCTCTCACTGATAAATGTAGTTGCGCCAGAGACGGTAAGGCTTTGCAAGAATATTTTATTCGTGTTGGGGAGATTCCTCCAGCGCATCAAAATTCAGATACATGAACATAAATGGTGCTTTAAATGGTAACAGAAGAAACTCAGGAATATAGCAAGCTTTGTTATACTGCTGTTTCCTTACAGCATATTGAACAGTCCATGCTATTATCGTCAGAGTTTATCAAAGGTAAGGCATTTTCCACTTGCATAAAGTCTTCTGACTGCACAGAGCTATTGTCCTCATTCAGCTTTGGCTTTCTGCCTGCTGTCAATTCTAAGAACTCTTTAAAGTCCTGAAGGAGCAATTCAGCCTGTTCAGTTCCTGACAAACAGTTGTCAGCCAACACTGAGTTTTTCTCCCAGTCAATAATGTTTCCCCCTTCAGCTCTTGGCTTGAATGACTCAGGGTAACAATTGGGATCTTTTAAAACAGCCTTAAATATAGGAGATGGGACTTTACCTTCTCTATCCAGGTTCCTATAGAAACTGCTGTCTTTCTGCCAGGCTCCTCTCCTTTTAGGTAGCTCAAAAACTTTGCAGCTGTGAGGGCTTCTGGGTCTCTCCGGTCCAAACTGTATCCACGAGGGCTCTGCCTTTTCCCAAGACTCTAAACCAGGGCTTTGTCCACTTCTCGTATGACTTCCTTTCCAAGCACCTGTTAAGATCCTTGCAGGTCCTCTGCTGCTACCAGGCTCAGACGTGCAGCCAAACTGCTTCCTGGTCATCTGCTCATGGCTTTCCTGTTTCTTACAGCTATTCTGCTTCTGCTTCCAGGCCCTCTGCTCACAGCTCCTCTGCTCCTGGGAATTCTGCTTCAAGCTATTCTCTCTCTTCCTTTTCTTCTTGATCCCCTTAATCTCTTTAATCCCTTTAGCAGCGTCCTTCACCACTTCATAAAGGGATTCTTTCTCAGACACACCCCGTCCAACCCCTGGGTGTGCCCAATCAGCACTGCTCAACTCCTCCCCTGGGCTGATCTTCATTCTCAGCTTACCAGAAGAGGGCTTTTTTTTCCTTTTAGGATTGTAAATCCTGTGTAAATCCTGCTGCATTTCAGGATTTCCTTCAGTCTCCATTTCCTCAGGAGGGCGCTCTTCACCACAGATCCCCCCCTTAAGATATCACGGGCTGGCTTCTGACCAGGGGCACAACACGTGATTCTACTCAGGGCGTCTGCGTTCTGATGGAGCTTTCCCGCTCTATGCTCCACATTAAATTCGAATGCCTGAAGAGCCATAAACCAACGGGTTAACCTTGCATTATGGTTATACATCTGATTTAACCACTTTAGTGGTGCATGGTCCGTAATCAAGGTGAATCTTCTTCCCGTGAGATAAAAGCGGAGTGCGTCAATGGCCCACTTAATGGCCAGACATTCACGTTCAATCGTTGAATATCGCTTTTCAGTGGGGGCCAGCTTCCGGCTGAGATACAGCACCGGGTGTTCCATACCGTCGTGCCACTGGGATAGCACTGCGCTGAGGCCTGTCTCCGATGCGTCCGTCTGCACTAGAAACGGTTGGGTGAAATCCTCAGAACGGGTGCTGCACACAACTTATCTTTCAGCAATTGGAATGCCCCTTCAGCATCCTCCCGCCATCTCAGTTGATTTGGCGCGTTCTTTTTCAACATCTCAGTTAAAGGGGTGCTTTTCTCTGCAAAACCTGGAACAAACCGTCTGTAATACCCCACTAACCCAAGGAAGCTCCTTAACTGCTTCTTAGTAGTTGGTTTTGGGAAGGCTTGAACAGCGGCTATTTTGTCAGTAAGAGGTTTCACCACCCCATTACCCACCAGGTGGCCCAAATACTTTACTTCCCGGCCTCCAAATAGACATTTGGCCGGGTTTAACGTGAGGCCAGCATCCCGTAGTGCCATAAGAACGGCTTCAACTCTAGGGAGATGTTGTGTCCAGTTGTCACTATGAATGACCACATCATCCATGTAGGCTACAGCGTATGTTTGATGCGGTCGCAAAACCAGGTCCATTAGGCGCTGACACGTGGCGGCAGCTCCGTGTAGGCCAAAAGGCATTCTTATAAACTGGTGCAGGCCGACTGGGGTACTGAATGCGGTCTTCTGTCTGGCATCCCTGGTCAGTGGGACCTGCCAGTACCCTTTCGACATATCCAATGTAGTGAGGTATTTGGCACGACCTAGGCGATCAAGGAGTTCTTCTATCCATGGCATCGGATAAGTATTGAAGCGAGATATCAAGTTAACTTTTCTAAAGTCGATACAGAACCTTATGGAACAGTCGGGTTTGGGAACCAGAACAATTGGGCTGTTCCATGGGCTCCGCGACTCCTCAATAACGCCCATCTGTAACATTTCTTGTACCTGCCGCACAACCTCCTCCTTCTTCGCCTCCGGCAACCTATATGGGCGTTGGCGTACTATTTCACCGGGCGGCGTTATGATCTCTTGGGCGATCAAGTCCGTCTTACCCGGCATTGGTGTGAGGACATCCTTGTATCTGGTTAGTAGCTGGGCAAATTCCTGCTTCTGTGCCCAGGAAAGGCCTTCATCGATTCTGGGCTCTGGGTTACTGTTACATACGGCAAGTTGTGGTCCCAGATCTTCTTCTTCTTTCTCTTCCCGAATCGCCGCTAAGCCTTGGAGAGTGGTGCCTCCTGTCGACCCAAAACCACCTGTTCCACGGGCCGTTGTTGACAGGCTGGACACTTCTTCCAGAGGAGGCAGGCCCACGCGCTCACAGATTAGTTGAGCCACTCGATCTCCAACCATTACTTTGAAGTCCTCCTTGCCGAAATTAAACAGGCGAATTTTTATAGAACCCCTATAGTCCGGGTCTATAACTCCGGCTCCTACATCAATAAAGTGTTTTACGGCGAGGCCCGACCGTGGGGCTATTCGGCCGTAACTACCCAATGGCATCTCCATTTGTAAAGCCGTATCAACTAAGGCTTTCCCTTGCCTAGGAACCACCACATCCTCTGCACTATAAAGGTCATAACCTGCAGAGTTACTTGAGGCTCTTTTAGGGGCCTGAACATTTGGGCTCATCTTGCAATATTTAAGCACGAAAACTGGCTTTTTCACTACTTCTTCTTTCAGGGCTCGTGTTTTTCCTTTTTGCTTCTTCAGCTGAGCAAACAAGGGACTAGGAATCATATTTTTCCCTGAGGTCTGGGTTAGAGCTTCTACTGGTGATTCTCGGGAAGCTTCCGGTTCTTTTAGGAGTAGGCCCTGTTCCACCCCCTTCTGGAACTGCGGCCAGTCCCTACCCAGGAATATATTGTGCGGTAGCTTGGGCACTACTGCTATGGGAACTTTCTTAATAGCTCCTAGCACTTTCACCTGGAGGTTGTACACGGGGTATAATGAAGTGCCTCCGTGAACACAGCGGATTTTTACATTGTGCACAGGCTGAATTGCTACCCCTGATGCTTCGATTTGCTGCCACAGCGCCTTAGACAGCATTGTATGCTCCGCGTCGGAGTCAAGTAACGCGGTGGTGGCAATTCCCTGCACCTCTACTTCAATGAGAAATCCTTCTCTGGCCTTCTGTGCATTTACTGCTACTAAAGCAGTCTTAAAATAGCAATTTTTCTGCAGATGACCCTCTCGCCCACATTTAAAACATTTCCTAGGCGAAATTGTATCCTTCATAGTTGGCATACACATTTTTCCTGTCTCATCACTTAACCTCCACCTCCTTTCTGATTTGCGTGTCGCTGTCCCCTTAGGAGCCCTACCGCCTTCCTGGGCCATTAACTTGGCTTCCAAGAAGCGCTCCGTGAGGTCAATAGCCTCTTGCGGGGTTTTACAGCTCTGCAAAATCAGGAAGGTCCGTATTTCGGCGGGTACAGCACTCAAATACTGTTCTACAATGAGACTGTCTATGATGGACTCTTTAGATTTACCCCCTGGATCAAGCCATTTGTTTATCAGCATACGAATCCTATAATAAAATGCTTTTGGGGTTTCATCTTGTTTTAATTTTACTGCTCGCAGGAGATTGTGATAAACTAGCGGAGTAAGGCCAAGCCTCTCCCTGACCACTCTCTTAATTTCATCATAATTTCCAGCGAGATCAGGTGGCATGCTTCTATACGCGGCCATAGCCTCGCCTGTAAGGGACGCCACAAACCGAATGGCCCAATGTGCTTTTGGCCAAGCGCTTAACTGTGCCACTCTTTCAAAACATTCAATGTAATCATCTATATCATCTGTATCTTTTAATTGTCCAAAATTGAACATTGTCCCTGTGTTTAAGCTAGGTGCAGCTGCTGCGGAAAAACCTGGGGGAGCGGTTGGTGTCTCCGATGGTTTCTTCTGCTCGGCTACCCATGCTTGTAACATGTCCAATAATGGCTTCTGCTGAGCTTGAAGGCTAGCAGCATTTCTTTCTTGGGCTTCCAAGGTCAAGTCTCTCTGTCTCTCCAGCTGCGTGGCCATCCACTTAAACACTTCCTGGGTATCAAGAGACATCTTGGAACCTCTGTGAATACAAACACAAAGACAAAAAAACCAAGTGCGGTATCACACACAAAAAACCCCAAAAACTTCTCTTTTTTTTTTTTAACCTGGCCCAGCAATCACCCCTTTGCCCTGTATCCCGACCTCTCCCGGGTGGATACTTTTTACCTGGCTTAGGTGTTGCTTCAGGCAGTTCAACCACGTTGCAGCCAATAGCCTTCCGATGCTGTGACTTCTTCCCTTCTGGATAGTCTGCAGTCGGGCTCCTCCTGGGCAGTTGCCTTCCTGTAGGTCTTCCGCGTGGCACCTTTAGCGCATGCGTAGAATCCTCAAAATGAAGCCACTTGTGACGCTCCTGCCCCCGCCCTAGGGCTAAAGGACAGGAGTGGTCTATTGTCCCGTGAGGAATGGATTAAAATTATTCCCTTGGAATGATGGGAGATGTAGTTTTGTTCTCCTTTCTCTCACTGATAAATGTAGTTGCGCCAGAGACGGTAAAGCTTTGCAAGAATATTTTATTCGTGTTGGGGAGATTCCTCCAGCGCATCAAAATTCAGATACATGAACATAAATGGTGCTCTAAATGGTAACAGAAGAAACTCAGGAATATAAGATAATGTAAAGTGAGGTCAGCTTTTCTTCTATGGAGCTTAACTCAGCTCTGCCTCAAGAGGTGACTTACATATATTGCAGCCTCATGCAATCACTGTTCCCTTCACAGTGTGAACTCAAACTCAGGTGCAAACAATTAGATTTTCAGAGCATGGCAGCAGAAACTGCCACGTTGTATTCTTTTCACACAAGGTACAGGCAAGCTTTGTTATACTGCTGTTTCCTTACAGCATATTGAACAGTCCATGCTATTATCGTCAGAGTTTATCAAAGGTAAGGCATTTTCCACTTGCATAAAGTCTTCTGACTGCACAGAGATATTGTCCTCATTCAGCTTTGACTGTCTGCCTGCTTTCAATTCTAAGAACTCTTTAAAGTCCTGAAGGAGCAATTCAGCCTGTTCAGTTCCTGACAAACAGTTGTCAGCCAACACTGAGTTTTTCTCCCAGTCAATAATGTTTTCCCCCTTCAGCTCTTGGCTTGAATGACTCAGGGTAACAATTGGGATCTTTTAAAACAGCCTTAAATATAGGAGATGGGACTTTACCTTCTCTATCCAGGTTCCTATAGAAACTGCTGTCTTTCTGCCAGGCTCCTCTCCTTTTAGGTAGCTCAAAAGCTTTGCAGCTGTGAGGGCTTCTGGGTCTCTCCAGTCCAAACTATATCCACGAGGGCTCTGCCTTTTCCCAAGACTCTAAACCAGGGCTTCGTCCACTTCTCGTAGGACTTCCTTTCCAAGCACCTGTTAAGATCCTTGCAGGTCCTCTGCTGCTACGAGGCTCAGACGTGCAGCCAAACTGCTTCCTGGTCATCTGCTCATGGCTTTCCTGTTTCTCACAGCTATTCTGCTTCTGCTTCCAGGCCCTCTGCTCACAGGTCCTTTGCTCCTGGGAATTCTGCTTCAAGCTATTCTCTCTCTTCTTGTTCTTCTTGATCCCCTTAATCTCTTTAATCCCTTTAGCAGCGTCCTTCACCACTTCATAAAGGGATTCTTTCTCAGACACACCCCGTCCAACCCCTGGGTGTGCCCAATCAGCACTGCTCAACTCCTCCCCTGGGCTGGTCTTCATTCTCAGCTCACCAGAAGAGGGCTTTTTTTTCCTTTTAGGATTGTAAATCCTGTGTAAATCCTGCTGCATTTCAGGATATCCTTCAGTCTCCATTTCCTCAGGAGGGCACTCTTCACCACAATAGTTATATTGTAATTACCCCTATATGTCTCCATTGTATAAAGCTACATTGCAATATCCTCCTGCATGCCCCATCACCCCTCATTTAATGTAACACCTTTAGTTATATTGTAAACCGCTTTGATTTAAGGATAAAGTGGTATAGAAATCCTTTAAATTAAATAAATCAATAAATCAATAAATATTAATTGCCTTATTTGATAACCTAGTACGCGGAATTGACAACTATAAACAGGCCTACATTCTAATATTCTTAGACATCACTGCCACCTTCGACGCATCAGTCACAACCTAATGATCTCACACTTAAAACAGGTTTGCATGGTACAACTCTCAAGGGGTTCCAGTCTTATCTATTTGACAGAACCCAACAAGTATGAATAGCTCATCACACATCCAATCCTTATAACCAAAAACAAGGTCTACCCCAAGGCTCCGCCCTATCTGCCCTTCTTTTTAACCTTTACCTCCAGCCCATTTGCACCATGTTCAAAAAAATTCAACGTCTCATACCATGTATATGCGGATTATATTATGTTATATCTTCTTCTCAACATATCCAACCCCATCCCACAACAAATTATTGACTGCTTCAAAGAGGCTGTTAATTGGCTTGCCTCTCACAACCTCCACATACATTTCAGCAAAACTGAAGCATTATACATAACCAGAAATCATGACTTCTCCCCCCGCCAACTATTACAATCAATGACATAGCTAAGAACGAAGTGAAATATCTCGGTGTCATACTTGACCAAGTCGTCAACATATTCTCTCACATAAAACACACAACCAAAAAAATCTACTTCAAACTTAAGCTGTTAAAAAACCTACGCCCCCTTTTACCCATCCAAGACTTCAGTTTAATTTTTCAGGCTCTAATTTCACCACATTTTGATTACTGTAATTGCGCTTTTCAGGGGATAGCCATGAAGAATATCTGACCACTCCAAATTGCCCAACATGCTGCCGCATGTTTAGTCTCACACACTAACATCTCGGAACACATTACTCTGGTTCTATATGAATTACACTGGCTCCCTATACAAAGCCGAATGCACTACAAAATAATTATGATAACCTTCAAGCTCCTCAGACAAACTTCCCCTTCACACCTCTCCTCTCTAATCATTTTGCAAGAAGAAACACGGCCAAAGCAAGAAAACAATAAAAATAAACTAAGAACTTCACTAGACTACCACAGATCCAACAAAATAACAAACAACAGAGCCTTCTCTCACTACCCGCCCACAATATGGAATGAACTACCATCTGACTTAAGAGAAACCACTGATCTTGCCTCCTTCTGCAAAAAACTAAAAACCCACCTTTTCATGAAACATTTTTGCAACCTCCTATAGACAAATCATTAAAGACTTCTATTTCATTGCGTTCCCAAGCAATTCGCCCAAACTTCCGGGCCACGCTCAAAATTTGTTCTTTCAATGGAAAACTGCTCATACATGCTATAATGTCCCGTGCCTGCTTTTCCCGTCGGGGGCCTAAGCTTCTATGAGCTCTCTCCACACCAATTTGCTCAGCTTTCATGCCATCCACTTCCCCCCGCTGCAAAATATGGCCACATAGCTTCTGGACCACCGCCACACAATCTGTAGCAGCAGCCGCTTCCTCAGGCACCCCCCTGAAACGCAGGTTGTTTCTCCGAGCTTGATCTTCCATCTCCTCAATTTTCTCCTATAGCTCGTCCTGCCGGGCCTGGAGGTTTTCCTGCAGGGCCGCCATCCCTCGCACCTCTCTCTCACACTCCTCCACGTGGCACTCCAAGTCTTCCACACGGCTGCCCAGGCTGCTCATCTCCTGCTGAATGGCCTGCAGCGTTTCTTTCACCTCTTTTCGCATAGCCTTAATCTCTGACCGCATTTCAATTTTAAACTCCTGCAACCACTTACGCAGTGGCACCTCCTCCAGCCCCTCCGTATCTGTGCCACCATCATCTCCAGAGCTCTCGCCATGTGCTCCCGCGTCGGAGCAGGCCGAATCTGCCGCTGCCGCCGCCATCAGCTCCCGCTGCACATACGGGGACTGGAAACCCACTAATTTTTTCTTTGCGGCCATCCGACTGCTGTCTACTCACTTGCCTTCCACTTTGGCACTTGGGGACACTCCACTATATCACCACTCTCGGGAATCAGACGGAGCTAGGCTTTTAGGCTGCCATTAGCTCCGTGACGTCACCGGAAGTCGCAACCTCCTAACTCCTCCTGACAGTAATCAAACTCAATCCACACTATAAAGGAATAACTCCTCTCCTCCCCTGCTCCTTACTCATTCATCCTAATGTGCCCCTCCTACAGAACATTGTCAGTTCTCATCGCCAACATTGTAATATTGTTATGTTAAAGGTTCTCTGTTAACTGTTAACTGTTATGATCTGTACATAGTTATACTGTTAAATGTAACCATTTCTGTTCTATGTAAACCGCTTTTGATCTATTGGAAAAAGCGGTATAAAAATTCAAAATAAATAAATAAAAATATTGAATTATTTTTTCTGGTTCTCCTCTTGATATAATACCTGATAGGTCTATTAAGCTGGTGAGAAAAAGGGGTTTTCATTTTATATGCAGTCTGGTGCAAGCTTCTCTTAAAAGTGGGCTACTGCCTGATAGATTAAAACAGGCAGTGTTCTGTCCCATATTGAAGGGCTCAACTTTATCAGTCCAAGAATGTGAGAGCTGTTGTCCAACTTCAAACCTGCCTGTGCTTAGCAAGGTCAAAGAACAGGTTGATTTTTTTGGAGAGAGGTAAAGTGTTTGATCCTTGGCAGCATGGCTTCCGAGTGGACATAGCCCTAAGACATCACTTATACCTTTATATGATCAATTGTTAAGAGGCTTGAAAATTCAAAGACTGCATATCTATTAATTTTTATTGATGTTGTCTCTGCATATGATTCAGTGGTACGAGAAGAGTTGATCACAAGTTTGGGAGCCATGGGTATGGAGCCTTCCTGATTCCATTCTTATCTTACTTGTCTGGCAAGTGAGATGTCTGTGAAATGTCCATCTTACATGTGGTCTCATAAGGATCTGGTCTTTCATCAACATTAGTGCCACTGAAATTCCTGGTGGCCGCAATTAACATGGTTAGGAGGTCTGCAAACTGCATTAATCAGGTTGAATATCCCCCCTCAAAGATCCTTTCTTAATGATAAACTCTCAAGCTTGAAAAATTCAGAAGAAAAACAAAAAAATGATGGCGAGGTACTATATTTTCCCATATAAAGATACATTGTAATCTGCTGTAGCTCAATAAATCATTTCGAAATGTCACTAAGTAATGTGGAACTCCTGTGATATAGAAATAAGCAGAAATGGTGAAAATGATTTATCTTGTTAGTACAGTAATATTGTAAAGTAGTGGAGTGCAAGTCAACAAATACCTGAGCAAACAAAACTATAAGAATTGTAATGAATCTGGCAATGAAATTTGTTATGTGTCTAAAGTCGCATCCAGTAATGGAGTAGGAGTGTTTGGGGGGGGGGGGGTGTTTATAACAGTCTGCACTGATCTTCAGTCACAGTTAGTTCAGGGAAGAGTGCTAGATGTGGTGTACTTAGATTTCCTCCCTGTTCGATGTAATCTCGAGAGTGCCTTGTGGTCCTCGAGTCGTTCTGTTAATTGTAATTGTAAACCGCACTGATGATAAAGAGCGCGGTAAAAAAGAAATGTTAAATAAATAAAATAAATAAATAAAATTTCAGCAAGGCTTTTGAGGCCTTGAGACAGGAAACTGATTTCCTTTTATTTGGCCAAAGCTTGAAGCCATACATATTTAGTAATGCTTTTAATTAAGTTTTCCTATGGTTATGATTATTAATTTATTATGCATTTTGATTTTGTATTGAATTTAATCATTTAATGATATGTATGTATGGAATATTTGTACTGTCACAGGTGATTTTGTCTGTTTGATATGTTAACTACTCAGAAATACCTTAAGGAATGGAATAGATATTAATAAATGAAATTATTCTGCATAGATGACTTAGAAATAACCTAAGTGCCCTCAGAATGGACTCTACAGTGACCAACTGGGTCATAAGCCTGCTGAGTGGGAGGTGACAGAGAATAGTAGTATGTGGACTTCACGCTGAGCAAAAGAACGTTACCAGTGGTATGCTGCAGGGATCTTGGTTTGGTTGCAGATAGGGTATTGGGAAAATCTTGCTTCTTTGTGGATGATACTAAAATATGCAACAGGGTAGACACCTGGAAGGTATGGATAAAATGAAAAGGCAGCAAAGCTTAAGAAATAGTCTAGTTTGACAACTAATATGCAATGCTGAAAAATGCAGGGTCATGTATTTGGGTTGCAAAAACTCAAAGGAGCAGTACAGTATTGGCAATGAAATTCTGTACATGGGAAGAAAAGTGAGATCTATAGTGATTTTCATTGATGATTTTAAGGTAGCCAAACAGGTAGATAATTTAATGGCAAAAGCTAGAAGAAATGCCTCCCAGGCTCTTCAGCCAGCAGGAATACGAAGAAAGGTTCTTGGTATAGTTAGTACAGAAAGTGAGCACTCCAAAATTTGATGTTGTCATCCACTTGAGTACAAATGATCTGTCTAGAAACAGTGCCTCTACAGTTCAAAGGGACTTCCAGACTCTGGGAGAGAAACTCAAGTCCATTGTTAACACTATTTCTATCTGTTCTTGGTAAGGGGGCAGAAAGGCTGCATCACATAAAAAACTTTAATACATGGCTCCAAACCTGGTGCAAGCAAGAAGGATTTAGATATATAGGCGACTGGGGAAACAGATCAATCAATAAGAGGCTATACTGTGCTGATGGACTACATCTTTCCATCGCAGGGAAAAGGATCCTGAGTGAAAAATTCAGGCAGTATGTGGACAGGCATTTAAACTAGGGAAAGGGGGTGATGGATGAAGAAGGACAAGTTCAGGACGTCACTCCCAGCAAAGGCATAATAACATTGGAAATGGCCACACTTTTAAACCACACATCAATGCAAGTGGGAAGAGGTGTATAGAACAAAATCCATGCAACATTCAGGCAAGCCAGTCATCAAATGCTGGAAACAATGAGCACAAATGCTTGAAGCCTAGTCAACAATGTTCCTGACCTGGAAGCCCTATGGTGGAAATGGACTTGGACATTGTGGCCATTACAGAAACATGGTTTAATGAGTTGCATGGATGGGATATAGTCATAGATGGCTATAATCTATTTAGAAGAGACAGAGAGGGTAGAAAAGGAGGAGGAGTAGCGCTGTATGTCAAAAGCAATATTAAAGCTGCTGAAATGCAGGGGACATGGGGAAAAGAAGAAGCACTGTGGATTGTGTTGGAAAGAGGAGCTGGCACTGTGAAATAAATAGCGAATTGATTATTGATATTGCAAAGATAGCCACGAAGGGGGAAGTGATCATATTGGGCGACTTTAATCTACCCAATGTGGATTGGAATATTCCTTCTACAAATCCGGAAAGAAGTAAAAAAATTGTGGATGCCTTCCAAGATTCGTTACTTAGACAAATGGTGATGGAACCGACCAGGGATCATTCAATGCTTGATTAGTGCTCACCAATGGAGACAGGGTGGGTGAACATGTGAGCAGCAGTGATCATCATGGTGTGTTTTGAGATAAAAGCCAAGCTGGAGTCCAATCACAGCAAGCTCAAAGTCCTAGACTTCAAAAACACTGACTTCAGTAAAATGGCCAAGTATCTGAAGAAGGAGTTGGCAGGTTGGGAGGGGATAAGGGAAGTGGAATTGCAATGGGCTAAACTGAAAAAGGCAATAAAAGGGACAACATATACATATGTAAAGAAAGTAAATAAAAACAAGAGGAAAAGGAAACCTATTTGGTTCTCCAAAGAAGTGGCTGCACTAATAAAGGCAAAACCACAACTTTCACAAAATTCAGAACTTCGCAAACAGAGGAACACAGAAAGGAATACAGGATCAAAGTAAAAGAGACAAAAAGAGAAATACGGATAGCAAAATCAAAGGCAGAAGAAAAGATGGCTAAAGATGTGAAGTGTGGTGACAAAACTTTCTTCAGGTATATTCGGTAGAGGAGGAAAATCAGAGGTGGACTTGCAGGACTCAAAAATGCTGGGAACGGATTTGTGGAAAGTGACATTGAAAAAGCGAAAATGCTAAACAAATACTTCTGCTCTGTTTTTACTAAAGAAAATCCTGGAGAAGGACCACCTATGATTGACAAATACACAAATGGGAATGGAGTAGATAGCACACCATTCACAGAAGATGATGTGTTTGAACAGCTTGCAAAACTGTAGGAGGAGCAGCCGCACGATCCAGGCCCAATCCGGGCTCCAACGGGGACTTTAAAAGTTCACGCCGAGCAGCGCGTGGTCCTCTCTACCTCCCACCATCATCAACAGCTCTCCCCAGCCGGGGATAGAGCCTCCGACGGTAGGAGGAGCAGCCGCACGATCCAGGCCCAATCCGGGCTCCAACGGGGGCTTTAAAAGTTCGCGCCGAGAAGCGCGCCCGCGCCTTGCGGGCCCGCGCCTGAGGGCCGCGCAAGAGGGCCCTTTGGCACGGCCCTTAGGCAAAGGCACATCAAGGAATCTCGAGTCTCCAAAGAACAGAAGCAGCTTCGCCTCGCCAAGACCAACAAACCTCCCCAACGTGTCACTGAGCTCCCTTAGGGTTGAGCTCGCGTAGAAGCAAGGAACCAAGCACAACACAAATCACAGCAAGTATACCGTACCAGAATAACGTTACTTTCTTACCTGACTCATTTTGAACAGCCGACATTGCCGGACTAAACTAACTACTACTACTACTATAACTTGAAGGCCACACTGATGTTAGTCATATACACGCTGTCCCCAACATATCTTTGAATATTACTGTTGTCAGTATTTTACCCTAGTTGCCTGTTATTTAAATCCTCTCAAATTCTCTATTACCATTAATGCATTACAGAATCACTACTGCTACCAAATAACTAACCCACCCTGAATTACTGTTGTCAGTATCTTACCCTATAGTTTACTGTTATCAGTATCTTGACCTGTAATTACTGTTGTCAGTATTTGTGCCCTGTAATTACTGTTGTCAGTATTTGTGCCCTGTAATTACTGTTGTCAGTATTTGTGCCCTGTAATTTACTGTTATCAGTATCTTACCCTGTAATCACTCTTGTCAGTATTTTACCGTGTATGTACTATGGTAACCAGTCTCTAGCAACCTCTACATCATTAGCAACTGTCGTCAGTATATAGCAACTACTGCACTATAATTACAGTCAGTAGACATAACTATATTACGCTGCTAACAGTAACTCCATCATTAATCATTGTATGATCCTTTACTATTATTCAACACAACACATCTCAAACAAACATGGATCTCACAAAGTTTCAATCATACCTTATCATCACCATACTAACCATCCACCTAACTCAAAACATCTACGCTCTTAAACCAAATCCCACAGTTTACAACACCATCCCCATCATTCATAACCCTTACAAAACTACACTACAACCATACCCACACACACTTAACCAGACACACCGCCCCAACACTCCTAGACATTCAAGACTAATTCAAATAAACCTCGTACAAATCGAACCCATAAACAGATCCCCCGAAACAAACACCATCATAAAATTCATCCTCATAAATGCAAGATCCATACAAAATAAAATACCAATAATTAATGACATAATCACCGATGAAAAACCTGATATCCTTCTCATCACAGAGACCTGGCTCGCACCCACAGACACAATCCTCCTAAACCAACTCAACACACATCAATATGATCTTTTCAACTGCCATCGAGAAGCAAAAAGGGGAGGCGGGGCCCTAATCATCACCAAAAAAGAGCTCAAATACTCACTAAAAAATGTGAATAACATAGATGGTATGGACATCATAAATATAGAAAACAAAACCCTTGCACTGTCCCTCATCTACAGACCCCCCACAGCAGACCACAAAAATCTCACCCCCATTCTAGAACTTGCATGTACAGCTACACAGAGAAAACCACTTGTTATATTAGGTGATCTAAACCTACCATCACTCAACCCACAACACACAATCAACTTTATGGAATCCATGAAAGAAATGGGTTACAACCAAATTATACAAACATCTACACATACAAAAGGTAACGCTCTAGACCTTGTATTCATTCCCACCCCATTTAATAAACACCAACTACAATCCCCACCTCTTATTACAGAAGTACCATGGTCAGATCATCATCTAATAACCTTCAATTTACTCACACTATCATACAACAACACCGAAACTACTCCAACACCTTATAATTCTCGCTTTACTCATTTCAACAAAGACACCTTCCTAGACAATGTATTACCTAACCTCACAAATAACACAACAGAAATCAATACTATAATAAACCAATGGAACACAACAATAAAAGAAGCAGCAACCCCAACTCAAGGTCCCCAAAAGCAATTTACAAAAAGAAAGTCAGAAAAATGGTTCAACAAAGACCTCTATAATATGAAAAAGCAGCTAAGAAAACAAGAAAAACAGTGGAGGAAATCTAAAACCAACGATAATAAAACACATTACTTAAATCTTCTCAACAAATACAAAGACACTATTAACAGATCGAAAAGAGAATACCACACAAAAGTCATAAATATGGCACTCAATAGACCGAGAGAATTATTTGCAATCATAAAAACACTAACAAAAACCCAAACATCAGAGCCTGAACAGTCAACAATAAGCGCACAAACTCTTGCAAATCATTTTGCTAACAAATTAAAAAACAAATCATCTAATACAATCATAACTATATCCACAGACTTAAAACCAACAATTAAATGGACAACCTTTCATGACATTGAAAAAAAACACCTCCTCAATATCATATCAATGATCAACACCACCACCTCCCCCCTAGATCCATGCCCAGTATCATGGATAAAAAACACCAAAACAGAATTAGCTAACCATATACAAAATATAGTGAACCAATCACTATCCCAGGGCATCATGCCAGATGCCCTGAAACTCACATCCTTACGCCCAATAATAAAAAATAATAAACTCAATCCTACAGACCCAAACTCCTACAGGCCCATAGCCAGCATACCGTTTATCGCCAAAGTAATAGAAAAAATCATACAGCTCCAACTACAAGATTTTATTGACTCACATGCACCACTAGACTCACACCAATTCGGCTTCCGCCCATCCCACGGGGTCGAAACTTTGCTTATAACACTCATGGATGACCTCATAAAAGGCACTGACACATGCAACCAAGGCTACATCCTCATATTCATTGATATAGCTGGTGCCTTTGACAATGTCCACCACAACACCCTCATTAACAGACTCCTAAGTCTAGGAATAGGAGGAACAATTCTACAATGGTTTATATCATACATCACAAATCGATCAATACGCGTTAAATTAGGACAAGACACCTCTGAACCATTTGTACAAGGACAAGGTATTCCACAGGGTTCGGCCCTATCGGCCCTTCTTTTCAACCTGTATCTGCAACCCATCACAAATATATTTAAAAAACATAAAGTCAACCACTACATATACGCAGATGACATCATGCTCACTCAACCAATAAGCACAAATAATCCCACCTATCAGAACTTACTGGACTGCATCAACGAAGCAAATAACTGGTTAGAAAATAATAACCTCAGCATCAACCTAAAAAAAACTGAAGCAATGTTCGTAACAAGAAAACCAGATACTACTCTCCCTGAAACAATAACAATTAACAACACAACAATCCCAATCAAAAAGGAAGTAAAATACCTAGGCATCATAATAGACCACACACTTAGTATGCTCCCCCACATAAAGCAAACTGTAAAAACCATATTCTATAAACTTAAGACCATTCAACACCTACGACCAATACTAGACACACATGACTTCAGATCTGTTATCAGCACACTCATCACTCCACACTTTGACTATTGTAACAGCCTACTTATCGGCCTCCCCCTCACAAGCACCAACTTACTCCAAAGAGCTCAAAACATCTGTGCTCGAGTAACAGCAAAAGCACGCCTTACTGACCACATAACTCCCATCCTCGCTGAACTACATTGGCTTCCCATAAATAGCAGAATATCATACAAAATACTATTAACTACATTTAAACTTATCAATGACATATCACCCTCACATCTAACCACTCTACTACATACTCCAAAAGAACATAGAACCCGCAGACAAAACGCAACTCACTCACTAGACATAAAAAAATCAATTCGAAAAACAAAAAAAACCACAAGCTCAAGAGCATTCTCATATGCAGCCCCCACCATATGGAATAAACTCCCTCTAAGCCTCCGCAAAATAAAAGACCTACAGACATTCCGGAAAGAACTAAAAACATATCTGTTTAAAGAATACTTTATAAATCTTAATGAACCCCCTCCAGCACCCTCACCACACCTCCAAAAAAATCCTCCATAACCTCAGATCAAAAAGCCACAAACCACATCGCATTTAGAAAAATCAACCTAGAATCCTCAGTGTATTAAAATCCCTAGAAATCCCTAGTATATTAAAAACCACGATTAACAATTGAATAATGTAAATATTTAACTAATGTAAATAGTTACAACATCTGCATAATTATATATTCCATGTTACTTGTTGTTGTTTACGAAAAGTTAATTGTACGTAGTTTGAAAAAACAAGATGTTCCATGTAAAACCATGTTCATTATGTTAATTGTAAACTGTTCATTGTGTTACTTGTAAACCGCCTTTGATCTTGGGAAAAAGCGGTATAGAAGAAAAGCATAAATAAATAAAATAAATAAATAAATAAATAAAACTGAAAGTGGACAAGCCAATGGGACTGGATGGAATACATCCCAGGATACTGAAAGAGCTCAAAGAGGTTCTTGCAGGGCTGTTAAATGATGTTTTTAATAGATCCTTGGAGACAGGAGAAGTTTCACAGGACTGGAGAAGGCTGATGTGGTACCTCTTCGCAAAAATGGTATCAGGGAAGAAGTGACAAACTACAGACAAGTAAGCCTTACCTTGGTAACGGGAAAAGTAATTGAGGTGCTCCTGCAAGAGCAAATAGTGGACTTTCTCGAAACCAACAGGTTTCATGATCCGAGGCAACATGGTTTTACCAAAGGACCATCTTGCCAAGCAAATCTGATTGAGATCCTTGACTGGGTGACCAGAGAACTAGATCAAGGGCATGTGATGGATGTCATCTACCTGAATTTCAGCAAAGCCTTTGATACTGTTCCTCATAGGAGGCTTGTCAATAAACTCAACAGCTTGGGGATGGGTCCCTAGGTGGTGAACTGGATCATAAATTGGTTGACTGACAGATGAGAGAAGGTGATGGAACTCACTCGGATGAAAGGAAGGTAATTCGCGGTATGCCCCAGGATTTGGTCCTGGGACCGGTACTGTTCAATGTATTTGTGAGTGATATTGATGATGAACTGAATGGAAAGTCTCCCTGAGGGAGTGAAAATCATGAGGAAAGATCTACAAAAGCTGGAAGAATGGTCTAATGCTTGGCAGTTAAGATGTAATGTGAAGAAGTGCAGTGTCATGCACTTGGGAAGCAGAAATCCAAGGGGATTGTACGCGATAGGGGGCGAGAGGTTGGTGTTCATGGACTAGGAGAAGGACCTTGGAGTGATTGTTTCTGAGTATCTCAAGGTGGCAAAACAGTGTGAAAAGGCAGTGGCAAAAGCCAGAAGGATGCTGGGTTGCATACAAAGAGGAATTACCAGCAGAAAGGAAGAGGTACTAATGCCACTGGTTGCTGGTGAGGCCTTACTTGGAATATTGTGTTCAGTTTTGGAGACCAAATCTTGCAAAGGATAAAAAAAGACTGGAAACTGTTCAGAAGAAGGTGACCAAAATGATTTGGAACCTGTATCAGGAGATACATTTAGTTGCCACAGAATATCAGTAACTCAGAAGAATCTGGGCAGGAGAATCGGGCTTTTCCTCTTTCAACAACAAAGATGAGTAGCAATATTAAATATAAGCATCCCGCATTTGAAACTCGTAGACTAATGGATGGAAAGGGGAGGTTTTTCCTTATGGCTGGGAATTACAAGGAACCAAAATGGTGCTATGAAATATATATATCTCCCCAATATATATATAACCATGCATTTTTCACCCTGTTGATAGCAAGACTATCAGAATTTAATGAATATTTAAAATAATAGTGGGGGATTTTAACGTCTCAGCAGAACTTAAAATAGACTGCAAAATCCCTAAAATGTAACTCAAAGAACAAGCCAGGAGAGGGGTCTGATTTTTAAATTCATAGTTGGAATTGTTTGATGCTTGGAGAACACGTGACCCTACAGAAGCATACTTCACTTTCTATGTGAATGCCTATAAAACATAGTTACATAGGATTTCATAGACGTTACCATTGAAATCCTATGTATCAGATAATTCTGCAATGTTTGTGAAGCTAAGATGGGGAAAAAGACAGGAAGATTTATATCTGGAAGATTAACCCAATCCTATACCAAGACAAAGCATTCCATGTCTAGTTGAGGAAGGCATGGCAGGATTACATGCACAACAACATTAGTGAAGCTATTGATGCAATCACTTTTTGGAGTGCAGCTAAAGTTGTCCTTGGGGCAAAATCATAGCATATGTTAGTAGGAATGAGAAAAAGTGGGACAAGGAACTCCTTCAAAAAATGAGAGAATTGCAGTATTACCAATAGGAACATATATGTCAGCTTTCTGAAGTAGACTGACAGAAAATGCTCTAGTTAAGGAAAAGCCTAGATGAGCTATTGAGAGCCAGAGCACTAAAAAATATACAGTTTTATAAATATAGGCTACATCAATGGGGTAATTGGGCTGGGAAGCTACTAGCTAATTTGGTGTAACCACGCTCAGTTAAATCTTTGATTACATAATAACATAGAAACATAGTATATCCCCTTGCAGCTTCATGTTATGCCCTCTAGTTTTACAGCTTCCCCATCTTTGAAAAAGATTTGTTTGTTCATTAATACTCTTTAGGTATTTAAAAGTCTGTATCATATTTCCCCTGTCCCTCCTTTCCTCTAGCGCAAACATATTTAGGTCTTCGAGTCTCTTCACATATGTACTCTGGCGCAGGCTCCAAATCATTTTGGTCGCCTTCCTTGGGACCATTTCAAATCTTTTTGTATCCTTTGTGAGATATGGTCTCCAAAACTGAACACACTACTCCAAGTGAGGCCTCACCAGCGACTTGTACAGTGGCAGTAATACCTCCTCCTTTCTGCTGGTAATTCCTCTCTGTGTGCAACCCAGCATCCTTCTGGCTTTGGCCACTGCCTTGTCACACTGTTGCGCCACCTTGAGATCCTCAGAAATAATCACTCCGAGGTCCTTCTCCTGGTCCTTGTACACCAACCTCTCACATACAATTCCCCTCCCTTGGATTTCTGCATCCCAAGTGCATAACACTCTGCACTTCTTCACATTAAATCTTAACTGCCAAGCATTAGACCATTCTTCCAGCTTTTGTAGATCTTTCCTCATGTTATCCGCTCCCTCAGGGGAGTCCACTCTGTAGACAGACTTTTCCATGCAGTCCTTGAGCAGTATCATTCACAAATACATTGAACAGTACCAGTCCCAGGACCAGTCCTTTGATCCCTGGGGCACGCCACTACTCACCTTCCTTTCATCCGAGTTAGTTCCGTTTACCATCACCAAAGTGAATGATGGGAGAGGAGATATTCATACTAGTGCTGGAAAAATTGCAGATTATTTTCTCCAATACTATAAAGACTTGTATGATGTAGGACCAAACAATGAAAATAGTAGGAGACTTTTCTTTCATAACATATTTCTTCCTCAGGTTAGTGAAGAGCAACTTTGAACACAAAACAGTGCTTCTTTGTTCCCCAATTCCCTACTCCCCTGTAGCACTGATAGTATTCTGATTGTTAGTAGATGCATACCTCCCAGGGACAAATCCAGTTGATTCTCATGGATCAGATGAGGCAGGATCTTACCTAGGTTGGTTGCAAGCACTGCCACTAGGATCTTTACATACTGGTTCAGGAGTGAGATTGATCGGTATGACCCCAGCTGTTCCTTTTCTTTTGAGGTTTAGGGATCAGCACTATATATGTGTGATTCTGAAATTGTCCCTGTGCTAGTCCTTCAACTAAAGCTGTACTCAGCTCTGTGACACAGGAGTCATCAAATCTCTTAGGATCTTATAAAATTCTCCACCAAGTCTATCTGTACTTGAAGGCATTATCTGTCAATAAAAGCATAACTAGCATAGTTCAGCCCTGTGTGCATAGTACCCTTCTGGATTAACCTTGTATGCCCCCCACCTGTGTGTAGCCCTAGCAGTGTCTGTACCTCTCTGCTTAGCAGACAGTGATCACAATCATCTAAGAAGAATGCAGTTGTTCAGTCTCTACTCCCAGGAAATGATATAGTGGGACCAGTTTACACTGGGAGGTCTTGGCACTTAAACCTCCACTTACACTTCTTCCTTTCACAAAATAAATAAATCCATTGCAGATTTTGTGTTCTGAACCAAGGGTTTACTTAAGAAATGTAGGGTCACTGATACTATAACAACTGGCAGAGTCAAAAACATAGGGCCCGATATGCAGCCTGTGATGGTCCACGCTCGTAAAGAACCAGGCTGCCACAGGCAAAAATGAAACCAGATATTCAGTGCCAGATGCTGGATATCCACTGGTGCTGATGGTGCTGAATATCTAGTTTCGCCTCCAACCTCATCTGCTATTCTATCAGCAGTGATATTCAGCTGCTAACCAAATAATAAAACTGCATAAAGTTAGGACAGCCATGGGGCGATTCCAGGGGCAATTATCTCCATCACAGCTTTAGCTTCTGTATGCCCACCACAGCTGCCTCCCAGCACTTTGCATCCACTTGCTCCCGTGTTCTCGGTAAGCTCAACATATCAGCTCTTCTGTTAGCTTCTCTCCTCTCTTTTCTGCTTTCATTTCCTATGCATTGGCGCCATCACCTGACCACCATGTCCTTATCCCAGTCCATTGGGGGTGGCGTCCTGTTCCCACATTACTCAACAATCTTGGTACTCCAATGTTCCCCAGGAACCCCGCAAATCTCATCAGCTGCTCTCCCTTGCCTCTCCAGCTCCCTCCCTTGTTCTTTTCCCAAGCCCTTAGTTCTCTGTTGGTACCCCTCCCCCTCATGTTCGCCCTCCTCAGCTGTCACTCAATAAAGTCGCTCCTTATCCATGACCTCCTGCTCTCCCAGGCACTTGACACCCTCTTTCTTACTGAGACGTGACTCTGGGAGGGCGAGGAACTGCTATTCAACCACTGCCTATCCCCTGGCTATTCTGCATTGTCCATCTCGCGATGGGGCCACAGTGGTGAAGGAGTGGCTGCTCTCTTCCATTCCTCCCTCACCCACAGTGTGGCTTCTACTCCGGCACTCCACTATCCTGAAGCCTTACTACTCCGATCAGACAGTGCCCTTCCTTTTTATTTTCTTCTTATCTATGCTTCCCTGTCTCTTTCCTCGCATCTCTGGGACTTCCTTCTCCTAACCATCTCAGAAACTTCTCTCCTTTACCCTCACTTAGTCATCCTCGGTGATTTTCAATCTGCACCTTGACTCTCCAATTTGCCCCCGTGACACAGCCTTTGTTTCCCTTCTTACTGATCTCTCACTGCTCCAACATGTCCATTGCCCCACTCACTCTGCTGGTTGCTCCCTGGATCTCATTATCACACCTGCTGGTCCTCCCAACCTCTCTCCCTCTGATATTTCAACCCTTTCCGTCCCTTTGTCTTCTCTTCTCTCTCCATGCCCTGTCCATTTGGCTAGTCTGTCCTCGCTTCACCCCTCTGTCCCACCTCCCTCCTCTTTCCTTACCCACCATGCTTCTGAAAGCATTCTCCAGTAGTTCTCATCTTCTGATCAGCTTTTCTCCCCGGATTTCTCTTCCCTTTTTCCTGATCTCCAAGTCTTATCCTGGAATTCCACCTTGACCAAAACCCTCAATGCTCTTGCCCCTCTCTGCCCACTGCTTCTTTCCAAACCTTTCACTACTCGTCAGCCTTGGTTCCATCCTGGTCTTTACCTCCATCACTCCTACTTTTGTTGTGCCGAGTGCCTCTGGTGTTAGCACCCTTCTGCTGAGTCCCTTGCCCACTTTTTCCATTGCCACTCACACTATCGCTCTCTCATTCATTCTGCTAAGCTTTCCTATTATTCTGGGCTCATCCTCTTCCAACTCCTGTCAGCTGTTCTCTGCCCTCCGCACTTCATCGTCTCTCCATCCCACTGCCGCTCTCACCCCCCCTTCTTGCTCTCCTGATCCCACCTTACTAACAACTTACTTCTCTGCGCCTTTCCTTTCCCACCTGTCCGCCTCCCCTTTCTCCTCCCCCATCCCCCTCACCGTCACCTGCCCTCGCAACTCCTTCCTCTGCTCCTTTCCTTTCTCACTCCTGGTCATCTTTTCAGCCTATCTCTTCTGCAGAATTATTTAAGGCCCTCTCATCTTCCTGCAAAACTAAATGCCCCTCCAATCCCATCCCCTCTCTTGGTGGACACCCAACCTCAGGGCGTCCCCCAAGGATCTGCATTATCTCCATTACTTTTCAATATATATCTTCAACCTATCTGCAAAACCACATGATGTTGACTACAGAATTTATGCAGATGATATAATGTTATTCACAACCTTAGACACCTCAAACCCCTCCTATAGGAAGATCACCAGCGGAGTGGAGGAGTGGCCTAGTGGTTGGGGCAAGGTACTTCAGGCCGGAAGGTCAGGGGTTCAAATCCCACTAGAGGACAGCAACCTTGGGCAGGAAGGACTGGGGTTTCTAGTCCCACAGGTGCTCCTTGTGCTCTTGGGCAAGCCACTTAACCCTCCATAGCCCATGTTCCCTGTAGAATAGTTATCTCCAAGTTATAATGCCCTGTTCAATGTAAACTGCACTGATGCAGAATAGCACAGTATATAAGAGAATGTAAATAAATACCAACTGCTTCAATGACATCACTGCATAGCTCAATACAGTCAACCTGAAGAAAACTGAAGCACTCATTATTACTAGGAACAAAGCATTCAACCATCCCTGTTTAAGTAAACAATACAACACTGGAAATAAAAGAAGAAATAAAATACCTTGGGATCTACCTAGATCAACAGCTTGACTTGATCAGACACATCCACAAGACCACCTATGCAATTTACAATAAAACCAAAATGGTACAGCACCTGAGACCACTGCTCTCCCACTCCCACTTCTGCTCTGTAGCTCAAACACTGATTTGCCTACACTTTGACTACAGCAACAGCTTACTTCATGGACTCCCCAAGAAAACACTAAAGCCATTACAACTTGCTCAAAACACAGTTGCACGTGCAATTATGCATGCCAAAAGATCTGACCACATAACACCCATTCTGTTCCACCTCCACTAGCTCCCAATTCTTCAAAGAATCAAATTCAAAGCCCTTACAAACATCTATAAAATAATAAAGAACATTGCATCAACATACCTCAGCACACCGATAAACATCTAGCAACACACAAGGACAACAAGAGACAACCTATAAATCACTCTATCCATCCCAAACAAAGGTAAGAAAAGCAAATCAATCAATCACCAACAGAGCTTTCTCCTTCTACGCACCTGTCCTTTGGAATAACATACCCAATACTCTAAGAGAAATCAAAGACCTCATCCAATTTAGAAAACATCTCAAGACTTTCATCTTCACGGACTACTATAAATGTGATCAACAACAATAAATTTCATATTTATCTCCGGTCAACATTACAATGACTCTCACCATTTTCTCACTGTTACCACTCACTCTCTTGTAAAGTAATAAGAATACATGAACATGTAAATAGTTACATTACTTATTGTTATTGTTAACTGCAATTGCTATATGTTTATATGTTTCTTGTTCCTTGTAAACTGCATTGCGCAGTAGTTCAAAAGTTCCATGTAAACCGCTCTGATTTCCAAGACAAAGCGGTATATAAAAACAAATAAATAAATGGCTCATAGTTCCCTCTAGCTCTTCTTCCTATTGGTATCTTCAATTCCAGCCTCTTCTCTGGCACTTTCCCCCACTCTTGGAAGCATGCCATTATCCGACCAATTCTTAAGAAGCTCTCACTTGATCCCACTATCCCTGCTCACTGACGCCCCATCTCTAGATTTCCCTTTCTCTCCAAAATCCTCAAGAAACTAATCTTTGCCCAACTTTCCTCACACCTCAATGCCACCCTTGCCCTGCACCCCCATCAGTCTGGCTTTCTTTAGGGACATAGTACAGAGACTATCATGCTTTCCTTTATCAACGACTGCGGTGATTTCTCTTTGGCTGTCTCTTTGGATCTTTCCTCTGCTTTTGATTTAGTGGACCATTGCTCTCTTCTTTTCCATCTCTCTCTCGCTTTCTTGTTTTAAATGGTGTTCTTTTACTTTTTCCTGTAGCACCTTTTAAATTGTAAACCACTCAGACACCCAGGCATTGGGCTGTATATTAAATGCTTTAATAAAGATAAAGATAAATAAAGATTTATTTATTTACATTCTCTTATATACTGCGCTATTCTGCATCAGTGCGGTTTACATTGAACAGACTGAAATTACATTGAACAGGGCATTATAACTTGGAGATAACTATTTTACAGGGAACATGGGCTATGGAGGGTTAAGATATACAGTTAGATATCTGGTTAGTGGACTGAAAATCGTCACTGACCGGATAGGTGCCAGGACTGCCCCATCCCTGCCTACAGACCACTCTGGCACCATCTGGATTGTGCCAATGCAGTCTATGGGTATATTCAGCAGCACTAGGTGGTTAGTACTGCTGAAGTTTGGGCTCAGTAGGGTTTATGCATTAGCAGGCTCTGCTAACCACATAAACCCCTTTGAATATCAAGATAATAGTAATTATACCACAAACACTTAACTCCTTCTTTCTTCCAAAATTTGTTGCGAGCAGGCTAATTTTTTCTCTTCTTACTTTGTTATACATATAAAACTCTCTCCTTTGGTGTTGGAACTTAATTTAAGGATATTCAACTCCTTCACCTTTGCTGTTCCTTGAGAGGATACCCTCCTCCTCCTGTACTAATAACTGTTTACAGTGTCCCTTGAGCTGGTAGTTGTTCAGATGCAGATTCCAGATATTTATTTATTTAACAAGTTTCTTATGCTGCTTTATCAATAAGTCAAAGTA
Organism: Ichthyophis bannanicus; assembly: GCA_033557465.1. Lineage (NCBI taxonomy): Eukaryota > Metazoa > Chordata > Amphibia > Gymnophiona > Ichthyophiidae > Ichthyophis > Ichthyophis bannanicus. The sequence goes on from CM066033.1 coordinate 1,134,614,739, forward strand.
AACACCACTTATTCTTAAACACCACTTATTCTGCCTACACTTTGTTAACCCTAATTCAACACAATCATTCCCCACACCACAATCTACATACGCAGCCTCGAATGCTCCACCAACATAACCACTGACGAGACACAAAACAGACCTACACTCAGGAACTCCCTCAATGATCATAGATTTTAAGGTCTTCTCCGTTATGACTTACCAAGTTGATATATAAACTGTAAATAGTTCACAACTATTGTTGTTAATTGTATATAATTGCCCCTGTTTCATTCCCAAGTTACAGACCCTGTTACAATGTATGCAAAAGATCCTGTTCTGATGCAAGTTTCTGTTATTTGTAAACCACACTGATACCAAATAGCGCGGTATATAAGAACTGTAAATAAATAAAAGTGGTTTACATTGTAACTTAAACTTAGTAATGTTAATAACTTGGATTCTTCTGAGGCAATGGAGGGTTACGTGACATGCCTGAGGCCACAAGGAGTGCTAGCAAGAACTGAACCCTGGTCTCTTGGTGCCCAAGTCAGTGCTCTAACCATTAGGCTACACATCCACTCCTGATAGTGTCCTGTGTTTACTCCTGGTTTTACTGTCACTGGTAGCTGATTAGACTCCTGTGGTTCCAGTAGATGGCTCCCCTAAGGTGATTGCTTTTGATCATTTTCCTTGCCGCTGGCAGCACTGCTCTCCTCTTGATTAAGTAGGGGTTCTAGCAGAATTTGTGCAGTCACAAATCACCTACCCAAACACCTACCAATCCTACTTCTCTCTCTCCTCCTACAGCTTTAGCCTTTGTGGCCCCTCTAGTTGGAATAGGACCTGTGGGGTAGCCACAAACTCTTCTGCTTCTTCATAGTACAATGGCTTGCTGCCAAAGACACCTGCCCTAAAAGGCAGACTCCCTCTTCATTTCCATGTCACAGTGGCTGACTGTAAAGAAGGAATTTTGCCTTTGGGAGCGGTTTATATGACGTAGAATTTCCTTTTCATAGGAGTCTTCTCTTAGTCAGATGAAACTGTGCAGAAGGTAACCTTTAACATTCTAGAAAATTACCAAGTCTTCACCAGGCTACATTGTAGTAATTTAGCAGAGACACCGGAGGTCTCTATCACTCAAAGCAGTAACATCCATGGGGTCTCTACACTTAGGCTTCTCCAAAAAATCTGTTCTGGCTGTGCCATTGGTAAAAACTGAATGGGATATCCCAGATCATTTGTTGCAGTATCTCCATATGAGACATTACTATGGGGTCCTGAAGTGGCATTTAATAAAGAGTTCCAGTTAACCAATCTTAATTTATTTATTTATTATTTATTTTATTTATTTAACATCTTTTATATACCGCACTATTTATAATCAGCGCGGTTTACATAGAACAAGAAAACATCAGACAGAATACAATTCTTGAAAATGCCGTCAATAAACTGGCCAGGTGGTACAAAACAGGGAGAGAACATTTCCAAGACACATTAATGGAGTCATTGGTAAGTGTTTGGACCACAGAAATAGGGGAGACAGTGACAACTCATTATCTAGTGAGAGGGTCTGCAGATCTGGGGAAAGTAACTGGGAATATATGCTTTTGAGACTAGATCTTGAGATAAGAAACTGGGAATGTGGGCTGATCCAGTGTGTCTGAAATGCAAGATACCAGAGGGGATCTACAAGCTATCGCTTTTGGAATGCCCAAAATTGACAGAACTATGGCATAAGGTTCTGGAGCCTATAGGTAAAATAGATAAATAAAATTAGAGACTGAATGGATGTATACTTTATAACTCCTTGGCAATGACAAATTATAGAGAAGGACTACAGAAAACTAAAGTTAAATTATCTTGGATATTCTTGTGGTTAGCAAAGACAGTGATTTTACAATCTTTGATGAAGGAGACCGTTCCATCCTTTCAGGACTGAGTGAATCTAATGCACAAGGAAGGTTTCTTTGAGTTGCAAAATTGTAACTATAAAGGCTTAAATAGGGCCTCCAGTTCTAGAGCTTTACCACTTTTCCCCTCTCATTAAGCCATCGCCTTTTTCTCTAAAACAACCTCACCTGTGTTACAGCCATGCTGTCTCCTCTATGCCCTGCACTCTTCTACTCCTTCTCCTTCTCTCTTCCAGAGATATCAACTACAATCCTGGCACCCCTAGACTTTTGTCACACTCCCAGAACTTCACGCAACAGTTCAAATCTTATTCATATCCTTCTCCTTTACCCTTACTTTCTCCCTTTCTCATATGCCTTGTGGAATGCACGCTCCATCTCAAATAAACTTGCCTTTACTCATGATCTCTTTATCTTCTTGCTCTAACTGAGACCTGGCTCAATCTCAGAAGACTTGGCATCAGTCGCTGCTCTCTGTCATGGCGTCTATCAGTTCTCCCACACATCTCGTCCCACTGGCTGTGGTGGTGGTGTTAGGTTTCTACTCTCTCATTCCTGCCAATTTCAATCCCTCCTCCTGCCTCCCTTACTCCTTTCCCTCCTTTGAAATCTACTCCATTCACCTTTTTACTCCACTACCTCTCCAGATAGCTGTTATTTATCGATCTGACAAGTCCACCTTACCTTTCTCACTGACTTTGACTTGTGACTTTCCTTCTTTCTGGATTCATCTTCCCCCTTCCTTATTCTCGGGGACTTTAACATTCATTTTGCTAACCCCTCTGACCCTTATGATTTAAAGCTCCTTTCCCTTACCTCCTCATTCGACCTCCAACTTTGCTGTACTGCCCCCCTCACCAGCACGGCCACTGCTTCGACCTTGTATTCTTCTCTAATTGCTTACCCTCAAACGTCTGTACCTCAGTTCTTCTCTTATCAGACCATCACCTGCTAAGCTTCACTCTTCATCACTTACTACCTCAACCTCACCTTGTCTCCTCCAACCTCTATAGAAATCTTCATGCTATTGATCCTTTGTATCTCTCCTCCACTGTCTCTTCACCTCTTTCCTCCACTATGTCATCTCAGTCTGTTGATAAGGTAGTAGCTTCCTATAATGCTGCACTCTCCTCTGCTCTGTATGCTCTCGCTCTGCCCATGCCATGTCCTGTGAGGCATACTATTCCCATGCCCTGGCTGTCTTCCACTACCCGCTATCTACTTTCCTGTGCCTGTTCAGCTGAGTGTGCTTGGCTCAAATCCCGCACCCTTGTGGACTTCCCATACTTCAAATTCATGCTTGTCTCTCTCTCCTTTTCCACAGACATTCAATGGATAGCTAATACTTGTCATTTCTTTCTCTATGATATCAACAAAATTCACCCATTTCTTTCTGAACATACTACTTAGACACTGCTTAGTCACCTCTCGTCTAGACTACTGTAACAGGGCAATTCACACCCACACATCGCACTACCTGGCTGACTCACTGCAGTTTCGTTCAGTGCCTCACAATCTTGGGTCTATCCACATCAATCGTCTTGAGCTTCCTTCCCCTGCATGTGCCCATCTGGAGAACATCAGTAATTCTGCCTTCTTCTTCCTGGCACCATCCCTATAGAACTCCCTCCCTCTTCCCCTCCATTTGGAACCATCCTATCCCAAATTTAAGGCACTCCTTAAAACACATCTTTCTGTCTTGCCTATGATCTCCCACCCAACTCTCCTACCTAGTTCTTTCTCTCTGGCCCACCCTCTCTCCCTTCTTTTGCCTTCTTTTCCTGTCTGGTGTGCTTGCTGCTGTCCTATCAAGAATTGTAGTTCTTTTCCATTTCCTGGCCATGCCTGGCCCTATGTATTTTTGAATGTATTGTAAACAGCTCTGCTGGTTTCCGAAGGTGCGGTATATTAAGAAAGTTAATAAAGATATAGAACATACTCCTTGCTGGTCTCCCTCTGAATCATCTGTCTCTCCTTCAATCTGTTCAATACTCTGCTGTGCGACTAATCTTCCATCAGCCTTGTCATGCTCATATCATCCCTCTTCTCAAGTCACTTCACTAGCTCCCTATCCATTTCCGCATTCAGTTCAAAGTTCTGCTGACCTGTAAGTGCATTCACTCTGCAGCTGCTCAATACCTTTCCTCTCTTGTTTCTCACTATACCCCTCCTCGGGAACTCTGCTTTTCTGGCAAACTGTTTCTGTCTGTGCTCTTCTCTCCTATTGCTAACTCCAGACTTTGCTCCTTTCACCTTGCTGCCCATTATGCCTGGAATAAACTACCTGAGTCTGTACGTCAGGTGCCTTCTGTGATCCTTTTCATATCCAGGCTGAAAACTCACCTCTTCACTGCTGCTTTCTGATCTTGACTCACCTGATTTCCTTTGTGTTTCCTTACTATTCCCCATAGATGTATGCCATGTCTACAGTTACTGTGTTGTCTGTCTTGACTAGATTGTAAGCTCTGATGAGCAGGGATTGTCTTTTACATGTGTCTGTGCAGTGTTGCATACATCTTGTAGCACTATACAAATGTTCAGTAGTAGTAGTAGTAGGAGTAGTAGGTGCTTATAGTTTGGGATTTTAAGGATTTATTTATGAGGTAGTTAGGTGTTTTCCCAGGGTCAGAAAAATAGGGCTTATCGAGTATTCACGGTGTGAGAAAAAAAATTGAAAGCAAGCTCTGCTATGAGGGGACATAGTAAGAAGATGAAAGGGCATAGACTCAGGAGTAATATGCGGAAATATTTCTTTACGGAAAGAGTGGTAGATGCGTGGAATAGTCTCAATTGGAGGTGGTAGAGATGAGGATAGTATCTGAATTCAAAAGAGCATGGGACAAACACAGAGGATCTCCAAAGGAAAAAAGGGGACTGTTGTAGTGGTTGATATGGAGGGGCAGACTGGATAGGCCATGTGGTCTTTTTCTGCCGTCATGTTTCTATGTTTCTCCAAGTTCCAGCAGCAGCATCAGAATCTACCCCTTCTCTAAGCCTCAGCTACAGCTCAGCATCCTGCCATCTCCAATCCTCAGCAACAGCATCATTCTCCCTTCTCTAAATATCATCATCATCATCATCAGCCCTCCCCCAATCCCGTGTATCATCCCCCTACTTGCACATAGTGATGGGAGCTTGTGCTTTTTTGCTGCCCCTTCTACTGCTTTTCTCTGCAGCCAACTCTGGAAAGGGTTTGAAACCCGGGAACAGGAAGTGCCTGCGCTCACATTTCAAACTCTTTCCAGCTGTAGACAGAAACAGCAGAGAGTGGTGGGATCAAAAAGCACAGGTGACATCATGGAGCACCAAGAAAGGGGCCATTTTTAGGGTTTTTTTCATTTATTTATTTTTATTTATTTAACATCTTTTTTATACCATTATATCTACAAGTCAACTTAGGTAAAGAAGTTTTACATAGAACCTAACAGTAAGTTAGGTTGTATTAATGAGCATTTACAAACAAGAAGAATAAACTGAGTTCTACTTACAGTACTTACAGTTAAAGTTATAATAAAGAATAAACTGAGTTCTACTTACAGTACTTACAGTTAAAGTTATAATCTTCATGAGGGGATATGTATTTTACTAGCATCAGGGAACATTAGGTGAATAAACATAAGTTATAACTAAAAACCCCAAATTCCTCTTTGGGGGTATTTATCAAGGTCTTTTGGCTATAGCCAAAAACCAGAAGCTCTAGGTACATGCAACAGGTGAAGACATTTAATCATAATGGGCTAGTCTTGTAATTGGCAAAGGAAGGATGTAATATACTGTTATGGTACTCTGCAGACAGTGCAAGCTGTGCTGCAACACTGGGGAAATTAAGGTGGCTAGAGCTGCAGAGCCGTACCTGCAACCACCTTACTGGACAGACTAGATGGGCCATGCTGGTCTTTATCTGCCATCATTTGGGTGGGGGATATTCAGCAGTGGTGCTAGTGCTTGTAAAGCAGCTACCTGTTGCTGCTGAAGTCTAATCTGGGTTCACCACAGAAACCAGAGGGCAACCAGGCAGTGGCGATATTGAGCTGTTGCCAGGTTAGCTTCCACAGGTAAAGGAAGGCCAGCATTTGCCATCTTTACTTTACCCACAGGGCAGAAACCATGGGGCAATGCCAGCGAGCTGATGTAAGCATTGCCTTGCATTTTCAGAGTCATTGCCACCGCTGAAGGCCCCATCCATTGCGTGAGAATGTTGTTCGCACAGGGCTCTGCGCTTCAGGGGGTCCTGCGTGAACTTCCTTCTTGCACAATGGACGGCTTCAGAGGTGAGCCGGGGAAGCCGTGCAAGGCCCCGGCTCACCTCTGCACAGCCACCAGCGTGAAAAGCGCCATTTTCCCTCATGCGGGCGGCTGTTACTGTGACGTGTGCGAGTGCCGGCAAAATGCCCTTTAACCTTTCCTGGCATTCAGTGCCCTTCAAAGTAACAGCCGCCAGCATGAGGGAAAACGGCACTTTTCAGGATGGCGGCTGTGCAGAGGTGAGCCGGGGCCTCGTGCGGCTTCCCCAGCTCACCTCTGAAGCATTTTAGAAAGGCACAGGGCTCTTCGGGGGGGATCTAGGATAGGACAGTAAATGACCAATAGGGGGCTTGGACTGGAAATGGGCTGACAGGGGGGCTAGGATTGGAAATGGGCTGGGGGGGGGGGCTTGGACTGGAAATGGGCTGATGGGGGCTGGAATAAGACTGGACATGGCTGATGGGGGGCTAGGGCTGGAAATGAGCTGACGGGGGGGGGGGCTAGGATTCAAAATGGGATGAGGGGGGAGCTTGGACTGGAAATGGGCTGATGAGGGGCTGGAATAGGACTGGAAATGGCTGATAGAGGTCTAGAATTGGAAATTGGCTGATGGGGGGAGCTTGGACTGGAAATGGGCTGATGAGGGGCTGGAATAGTATTGGAAATGGCTGATGGGGGGCTAGGATTGGAAATGGGCTGATGGGAGAGCTTGGACTGGAAATGGACAGATGGGGGCTGGAATAGGACTGGAAATGGCTGATAGAGTTCTAGAATTGGAAATTGGCTGATGGGGGAGCTTGGACTGGAAATGGGCTGATGGGGTGCTAGTACTGGAAATAGGCTGTTGGAGGGGGGGTGCTAGGACTGGAAATGGGCTGATGCGGGAGGATGGGAGAATGGGACTATAAAGGAGCGGATGCTGGGTGGGGCTGGAACTAGAAGGGAGCTGATGTTGGGGGAGGACTAGAAGGGGATGGGGCTGTGGGAGCAAGGATGGAGAGGGGAAAAGATATTTTGTGTGGGAGGGAAGAAAAATCTATGAAATTAATTTATAGTTTTATTTCTCCAGTGTTGTTATATGTTTCAACTTTGGCTTTTGGGGTTCCCAGTTTAATTATTTATTTATTTATTTTATTTATTTATTTAACAATTCTTATATACCGCACTATTTGTTATCAGTGCGGTTTACATTTAACAAAGAGTTTTCGGATCAGAGAAGACTGATTGAAATTACATTATAACAAGGAATAAAACTTGGAGAACATGGGAAACTATTTACATATTGACATGTAACAGAATGGTTGAGGAGTACAGGAACTATATACATAAAGATATGGCATAATCGTTGTTACTTGATCTGCAAGTACGTAGGTTGCTTTAGGACTGATAAGTGAGTGCATGGGATTTGGGCGTTATGTTGTGTGGGAGTCTTTAGTAGGGGAAAGGTATTGGTTTCTTAGAGTCGGGGTGGCAGCTTGGGCAAAGTGGAGCAGAAAGAGGTGGTGTTTTATTGCTTTCCGGAATTGTGATCCCTTGTTCTTTGGTGATGGTCTATGTTCTGCATGTGTATCCGAGCTGAGGTATTCTGTTCATGTAGTTTCTATTTGACAGTGCCACTTGTTCTCTTTTCCCAGTAGGAGATGTATTGGTATTCTCTGAGATGTATTTGTTTATTATTTGCAGTGTTGCCTTTTTGATAGGTAGGGTTTGTGAGTCCTGATAGTGCTATTATGATACAGCGGGTTTGCTATTGGTTTCAAATGGGCAGTGTTTATAGTACTTCCTAATGTGCTTGGCGGTTGGCAATGGAGTATAGTGATGTAGAAATTTGGTAGTCTTTCTTTATCCAGACACTCATTAAGAGGCATGTTTACTAAAAGTTAGTGCACGTTAACATTATGCAAATATTTATACAAATGAGACTCCTTGTGCAAATGAGGCCATGCAATGAGTCTTCGTACATGGCCCCGCACCCCCCTTGGGCCACCCCTGGTCAGCAGCAGCAGCAATGGGCATCCCCGGAAGGCTGGCACTCTAAGTAACCGCCTATTTCACCTAATGGTAGTAATGGTAGTGCCAACCCTGGTCATTCTTAATAATTATCTTTGTGTGTTTACAAATTGGTCATGGTTTTAGCTGATGGGGGTGCTCTTAATTTAAGATATTTCAGCTGTCTCACTGGCAACAACAGTAATATTGTATAATATATTTATGATGTTATATATTTTTTTCTGAATATCAATCTCTTTTTCCCCAGATAACTTTTATATTTTTTCTTCTGGGAAGCATCAAATTATTAAGAGCTCAGTGGTGTGAAGGTTTCAGAGAACAGCAGACTGGACATAACGGTTTACACAAAACTAATTGATTTGGAAGCATTACCCCAGGGTGGAGCCACTATGAATAAACAGTTTGACGATTTTGAAGCTGGAGTGACAATGAATCGCTTAAAAATAATATTGTTGAATATGAGCCACTTTATTGAAAGAGAAAACATTACACTATTTAAAGTCTTTCAGTGTGAGAATAACAATTTTACCAGAAACTCTAGAGAAAGAGGCCATGAAATTAAAGCATGCTTGGGTGGGCCGGAGCTTATACAGTTCTGCACCAGAGGAAAAGCAAATGTGCAAAGGCAATTTTAATTAATAAAAATCTTCAAAATAGTAATAAAGCAGTAAAACAGCTGATTGATGAGAATGGACAACAAATAATCACTGCTAAGCCCAGGAATTTGATACCGGCTTTTAAAAATCTTTACTGGAGAACTGTACAATTTGCATTCCTTGGCTTTTGAGGAGGGGAAAAGTTGACAAAGGAAATATCAGGCAAGAAAGCTAAAAGCAATGGATTGCTGGATATAGAGCATCTGAAGCATCTCCTGACATAGAATATTCCTTTTTTCTCAGCCTCCCCCCAAACTTCATCCAGGATTGATTTTTCTAATCTTTAGGAAGCTTGTTAATGTGGTCCAAGATGATCCAATAGGTAATATGTACATAACAGAATATGGGGATTAATTTAGAACCATCTCTACATACACATAGTGGCATTTACACACGGAAATTGGAGCCTACTTATGATTTTCCATGCCATGTAGAAATTCCAAGGGGGCATGGTGGAGCCATGGTTTGGGTATGGCCTGGGTGAGCCAAAATTCTACATGTGTATTCTTTAGTTTACAAGGGACATCCATGTATATGGTCAAAAACGTCCATGTTGGGAGTTACAGCTGCTCCGAGGCATGAATAGATTTTTCAAAAGTGCTTGTTTCAGCTAAGGCTTTACACAAAGGATTAAGGGAGTTAATCTCCTTAATCCCTTATTGTTTATTCCATCTTCCAAAATCAAACTAATCAAAATTTCAGGCTCAGTACTTAATTGGTGGTACTTATACATATAGCTTTGCAAGATGGTCTGGTTACATGTATAAGTACTGGCACTTACATATGGAAAGTACGAAATTGCCACTTCCATGTGAAAGCTGCTGTGCTGTTGATGGGCAGTTTTCTCACATGTAGATTTGTTAAATGTATATGGTAGCAAACACACATGAACACCTGCATATCCTTATACATATTTTACAAAAGGCTCCACATTCAGCACTTCCTAATCTCTATACCTGAATTTCACACCATACTTTGTTACTCATTACGCGCAGATACTTACAGGATGATGCAGAAAGTCTGCACTAGAACCCAATGTTCTAGCACAAGGGGGTATGTTTACTAAACCGGGCTAACGGTTAACTCAGGCTATCTGCAACTAGGTCCCATTGAATAATATGGGACCTAGTGGCAGATAGCCCAGGTTAACTGTTAGCCCGGTTTAGTAAACATACCCAAACGTTTCAGACCGTGACTTTAACACTGACTCTGGGGTATGTTTACTAAAAAGCATTAAAGTAGCAGCTGTTACCGAGTGTTAACGGCAGCGATAAGGGGTTTTCCATGCGAAAAAGGCTCTGGGCGGGTAGGAGCGGTAAGGTCGCAATGGGCCACTTAACATGCGCTAACAGGACATCTGGTATTAAGGTATCAAGCATGCATCTTAACGCCTGAAAATGGCTGTCACTTTATCGCTGGGTAAGGGAGCCCCAGTGAAAGCCAATGTAAAGGTGATGGATGGAAGGACAGGTTGGAGCTGATGGACCCAACAGATCCGTGGGCACCCTATGTCACAGTCAGTAAGTGGCATGAGCATGTGGGAGGCAGCAGCACTGTTCCCTCTAAGCTGTGCGCGTGCGCGCGCGCGCACACCTCGCTGAGCGAACGCACATACTTTACAACAGAGCGCACAAAAATTACGGCTCCGATTCTGATAGAAAACAAGAGACGTCTTAAAATTTAAAAGTTATGATTGTAATTACTAGAAATTTCCCGCTTCATTTAGTAATTGTCTATTTTCATTTAATTTGATTAAAATCAATGTGGTGTACATACTGTATTCTGACTTGTAGTCAAATTTTAAAGTATATAACTCCGAGTGTCGTTATGTGGCGCACAAAAATGTAACCTTCCTTCAAAAGCTGCACACAGCTGATATTTTATGCGCACACAGCCTACAGAAAATTAGAGGGAACATTGGGCAGCAGTACAGACACTGGGGTGGGACCATGGAAAATGCTGCATTGGCAGCAAGTGGCAGAGGATGGCGATGACATGTCCCCCTGCAGAGCCAGTAGCAGCACAATGTGTGCAGCCAAAGGAGGATGGAGCAGAAGTGGTGATATGCAGATCAGGCACAGGAGAGAGTTGTGTGAGAGATGGACATGCAGAAAAGAGTACCTGTGTGGGCCATGGTGTAGCAGGTTGCAGGAGAATACATGACTGCATCTAGCCAGTAGAGTCTGATGGATGGGCTAAAGGAGAGATGGTGTTAGATGAGAGTGTGATATGGACTGGCGGCAGCGAATTACCTGAGATGTCATCTCCAATGCATGTGTACTGTGTGGGGGAAATGTGTGCAAATGCCACGTGGAGGGCCTGCTAACAGACCTCCTTGTCCCACATCTGTCCCAGCCACCCAACAACCATACAACTCTCCCGAAAAATGTGCAGGAGTTGCTCAAACCTGACCAAGGGGGTACATAAGTACATGATTTGAGCCCTGCAGAAAGCCATTTGAGGGGTAGGATGTGTTCGCATGTAATGCAGAGATGTGGGGGAGTCAAAGCTGTACAGACACAGTCATGATGTAATACCTCTATCAGGTATCACAAGGAAGTGATATCTATATGTAGGTAACTGCCCTCTATTAGACCGCTGTTTTAGTGCAGCCAAAGCAGGGCACAGTGTACTGAAATCTTGTTAATGTATGATGAACAACAGGGACTGTGAGAAGCTGTAGTCTGCTGAGACGATGGAATGTTAAGTGACCTACCCAAGATCAAAAGGAGTTGTGGACATCCTATGAAGACTATGCCATACATAAAAAGCTACAGTAAGACCAACACACCTGTCCCACAAGGAGTGGCAGTGGGCATTGAACCCAAGTATCCTGGGTCTTAAGCTTGTGCCATGCCCATTAGGCTATGCCTCCAGTCAGATGGAGCAGTGGGTACACTCCTAAACAAAGGCATGGGGAGGGGTGACCTGCACGGAGCGGCAAGTGCACCTACTCTTGCCGCCTTGCTGGGTAGACTAGATGGACCATACTGGTCTTTATCTGCTGTCATATACTATGTTACTATGTTATTATGTAAGCATGTTTGACCCCCTACAATGGCCTTCAGCAGCGCCAATAAGGGCATGAAGGCAAATTGCATGTGTGCAAACCAAAAGTGTGGGAGTAACACATAACAACATATAAAAATGTGTGCCAGTCAGTCACAGAAGTCCCCAGACTGTCCCAGTAATGAAAATGAACTGAGTAGCACACAGTCACAAAGAGAACAAGTAGGAATTAAACCCATGATGCTTGCTTATAAAGAGAGTGCCCTAACTACACCTCTTCACAAGGCAGCTGCCTATCTCGTCTAGTCAACAGCACAGGCCCGCTGCATGGTCAAACATGCTCATCATACATACTGCCACATTGCCAGGCATCAGGTGAATCAACTCCATCAGCTACCAACTGTGCTTGCATCCATATCTTCTCCAATGGCTTCCCTGCCCCCCTTTCAGCATTTCAGAGGCTTTACTGTGTTAAGGTGCATGCAAGACACCTTAACGCAGCATTTTCTGTTGCTGTCCGTTAAGTATCCAATACCACCCCTTAACGCCGGAACGTCTCTAACATGCCCAGCACACTTACCGCACGCTAATCCCTTATCACTGCCATTACCACTCGGAAAGACATGCTTCCTTACCGCCGTTTAGGAAACATACACCCAAATATTAGTGAAGAGTACCATTAATCCTGTCCAGCCCTTTTTTTTTCCGGAAATTACCACGTCTACGTTGCACGGGCATCTCTTTCGCTGTATACCTTTTAGCATACTATTAAAATATTATGATGACATATAGGTGGAATATTTTCAATTATTTCTCAAGATATTGTACACAACATACCTAAAATGCAAGGGTGCCCGTAATGTTGACCACAACTGCACTTCCTAGCCATAGTCCGGACTATTTATTTTATTTATTTAAAATGTTTTTCTATACTGCCCCTTCTGAAGATCAGAAGAGGTTTACAATAAATAAATTACATATAACAGTGTCAGTGGTGCAACACAGCACAGAACTATTTACATATGGAACTATTAACATATTTATAAAGGACAAGTTTGTAGGTTTGCTTAGTTTTGCAGATGGACGTTGGGACTATAAGTGTGTTCTGAGTGCTTCTGGATATGGCGTTCGTTTGGGTACAAATGAAAGTTCTTCTGGATATGGCATTCGTTTGGGTACAAATGAAAGTTATGAGATATGAGGGTGCAATGTTATTAATTAACTTGAATGTGGTCATTAAGGTTTTATATTTTATTCTGCTTGCTATTGGTAGCCAATGGAGTTTATATAGGATGGGTGTGATATGGTCTGATAATGTACTTTGATTATAATTCTGGCTGTGATATTCTGTGCCATTTGGAGTATGTTTAAGTTCTTTTTGGTTGTTCCCTGTAATAAGCTGTTACAGTAGTCAAAGTGTGGAGTGATTAGGGCTTGTATTACTGATCTGAAGTTGTGGGTGTCAATTAGGGGTCTCAGATGCTGTATGACTCTTAGCTCATAAAATATGGTTCTGGCTGTTTGCTTTATGTGAGAAGTCATGCTTAGTGATTGATCAAGTGTAACATCTATATATTTTACTTCTTGTTTTACTGGGAATGTAGTGTTATTAATGATGAGGGTCTGGGGGGGGGGGAGTGAAGTTTTGGTTTCTAGTGGTGAATAATACTTCGGTTTTCTTGAAGTTAATGCTCAGGTTGTTAATGTTTAACCAGAGCTCTGCTTCTTTGATGCAATCTGACAGGTTGTGATGGGTTGGGTTCATTATGTCGACGGGTGAGTATAACATGATATCACCTGCGTAGATATGATATCCTATTTTGTATTTTCTGAATATGTTACAGTTTGGTTGGAGGTATAAATTGAATAAGAGTGCTGAAAGGGCAGAGCCTTATGGTATTCCCTGTTCCTGCGGGAAGATAGAGGATGATTCTTTATCAATTTGTACATATTGCATCTGATTGGATATGTATGATTTGAACCATTGGTGGGTTGTACCCTTTATGCCTATTTGAGCTAATCTTGAAAGAAGGGGGCTGTGGTTCACACTGTCGAATGCAGAGGCGATCTCTAAAAAGATTAAGAATGAACTAAGAATTGAGAATGAATGTCTGTTTTACATCAGCCATTCCACGTGTGAGTGTATCGAATAGTGCTGTTAGTAGGAATTAGACACCATGGAATGGGTGGAAGCCATACAGTTGGTCATCTAGGAGTGCATTTAGGTCAATGAATTCCTGGAGTTATAATTGGATGACTTTTTCAATTACTTTGGATACGAATGGTATACTGGCTATGGGCCTATAAGAGCTAGGGTCATCTTTGTTGAGTTTTTTGATCTTTAGGATAGGCCGCATGGAAGTGAGTTTAAGTTCTTTTGGCATGATTCCATGGTGGAGGGATTGGTTAACTAAGTTGAGGAGGTCGAATGGAAGTGAGTTTAAGTTCTTTTGGCATGATTCCATGGTGGAGGGATTGGTTAACTAAGTTGAGGAGGTAGGAGGCTAAATCTGTGTTTGTTTGGGATAGAAACCCATTACTTGACAGTGAAATCACAGGGAAATATGCATTAGGAAAATAAGCTTGCATGAATTCTGTTTGGTTTCCTTCCTCATTAATTTGAATGCTCTCGTTTGTTCTAAAGCCAGTTATAATTTCATTCTCAGCAAACAACTTTGTTTCCAGTTTAAAGACCTTGCCATTTGGTGTATAGGGCTTAGTATTGAAGAGTATCCCTTAGAGGGGGTGAATTCTGGAGACAGATAATATGATGTCAGATATTCCATGCCAGGGCCACTCACTCCCTTGTGATAAGAATCAAGATGAGAATTCATTATTGGCAAGAAGTCCTTACAAATGTTTTCTTCGCTCTGTGCCTCTGGGCAATCTGTTTCCTCTACTTTCCCATGGGTGCAAAAAATACCTAATTTTCTTAGCATGATCTAGTTAAGAGCCAGATCTCCTTTGTGCTAATCTGTTTTTCTTTCCAAACCTTCTCTACCTGGTTCAATTTTTCTTTCCATTATTAATCAAAGTAATTTTATTATAAGATGTCTAGTTTTAGAGGGCAAGAACACATCTATTTTTGATGCCTATGAGTCTTTATCAAATACTAGCTCAAATCATGCACCAGTTGTAGCTACATCGAGATCATGAACATTTCTGCCTGCTTAGTAGCAGGCATGAATGGTTTGTGTACATAGTACAAGAGTATGCATGTAGATTAATGAATTTTATAATCAATGCATGTACTTTGCAACACCACCCATACTCTGCTCAGAACATGCCCTTGGTGATGCCTAGTAACATAGCAACATAGTATATGTTGGCATATAAAGATCCTGATGGTCCACATAGTCTGCCCAACAAGGTGGTAAGAGTAGGTGCACCTACCGCTCAGTGCAGGTCACTGCTCTCATGCCTTTGTTTAGAGGTGTACTCACCGCTCCATGCAAGTCACCCTTATTTGTTGAGATATCAGAGAAAGTTAAAGTTATTTTGATTTTATCCTGTTGCTATAAAGGAAACCACTTGGTCTGTCCCTTGCCATTTTGAATTCTGTCACTGTATTTGCCCCCACCACTTCCATTGGGAGAGCATTCCAAGCATCCACCACCCTTTCAGTGAAAAAGTATTTATTGATGTTGGCTTTCAGTTTACCCCCTTGCAGCTTCATGTTATGTCCTCTAGTTTTGCAACTTCCCTGTCTTTGAAAAAAGTTTGTTTGTTTATTAATACCCTTTAAGTGTTTAAAGGTCTATACAATATTTCCCCAGTCCCTCCTCTCCTCTTGAGTATACATATTTAGGTCTTCAAGTTTCTTCTCATATGTCTTCTGGCGCAGGCACTAAATCATTTTGTTTGCCTTCCTCTGAACCGTTTCCAATCTTTTTATATCCTTTGCGAGATATGATCTCCAAAACTGAACACAATATTCCAAGTGAGGCCTCCCAGTGACTTGTATAGTGGCATTAGTACATCCTCCTTTCTGCTGGTAATTCCTCTCTGTAAGCAGCCCAGCATCCTTTTGGCTTTGGCCACCGCCTTGTCACACTGTTTTGCCACCTTGAGATCCTCAGAAACAATCATTCCGAGGCTCTTCTCACCTCCTATCACATACATTTCCCTTGGATTTTTGCATCCCAAAA